>CM036921.1:16780861-17348361 GCA_020800305.1 Porphyrio hochstetteri | reverse complement strand
CTGGCTAAGGCATTGCTTTCCCCGTCCCAACCACTTACTTGTGTGGACCAGGCAGTAGATTAAGATGCCCACAAGACATGTGACAACTGCAGCTGTGATGGGAATCAGCACCGACAGTGAGGAACGCTTGCTTGACTCTGCTGAAGGAGACAGGATCAGTGAGAAGCCTGCTTGACACCCCCAAGAGACCGAGCGTCCCCAGCTGCCTCTGCTCCAGGCCCAGTCCCATGGGGATCACTCACAGGGACAGACAGGAGCAGGAAGGCATCATGCCAGCAGTATGGCCAGACTCTCCCAAAAACACCCACAGGCCAGGCCAGCTCCCCTGAGTGCTACAGGAGCCAGAGTACCGGATCCCTGCTCCACACCAGCCCAGCCCAGCGCACCAGGCACTTACCACAGATCACATCTGAGGTACTTGTCCCTTTCGCCTTCACCACCAGCCCCTTCTCCTCACAGCTGCAGAGAAGAGCAAGACCATGTAACCACAGCCCAGTCTGAGCACATGGAAAGTCCCTGAGGAGGAATGGCTGGGGCTGGGCAGCCAGCAGAGCTGCATGAGAAAGCATCCTGTGCTCAGCCTGCCAGGCTCTGGAGGGGCCTGTGCTGTGTGACAGGGACAGGACAGGGTCTGTAGCAAGTCCCTGGTCCTGGTCTGGAGCTGCTGAAACAGCTGAAGTTGAGGACAAGGTAGAGGAGGGAGTGGATATTTGAGACTTGCCCCGTCAGGGAGACCTCGGAGCTCAGGCACTGCAGCTACTGCAGAGCAGCTGAGAGATGACTCGATGACAGGCTACAAGTGGCTCCGTGGGGAGGTAATTTCTGGGCACAGATAAAAACAAAGTGAAATCCAATGGCTGGCAGCTGAAGCGCGACTAATTCAGCCTGGAAATAAGGCTCGCATTTCTACCAGGGAGTGCAATTAACCCTCCAGCAGCTTTCTAAAGACAGGGACAACCTGCCAGCCCACAGCATCCTCAAAGCCAGACTCCCCACGGAGAGGGCTGGTGCATCAGCTGATGACTGCTGCCAAGGAACATGCTGTGAGGGAGAGCCTGGGCAGCATATCAGGGGTCTCCATAGACTCATCCCTTGCTCCCCAGCGCAGTGAGTGTGGCATCCCTGTAGGGGCCAGCATGGTCACAAGTGCCTGTGTGTCCACCTCAAGCAGAGTCACACTGCCCTGGACCTTGCTGCCTTTACAGCTCTGCTTCTCTTGCTCCTGCCCTATGCCAGCCTGATGCTATGTCTCTCAAGGATCATCCCAGCTGCCCAGTCCCCAAGGCTGGCAGCAGAGCACACTTCTTTGGGACTAGGCACAGCTGGAGATGGGTGAAGGATGCAGTCAGCACTCAAACAATACCTTGTCCAGGGATAGCATGGCTCAGTTTTAGAAGAGACATTGGAGAAGGTGCCTTCTTTACAGGGCTCACAGTGGGGTGACACCTGGACCAGGGTCTTGTCTGAAAAGGAGCAGAGGTTGGAGGAAGGTCAGTACGGGCTGTGGGAGGTGAGGGGCTGGCAGGGGGTCAGGCTAGCAGTCCTCCCTGTGGCAATGCTGCTAGAAGCAGTGGTAGATACAGCCCTGCTTGGGTTATCTTGCTTGGAGAGTCCACCTCCCCCTGGAAGACCCGAGGTCAGTGCTGCCAGGGCATCAGTCCCACCGGTCAGACTCACCTGCCACAAAGCCATAGCCGAGCTGGCAGGGCTGGTTCTCCACACAGGTCTGGCAGCTGCTGTCAGAGCAGTGCATGCCCAGCTGGCACTGGCACACCGTGTTGTGTGTTGCATTTCCTGGAGTCTTCACGACGAGGCCAGCATCTGGGCAAAGGGAGAGCGGGCAAGGTGGGCACTGGGCAGGTGAGCCTGGGGGATGCCCTCCCCCACAGGCTGGGGGGGCACAGGGAGCACTTACTGGCTTCACAGATATCATGGGGGGCACAGTGCCTCTCCCTGGTCCAGCTCTGCTGATAGTGTCCTCCCTCACAGCTGGTACAGACAGTGTTTTCTTCACCACTGCACTCGGAGACCAGCTTTTCCCCTGCAATAGAGGCTGGTGAGGGGGGCAAAGCGGCTTCCTCTGCTGCAGCTGGGTAGTGGGCCCTGGCACAGCCAAGCTTTGGGGCCTTGGGATGGGGAAGGAGTGTCCGTACCTGGCTGACACCGGTTACAGCACTTGCCCTTGTGTTCATACTGCTTCTCAAGGCATCTTAGAGCATCACCAAGTTCCCAGCACTGGAAGAAACATGACCTGAGAATTCATGCTGCTCCTCAGCACTCCGGCACTGCCTTGCTTCTGCAAGCACACGCGTGCTAGCCCAAGTGCCAACCCACGTCCCGAGGTAAGGGCTTCCTCACACTGCTCTTCCCATGCCTGAGCTAACCACAGACCACAGCAGAGCCGCCTGCGCTGCCTGATGCCATCAGTGCTCTCTTTGAAGTGGGGTGGCAGCGACTCCAGTAAGGTGTCCCCCATGTTTCTCCAGGTTTCTTAATGCTCGTCTCACCCGGCCCCGTGCTGCCAGCACTGTGGTCCTGAGCAGGGGGAGCACTGCCAGCCCCTTCCCAAGGCTGGTACGCCAACCCCGAGGGGCCGGAAAGCCCCAGCAAGTACATCATCCACAAAAAGTCAGCCAGTGCCCTTCGTTGCTCCTCCTAGCACAGGGAAGGGTGGAAAGGAGGCAGGGAATCAGATCCCTGGCTGGTCTGGGTGCAGGTGGGCACCTAGAGCCCTGTAACCCCACGAAGAACAAGCCCCGTGCTGCCCATCCCCAGCAGCTCGGCCCAAGCCCGCCTGTCCCAGGGAGCAGGATGGGAGCTCTGGCAGCGCTCTGGGGCAAGATGGGCACGGGGCTGGGGCAGGTGAGGGAGGGCTGGGCACAGGCGGTGCCACGGCCCGGCCCAGGCCCCTCGGGCAGCCCTGGGGCTGTGAGGCACGGCAAGCTACGGCCTGGGGACCCAGGACCCAGCATGGGAACCGGCCCCGCTGTCACACGCACCAGAGGCCGGGCAGAAAGGGAAGTGAAAGGGGCGCAGAAAGGCCCGTCCCTGCGCGTTCCGACCTGCACGCCGGGCTGGGGGTCCCCGGCCGAGGGCCCAGGCTGGGCCCAGGGCTGCGCAGCCCCAGGGCTCCGCGCTGCCCGACCCCGCCCGCGGGGACCCGGCCCCGGGCCGGGCTGCAGACCCCGCCGGGCCCCGCTCCCTCGGGCGGAAAACGAAAGCGAGTCGGGACGAGGGGCCGGCAGGCAGAGACCTGCCCGCCCGGCCCTCTCCCCGCGCCCGCATCCCCGGGCAGCGGCCACGGGTCCCGGGGGACGCCGCGGGCTCGGCACAGCTCGGGGTGTGAGGGGCGGCGGCGGAAGCCCGGGGGCAGCACAGCCGCCCGGGACACGGCTCCCGACCGCGGGCCTCCCGCGGGGGCGGGCCGCGCCGAGGGGACGGGCCACAAGCACCGGACCGAGCCCCTTCCCGGAAAGCCAGGCAGCTGCTCCAAGTTAGGGAAGAAGGGAAGGAGGGAAGGCCCCGGCCCCGGCCCCGGCCCCACTCACGCCCAGCAGCACTGCACCGAAGAGCCCCAGCACCCCGATCCACTTCATGGCGCTACGCCCCGCACCGCTGCCGCCCGCCCTATAACGTCTCGGCCCGTTCCCGCCCAGGAAGGGGGCGTTGGGCCGCCCGCCGACGCCCCCGGGGTTTCCCCCGCAGAGGTCGGGCCGGGGCGCTGGACAGGGGGGCGAGAGCGGGGCGGAGGTCTGAGCCTGCGGGGCCCGGGACACCCGAACCCCGCGGTACCGGCCCGCCGACGGCGAGCCCTCAGCCCGGGCTTGGGGAGGCGCTGCCGCAGCCCGGGCCCCAGCCTCGTCCACCCGGGATGCTCGGCCGGGACCCGCGGAAAAGATGCCTGCACCAGCCTCTCCTGCCGCCCTCCTCGCAGGGGAGCAGCCGTCTGGTTGGGGGTCCCGGGGTCTGGCAGAGCCTCTGGGGCTGGGGGATCCCTATGTGGTGGCTCTACATGAACGTCTTGCTGCTGGAATCGGGAATGGGTCTCCTACCTGCTCCCTGCCAGCCCCATAGAGCCACAGCCCTGCCTGCCCCTTCCCAGGGTAAATGAGGTACAGGCAAGGGCAGGAATCAGCTGTAGGCCATAGCAAGGAAAGGGTTTGTTCCTGTCCTGCCAGCTCATTCCCGATGCAGAAGTTTGAAGTTTCACTTCATTTTTTCCAATAGTAACTGAAGAACTGTGGCCCTGGAGAGCCCCTCATGGTTGCCCACAGGCCCTCGCCTCTGCATGGAGTCCCCAAAGTACGTCACCCAGGCATGGATGGGAAGGGGCAGAAGCACTGGAGGCCTGGCTGTCCCTCTGGCCAGCCGCCCACCTCTGGCTCAGTTCCCTTGGAGGAGTCCCCGAGCAGTCCGCAGGGAAGTTCCAGGCTCCCCAGCCCACCTAGAGACTTTCCCTGGGCTCCTCTTTCCATCACAGCGTGTGACCTGGCAGGGATCCACGGCCTCTCGGCGCCCCAGTCACACACCGCACTGCCCACCCATCGCACCTTGGCCGCGCCATGCCCGTGCTGCAGCGATGCCAGCCTGGCTGCGCAGCCCCAGCTCCGAGGCTGTCACCTGCGTGCGGCTGGCCACCCTGACCTTTGCCACCAGGTCACTCTGGCACCGAAGCCGATGGCGGGAGGGGAGGGCAACGTGCTTCCCCGAACAGGACGGGCAGCCCGGGGAACCGCGTGCTCAGGATTCCCCAGCCTGCTGTCACTTCCCAAAACTGACGCGCTCGAGAGCACAAAGGGTCCCGGGGGAGTCTCAGGGGCAGCGATGAGGAGGCAACGGTGCAGGGGGGATTTCTGGGCCCGGCCCGGGAAGTTCCCACAGCCCCGAGGACCGGGGGACGCGGTTCTGGCCCCGGGCTGCCGGCGCTCCCGGCTCCCGAGGCAGGTCCGAACAGCGTGGGGCGGCAGAGCCCGGTGCTCCCGGGCCGACCGGAGCCGCTCGGGCGGGAGTCCCGCCCCAGCCCCGGGTGCCCGCGCAGCGGGGCAGCAGCTCGGCGCAGCCCCGGCTCCTCGGGGCGGCGGCGCGAAGCCCCCCGCTCGCCGCGGGCACTCCAGGTTGCTGGCGCCGCCGCCAGGCCCGACCCCCGCGCCCCGCCCCGCCCCGCGCGGGGTGCCGTGGCACCACCCAGCGGCTCGGCCCGGCCCGGCCGCCCTCCGCTGGACTACAAGTCCCAGCATGCCTTGCAGCGATAGCGTCATCGAGTCACGCCGCGATCCGACACGGCGTGCCGTAAAGTGCGAGGCGTCGCCTTTCTCGCGGTGTTCCCCCCTCCATTTTGCGACGTCGCCGTGCGGCAGCGGCGGTTGGCGCCTTTGTCCTGGCGGGCGGCGGCCTGAGGCGGACCGGGCCCGGCGCGGCGGTAAGTCTGCGGGCGGGCGGTGGGGCCCCGCGGCTCCGGTGCGGCTTTGCGGGGAGCGCTCGAATAAAAGACGTACCACAGCAAACCTTGTGGAGGACTGAGTCCTTCCCGGCCGCCGCGCTGGGGCCGGGCGTGCCCCGCGGCCTGCGGGCGGGCCGCGCCTCCGCCTCATCGCCCGGCGCGCTCGGGACACGGCAGCGGGGAGCGCGGGCTCGCTGGAGCCGCCCCTCTGCACCGGCTGCGGGCGGCACCGGCTGCGGGCGGTGTGTTGCTTCCCGCGGCGGCCGGGGGCTGGCCGGTGCGCAGGGTTAACGGGGCTGAAGAGCGTCTCTTCCCCGGTCAAGGCGTGGAGCGGGTGGTTTCGTTGTCGCGGTGCGGTTGGGGAACGCAGCCCTCGGAGCGCCTGCGGCCTGGTATGAGAAGCGTGGCCGCCGGTGAGGCGTCAGGGATGTCATTTTTCCTCCCTGCCGTTTGAGAAAGCTGTGAGTAGCGCCAGGGGCAAGGGCTCTACCCGGGGCCGGGCAGGGGAAGCCTGGCTTGCCTTCTCGCAGCGCCAGCAGGGACCTCGGCAGGAAGGTGAAAGTGTTCCCTGCCTGAGCGTTTTCCTTGCGGGCAGCTCTGCGTCTGCCCGTGGTCCTGGGCAGGTGGGTGCTAGTGCTGCCCGAGTACGGCCCTTCTGGCCTCAGATGTTTGGGCTGGCCGCCTTGGCTCCAAGAGCTGGGAGTTCTTACCTGGCGCTGGGTGGAAGCTTATTGCTCCCCAGCACCGTTACTTGCTGTGGGGTCTGGCCTTATTTGCAATTGCTTTTTGCCTGGCCCAGGCACTTCTTGCAGTCTTCTGTGTAATGTTTCACTTGTGTCAAATTAGCTTCAACATCCCACTTTGGCTTTGTCTTGCCTTCTGAGGCTGTAGCACTATTAATAAATGACTTTTGGATTTAAATATAAAACTCTTTATTTAGGCAAATGTGGCTTTAACTTCCAGAGAATTCATTGGCACATGAGATGCTATAGGAACCTGTTTGGCCTGGCACTCGGTTTCTGCATGGGGGGATTAGAGACTTTATGCTGCCCAGGTGTGTGGTTGGTCTCTCTGGCTGCATTCATAGAAAAAGCCTTAATGTGGGAATTTGTTGTTGACAGGGTGTAGCGTGTTTAAAGCTGGCACAACATCCACTTACTCTCGTCTTATGATTAGTAAATGGCCCTTAACTATGTAGTCTACCAAGTAGAAAACAGTAAGAGGCAATAAATGCTCTCGTAGGAAAGTTTTCTAGTAATTAATCCTGAGCATTAACGATGTATTGCTTGGTTTTGAAAGCGACCTGCAAGCAGAAAAATAGCTCACTGTTTTCTTCATGTAGAGAACTGTTGCATCCTCTTCCCCAGTCACCCCTTGCTATCCCCACACTTAGAGACAGAAAAGGGAATTTCTTGCTGCTTTTTATACCGAAAGTGAAATCTCTCGCCAGGAGCGGTTACAGGTCTTGTTGACGCCTGTTTGCTCTGTGTGTCTGGGATATCCTGAGGCTGTACGGACAGGTTGTGCTGCCTGAGCAGGGACTCAGAGTGCCCATCCCTGGTAGTGCTCAGAATGCAGCTGGAGAAGGCTCTGACCGCTGGATCCAATGTGATGTCACCCTGCTTTGAGTGGGAACTTGAGCTAGATGGGTCTTGCCATGTTTTATAGTGATCTAATTATTTTGGGAGGATTTTGAAAGCTTCTTTCCCATCAACTGAGGGGAGCTTGAGCTCAGTAGTAGAAGAGCTTCTATACAGAAAAATGGGACAAGCTTTGGTACTTCTGGCCGGGGGGTAAAACCGTGTGCACGAACAAGCTTACAGGGGGACTGAGGCAACTGTGGTGGAAGAAATGACTCTTTTGTTTGGTTTTGGTTTTGATGTTGGGATTTTTTTCCCCTCCTTCCTGTTCTGGCAGTTCAGTTCACGTTAAAAAGTTTCTTAGACTGGGAGGTGTTCTCTGCCTCCCCAGCCCTGCAGGGTTTCCTAAAAGGAGAAGTGATATGAAAACCCAACAGTTCATGTCTCAAATCCAGAGTAGGTGTATTTTTCATGCCACTTAAGTATTGTAGAAGGCTTCATGTGAAACTTTTGTATTTTTGGATGCTTAACTTGTTTATAGGCTACTTTTAAATTGCAGTGAATATAGCTTACTGCTAGGGAGTGTGTTGGTTGTAGGTGTCTGATTGGCAACAGTAAAAGTTTCTGTTGATACACCCGATTTCATTAGATTTCTTTTTCTGGGCTTCCTGCATGTGTTAAACAGAAAATCCCATCCCAGATTCCTGTAGATGAATGCTTAGGAAATGCAAACTGATAAAGTTGTTACAAACTTTCAAGTTAATCTTTAAAGTTTCAGTGGTGTGGATTTTTTTTTAAGTTTATGTGACTTTTAACCATGAAGTATGAATCCTGGGAGTGGTTTGGTGGGTTTTTTGTCAGCTCAGAGTTTATGATGGCTTTATTTGTTTGGGTCTTGTTTATTTTCTTATTTTCTGTAATTCTTTGGGTAAGTTTGTGCAGTGGATGTTGCTGACTGCTCCGGTTTTGTCTGCAGTAGCTTGGCTTAACGAAGTGTATGTTTGCTGTACTGGGGGAGGTGAGGTAGTGGTACAGACTTTAAGTGGGGTGGTTAAATTCCCAGCCATGGACCCGCCTTCTGTGGGAGCTGATGTCTCTGTGGGGACAAGGATCTGCTGTTTAGTAGGGGTATGAATGAGAAATGGTGTTTTCTGGCATTGGAAAGCTAAAATTTCATGTTTAGTAAAGGGATCTGTGTGGTCACCTGAGAACGTTCAAATGGCACTTCCTGATGTCTCATTGAAAGCCTGTACTGAAACATTTGGGTCCTGTTATGCAATGTTACCATGAGTGTTTCCTTTCCCCTTATTAAAATATTGCATAAACTTCAACACTTCTTACCAGTGGACTGAAGAAATAGATATGACAATGATGGGTGTATTGAAAAGCTTAAAGTTAAGATGTTTTAGTGGAAAATGGGTTTTATGTGTATCTTAGTTTGGAGTTAAGCCATTAAAACTTATCTGCACAATAATTAGGTTTACTGCCTTTCAGTATTACAGACAAGCTCAACAGAAATGCTGCGGTATCCGTTTTTGCCAGACCTCTGTATCCCTTGTATTGAGATTTCTCTGGAGTGAAGTTTGCATCAAGCAGACCCAGTTGGCTTCTAGTCCACAAAGCTGTTTAAATTAATCTTGTTCCAGTGTAATGTCATGGATTGAAATGATATGCATGGCCGTTTTTCTTTTTTGCGAAGAGCTGGATTTGGGACGAAAGCAAAATGGCTCGAGGACGCAAGAGCAATAGCATCAAACAGAGCGACTTCACTAACAGCACCAACCCTCAGGACTTAGAGAGAAGACTTTTTGTCGGCAATTTGCCCACAGACCACATGACTCGTGAAGAAATGGAAGAGATATTTTCAAAATATGGCAAAATCAGGGGTTAGTATATTATCTTATGCCTTTTTGTGGCTGGGAATTCAGTGAGAAATACCACTTTCATGCTTGTCAAATGCTATTTGATACTGATGGGAGGAGTGACTAATGTTGTTCCTAAAAAGTGACCTTTTAATGCTAATTCTGTGTTTTCTTAGAAAAAGTGGTTCCTTCAGCACAGCTGAAGCGCAAAGCATGTGTCAGCAGTGTGTTAGCTTTTGGGGATGTGTGGTGTTATGATACTCCTTCGAGTGACTTTATAGTCTCTTAATCAAATCCTGGTCACTTCATGAGCTGTATTTTGGTCACTGCCTTGTCAGAAGGAAGTTGATCTATGAAATACATTTCAGAGTCTTCAGGCTCTGCATTGATCCTGGTAGATCTGGGTTTTCCCAGGAAACCTGTGTGGTCGTTTCTAGGTAGAGCCTGTTTGCTTGCTGGTCTGGTGGGGTTACATGATGGCCTGGGTGCGGGCTAGTACTGTCCCTTAGTTGTAACCCGTCTTGCCCTGCTGTTAACTTTTCCAGCCCTCAGCATGTACCATGGCTATGGGTTCGTGCAGTATGACCGTCTAGAAGATGTCCAGGCCGCTCTGGACGGTGAGAAGGGTCGCCTTTATAAAGGGTATAGATTAGGTAAGAAAAACTGCTCCATGCTCTCCTACTGACCCTAGCATGCGTTCTGGTAGAAAGAGTGCTTTTGCTTTAAAGCTCTCTGGAAAGATCACTCTGTGAAACTTGCCTTGCCTGGCACTACTCTAAAATCACTGTTATTAGGCATGTGTTTGCCTTCGGAGTTACTTGCTCTAAGTGCTGTGTGGTTCATCTACAGTGTTTTCTATTGCCACCTAGGTCTTACTCTGAACTTATGTGTTAGTATTGGAAAAGCTCTGTGACCCTGTGTGAGAAACTGTTGCTTGGGAAGCCCTGGAAAGCAATCGCTGACACCTCGTACACATAGGTTTTAAAATTGTTTGTAAACCAGTATCGTGCTTCATCTTGAAAGGTTCATAGGAATTGGTTGCAGCACTCAGTGGTTTCTTAGATAAGTAACCTTAACTTGCTTTTTTGGGCAAGTGAAATCAATCTGTACGTAGTGCTATAAATACCAGATGCTTTAAAAAGGCCGTTTTCATAAAGATGAAAATAATCCCCCTAAATATGCTGGGAGCAAATTTAAACAGAAATGAATGGTTAGAAGTCTAAGAGTAAATCCATTAAACACAAGCAAAAAAATTATTTTCAAAGTCAACCTAGAATAATTTAAAGGAAAACAGCTTGGCTTAGGAAGGAACGAAAGGAATGATAAATAATTTGTGGGAGGGTGTCTGTCCAGGAGCAAAAATGAGCCTGAAGATAGAAATGGAGGCAAATAGACAAGGAGGGTAGAAGGATAAAAGAAGAAATTGCAGCCAGTGTTGTTGAAATCTAGAAGCTTAAATAGGAGCAACTGTGTCTGTCTGAGAAGCTGAGGTGTAACTGCCTGGAAGCAATAAAATCTCTCACTGGAAAGGACCAGGCAGTCTTCAGTTAATGTTCCTGCTGTCTATTTTTGAAGAGGCAGAAGGTGCTGGGTTTGGTGCAGTTCCATTTCAGTAGCAAACTAAAATGGTAAAACAGCAGCTACCAAAAGCAGAGCTCTTCAGAAAATTAGATCTAACTAACATCTATGAGGCTCAGTGAAATGAAGACCTGCCTAGGTTATTAATGTTGTTTTTCCATGAGCCTTGGAAAACTTGGGAGTTTCCAGGGAGCTGGCAGAGTGCTGCAGGTGTGCCAGTAGGCAGTCACTGGGATGAGCCTGGCATCAGCCCCTGGTAACAAAGGGATTCGTTCACCTGACTCTCAGTGAGAAGTGAATTAATTAATGCCAATCAAAATAAATCCTGCCAAACTAACTTAGTCTTATAATACTGCGGGTTTTATGGCTGAAAGTAGCAGTGTTGATGTAAAAGACTTGAGTAAGATGGTTGATTTGATTGAGAAGCTAGAGCAATTAAAAACACAGTGTTAACTGGGTTTCAGGGGAATCTCAGTATAGGTGGAATTGCTTGGCGCCTTGAATGGCGTTCTGGAAAAATTGATTCCTGGCCATAGAGTGTTTTTATAAGTGACTTGGAAAGAAAACACACAATCATCTATTTTTATGAGAGACTGAAATAATGAAGATTAAGTCATTGATGGTGAAATGACCCGGACTTCTTCCTAAACTGGATGCAGGCAGAACTGGGCTTTCAGGACAGGCGAAAGCAGAGATCTGCACCTAGCAGGAGGGGCTTTGTCATCCTTAGCTGTACAAAACCCGGCTTTGTAAGCAGGGAGGTTCTGGTACTTGTGGGGTTTTGCTGCTGGAATGGTGTGTTCAGTTCTGGTATGCCTGGTTCAAAAAGGATAATGCTAAATTGGAAATGCCTCAGAAAAAGCTAAAGAAGGCTTAGAGTTGAAGAACAAGCCCTAGTAAAAGGCTCAAGATAAAGGAGTGATGCAATATGTGTGTGTTATAGACAGACCTGGAGATAAGTGAGTTTTAATCTGGTAGTTATAGGTATGACAAGTCCTTAAATGGAAATAAATAGTTTTCTTTAACAGCAAAGTAATTTACTTCTGGAATAATTTATTGGAGCTTTGGTGATTTCTGTGCTCTGAAGACTTTTAAATTGGAATTGGATGCTTGCTAAAAGATAAGCTCTAGTTCAAAGCCACTGCTGCACTTGAGATAGGAATGTGATTCAAGAAACTCTTGTCACCCGTGTTTGTTCAGAAGGTTGTGCTGTATGATTACAGAGGCCCAGTCACCTCAAAATCCTACGAGACAGAAGACTTTTTTTCCTTTTTTTTTTTCTCTGGGAAGCTTTGTCAACGTTCAAATACTTAACCTGTAAATGCTGTCGGCATTAAATAAAGTGTTATTAAATCTGTTTGGTTTGCACAAGAGAAGGGTCCCTGTCAAAGGTGTTTTTTCTTCTAGTAAAATATTTTTGTTCAGGTTTAAACACATCTTTTATTTAAAAGAAATGTATGGTATTGAGTGTAAAAAATATTAATAGGCTTCTGCAATGGCATCTTAAAACAGAAAATAAAAATAATCTTAAAGCAAAGAAAGCAGATAGTGTCTTGCTTAAAGATAACATTTGACTTTAAGGGGAAAAATTCTCAATTAAAAAAATAAATGCGAGGAGAACCGCTACTTCAGCTATGCAGTCTGAGTATTAAATACAGTTGTTGATAACACAGCAAGGGGAGAGGTTAACTCCAGTTTGCATTATACTAATACTTCATGAACTCAGAGGAGTGTTTTCATATCTTTAATGAGTAAAACTGCGCAGGGAACAAATGTCCATCAAATTTAGTTGGTGGCAGTAGACAGTCCAGCTGTGTTTTACCCTGGAGAGACTGCTTTGTGGTCCTGTGAATGTTGTTTGCTGCATTTGTAGTTAATGTTCAGATTGCACTTGCCTCCCCGTACAAAAAGAGAACATACTGCTGCTGGATTGACAGGAGCATAAATCAGGACTAATCCCTTAATTCTAATTTTAATCTTGAAAGTAATGAAGAATAGTTTGGGAAGTTACAGAGGATGTTAAGACTGAGTGTGCCTAAAGACATCGTGGCATGTTTGTTCTCTTGGAAGAGCTTTGGATGTAGTTAATGTAAATAACTAATAAGAAATGTTAATTGTCAGTAGAATCTCAGGGAGCAGAGAGGACCTAGGTTGGGTTTGTTCTTTTCCTTAAAGGGCTCTTGGAACAAAAGGTCTGAAGTAATTCCTGTTTGTTCCTGCCCCCCTGCAGTACACTATTTCATCCTCTGTCAGCTCTTACGGAAGGCTTTGTTTCTTCACAGTAGAGCGAGATGGGTCCCTGCCAGTTCTGGGCAACGTCACTTTTTCTGTGTGAGGACAAGACTGTTTCTTCAGCTCTCTTACTCCTCTGTGTTTCACTTCATGGTGTTTTTCATGGAGACGCTCAGGAACCAGCCAGTTTCCAAATTTCTGACCTGTCGCATCAGTTTGCATGCTGTCAGCAGTGGTGTTGGTGAATGCCCCGTGCTGACTTCCTAAGGAGCCTGTGCTTAGGGCTCCCTGGATCCCATTTCCTCAGTGTTGGAGGCTGTACACTTAACGCTGCAGCAGTCCCTTGGAATGCAGCTGCGTGTGCCACTTGAGAACCCTTGGATTGTTTTCAACAAGGGTGGCGGCATGCTCCATTGAACAGGACTGGCTGTCAACTTAAGACTGTGCTGGCCATCAGCTTCCTTTCTCAGAGGTGTTCAGACTCTGCTTTTTCTCCTAGAGTCCATGAGTCACTTTCTGCTTGCTCATAGACTGTAGAAGAAAGAGATTCTCATACAGAATGAAGAGTCTGGATGTAGGCCTGAATGTAAAGGGTTAAAACCTCACCCAAGCTGTCCACCCTGTTTTGAAGTCCCAGAAACCCATGAAATTACATTGTACTATCTGAACTTAATAAAAAATTGTCAAAGTGACAATGTCTCTCTGCTGAATGGCTTTTCTTGCACCATCTGGATGTTGTTGAGCTTAAGTTGCTTTCGTTTGAATTGTGCTGATGATCTTTGTTTTCTTCCATAGCATTGAACAGATGGGTTGATTATTCTTTACAGATATTAAAGCAGCGGAAAGAAGAAATATGAATAAGGCTTCATCAAGGTCCAGTCCGGCACGAAGGTAAAGTACCTGGAAGCAGTGAGTTATGCTAAGAAGGTCAGGCTTTTAGGGCATGAGCCCAGCGGCCCGTGCTAAATGTCTGTGTCTCTTCCCTACCACCACCTCCCCAGTCAAACGGAGATGCTCAAGCGTGACAGTCAGGACGTGGCTGCTCCAGCTCTTAAGAGCCCTTCTGGTGCTGACACCTCAGGAGGCATGAGGGAAACCTTGTGTCTGCTGCTGTTACTACAGCTAAGCGTTATGTTTTGCAGCACAGGTTGTAAGAGACTTGTGAGGAAGAATACACTTGATGGTTGCTCCTGCCTCAAATACCAGAGAAGCTGCTGAGGCATATCTAGAGAATGCTGAGGGGCTGTAGCATTCCCAGTGCTGCAGAGGACTTCAGGATCTTGCCTCTTCTGATGTTGAAAGCTGAAATGAGACTGGAAAAGAGCCTGTGAGCAAAGCACAAGACAGAGCAAACATCTCCACCCCATCTGCGTGTGGGCTTCTTTTGTCAGTTCTGGAAACAGTCTCCTGTGCAGTTACAGTGTACCGGCCAGCTTCTCCTGGTTTCCCACCCCTCAGTAGGCACAGTGTGTGCAACTTCTGCACATCCTCTGCGTGAGAAGTCAAGGCGAGTGGAGAAGACACAGACTGTCCTGTCAGGAATGTGACTTCGGTTTCCATGGCCTTACTAGGGAGTGCACGGTCACGCTTTGGTGTAAGACGTGCATCTTCTGTGTCTACACTGTAAAGCTTCCAACACAAAAGTGTTGTGTGTTGGACTTGAAGGTAACCAAACCATCACGTCTCTTCTGTGCTCCACTAGCTTCACCTGTTCAGTTACCAAAAATGGGGAGAAAGTGCAACTAGCAAGACACGTACCACCAAAAACCAGAGAATGAGTAGCTGCAGTCTTTGGCATCATCTAAGTCTGATGTTGTGTGCTTACACTGCACAGGGTCAGGTGCACTTGCAGAGCCCAGCACGTGGGCATTGCCAGAAGTGCTTTGGGCACTCAGCTGAGGGTTCCTGTTATGGATGCACTAAGGCTTGGGCCTGGGCACTGTCAGGTGTGCTCAGTGCTGGAGCCCAAGGGTACTGCAAGCGCCTGAGCAGCAGGCACTGCTGGCCCACCTTTGTTCTCAGGGCTGCTGAAGGGGCTGGGCGGTGAGTGGGAGGCAGGCACCCACGCCTGCCAGTGTTGGTCCTCAGACCGCCTTGCAGAGGGACAAGCAGCAGGCACTGATGCCTTGGGCATTGGGACCTGTGTCATCCTGCATGTATGCAAGAGCAGCTGCATGTGTCTTGAGCCCTAAAGAACACTGGAGGTGTGTGAGCCGTGGCCGTGGTGCCCTGTGCACCAGGCTGTGCACTGAATACCCTGTCTGCTGAAGGCTTTGATGCTGCTGTGGCAGGTGCTGGATTCCAGCTGGCACTGCAGACACTGTCGCCGTTCTGTGGCACTAGGAAGCACCACAGGCACGGGTGGCTGTGAGGTCCGCAAGCACACAGATGGAGGATGATGGACTCTGGACCATACTGCATGCGTGTGAACAACCGCTGCTGATGCTGCAGTGCAGAGTCCCGCTGCGCCGGAGGCGGCAGTGCTGCACCAGCGGTGCTCGTGCTGCAGGAGCTGGACCATGGTGACAGAGGCATGGAAGCAGAAGACTGCTGTGCCTTCGTGCTGCTGCTTCTCTGCAAGCAGCAGGGCAGTGAAGCATATGCAAGAGCAGAGGAGACCTGCACCATGTCTGTACTTCTGTTGCAGTTGTGCGTTGTTCATTCTGGATCTTTTTGTCTCTAAAGATATGTGGCCTGTTCTGGTCACCCCCACCCCAGCTGGAATAAATGTCATATGCCAAACAATTCCCCTGCATCTGGCTGTTTTGCTATGTAGACTTACAGCTCCAGAAAGATCAGTTAGTACCCATGAGAGCACATCAGAAGTTTCCCTGAGCTTCTGCCACTGTTGGTTGTAGGTTGGGGGGAAGGGGCGATGGGGTCTGTCTCGTGGGATGCTGTTTCTATACAGATCACAAACAAAAAGCAGCTTTGTGTGTCCAGGAGGCTGGAGGACTTTACACTCATTCCTGTGCAAACACAGTGTTTCTCTAACAGCAGGAGGCTGTTATGTGCTCTTGATGGCAACACTCTAGTTTGTCCCAGGATCTGTTTTGTACCTGACATAAGGCTAGAGAATGCCAGTGTGTATCCCCCAGCAGAGCTGGGTGTCTCCTCACCAAAGTCCATGCACAGGCTCTGCACATCCATCTCCTTGCTTTGCTCTGCTGACACTGAACTTGGGCTCTTGCTGTCAGTCTTGAGGTGACTGCTATGTGAATGCATTGTAGAGGAGGCAGATTTGTGTTCTATTTACCTTTCTTAAACTGGATTAGGCTGGTAGAGGACTCTCAATCTGTTGAGCTTTGGAAATAAAAAGATTCAAAAAGCTGGGGGTTTTCCAGTGGTGGTCAGTATCTTGGAAAAAGAACATTCCAAATACACAGAGCTCAGTAGTTTGTCTGCAAGATTTTTTTTATGTTTGGCTTAGACTACAGTGAAAGTTATGGTTTTTTTCTGGAAAACAAAATACAACTTGGAAAATATACACTACTGTTTTGGGAAAAGATGAAGACTGGATCATTATTCTCTCTGGCCTGCGAAGACAGCGCAGTACAAAGTCTGAATGAGGTGGATCATTCAGATATGACAGAGAAGCCTGTTGCTGCTGGGGATGCCATGCTGGTTGGGCTTAGCACCCTCTTAACATAAGACTTCATAAGCACCTTCATAAACATAAGACTGGCTTTCTACACCAACTTCAAATCCAGGACACATCAGTAACTACCATTGCTTTCTGCTAGCAGCACAAATGCAACCACAACACAGACGCTACAGTGTCTTTGGTCACAACAAGCTCCTCTTTTGATCCTATGCCAATTACAAATTATTTCAGGTATTCTGCTGTCATTGACTAGTGAATTTTGTGGATTCCTTGAATGCTACTGCATATTGTGTATTTGTGGGTATTAGCTCCAGCAACTTGAATTCTCTTAAAGAATTTGCAAACCCATGTTGGGTAGATGATCTGTGGGTGATGTTTTAGGCTGGAGGCCTGACGTGGCAGTTTCTGGGGTGCCTGTTCACTTCCTCCACAGGTCCTCCACACTTTCATTGATGCTCCATTAAGGAGCTGTCTGGGTCTTGTTTTGGCTATGATAAACGCTGGTATTGAGAAGCTTCTTCAGGCTGCTTCAACAAATAGGGGTTTGGGGCAGTTCTTGGTGTTGTGGGATAGGAGGGAGGATTCCGCTGCTGAGAGAAGGGTCGCTTTGGCACCTCAGGTAAGAGCTCAGGGCTAACCATGCTTGTGTCATTAGGAGTCTAATGTAATTTCCCTGGTGTTTTCCTCAGAGAGCCATATGCCTACGGGGATGGCAGAGATGCCAGACGTGATCGCTCCCCTCTTCGGGGGAGTCCACGGAGAGACCCCAGAGATGGCAGGGACGGTAGAAACGGGCGAGATTCCAGAGACGCTCGAGACATTCGAGCTAGAGACATGCGTGATGCCAGAGACCACAGAGATCCCCGGGACCTGCGAGACCCCCGGGATGTCAGGGACCCAAGAGACTTGCGGGACCCTCGTGATGTTAGAGATCTTCGTGACCCACGGGAGCCACTGTATGATCGGTACAGGGATCCACGGGATATGAGGAATCCACGAGATGTGAGGGATCCGCGGGACATGAGGGATCCACGGGACATGAGAGACCCTCGGGACCCTTTGTACAGGTAATTTTTGTAGGACTGCGTTTGCCAACACGTTTTTATGGTGATCCCACCTCAATTGCTGCACGGGTTTGAGTGGTATCAGGTATTTCAGATCAGGAAATTAGTCTGGCTGGGGACACTTGGGTGTCTTGTGTGGAGCAGGCGGGTAGTTCAGAAATTAAACATGAAGAAGGTCTGTGTGTGATGTGTTGTCCACAATTACTGCCTGAGATGGTGCTGGAGCATGGAAACCCTTGCTTCTGTAAATGTTGCAGACGAGATGAATCCTATGACCGTTACCTTCGCTTTGACGACTACTATCGGCGGAAGGACGACTCGTACTATGACCGTTACAAAGAGCACTTCGACAGGCCACCGGTCAATTCCGATGGTGAGTGCCGGTTAACGTGAGAGCGGGCAGGAGGTGTCTGCAGTGCCAAGTGTGCTGTGGTGCCCCAGCAGGGCCTCATGTGTTGTGTCCCTGTGGCTTGCTTTCAGATCGCCTGAAGCGCGAGGAGCGGCGCCGGGAGGAGCTGTACCGTCAGTACTATGAGGAAATCAAGAGGCGTTTCGATGCAGAGAGACCCGTGGATTGTTCTGTGATAGTGGTGAATAAACAGACAAAGTAAGAAAACAGTTATGACCAATTAAATTATTGTATGGTAGAAGAAAATGGAATTAAACTTAGTCCTGCCTCAAAGTTTGTCATACAGGTTACTCTTGAGGAGCAGAGCTCTAGAGCCCTCAGAAAGCTACAGCTCCTGCTGCTGTTCTGAGAATGTGTTTTGATGAGATGGAGAAATAGTTTATCTTGTGCTTTACTTTTATTTCCTTCTTGTCACCTTCTGCTGATACTTTTCTACCTACTCTTCGTATCAGCCTAGGTTGCAGCAGGTTATAGAGGCTGGTACTTGTTATTCATGGGTTGGACAATACAGAACTTACTAATAGTGCCAACCAGCAAGTCGTACAAAGAGAGCAGTTGTTGGGGGAGAGTTGTGGGGGGGTGTGCATTTCAGAGATTAGTTACCAGGTCAGATGCTGGTCATTGCCATTAATCCAGCATGCAAGAAGTATAAACTCACTGCTGCAAGTGGTCATGAACAATATCAAAGGCATGGGTAAGCATTAACCAGGGCGATCTCACGTGGCAGTCTGAACACTTCACTGAGGTGTCCCCACTCACAAGACACAGTGTCTCTTTTTATTGGGCTAAGTACAAGATTGTTTATCTAGAAACAAAAATGTAGGCTGTCCCTGTAGAACAGTGTGCTTTCTCTTGGCACGTAAGGACTTGAAACGATTTTAGGAGTCAGAGAGACTTCTGTCAAAAATGTTAGTACGTCCTTAGCTTGGAGAGCAGGTGGCTGTGTTGGGAACGGGTCCCTGGTACAGTGGGAGGGGGCTGTCATGGTGGCACCAGTGTGATGTCTGTGAATAGCAAAGATGTAAACAAATCTTAAACCTGGGTTGGGGTCTGAAGAAAAAAGACCAAGAATTGCTTTTATTTAACTTTGCTCTATCTGTGAGGCAGAAAGAGCGAGCTGATGGTAGAAGACAGAACAGGAAACCAGAACAGAGGAAGTAGTGAAACTAGAAACAGACTCCAGTAGTTTGCTTTTAATGGGGTTGATGATCTATTGGAACAAATCTTGAAAGGAAATTTTAGATTCTTTATCCCTTGGTGACTAAAAGTCTTTGGAAGATATTCTGATAGACCAGATGTTATTGTAATTGATACAGGGGGAATTTCTTATGTGCAAGAGGATCACCTTAATATCCTACGGATTGTTTTGGTCTGTAACAGCTACAAACCTTGAGAGCTGGAGCATGTTAATAAATCTTGGGTATTGATGTTACCTACTGTAGGCATGTTGAAAGATGACTTAGATACACAATCAATGTAACTTAGAAATCCTGGCCAAGGGGACCAGTTTTAGTCACCATTACAGTATTTGCATCCAAAGACAATAAATGGAACCTCTTCCAAAAGGTGTGGGTGCATGCAGGCTGGACTCCTCAGCACGCACATGCAGTCAGGATTGCAGTTCTGATACTCAATATAGTAAGCGTAAAAAAAGACTTGAAAACTTTCGGCTGAGAGTACTGCACTTTGTGTTTGGAGTGGGAAATTTGCAGGACAGTGGACACAGGAACAGTGGATCCATAGATGCTGTGTTGGTGCTGGGTCAGAGCAGAGAGCAGCGAGTAGAATGAAAGAGCAAGAGAAAACGTATTTGGAGCTCAAGTGAATGTTTGCAGATGGGTAGTTGTCCTCTGAAAATTAATCTTCACATCCAGAAGTTGGTCTGTGCTGCAGTGAATTAGGATAAAGCTCATTTGAACAGTTACAACACTGAGCAGAGCCCAAGTAACTGACTCCTGTAGGTTAGCTGCACTGCTGTGTACCCCTTAGTTCTCTGCAGGCATAAATTGCCTCACTGAGTTCAGTTTAAACACATTTATATGTAAGCAAGTTTAAAATAGTGTAAATCCCTTTGTAAACACTGTCAGCTAAGCTGAGACTCGATTTTTAATCAGTTGAAAGGAAATGACTGATTCAGATCAAAATACAGATAGGGTATGGGCTGTTCTATCACTGCAGTGCGATCGCATTAATGTCCTGTTAACCATCACCAAGGCTGGCCTGCCCTCCGAAGAGTGATTCTGAGATGACAGAGGGTGAGTGTGCCAGGGTTTCTGTTTCTGTGTGACTGACTGTTAAACTGCTGGCTTTGCTTTGTGGTAGGGAGTACGCGGAGTCAGTGGGGCGGAAGGTGCGGGATCTGGGCATGGTAGTGGACCTGATCTTCCTCAACACAGAGATGTCACTGACGCAAGCCCTGGACGATGTGAGCAGAGGAGGGTCTCCTTTTGCCATTGTCATCACCCAGCAGCATCAAGTTCACCGCTCTTGCACTGTTAACATCATGTTTGGCACCCCACAAGGTACTGAGGTCTCCGTGAGCTGTGTAGCTTTGTGGTCACTCTGTGTCACTCAAAGGGCTGCTGTAGAACACTTTCTTTCAAGCAGAATCACTCGGGACAAAGTTCATCTTTGCTGTGACATGGGTAGTTATTAATGACTCGACACCATGTCATAAACGTGAATTTCATTATTTGCAAGTTTCCAGAATACTTTATTTGTCTGTTCCCACAAGGGCTGTCGAGTTTCTGCCAGAGAGAGAATCTCAGCTGCATTCTCAGCATCTGACATCACCAGCCTTTGCATCTTGGGGCAAGTCAGGAACCACAGCTCTAGAAATGACTGTGTTGCCTTGGTAGCTCTCTGAGTAATACCAGCCCAACCTCAGTTGATCGCTTGTTGCTCTCAAAGAGAATGTGACAGCACAGATTTTAAAACCAAATGTGATTTAAGAAAAACAGAACAAGGATAGAGTATTCAGTCAACATAAAGATCTGATTGCAAAACAGGGAGGTTATAAAAAGGTCCAACTATAAAGTGATGTGGTGTACGTGCTCCAACTTCTTAGCATTTTAGTGCCATTTATACTGGTTGCATCCGTTTCCATCTCAGGGTGTGACTTGGCTGTTGTCGGGGTGGGTGTTGGTATTGAGAAATGTGGTGTCAGAATGTGATCTCGGAAAGCAGCCTTTTGTTCTGATCAGGTTACTCCTCCCCTATTGTGTTCTCAAGTAATGTTTTGCGGGGCTCATCTGGGAGAGTAACTTCTGAAAGCACAGCCACGGGTTTTTGTGTGCTTACAGACTGAAG
This sequence comes from Porphyrio hochstetteri, assembly GCA_020800305.1. Lineage (NCBI taxonomy): Eukaryota > Metazoa > Chordata > Aves > Gruiformes > Rallidae > Porphyrio > Porphyrio hochstetteri. The sequence goes on along the minus strand of CM036921.1, from coordinate 17,327,283 downwards.
AAACCCAGATTCTTTCAACATAGGGTGCAGATGTGATAGGAGGGATCTGATATCCTGCACCAATACAGCTCACACACACTTGCCCTGGGCTTTCCACTGCCCTTAGGTTTAATTCTAACTCCTTCAGTTTAATACCTGTCCTCCCACCAAAGCTTCTCTTCTTCTTTACGGGATCTAATGGTGTATCAGATCTGCTAAGAACCCCAGTCATTAGCTCATCCACAGCTCTAGAGATTAAATACGCTCGCTGGAGCTGCTCATGGCCACCTTTCCATTCACATTAATGTCAGGGAGCGCTCACAGCTCGTGCAGAGCGTGATATTAAAACGAACCCCAGTTTCCTGTTCTGAAAGAGGGTGGCAGGGTCTGATGTTCTGCAGGTATGAAAAGTGCACAGAGCTTTGGGCACTTTCTGGAAGGTAAAGGCCCTGCTTAAATCTGTGTTCAGGGGAGTATTTGCATGTGTGAGGTAGAAATAATGACCTCAAAAGCTTTAAAGGCACGTGGAGGGGGAAAAAAAGGAGTTAGAATTGCCCATTATTCATTGTTTTACAGAAGAATTTGATTGCTGTGTATTAATAAACATAAGCAGCAATGTAACACTGAGCCGGTGCTCCTTCCCTCCCCATCTCCTGCATGCACACATGCTATATTAAGGCATTGGCAGCACAGAACAAAAGAGAATTCCCACCACTGTCCTGGTCTGGGAAGCTTTAAATAGCCTTCAGAGGGGGTGAGATTTGGATCTTTTCAAGGCTTTAACAGCAGAATGGCTGGAACAGTCTCTTGGAGGACAGAGAACTTATGTGAGAGGTAGAGGGAGCTGTGTTCCCTTTTATTTGGCTGAGAGGCAAGAAAGACGATTCTTGGGCTGATCCAGTATCTTCTCAAAGCCCTCAGCTCTGGAGAAAAGGATGGCCTTGCTGGGTGGGTTGCCCTTCTGTTGGCTTAGGGAATTGAAGTGTTGCTGTGTGCCTGGGAAGCTTCTTGAGTCTGTGCTTCAAATTCCGAAGCGGCGCCTGCTGAATGAGCTGCACTGGGGCGCGTGAGGCAAGGCACCGCTTCTTGGCGCCGCTTTGGTTCGCTGAAAACGCTTCTTCTCCCTGTGCAGAACACCGCAACATGCCTCAAGCTGATGCCATGGTGCTGGTGGCAAGGAATTACGAGCGCTACAAAACAGAGTCACGGGAGAAGGAGCGCGAAGAAATCGCCCGTCAGGCTGCCAAGATGGCAGATGAGGCTGTGCTGCAGGAGCGGGAGCGCCCACCCTCCATGGAGGAGGGTGTCAGGGGAGCTCACCCTCCAGCCATTCAGACTCTCCTGAACCTGCTGGCAGACAATCGCTATCTAACTGCTGAGGAGACTGATAAAGTCATTAATTACTTGAGGGACCGGAAGGACCGGTTGCTGAGGGGAAGCAGCGATTCTCTGCAGGGTGAGTTTCTCAGCCCCAGACAAGGTGATTAACCATCGGGTTGTGGGTCCTCTGGGCTGGGACCCAAAACCAGTCCTGGGACCAAAGAGGAGTCCTGGTGTCATAACTTGCTCACACACAGCTCCCCACTGGGATGGATGTGTCCTTGGGAGTCCTGAGATGATTCAGATCTTTCATGCCAAAGAACATTTAGACTGGATTCTCTCAGGGAAACCCTGGGGCTGCCATAACTGGTTTGGCAGCTACACCAAGGGCTGCAGTTCTGCTGAGTGGTTGGGTTCCCAGAGCTGTGCAGCTCTCCTGTTCAGAGCATGAGTATTCAGTGGTGCTTGTGTCTTTGGTAGCTTTTTCACCAGGGGGTTTCTGGGTGCTCTGTAAGGGCGTTTGCTAGAGCTTTAACCCTCTTTCCTTTCTTCCCCAGCACCCATGTCAAGACAGTCTTTGGGGGCACCTTCAGGATCGTCTCTGGGTAATCAGTCCAGCCTTCCAAGCTCTCAGGCTCATCAGAGTTCACAGCCTCTGGTCTCTGCTCCTTCTGTTCCAGCATCCTCTTCTAATCCTCAGCAGGAGCTTCAAGCAAAAATCCTCAGTCTCTTCAACAGCGGAGCGGCAGCAGCAGCAGCTGCTGTAGCAAACAGCAGTTCTGCAGCCTCTGCAGGCACTTCGGGGGGCACTCCAAACCAGAACTTTCCTAACATGGCCAGTGGTCAAGCTCGGTCAGCACAGATGAGTGCTGGAAATTTAAACCAGGCTCAGCAGAGATTGCAGACTCCAAGCACGCAGCTTCCAGCTCTACAGGGCCCTGCAAGAAACACAGGTCCAAGACCTGGAGCTCCTCCACAAGCTCAGTCGCTCTATGGTCAGCACCAAAACCGCCTTCCTGCACCTGGCAACGTACCTGCTCAAAGGCCAGTATCTTCTGGTATCAACTTTGACAACCCTAGTGTACAGAAAGCCTTGGACACCCTTATCCAGAGTGGTCCTGCACTCTCCCACCTAGTGAGCCAAACCGTGGCCCAGGGGCGAGCAGGGACCTCGGCCCAGCAACCTATGGGGTCCTACCAGCGACACTATTAAAGCTGAGCTGTTGGGCCCGTTCCCCTTCCCTTTGCCATTCCATACTTAGAGCTGTTTAAAGTCTCCTGTCCTTGGCATGGGACAAAGGCCCCTGGATATGCATGTCCTCTCCCCTCTGGCGAGAGTGTAGCCCCAGTGGCATTGCTGCTGACTGTTGCTAGCGCTGCCCTTCCTCACCTTGGTCTGGTTAGCAGTGTTTGGAGAAGTGTGCTCTGTTTTCTGTGGCACGATGTGCTGAGAGCAGCGTGGGGTCACCGGTGGGTTTGTCCAGTCCCAGAAGCTGCCGCAGTGACGGTCCTTCTGTGTTTTCCTCGCTCCCAGTAGCTGGTGCATCTTCACGTTGCGCTGCAGTCTGGTCTCAATGAATGGTCTTAGTGTAGTTTTGGGTCAGCGGCTTGGAGGAAATAGGGGACTGAACAGAGCAGTACACAGACTGGGCCTTCTTGGACACCCACCTTTTTGGAATGGGCACTATTTTTCTTTGGGTTCCTTTTTTTTTTTAATTTCTTTTATTTTTTTAATGGTCTGTAAGCCAGTTGGGAAGTACAGCAGTAGAGCTAGCAGCTGAACTCATGAAGCACATGCCTGACCACTGCTTGGTAACCCGGGACTGTGCCGTTTGTCCTTCTGTAGCTGGGCTGTCGCCCTGGCCGAGGGCAGCAGGGACACGCTCCTCATCTCACCCAGCTTTGGTCTGATATTGGGGCAGATCTGAAACACAAGAGCTTCCAGCCAAGGCAGAGATTTGAAATGGTCTGTCCATTTCCCTTCACCATGTACTCAGTGTTAAGATCCAGCTGTTATAATCAGCGTGTAAATTTCCTTCTCTTACAATTGTGCTTTGGGACGGTTGGTTACTGCGGTCCAGCAGCTCAGCCGCAGCCGCGCTGGTGTGCTGCTGGCCCTCCCTTGGGAATACCTGCAGCCAGTCACCAGGTGGTGAGCATCTGCTCTCTGGACCTTCAGCTCACTCTTGATGGGTGGTTTGTCCATCTGAGGTGGAGAGGCAGTGCCAAGATGCAATACCCTGATTTTATACCTTTTTTTCAACACTTTGGTAGCTGCAGCGGACAGTCGGATGGAAAATGGGGCAGTGATTCTCCAGTGTTTTTAACCAGTAACGTACTTTGATACCAGAACACAAAACATCTCTTTAACTATGTGGTCCTCTCCATCACAGCTTTCTTAGAGTCTGTGGGCTTCCTGCAGAGAACCAAAAGAAACTAAGAAAGCAGTGTTCTTGGAGCGGAGGATTTTCTTTGTCCCAGGTGGTTTGTGTTGTACCGGTTTTTTTCTCTCCGTGCTGTTAACAAGAGGACATTACTTTTTAATAAAAAAAGCAGGAAAAACGTTTTGTTGCATTTTTGCCACTTGTCAGCTTGAGTGCTCCTGGAGCATGTTATTCTGCTGCGTTTCCCATTGCTCCCTTCCCCAGACAGCCCCTGTCAGCCGCGGCCTGGAGTAGTGTGGTCGGAGCAGTTACAGCACGCTGGGGACCTCTCGGGTCCTTCCTCTGCACCGGAGGCTTGGGGCCCAGTGAGGGACACGTGTGCTGGAGCAATGGGTGGCAAGGCCCGACGTGGGAGGTCCGAAGCCTCCCCAGCTGTTGGTGGTGAGAGGGAAGGGTGTGTGCTCACCATGGGAGCTGCTCCAGTGTCTGAGCTGTAGCTGCCGTTAGTTGCATGGCGCTGGGTGAGGTTAGAGTACAACTCCCTGTGCGTTTAGCACTGCCCGCCCTTCATACAGCGTGAAACTGGGTGGAAGTCTGTCCGTCTGAGGTCTTACCTCCTCCAATCTCTTTATCTTAGAGCTCTTTCACTCTCTCTGCAGTCCTGCAGCAGGTCAAGTGTCTCTCCTGGGGTGATCATAAATGTGTGTGAGCTCAAACATGGGAATCTGCCCCTTTGGAGAGGCTGTTCCTCTCCTGATGTCCTGCTTCCTCCAGCATCCGCTGCTCCCGCCTGGGGCTTGCGCCTTGTTAGCGGGGGGAATAGAAGCAGCCAAGTGCAAGACAGCTGTGGAGCCCCTGGAAGCCAGTGAAAACTTCCCGTGCAAGTAGTGAAGGGTGTAATAAAATCATTTATTGCATTTTGTGCAGACAGGAGTCTAGAAAAATGGATACAGTTAAAGCAGTAAAGCATTAACAGGGAGCATTCAACAGCTGAGGAGCCACTCCTCCATTAATACCTGCACAGAGAACACAGGGTCTGTACTGTGGCAGCCTAATGCACGATACCGAAACACTCACAGAAATTAAATGCAAGCCTAATACTTACTTTTTTAAACTTTTTTTTTCTTTTTTTTTTTGGTTTGCAACCTGTTTTATTTACAAGGTTTGAAACTTAATTGCATTGCTCTGCACATAGATTCTCTAAAACACAAAGCATACTAGGTCACTACGTGTCTATCGAAATATTGCACTGGAATAAAAGTCACTTGAATGGACGGAGAACATCTAGCTACAGTGATTAAAAGATTATTGAATGAGCTGACTTCGTGGTAACATTCATAACAAATATATTGCACATGTAGCACAGAAAGTGGTGTAACCAGCAAATCTCAGACCTGTCGGTCTTCCTGCCAGTTTTAGTCCTGCTACACAGAGAAGGGTCTTGACTCTTCTAGTGCAACTCTCACCCTTGTGCAGTATCGAGTCCTCCCTCTCGCCCAGCCACGGACCGGCACCGGCCCAGGCTGGACGCTGCCTGCGCCTCCTGCAAGTGTCATCCCGTGGCTTTGCTGCCTGCCGCCTGCTCGGCGACACTAGCTGCCTCTGCCGCTGCTGCTGCCTGCGGGGCCGGCGCCTGCCCAGCTGATGGGTAAGGCAGCTCCTGCCGCGGGGCCAGGAGCACCCAGCGCGGGGCCAGTGCTGTGGGTGCGGGTGCTCTGCGCCTGCTGCGGGGCCACGCTGCCATCCCACCGTCCCGGCAGGTCCTGTCTGCTCAGCGCTGCTTCCTGCAGCAGCCTGCCTGTGAAACAAACCTGGGGGGGGCTGGGGGGGGTTATGTCAAGACCTTCCTGTCCAGAACAAAAAAAATACCCAAAAACGTGTCTGTGCATGTGCCAAGGAGGAACTTGCATGTCTACCAGAGGAGGACACTGTTTTCACTAAAGTGGACCAGCAGAAGGGTGCTCCATGGGGGAACTGAACACTCAGAGGCCGAACGTGCAGGGCTGGGTTTGTAAACTAACATGCAGCGCTGTCTGCTAAGACTGGCTCTCTCCAGCCAGCGAGGGAGACCTCGCGGCCGAAACCAGCACCTTCCTGCCACAGCCGAATGGCGCCTGGCGGGGTGTTGAGGAGGCCCTGGTTCTGCCTATAGAGCTGTGTCCCTGCTCTTGCTGGAGGATGAGGAAAGGGAAACTCCTTTAACCCAGCAGTAGCGACAGTGATCAGTGATCGCCTTCCTAGTCCCTGGGGGAGCCCTGACCATAGCTTTACTGTCTGGGGTTGGGGGTGTGTGGACTGGGATCCACTGGTGACGCTGGGGAGGTGATGAAGCAAACTTACCAGAGAAGCCTGCCCCAGCCTGTTGTCTCATCCCTGCTACGCTGTACCTGCGGCTGGAGGAAGAGCTCTGCACCCACTGCTGCAGGCCCAGCAGCAGGGCAGGGCAGCGCCGAGAGGGCAACTGCAGGGAGGGGGTGGCATCCCCTGAGGAGGCAGAGCAGCTGGCAAGCTTTCCAGGCCCAACAAGCGTGGTGCCAGCACAGGAGCCAAGCGGGCAGGTCGCTCTGCGTGCCTCCCCTGATGCTGCACAAGTGCCTCAAGTAATTTTGGGAGGCTGGAAACAGCAGGTGAGCACATGTGTGGTCCTGGGCTGGGACCAGCTCCAAAGGGCAGAGCAGCTGGACACTGGCAGCTCCTGCTTCCCATGGGGCTGCCCTTCTTCGAGGTAAAGGAACTTCTCCCTTGCAGACACCTGCCTGCTCTTTCACCAGCTCCCACGTGGCTGAGGCAGTGGCAGGACCAGAGCGCTGCCATTCATCAGCCTGGAGCTCCTGTCCTGAAACCTGTCACTGCCGAGCTCCCCATGCCCATGGGACAAACTTCCACACCAGAGTCTGCAACACAGACTGATGTGGCTGTGCACATGCCGTGACACAGCCTGGCTGGGGCTAGGGGTGCTGCTGGAGAGAAGGGAGGCACTTTGGGAGTGATGGAGGAGCAAGGTATGAGCAGGCACAGCTGTGCAGCTGGGCTGGGTTTGGTCTGGGAGTGTGTCCAAGTAGTATCTTAAAGCAAAAATAAATTAAAAAAAAAAAATACATCAAACCCCCCACAGCTTTTCATCCCAGCAGCCCAGAATAGCTTTGGCCTGGACCTGGAGGAGTGGAGAAGCTCTGCAGAGGGAGTGGGGGCCGGAGCTGTTCAGCACAGAGGGATTTTCCTGCCCCCAAGGAGGCAGGAGCCAGGGGCTGCAGCTGCTCTCAGCAGGCCAGGGGGGCAGGCAGGGGGCTGGACACCGAGACCAGCCTCACCAGGCAAGGAGCAGCCACTGCTGAGCCACCCCAGGGACACAGGCAGTATCTGCTCCCTCAGCACCGGCCGTAGGGCAAGGGGTGCGGGGCTGCACTGGGGAGCAGCTTGGGGGAGCGGAGGAGGTGAGCGCGCCAGGGCAGGGGCTCAGCTCTGGCCAGGGGACAAAGCGCCGCCGCTTTGGGCCAGGCTCTGGCAGAGCAGCCGGCGCTGCCGGGAGAGGGCAACTCTTGTCAGGCTGCGCGTGGAGTGGAAGCTCAGATCTGCTGTGAAACAAGTTCAGAAAAGTCTGTGACTTCTTTTCCCTGAAAACTCTTAAAGAAGCTAAATTGAGAAGAGAATGAACCTGCGACCTGGCCCTTTCCCAGGGGCTGCCAGGGGCCCAGGAAGGCCGCAGCCCTCACTGCCCCCCAGAGCGCCCGGTGCGACAGCCAGGTGCCTGTTTGATGCAGGAACAGCCCCGTCTCGGCTCTCTGTCCCCGCAGCCTGGTGCTAGCAGAGCCCTGCATCTCTCAGAATAGATATAGATCTCTATATATAGACTTCATCTGGTTCTATTAACATAAATATGATCACTTTAAAAATACACGTACTGTAGTATGTACACTATGTACAGGGGCTGGGGCAGGCGCCAGCAGGCGCCCTGGCTGCCCCCGGCACCGCTTCCTGCGTGGTTTCTGGAACCATTCACATTTGTTAAAAGCTCCTCAGTTTCTCTGGCGTGAGAGATGCTGGGGGGGGCGGGGAGGAAGGGGAATGGGGCTGGGGGGGACTGCAAGGACAATAAGGGAGAACCCTGCAGCTGCTGCCAAAGGTAAGACGTGATTGAACTGTCCCAGTGCACCCTGCTGCTGCAGCAAGGGCCAGTAGGAGGGGACAAGCTTTGGGCTGCAGTGGCCGTGGGGCTACTGGCCAGCTGGGTGAGGGAGTGCTGTGATGCTCTGGGGGTGGTGGGACCCCTACAGCCACCCCTCGCTGCAGGTCCAGCCCTGTCAGACCACACAGGCTTTGCATATGTTTGAGCTCCAGACTGTCCTACAGCCCCACAGCAGCAGCTGCAACTGCCTGGGGCTGGGGTAGCAGCGAAGCCCCCGGGCAGCAGTAGGGAGCAAGATGGGGCACAGGGGGACCCAGATACGTGTGCAGTGCTGGGGTGCCAGGGCCTTAGAGCCTGGCACAGTGTGGGAGCAGGGAGTGGGCCAAGAGCAGGCACTGGTGCCTCCCGGGGGCAGCAGCACCCATGAGCAGCTCTGGCTCGCGCTGTGCACAGCTGGGGCTCTGCTCGGCTCCACACCACAACTGTGGCACAGGCACCAGGGCAGAGAGATCCCAGAGTCAGCGGGGAAGGGGACACCCCCCACCCACCCTTGGCCAGGGCTCTTGCTGTCACAGGATCCCTGCACTCCAGCACCCGACCCCTCCACAGCTGCCCCCCCCACCTCTGTCCCCTCCAAACCATCACGCTGCATCTCAGCAAGCTCAGCCCACGGCCTCCAGAGTCGGGCAGCAGCAAGGTGGGGCTGTCCAAGCCCATGGTGGTGAGGGGCAGCCAGGGGGGAGCCAGCGCCATGGGGGGCAGCCCCAATGCTGCCAGAGGTGGGGAGAGGAGCGTCCGGCGAGGAAAGCGTGCTGGTGGCCTCTCTCTTCTCCCAGCGCCTCCGCGGGGGGAGGTAGGGCGCGAGCGGCAGGCGGGCACGGGCGCGTCCGGCCAAGCTTCACGCAGGGGTAGCGGCACGGTGGGGCTGGGCACCCATCTGGGCACAGCCACCCTCCTGCCCGGCCGGGGGCCGCACGCAGCAGCGCAGGGGCTGGCGGCAGGGCTGGCCCGGCCAGGGACGGGCGGTGGCAGCGCTGGGCTCTGGTGCTCAGTCCAGTACAGTGTATGTATTTATATATAAACAAGGACAGCAGTGCTGTGATGTTGCAATGAGGAACAGCTGCTCTGGTGCTGGATGCTCCCGGAAGATCTGGTGCTGCAGTTCGAATGGAGAGATCAGGGGCACGGCCAAAGCCAGGTGAAGTGTCTGCGCACCGGCTGCCATCGGACCTTCCCTCCTCCCCTCCGGGAGCTCGGTGCGAAGGGGTGGCAGGGCTCTCAGCGTGCAGACACACCTCTCGCGCGCCGTGTTTCAGGAGTAGATGGTGATGACCTCCCGGCCCCCACCGCGCACCAGGAGCACTCGGTCCAGGTGTTCTGTCAGCACTTCCAGGAACTCCATATCTGCCCAGCAGTCAAGGACCAGCAGTGCCATGGAGGAGCACGAGGACAGGCCCACGGCATCCCGGCCTGACTCCACTCCAGGAGAGCCAACCCACAGCATGGCATCGGCATCCCCACACTGGACCTGGGAGGGTCTGGCTTGAGCCGAGGGGCTGGGGGAGCCCACCAGCCAACGGCAGCCCCCTCCTGAATCTCTGCCCACACAGGGGCAATGTCACATGGCCCCACCACCCACCCCACATGCATCAGCTTTGCTGTCAGACCCAGGGGTGCAGGGGAGCAGGAGGCACAGGGGGGTCCAGGCTCAGGACCGGTGCCCTGACACTCATGTGCATGATCCATCAGCCTTGGGGGGGTCGCAGCACCCGGCACCCACCCTGCAGAGAGGGGTCTTACCGCCAGCCCGAGGCAGTGGCCCCACAGGAAGGATACAGTTCTCATCCCCTTTGCGGTTGCGGGGAGGCCCCGGCATGTTCAACAGGACCAGCTTGGCGTCCTGGGACTTCTTCACAATCACCTCATTGAGCTTCACAGCCGTGTGCATCCTCCGCACGTTGGACTGGTTCCTGGGGGCGAGAGCACGTGTGGGCACAGAGACGGGCACTGGGATGGGTGTAGACAACCTCCAGCCCCACACCAGACCTGAGGGGCCAGAGGCTGGGCTGTCCTCCTGCCCCAGAGAAGCCCGAGCCTGGGCTGTGGTATGAGCTTGGGGCGCAGTGAGCTTTGCCCCACAGGGCTCTGGATGGCAAGGGTGATGCTCGGTCCCACGGGCAGCACAGCACGGCATCCCAGGGCCAAGCAGTGTGGCAGGGAGCAGGAGCAGGCGGCGTGAGCATCACCACGGTGCCGCAGCCCAGGCGTGCAGGAGCTGCCAGCGCTGGAGCAGGGCAGACGGGCAGCACACAGCACCCAGAGCCTGTGCAGGGGCTGGCAGCCACGGCCCCCGCCTGCCACTCGGGTGACATGTCTAGCATGGCACTGGCAGTGGCTGTCACAGTGCATCCAGCCACCCTCACGCGCTAGGGCAACACCCATGACTCCAGGTGTGTTGCCCCATGAGCCACATCCCACTGACCCCCACCCTGGGACCTGGCCCCCAGACCAACACGGACTTACAGGTTCTCCCACTCACTGCCAGGAGCACGATGGAGCCGAGAAAGGAGAGGGAGAGAAAGAGAGGAGGTAAGTGCGAGGCGAGCACCCCGAGTCCCCACAGCACACGCTGCCCAGCGCCCTGTCCCTTGTCTGCCTGGGGACCCCACTGCACCTCCCACCCACCCCTCTGCAGGGACGAGCTCAGGAGATCCAGGCTGCTGGAATTCCCCCCTCAGAGCAAGGACCCAGCCAGTGCTGCCAGCCCCTGCCCAGCTGGGTGGGCAGGGATGGCCGGGGATGGGGGGTATGGGTGGGACGGGGCGGCAGCATGCAGGGCCGTACGGCTTCATGTTGAAGAAGTCCTTGATGCCCTCGGGGCTGACAGGGCTCTTGCTCTTGTTCTTCTCAGCAACAGACTTCTCCTTGGTCCAGGTGAGATGCACCTTCTCGGGAGCTGTCTCCACCTCATCTCCGGGGGACTGGGAGCTGCTGGAGAAGGTGGTGGCATTTTTGTCATGGATGAGCTGGACCTGCAGAGAGGAGAGTGGGACAGTGGGCAGGGGCCGGGGCCAGCTGCCTTCCCAGGCCCCATCCTGGTGCAGCTCCTCACCTCCTCCTCTGGCTTCTCCTCACCATCGCCCACCTGCTCCTCAGGGACGCTCAGGCGCAGGCGGGTGTTGGCCGGGTTTTTGCGCCGGATGGAGCCACGGGACTCGTCTGTGATGCTCTGGATCTGTGTAGGACAGTGTCAGCCAGGGCAGAGAGGTAGAAGAGGGTTTGGCTGTGCAGACCCCAGCCTGCAGCGCCAGCTCCCCAGCAGGATGAGCGCACAGAACTGCAGCGCAGCTCGACCACGGGGGCTGGGACCCCCCCAGGCTGCCCTGCACCCCTACCTCCCGCTCCCGCTCATTCTTGGTGAGGTGCATTTGCTTGAGGATCTGAGAACGCTGCTCCATCACCAGCGTCTTCTCATAGGTGTAGGCAGAGATGTCGCTCTCGTGCTGCAGGGGGGACACAGAAGAAACCAGGGGGCAGGGTGAGCTGCACTCACAGCTCCCAGCCTGGCCCTGCAGACCTACGTATCCCTACGGTACTGCATCCCTTCCTGGGATGCTGTGTCCCCCCCCTTGGTGCTCTGCCCCCACGGCAGGGTCTGTCTGGCTTCCCCACATACAGCATCCCAGACTGTGGCATGTGCCACCATCCCAGCACTCACCATCTCCACCACCTCCACCTCGGCAGTGATGCGCAGGTGGTAGAGGAATGTGGTCAGGTCCTTCTTCATCTGGATGCTGTTGTCATCCATCTGCGCCACCGTGAAGATTCGCATCTTGCACTTGCGCCAGACCTGCGAGGGAAGGAGGGATGGGCACGGCCTGGGGACGAGAGGCCCTGCCCCCCCTGCCCCACGCCATGGGGCCTGAGCTACCTTGTGGTGCCGCAGGAGAAAGGGCAGCAGCATGAGCATCCCCCCATCATGAACAATCCACCAGACGTCGATGTGACCCTCTGAGAACCGCTCCTGGTTGCCCGGGAACATGGCAACGTTCTTGGCCACCAGCAAGGCCAGGTGCCCGGCTGTGGTCTCTCGCACCAGCTCTGGGAGGGGGAAGGGCCACGTCAGCTGTGGTGTCTTGCAGCCCCCCCGTGACCCCCAGCCCAGTGGAACCTGCCCTTGGCTGTGCCTACCGATGAAGTTCCTCCAGGTCTGGTGGTCCTCCTTCTGGCGCCAGCTGCGCGGCCAGCCCACCAGCACCGTGTTGTGCTGCAGCCCCCCCAGCCCGCTGGACTGGATGAGGTGGGACATGCCATCCCGCAGGTTGGAGGAGATCACCACCTGGCAAAAGCCCTTTACCTTCTCCGCTTCCATCAGGCGGCGGATGGACTGGTGGTGGGAGAGGAGGTGGTCAGGGACCGCAGAGCCTGGGGACGGGCACCACGGCCACCAGCCCCAACAGCGGCATACTGGCCGGGCAGGGTGTGGGGCTGTGGGGTGCCCGTGTCCCTGAGCCCCACACAGGCTGGCGGCTCTGGGCTGGGAGCGGAGAGGCCCAGCAGCGCGCGGAGCTGGCACTCAGCTCTGTGCTGAGCCGAGCGGAGGGTGTCCCCTGCCAGCGCTCTGACGGGCGGCGGAGCGGCAATTAGAGTTATTTACTCAGGGAAATTATAACATGTCTGCATGGGAGAGAAACTGTTTGCTTCTGACGGCTTAATCTCATTAATGCGCTGCTCGGCTGGTGCAGAGGTGGGGGGGGGGCAGAGGGAGGGAGGGAGCGAGGAGGGCTCTTGCTCTGGCAGGGAAGCCTCTTGTGTCCCACCCTGCCCGGCACTGGGGCTGCAGGGGCTGTGGGGACCTCAGGAGCCACGGGGACCTCAGGGGGTGCAGCAGCCACAGAGCAACTGGGGGTCTGCTCTGCACAGCAGCCCCTGGCTGGGTGCCGTGCTGTGCTGTGCCAAGCCCCACAGCAGCTGGCCAGGACTGGGACGAGTGCCTATCTGGTACCGGTGTCTCTACTGTCTGGGGAGGGGTGGACATGGGCACCCACTGCTGGCAGAACCTGGCCCGGCACGGTCAGCAGCCCCGGTGCGAGAAGCTCTCACCTCTTCTGCTCTCTGTGCCTGCGGGTGGTTGTCCAGGAAAGTCCCTTCCAGCACAGAGGCCACGATGGTGAGGCCCTTACCAGCCTTGAGCTGCGACGTGAAGGACAGGAGCTGTGGGTGCACCACGTTCTGCTCCTGATCCCCACGGACCAGGACCAGCAGCTGTGGCCTAGAGAGACAGTCCTGCAGTCAGCGCCCATGCCCTCCCGGCCTCAGCCCCTGTCCCAGCCCCCCATGCCCCAGCCTGGCCTCACCTCCAGTTCTTGGTGTGCGGGGGACCCTCCTCCAGCCGCAGCAGGGCGTAGCGGGCTGCACTCAGGGACAGCCCCCGGATCCCATCACCCCACTCCTTCTCCGCCCTGTGGGAACCAGCAGCACATCAGGGATGGACACGGCTTCAGGCACAGACACTCCCAGAGCATCCCGGGGAGCTGAGCGCCCCAAGCGAGGGGCAGCTGTCCGAGCTGGGTCTGCGGCCTCGCGCCCGCCCTTACCCGCGGTACTCGATGTATTTGTAGATGAGGCCGGCGATCAGCATGGCCACCAGTGCGTAGTACCAGGAGCAGATGAACATCAGCGCCAAGCAGAGGCTCATGCCCAGGAAGGACAGGGTCCTGCAGAGAGCACCGTGCCATCAGTGCCCCCAGCAGCCACGCCAGGGATCCTGAGCCAGGCTAGCAGGACACCCCGGCCCGGCTGGTCCTGGCCCGGCCCAGCCTGGCCCAGCTCACCAGTGGTAGTAGCGGAAGCGAGGCCGCCAGTTGGGCGTCCGCAGCAGCGTCTGCACCGCACAGGCCAGGTTGACAAACATGTAGCACATGAGGAAGAACCTGCAGGAGAGAGCCCAAGGCTGAGCCAGGAGCGTCAGGCTGGACCAGGGATGCAGCCAGGCCCCGCCACACCTCCCAGCCCCGGGGTCACCAGTGCTGGAGCGAACCCCACCCACACGCAGGGGAGTTGGGGCTGTGGAGCAACCAGGCAGTGCTGGCTTGAGGAGGGTCTCTGGGGTTCCCTCTTCTGAGGTGGGGGCATCTTCCCCCTCAAGGAGCAGAGACCCACGTGCACCACCCGCCTGGCCAGGGTGAGGGGGCATGGGCCCGTCTGCTGCTCGCGAAGATGCGGGTGGACAGAGCATGCTGCCTACATGGAGAGGATGGGAGCCACCTCGTCCAGGGAGGCGATCAGGATCCCGATCTCGCAGATGCAGGCTGTGAGCAGCAGGGCCCACGTCGGCTCCCCGTTGGCTTTGCCATGGCCAAAGACCTGGAAGCACATGGGGAAAGGGCTGTGTCAGGGCTCCGAGATGCTGGTACTGTGTAGTCCTGGGTGAGGGTCCTTGGCACAACCTGATGGGGCCAGATCCTCCCACAGACCCAGCCCTGGCTGGCAGCAGGGACTGGGTGCACTGGGACCTCCTGAGTGCTGCCGTGACCTGGCTGGCACACCTCCAGAGCCAGGTCCTGCTGGGGGAGTAGTCCCAGGGCTGGCAGGGCTGGCTCCCTCTGCCAGCCGAGCAGACTCTGCGGCCCTCCCTGCATCCAGAGCAGTCACTGTCCCCCGGGACGCCCACCTAGGGATGAGCCCCAGCTCAGCCTGGCACAGCCAGCATAAGAGCCTGGGTGTGAGGGTGGGGGCCGGGGGCGCGTGTCTGGATGCATTAGAGGGTGCAGGCGGCGCTTGCAAGAGCTCTGACTAGGGCTGGCAGGGTGAAGGAGGAAGGATAAAATTAGCCTGCTCTTCCCTGGGGGGAGCTGTCGGGTTGGATTTGGAGAGACGAGGTTGTGAGAACACGTCTTCAGAGAGCAGATAAAATATGACGCGGCACCGCAGCGGGGGGAGGGGATCCTGACCTTTCCCAGCACTCTCCTCCCACTGACACCCCAGCAAGACCCACCACGGCCACCCCGCCAGTGCCGGCGGGACAAGGACAGGGCAGCTGTGCCGCTGTGGCAGGTGGTGACGTCGGGACGAGGCAGCGCAAGCAGCCGTGGGGGCCTGGGGCTCAGGGCTGGCAGAACTGGGCTTGGGGGGGCACCTACCCTGAGGAAGGGCACGATCCCATCCCTGGAGATGGCTTGCAGGAGGCGAGGGGCTCCAGTGAGACTCTGCAGCCCAGCCCCACATGTGGAGAAGAAGGAGCCGATGACAATGACCCACGGGGACGGCCATGCCAGGGTGCCAACCACCAGGTTCCCGTTGACGGCTTCACCAAACCTGTGGGGCACCAGCATCACCTGCGGCTCTGTCCCACAGCCAGACCCCGAGAGCACCAGCACCCCGGGCAGGGCTAAACGGGACCGGAGATGGGCCCTGCCCCAGCCACTGACAGCTCCCATCCCCCACGGGGGCGGGCAAGGGAGGGTGGCCTCAGGTAGCCAGGGTCCATCCCCATCCCCCATCCGTGGCCACGAGGGGACAAGGGATGGCGTGGGACGGGGGCTCCCCGTGCCCTGTGACAGGAGGAGGCCGATTCCGGCTGCGTGTGGTTGCAGCCCATTTGTGTTGGTGCTGGCGACCCAGAAGTGTCACCTGCCGCGTGCGCGGAGCTGGGCTGCCCCAGATACACAGGCAGCGCTGGCAGCCCTGCCTGTTGACAAACAAACACGCTGCCTGCAGCCCCGGAGCGGGAGGAAGGGCTGCGGATGTGCAGCAAAACATCAGGGGGAGGCGGGATGTCAGGACACATACGAACCCCCAGAGCTTGTTTACAAGTTCTCCCCCACCCAGTGCTCTCACCCCGAGACCCCCGCAGACCCTCCAGTGCCAACCCACCCACCCAGTGTGTCCCAACTACAGCTCCCCCCAGGCCGCCCCTGCCCTCCTGGGGGTACCGGGCTGCCCCCACACCAGCCCTAGAACACTCACTTGTCGCGCAGGACGACCCCCTCGATGCACGCCCCGAAGAGCACGACTGAGCTGATATCTGCCGGGCGGTCAAGGAGCACCAGGAGGACACCGAGTCCCACCCACCCCTCATCCATGGGGCGCCAGGACCCCAGCCCAGCCCAGCCGGGCACCTGAGCGGGTCCACACGGCACATGAAACCCACCGGCCCTCAGCCCCACAGCCCAGGCGAGCCCTGAAGGATACAGACCGCGGAGGTGGTGGCGATGGCCAGGATGGTGCCCGTGGGGATGGACTTCTGGGCGTCCCGCAGGTCTCCGGAGCGGTTGGAGCCGGCCATGATGCCTGGGGAAAGAGGGGACACGGTGCCACGCCGGGCACAGACAAGGCCCGCTCCGGTCCCAGCCGGCACGACAGCTCAGGCCGGGCACCGGGCGAGCCCCCGGCGCCGTGCCAGGCCGGGGAGCAGGCACGCAGCACCCAGCCGGCTCCCCGCGTCCCCAGCGCTCCCCCCCGAGCCGAGCCCGAGGCCACTCGAGGATTAGGCTCGAAACGCTCTTAAGGCTCATTAGCCCTTAATTAGCTCAAGCAGGGACGGTGACTTCAGCAGCGGCGGGGACAGGCTCGGGCCCCGGCGCCGCTCCGGGAAGGCGGCGGGAGCCCGGCCGGGGCGCGGCCCGAGGGACGACCCGCTGCAGCCGGGGCTGCCACCGCCCCGCGGGCCCGGCCCGGACCCCGCAGCCGGGGCGCGGCCACCCGCGGCTGATCCCGCATCACTGCGGGCACCGCGCAAACACCGGGCCCCGCCGGTGAGCGGGCGACGGGGACGGCGTGCAAAGCGGCGTCCCGGGACCCCGCCGGTGATCGCCGCGCCTGGGCCAGCCCCGGGGGTCCTATCGGCTCCGGGGCACCGGCAGAGCTGCGGGGCGGGACCCGGCGGCGGCTGTGCAGCGGGACTGGGGCGGAGGGGGGTGGGGAGGGGGGGAAGCTCCTCCGCCCCCGGGCAGCTATAAATACCGGAGCCGCGGGACGTCAGCGCGGCGCCGAGCGGCACCGTCAGATCTGGAGCGCGGGCGGGTGCGGGGGAGGCGCGGGCTGCGATCCGCCCCCGGCACCGGGCGCACGTGGGCTGCGCGGGAGCGCGCCCGGCGGCACGTGAGCGGCACCGGCACCGGCACCGGCGGCTCCCACCTGTGACCGAGGGGAAGTAAATGCCGACGAGCAGGGTGAAGTAGGAGGTCATGTCGCTGAAGACGTAGGGCTGGTCCATGTCCACCGGGGTGTCCGGGGGGCTCACGGAGGGCAGCCCCCGCTTCTCCACGATCACGCCCTTGGTCAGGTACGAGCTCCAGAGGTTCTCTGCGAGGAGGCAGGAGGCGTGAGGAGGCTGCTAGAGAACCACCCACACCCAGCACTGCACCCTCCCAGCCCGCAGCCCCAAGGGATGGAGCACGGGGGTGTCCGGCACAGCCGGGGTCGCTGGCAGCTGCCCGGCAAGGGATGGGGTACCTGCCAACCTCGCAGATGTGCTGAAGCACCTTGGCCTGGGGACAGGCATGGCGGTGCAGGTGGGAGGCCAGAGCAGGTCTGTCCTGCTGCCGGCATTGTCCCTGCAAGGTACTAGAGCAGCTGACATGGGATTGCAGTAGCAAATAATTAAGAAGGTAATATAATTAATGCTGATCAACACAGGTTTAAGGAAAGTGGATCGTGTCAAAGTAACTTGATAATGTTTTTGATGGGATTACGAGTGCGGGACTGATGTAACAGGCTTAGTGTCCCTCCACGTGCTGCCTTGGCCACAGATTGCAGTGAGAAACTGGAGCAGCAGAGAGCAGCCACTGCCCCGGGCATACACAAAGGGGATGCTAAGTCGCTCCAAAGGTGCCCCACAGGGACCAGTCCTCAGCACCCAGCACTGAGCACCCCTCCCCAGCTGCGTGACCTCCCCTCACCACTCTCAGGTGACAGACAGGGCTGGCTCAGGCACCCCAGCTCCTGCGCTGCTCTGCGGGATCCCTGGAGACAGGGAAGCCCTGAGCTCACTGTATGCATCCAGTGTCCTGCCCTGACACCCAGCCTAGCACTGCAGGAGCACCCGGCCTGGCTGCTGCACCAGGGAAGGGCTGAACCTACCCACGACTCCACAGGCAGGGCAGCCCAATGGGTTACTGCCCTTCTGAGCCCTGACATCCTCTGCAGGAGCATGGAGAGCAGATCCTGTCAGCTCCATCCCCATGGAGAAGATGTCTGCAAATGCCCTCTGAATGTGACACTGAGTATCAGCCTCTGATGCCCGCTGCAGAGTGTGAGCACCTGGCAAATGTACCAGCAGCTCTGGAAAAGCAGGTCAGAAGTGGCTCCTCCCAACAAATTCCGAGTTTTCCTGCAGCCCTGGCCACTCTACCAGCACAGCTGCGGCCGCAGCAGCAAAGTGTCCCCAAGGGACGATCACTTCTCAGGAAACCTCAGATCAATACCAGCCCTTCTGAAGGCCAAGAGGAAAAAGAGGGAGGATTTATTCCTCCCCAGACTCCGGGCATCCTTTGGAGCTGTCCTGCTGCAGTCTGTCTGTCTCAGACTATGTGTGGGTGGCCGCAGCACCCAGCTCAGTCACACAGTGCAGGAGCCCATCCCACTGTCCAGCATGGTGTGAGCATGGATCATGTGCCCGAGGGGCAGAGCAGCCCACAGCAGTGACTGCCCATGCATGCAGTCACCCCTGGACCTGGCACTGCCTGCTGGCCCCCACACCACCTGCCCAGCATGCCTGTGGGGCCAGCTGCCCCCGTACACACCAGCCCTCTGCAGCACTGGCCCCTCCACCAGCACTGCCCAGCAGGCATGGCCACTTCCCCCCCCGGGTCCCCTGGGGCTCATCCTGCACCTCTGTCCCTGTGCCCACACGCCCACACCGCTGTCCCCACTTCCCCATCGCCATGCTTCCACCCCCGTGCCATGCCCACCTTGGATGAGGCCGCTGGCGGCGCCGGGGATGCCCTCAATCTCAGTCACGTTGTTCATGGTGAAGTACTCGTCGCAGGTGGCATTGAGGAAGCGGGAGGTGCAGAAGAGCTCCCAGAGCTTGGAGCCCACCGTCTCGTTGCCCTCCACCACCATCTTGGTGCAGAGGTCGAAGCCATGGCGCGAGAGGGTCCTGTTTCCCAGGAGGCAGATCCTGGAGGGAGCAGTCAGTGAGGCCTGCAGGCCTCAGCCCTGCCACAGCCCCGCGGGACGCCATACTCACGGGAAGCTCGGTGGGTCGAAGGCCGACTTGATGACACCAGCGTAGATAGCAAGGATGGAAAGGATGACACAGCCCAGGAAGACCAGGGCAAACTTGTTGACATACTTGACCCCCACAAACACCACGGTGGCCATGCAGGTCAGCACGCAGGTGCCATACACACGCATGTTGTTGAGCATTGCAGCTGCCTCTCCACTGGCATCCTCTGCCTTGAAGATGGCCATGGCTGGGAAGATGTAGGCCTGGGAGAGAGTCATGGCATCACTGCTCAGCTAACAGCCCTGCAGAGGGGACCCTGGGGAAGGGTCCTCGGCCCCACTGCAAAGCCTCAGCTCCCTAGTAGGCAGCACAGGCAGGTGAGGGAAGAGCTGCCTTGCCAGGACCTGAGCCCTTGGCATCACGTTGGGGGAAGGACCAGACACGTACCAGCAGGATTTCGATGGTGCCCAGAA
This sequence comes from Porphyrio hochstetteri, assembly GCA_020800305.1. Lineage (NCBI taxonomy): Eukaryota > Metazoa > Chordata > Aves > Gruiformes > Rallidae > Porphyrio > Porphyrio hochstetteri. Next base: position 17,307,828 of record CM036921.1, on the reverse strand, counting down.
TGTACATGGCGCCGGCAAAGGTGGTGCCCAGGTAGAAGCAGAGCCCCACAGCCCCACCAAACTCAGGTCCCAGCGAGCGCGAGATCATGTAGTAGGAGCCACCCGCTGCCAGAGAGAGCAAAAATGGGTCCCAGCCAGACCCCAGCAGCACCCCCAGCCCTGCCAGGCAGCCTGGGGAAGCCCTGGACCCTGTTCCATCACGGAGCAGGATGCAGCCTCCAGGCCCTGGAGCAGCAGAAGTGACCACACTGGCAGAGACATTCCCAAGGAGCCCAGGAGCCAGGGGTGATGGCCGCAGGGACACACGTCCCTGAGATGCCAGAACAGGCTCTGGAGCCCCAGGGACATGGGCCATGCCCTGCTTCATTCTCCCAGAGGAGCCCTTAAAGCCAGGCTGCTGGGATCAATGGTCCCACCGTGGCAGCGAGATGATAAATAGCTTTAATTACACCCTGCCTGCGCAGGGGCTGTCAGCACCGTGCCCAGCTCGGCAGACTAGCTGGGCCAGTGCAGCTCACCCTCCATCAGCTCCCCAGGGCTCTGCAGAGCTGGGCACACTCTGGGGGGGTGGCTCAGGGGCACCCATACAGCCAGACCCTGCCAGTGCCTCCCCAGGGGCAGAGACACCATGCAGCAGTGTCCTCACGTCTGGCATGACACGGGCAGGAGAGGCCACCCCACACCCGCCCAGATCGCCCGGCACGCCCAGCTCCCCATCCTGCTGCCGCGTGTCTCCCTGGCTCCCCCGGGGCCTCGCCAGTCTGGCGGAAGGAGGAGCCGTGGCTGGCGGCTCTCGCTGCCATCTGCACCTCACGGCTCTGGGGAGGGGTGGCGGCTCCTGCTCTGCACTACCCCTGGGCCACGAGGAACCCGCGCAGGCTGGTGGCAGAAGGCTGGGGAGAGGCTGGCAGAGATGTCTGCGCTCCCGTGAGCGGCACGGGGAGGCCCCGGAGCTCAGCCAGGGAGTGGGACAGCCATGGGAGATGCCGTCTGGGAAAAGCCCTTTGCCACACTCGGCCCAGCCCTTCTGGGGCACGGGGATCCCCACAGGCACCCGACCCAGCAGGGAGCCAGCTCTCCTGGCCCCTGGCACCGACACGGACGCGGGCTTGGCTCTACCTGGCACCACACCGTTGGTGGCGATTGCGCTCATGGAAATGGCCGTCAGCATTGTCTGCGGAAAGAAACACATTGTCAGCAGCAGCACAGCTCTGTCCTCGCTGGGACAGAGGGACAGGGGACGAGGAAGGGGGAGCTGGGACCATGCTGGGACATGGGGCTCCCTGGGGCCATGCTGAGATGTGCCACAGATGCCTTGGGGAGAGACAGATGGATGGATGCATGGGCAGGCAGGGCTGCTGGCAAGTGGCACAGCTGGGGGGCTGAGCCCCTTGGAGAGAGCAGCAGTGCTGTGAGGGGCCTGGGGGTCCCCAGGCTGTCAAGGACAGTGTCTGTGTTCAGCCACCCCACCCTGTCCCTGGGGTTACTGCCCTGGTGACATGGCTCACTGCACCACGTGCAGGGCAGAGCAGGGGACCCCCTACCACATATCCCATCCCCCCACCATGGCGGTTACAATCTGGGTCGCTGTTTGAGCACCGTTCTGCTGCTGATTCCTTTGGGAAGCCAGAGGTTTCTTCTTGATGTAACTGGGGCAGGACCAGAGGCAGGGACATGGGCAGGACAGGGTGGGCCAGCAGCTAGTGCACCTCTCCACAGCCCAGCCAGGCTGGCTGGTGACCCCCAGACCCTGGGCAAGGCCAGTGGAGACCCAGCCACCTCCATCACTCACGCAGGAGCAGCAGAGGAAGACCATGCAGAAGGATTCCATGATGCCGGCGATTCCCACCACCCAGGTGAGGCGCAGGAACAGAATGACCCCAAAGATGTTCTGGAGACAGGGCAGGTAGACACCCATGAAGGTGCCCATCCGTGGAGCCTGCCAAGGGAGCGGGAAGCCATCAGGACTCACAGGCCTGGCTGGCAGAGGAGTGAGAGGTCCCACTCCTCCTGCAACGCAGCCAGGGACCCCAGGTGAAACCACCTCCCTGCAAGGGCCAAGGGACCTGGGTGTCCCTGGCACAGCCCACGGCCCGGCACTGCACAGGCAGGGGCCAGGAGAAGGGTCCATGTCCCTCACCTGCACTGGCTTCTTCTTGCCCCCATCATTGTTCTCAGCCTCCTCATGCTCCCGGCTGCCCTGTGGCAGGTTGGTGTAGTTGGCCAGCCCACTCAGCAGGGACGAGACCATTGGACTGGTGTCCATCTCCTCCTGTGGAGAGCACAGCCCCAAGACGTGAGCCCAGTCACTCGGGACCCCGGCCAGCTCTGGGACCTGGGTACTCAGCCAGAAGCCACCACACTGCCTGCCCACCGGGCACAGCTGTGTCAGCTGGGGGACCCTGGCCTGGAGCTCTGGTGTGTCCCAGTGCCCAGGGCATGGGCCGGGGCGCTGTGGGACAGCTTGCCAGCTCAGCTCCCTCCCCAGGGACCCTCCCTGCCCCATTGCCCATGTGCTCTACCTCAAAGAGGGCCATGTTCTTGCCGTCATACTCTTTGCCCTTCTCCAGATCTGTGCTGTTGATGAAGGGGCTGCTCTCCTTGGGGTTGCCATCGCCTGCAGAGATGCCATCAGGTCAGCCCCCACCCCAGCCCATGCTGGGAGAGCACCTACCCCGCAGGGCTGCCGCTGCGCGGGGCTGGGAATACACCCCAGCTCCCGCAGGAGTGTTGCTGGGGCCACAGGTACCATGCTCACACCCCATCCCAGTTGGGAAAGGCGTGCATCCCAGCCACCAGCATTCCCTCTGGTGCCACAAGCAGGCAGGGGCGGCCTGTCCCCAGGAGCCACGCGCTGCCCAGCCCTGCCCAGCCCAGCCCAGCCCAGCCAGGCCAGCACGCGGCCCCACCGGAGCGCATCCACGCAGTGAGGCGAGTGGTGTGGATCCAGGGGGAACCCCCCAGCGGGATGGCTGGCAGCAATAACTCACGGCGTGGAGCGCCGGGGCTGCCCAGCTCTGCGTCCAGAGGGGCAGGACCCAGCCGGCTGCTCAGTGCGTCACCGCAGAGGGGACAGTCCTGGCCTGGTGCCTGGGACTGGGACGAGCAGCCGGATGCTTGGTCCTGTTCCCAACACGCAACACAGGAGCAAGGGCTGCAGCCACGCCGGCTGTGCCACACGGCAGGGAGGTGTTGCCACCACCAAAAGCAGGCACTGCCGCTCTTGCCAGGGGCACGGAGCCTCCCGCAGCAGCACAGAGCACCCAGAGCTGCTGGGACGGGGCCGTGGCTGCTGGCTGCAGTAACGACCTCATGCAGAAGAAACCTGGAGTCGGCTTAATAGCAAGGAAAACAGCCGAGCTGCAGAGCAGCAGAAATAAATCAGGCTGGAAATGGAGCAGCAGTGAGGATGGTGCTGCCGGAGCTGCGCAGCCCTGAGTGGAGGCCCAGAGAGGAGGGGGGCAGGGGCCATGCGGGGCCAGAGAGCCGAAGGACATGGTGCTGGGCAGAGCGGCTTGGCAGACGACAGCCCCTGCAGCACAGGGAAACCCAGGCAGCTGGGCTGGTTCTGGCCTTGGGCAGGAGGAGAGGGGCACCTCGCCACGCACCCCTCCCCACCACCATGGCCCTGCAGCCAGGGCAATCACACTCCCGTGGCAGCAGCATCACTGCGGGCAGGGCTACAGAGCTGCTCCACACCTCAGACCCGGGGCAAGAGCTGTGCTCCCCACCAGCCTTGAGTGCAGAGCCCGGGAGTGCCCAGGGGCACAGGGACAGCTCAGGGGCCACTCATGGGCCAGGGTGGTGCAGCCACCCCCACCACGACAGCCCTGGGACAGACCCTGCGACCGTTTGGAGCAGCCTGGTCCTTTGAAGACCGCCTGCCTCCTGCCAGTTGACTCATATTCGGGATCCTGGGAATCAGTTTGCCTGCGTGCAACGGTGATTCACCATCTGCAGTTTCCCCGGCAGCCGCGGCGCTCCTGGCTGACCAGGAGGTGAAGCCCCAAGCGCCACAGGTGATGCTGACCCCTGGGCTGGCCCCTGGCCTCCAACAGACCCAGGCTCCTCCAGCGTGGGGCAGCGAAGTGGCAGTGTCCCTGAGGGTGCAACCAGACTGCCGGGCAGAGCCCAGAGGCTTCTCCTGGACAGGAGTGGACATGGTGGCAGCACTGGCACATCCTGGCCCGTGGCATCCAGATGGCCTCACTCCAGAGCCACCTGAGACATACACCTGGCACTGTGGCCCACACCACTGGCATGTGCCCTGCCCCGTGTGCCCCACGGAAGGGGGTGTGGGGCGTTCTCAAGTGCAGAACCCAACATTCTCCTTGCCCCAGGTTTGGTCTAAAGCGCTGCACTCATTGCTTGTTAGGTAACAGCAGTGGCACTGGCTGGCACCCATCTGCTCACCACAGCCTTGACCCACACCAGTTCCAGGGACTGGATGGATGTGAGATGTCCACCCAGTGGGGACACCCTCCATGATGACAGCAAGGCCCATTGCAGCACATCGGTGCAAGGGTGCAGGACAGGGGGTGTCCGGACCTCACCTTTCCCCCCTGTGGGACAGAGCGGGCCTGGGCAGTGCCTCAGGGACACAGGGGCAGCCTGGCAGCGGGGACATGCTCAAGCCTGGCGAGGCCCTGGGACCCCACGGGGAGCGCGGAGCCCGCGGGGGCCTCGCCTCACCGCCTGGTACCCGGCCGACGACATCACCGTGCTGGTTTCCATGGCAACGGCGAGCCACGGCCGCCTCGGCTCCCGCTCTTATGTAACGGCGCAGGCGGCCGGACTCCGGCCCCGCACGGCACCCGCACCCCGACACACCAGCACCCGCTGGACGGTGCGGCCGGGACCCCGGCCCCCCAGCCCGCCCCGACCCCACGGGACCGGCACTGCCCGGCTCCACACGGCAGACAGCAGCACCCCAGGGTGCCCAGGCTCCAACCCGCCGGGGCCACAACAGCACCCAGACCTCGCGGTCCATCCACCCCCGGCCCCGGCCCCGCCCCTCTCCGGTACCGCAGGGACCGTGGCCCGGTGCCGGCATCGCCCGGGCTGCCGGGGCCGGCCGGGGCCACAGAAGCCCCTCTCTTGGTGGTGCCGCCGGGAGAACCGGCACCGGGAAGAGGCCTCGGGCTGGCGGGACGTGGGGACACGGGGACCTGCAGGCGGCACAGCTCCGGCGGCCCCAGGCCACGGCGCGGAGGGACCCCCGGCCGCCCGCCTCGCCCCCCCCGGCCCCCGCAGGCTGGCAGGAGTTAAGTGCCAGGGCCGCGGGGTCCCAGGTGACGATGCGCTCCCCGCTCCTGCTGGAGACCATTTTGCCGCAGAGGGGCTGGTGCAGCCTCCTCCCGGCAGCTGCCACAGGATCTGTGCGGGCAGGGGCACCGCAGCCCGTCCCGGGCAGAGCCCACCCCGGCCGCCGCCACCGCCAGCCTCTGCCCGGCGGGGTGACACCTCCCGGCCGAGGGGACACGCGGGACAGCACAGCCCGGGGACGAGCGGCCCCGGGGCAGGAGGGCAGGACGGCGCCGGGCAGCGCCGAGACCGGGCATCCCGGCGCGGGAGAAGCAGCGTGAGCGGAGCGGAGCCGAGCCGTGCCAGGCTTCGATCCCGGCGCTCAGCCGCACCCCTCCCCAGGGATCACTCAACATGAATCGGCCTTTTAATTTGCTGCGGCGGCTGGAAGGGCTCACGGCGGGATTGCTGGCAGGAACCCGCAGCCCCGCTGTGGGCACTGCACAAGCCGGTTCGCGGCAGGGGTTACCGCCGACCCCGCCTGCCCCGGGCATCCCAAAGCCGGCCGCGCATCCCGGGGCCCGCGGGGGCTCGCCCGCCCCAGGGGGCAGCGCTCGGGCTGCAGCACCGGCCACAGTAAGATCCCTAGTGGCTTTTTACTCAGCCCTAAATTGGGTTGGGAAGCGTCATGTCCCTTATCCCAAATCCTCCCTAATCGCTTTACATGGCGCAGGGCACCGAGCACTGGCTGGGGGGGAGCCCGGGCAGCCAAACCCTATGGGCTAATTAACCGGAGCTGCCGCCGGGACCGCTGCCTGCTCCGGCCGCGGCCAGCCCGTCCCTCCACGGGCACACCGCGAGGGCCGGCCGCCTTTCGGCCACCAGGCACGGTGAGGGGCGAGCCCTGGCCAGGGACAGCGCGCTGCGGCTGCAGCGCCAGCCAGGAGGAGCAGCCGGTGACAAGGGATGCAGCAGGGGCAGCCCTGGCCCCACGCTCCTCCAGAGCCGCTTTTTGTGCTCCTGCAGCACCCCAGGGCGCACCGGGTGCTGGCACAGGGATGTTGACAGCTCAGGGACCCTCCTGCGTGGGCCTGGGCACTGGCTCCTCCTGTGCCACCCAGCCCCAGGGGCAGTAGGAGTGCGGTGGATGCTCACAGCACCCAGGGACGCCCCTGGGCTCCCCAGGAGGCACACAGGGCACCTTGACTTTTGCCAGAGCATTCGACAGCACTGGCTGGCACGCAGCCTCCTCCCGCTTCCCGGGGCTCTACCCGTGGCTGGCAGCAAGGGGCACCCCAGGGTGACCCCCAGCAGCCCAGCAAGCACATGGGTGAGCACGTGGCCCTGGCTGATGTCCCCAGCTGCTGCTGTTTTGCAGGAGCTGCTGGTTGGGGAGGCCACGGGGCTGTTCTGTCACCCCTGGCCATTAAGGGGACGTGGCCACACATCCACTGGCCTGACCCTGGACTGCTGGCCTGGAGGTACCTAAGGCAGATGGGGATGGCCAAGGTGGCTGGCACCTCTGCTCCCACTCAGGCTTCCTTCTCCCCTGAGCAAGGGTATCCGTCTCTGACCCAGGCAGGATAACCCTTGGAGAGGCCACAGAGCCCCTGTGGCTCCAGCTGAGACCATGGGTGGCCGCTCGTGCTGGCTCCCAGCTGCAGCACGGGGTGGGGTGGGGTAGGGGGGCAGCTGGATACTCCCCCAACCTTGGGGCTGCACGTTGCTCCTCCAGCCAGCAAGCACACTGAGTGGCCTTTTGGGCTGGATTCTTTCACTGCCTGACCCAAATTGGACCAACTGCTACTTCAGAACTATCCTCTTCCTTCCTAAACCTGGGATTATCCTCCCTTTGATCAGCCAGCCCTGCAGGCGCAGGATTTCCAGCACAGGCACTTTGGCTGGCTGCATTTAAACAGCTTCCCAGATTCTCCAACAGCCCAAACCCTGCCTTGGTAATGGCCATGGACACAAGCTCCAGCAAAGCTCCTGGCCCCGGGTCTCCACTCCCTGGGCAGCCCGGTGCCTCCAGGCTGGAGTGCCGGCACGGAAGCCTGCAGTGGGGCTGTGTCTGACATTTCCACACCCCACACAGAACGGTGCAAGCTGTCAGCCTGGACACTGCAGGAGCCTTGACTTCTCCCCTGCTCCCTGCCACCTCCCCAGAGGGTCTGCCACCAGCCCAGCCTTTGCCTGGCTGCCAGGGCTGGAGACCTTCCAGCCCTTGTCATGAGACACTTGCAAGCTGTCCAGAGCAGGGACCTGAGCAGGGCCACTGCTCAGCCTTTCTGACAGAAATGGCCCAAGTGGCACCCAAGGCTTCAGCAGCTCTTCTGGGGTCGGAAAATTGCCAGACAGCCAAGGCTGGAGCAGCTGGAATGCACTGGGGGGGCCGCTGGCAAGCAACAGTTCTGCCACTGCCCCAGGTTGTCCATGATCACCTCAGCAGATCTTGGGCAGGGAGCTCAGTGTGACCCTCTGGGGAGAAAGGGGAAGGAGAAAGGCAATCCCCTCCCTCCCCCGAAGCAGCCACCCTGCCACCCTCAGCATGGGTCCAGAGGGTCCTGATGTGCCCCTCCCCAGAGACATTCCCAGCTCTCTCAAGATCCACAGGGCCCCCCACCACCTCCAGCCCCGTGCCCGCTGACCCACAGGGCGCTGTGTCGCCAGGCCCAGCTCCAGGGACAGTCCACCTGGTCCATCTGTAGTGGCACCGCGTCCAGCCCTCCTGCCAGACCCCAGCAAGGCAGAAACGGCTGCGGCCGTGCCGCCAGCACCGCCGCGATGGAAACGCGGCGAGAGGGACAGATCCCGGTGCTGCAGAGGGCAAGGGCAGGGCGACAGCCCCGGGAAGGGCACGGCCAGGGGCCAGCGCAGCTCCCCCCGAGCACGGCAAGGTGCCCCCAGAAGACTCCTGCCAGCCCTGACCTTGAGTGGAACCGCGAATAAACAAGCAAATAAACAGGCTCAGGTCGACAGAGCAGAGTGAACACCAAAAGCTTCACCGTGGCTGTGCCCAAAGCCTCACTGCAGGCAGCCAGGGAGTTCTGCAGCGACTGCCAGAGCCGTCTGTCCCCTCCTGGCTGGGGCTTTCATCAGACCCCACGAGGGGACCTGGTGAGGGCAGCTGGTGAGTGGCTGGGGGGTGTCAAAGAGTCACTGCAGGTCCCCTCGGGCACATCGCTGCATTTTTCTGGCTCCAACCCATCCCTGTGCCCCACAGAAACACCTGCAGGAGAGGGGTGCTGCCTGGGCATGGCCCCATAGGGTCCCGAGGACCCTCCGCAGCACCTCGGCTGTCAGTGGGTGCTCTGGGGAGACCTCAGGCCAAAGTGACCGCGTCGTGCGGCTGCTGCCTGGGCCCGGCGGCCCCGCTGCCCGTGGGCTTCAGCCCCATCCCCTTGCCCGCAGCGGCCCTGCCCGCCTGCACTGCGCCGGGGCTGCAGCATGCCCGGCACGGCACGGGCTGGCGAGGAACGGCTCAGCTTGGACCGGACTGGCAAGGCATAGCACGGGATAGACCGAGCGGGCCGGCTCAGCTCGGCTCGGCACGGCTCGGTACGGCACGACCAGGCTTGGCACGGCTCGGCTCGGCTCGGTTCGGCTCGGCACTGCAGAGCGCAGCGGCCCCGATCCGAACGGCTCCGGCCGGCCCCGGCGCGGGGCCCGGGCGCTTCAGCACCGCGGACAGCGGCGGAGGCACGGGGCGGCAGAGCCCCCGCGCGGCCCCGGGGGGCGGCGGATGCGGGGCGGGGGGGACGGGGGGGCGGCAGCAGAGAGGGGCGGGGGGGTTGCGGCTGATGGGGATCGGGGGGCGACAGCGGGGAGGAATGGGGGGGCGGCAGCGGGTATGAGGGAGTCGGTAGGTAGGGCTGGGGGGGCGGCAGCCGGATATGGGGGGGCGGCAGCGGAGATGGGGGAGGTGGTAGGGAGGGATGGGGAGGAGGTAGCCAAGGATGGGTGGGCGGCAGCCGGAGGGGGGAGGCGGCAGGGAGGGATGGGGAAGAGGTAGCAGGGGTAGGGGGGGAGGCAGCCCAGCGCGGGGGTCCCGAGCGGGCCGGTGCAGCGGTCACCGGGGGGTGCCCGGGAGAGGGCAGGGGCCGGCGGCCAGCGGGATCGCCTTGAGCGCAGCCTGCAGCCCCCGCCCGGGAAGAGGCTCCCCGGCACGGCTCGGCCCCGCCGCGGCCGCGGCTCCAGCCGCGCCGCCGTTTCCCGGGGCTGCCGCAGCGACGGGAGCGGGGCCGGGGCTGCGCGGAGGCGCCCGCGGCGGGGAGCCGCAGCCGCGGGCCGGCAGCAGGAGCAGCCCCGCACCGCCCGCCGCAGCCCCGCGGGGCCGCGGAGCAAGAGCCGCCGTCGCCGCCGGTGTCGCCTGCCCCGCGGCGGGGTCCGGTGGCCGCGGCACCCCCAGCCTTCGCAGCCCCCGGCTCGGCGCCGCCTCTGCCTCCCGCTCGGCGCCGAACCCAGGTCCCCAGCCCGGTCAGGGGCGGTCGTCCCGGGCTCGCCCGGCACCCAGCCCCTGTCCCGGCACCCGGCCCCTCACCTTGGCTGGCGCCGCCGTCGCCGTCCTCGCAATCGGCCAGGTTGTTCAGCATGGCGCCGGCTGCCCGCGGCCGCACGCTGCTGCCCGGGAGCTGCGAGCGCCGCGCTCCGCAGCCAGCCGCGTCCCCGCACCGCCCCCCGCCGCCGCCGGTGGGAGGGGGCTGCAGTGCGGAGGCGCCCGGGCTCTCGGTTCGCTGCTGCCGGCGGAGCCCAGCCCGGCCACTCACTTCATCACGTATGCAGGAGGCATTGCCCCCGCCGCTGTGGGGAGGGGAGCAGCGGCAGGCAGGGGCGAGGCGGGGGAGGGCGCGGAGCGGAGCGCACGCCGCCTCCCGGCTGAGCCAGGCGGGGGGAGGAACTAGGGCACGGCAGCGCTGCGGGCCCCGGCTGGCGCGGGCGGGACGGCCCCGCACCCAGCACCGGGCCCCGCACCCCGCCGCCCGCACCCTGTACCGGTTCCCGGCGCAGACCCGGGACCCGGCTCCCGGCTCGGGGTGTGCGGTGGGGCAGACCCTGCGGGACCGAGGCGTTCCCAAGGGACGTTCAGGCCTGCGGTCTGTGTGACCTCCTGCCCGGGCAGCCCCGTCCCCTGCCTGCAGCGAGGCCCAGGGGCGGGCAGCTCCGGGGTCAGGCAGTGCCAGCCCCACCGAGGACCCCTCCCCAGGTAGCAGGGCCCCAGCAACGGGACCGGCCTGCAGCCACCATCATCCAAGCCCGCCCCAGAGGGCAGGCGGACAGCCAGACCACCCAGTAGCAGGGTCAGGGGTCCCACAGAGGAAGCCGACCCTGCTCTGCCCGGCCGGGCTGCAGCAGCCCTGCAGAGCCGGGAACGCTGCCCACAGAGGGGAGCAGGCTGGGCCTGAACCCCCGAGTCTCCAGGGGGACCAGGGTCACACCGCTCCCGGGAACACCTGGGTACAGCTCCCCTCAGACCCCCAGTGCAGCAGGTCCGGGCTGACCCTGGAGAAGGGCTGCAAAGGAGCCAACCCCCTGGGTCCTGCTGCCTCCTGTGGAGCCCCCAGGCCCTGGCAGCCTGTCCCTTGGCAGGGCTGTGGGGGTCTGGGCTGCCTTCAGGCAGGGGGCTGCCGACAGGACCCTGTACTGACCCCTCAGGGCCGCTCACAGCACCCCCTTCTCTCACCCACTTAATCCAGGAGGATCCCAGAGCCAGAGCTGGCTGCAGCTCCCGGCATCTCCTCCAGAGCAGGCTGAGATCATGACAGCACGCTGGCGTTAGTTACTTCTTGACGGCTGTAATTAATTGTTTACTTTCTCCTGGTACGGGGCCAGCTGCTCTGCAGCGCAGAGGCTCCCCAGCCCTCACCTCGTGGGGTGGGAGGGCTCAGACCCCTTGCAGCAGCACAGCTGGCAGCCCCAGCCCCTGCCCTGCCTGCTGCAGCCAGGACCCCCAGGCCTGGCGACCCTAGGAGCCACACCAGCACAGCCCCAGCTCCAGGGAAGATGGTGCAGGACGGCCCTCACGTAGGGTGGGCAGCTCAGGGGCTGCCCCAGAGTGGGCAAAGTGCTGCCATACCCCACTTCGCTGAGCCCCCAGCCCTCCTCCCGACCCAGGACCCCAGCGCAGACCCTGTCCAGCTGCAGCAGCACTGTGCCCTCGCCCCCATGTCCCTCGGCTTTGAGCAGGAGCCAGCGCTGGAGCAAGGGGCTGGCCCCCTCCCAAGGGATGGGACTGGCCCCTGTGCACTGCCAGGGCTGCAGGCACGATGCAGCAGGCAGCCCCGCTCTCCCTGCTGGGCCCGGGGGGTTTGCAGAGCCCACCCATGCACGGGGGCCGTGGGGGGGCAGAGGGCCAGGCGGTTCTGCACAGGAGGCTGTGGCGCGTGGGCTCGGCACAGGGGGGATTTTCCAGCTGAAACAGATGGGGGGAGGGAGCACGTGAAAGACCACTAATCCCCTAATCCCTGGATTATGGCTCCATTTCAGGGGCTGGGATTTGACGGCAACGCAGGAGGCTACGCTGTCAACTGCATTTGCTTAGTCTGTGCGCACCCGCATCGGGGAGGGGGGGCACATTGGGGGTGTCCCCACGGCAGAGCCAGACTGAGGGGGCTCAACCCATCAGCACAGCACTGACCTAACGCTGGCCAGTGAGCAGGATGCCCTGGCACTGGGCTACGCTGCAAGTGGAGCAGCTGCACAAGGCTTGGGCAGCACCCATGCCCGTGCGCTGCTTGCAGCCCCTCTGCCAGCCCCCTTTCCCAGCCCCCTGGGTGCTGCTGGATTGCCCAGCGTGCCGGGAAAGGGGTTTTGCATGGGGGTTGCAAGCAGGGCAAGGGCACGGGCAGAGGAGCTGGGGATGGAGGGAGGCAGGTGGCTTCCCCTAGGCATGAGGAGGGGGGATCAGCTGCAAGTGGCCCCCGAGCCTTGGTGCAGGGAGGATCCTGGCATGGGGCCAGGCACGGCATCAGTGCCCCACTTAACTGCAAGAGCTGCCCAGGAATGACGAGGGAGAGCTGCGCAGCTCCCCTGCCAGGCCAAGGGGTTGGCATGGCACAGCCGGACCATCTCACATGTTGCCTCTGCACACCCTCCCCGGATGGAGAGTGCTGAGCTGTGGAGACCCTTAAGAGCTAGAGTCAGTTGTGGACACGCAGCATCCCTGCAAACCACCCTGTGCCACTGCAGGCCCTGCAGAGCCCCCCCAGCTCACCCCCAGTCCCAGACCCCCTGCACATGCCATGTCACACAGACTCTGGATGGGGGGAACCATCCTCTCAGCCCTTCCCAGGGCAGGTGTCCCAGCAGCCAGCTGCACAGCCCTTGCTTGTCCTGTCACCAGCAGCAGCCAAACCTCCCAGGAGCAAAACACGTGCAGGAGGCACTGGGAAACCTCCCCAGAGCATGGAGTGGGCAGCCTGGCACCAGCCCACCCAGGAGATGAAGGTAGCTGCTCTGCAGAGATGCCAGTCAGCACACTGCACCACCTGCAGAGATCCTCAGGTACCATCAGCAGCCTTCCTGACCCACACCCTGCCTGGACAGCAGACCCAGCTCAGCAGGGTGCTCCTGGCAGTGCTGGGGCATCAAGAGCATGATGCCAGGCAACCCCTGGGATAAAAAATGAAGAGCTGGGGCAGGACAGACCACAAAAGGAAGGGGACAAGGGGCAGGAGGAGCCTGGTGGCATAGTGGGGAGTGGAGAGCAGCAATGGGGCAACACCATGTGATTTGCATCATGGTGAGCCTCGCACTGCTCAGTCCTGCCACCCCCATGAGCCCAGGGGGGCAGCACCTTGGTAGGATGGAGGAGTCTTGCTCACCCCTGTCTAGGCAGGTCAGGGACCTGCCACCAGCACCAGGACAAAAATAGAGCCTGGAGGTGACGAGGATGACAGCTGGGACCTGCTACCAGCTCCAGCTGCAGGACAGGATGTGGGGGGAGGGATGGTGTCTCATGGGGCTGGGAGCAGAGGCATGGGGAGCTGATGCAGCTGCCCAAGCCCAAGAGCAGAAAGGGAGCAGTGGGGCAGGGCAAAAGGCAGTGGGGCAGAGCAGGAGGACGTGACCTCCTGCGTCACGAGAGCCCTGCCCTGCGCGCCGTTGGTGCGGCGTCCCCAGCTGCCCTGCCCGATGTCTTGCTGGCAGCACGGCTGCGGCAGTGGGCAGCCAGGCAGCCCCCACAGCGCTCAGTCATGGAAGCAACCTCCTCCCGCTGGGCCCTGCTCCCAGGCAGCGCAGCCGAGGAGCCCCAGAGCAGCCTTGCGCCGGCTGCAGCGCCCCGGGGACACTGGGCTGCCACAGCTGAGCAGAGGCCGGAGGGCACAGTGCCGGCTGAGGAGCTGCTGCACAGCCACTGCCGCCTGCTCCCGAAAGGCTCGGGAGTAGGAGCCTGGCTGGCCGAGGCGCTGGGGTGTCCTGCATTCTACATAGCACCCCTGCCAGGCCCCACAGCCTGTGCAAGCATCCCCCAAGCCCTGGCACCCACTGGAGCACCCCACGGAGGGTTCAGTGGCATGGAGAGACCTCAGAAAGGTGCTGCAGGCAGCAGTTGGGGCTTGAGCTACCCCAGCCCCCTTGGGAACAGTCCCACATCACCCTGTGCTGCACAGCCCCTCCACAGGGCAGCCCCATGGCACCTTTAACACCACCTCCTGAGAGCACCCTGTCTCCCAACAACCTGCCTTGCGTGGTTCCAAGCTGGGGGAACCGAGGGAGCTGGGGGGCCATAGCAGCAGGCAAGGCTGAGCTCCCCACCTAGCACAGTCCCTGCAGAGCCTGCCCCTCACAGGCACCCCTCTGCGCTCAGTGCCTGGTGCCTCAATGGGGGGCTGCAGGGACCCTGCCCCAGCACCCTGTGGGGCACCTCGTCCCCCGCCACAATCTGGGCCGCCCAGAGCCGTGGAGCCACAGCAGGCTGTCCCTGAGGGCAGCAGCCAGGACACAGACAGGGGTAGCGGGGACCTTGTGCCGCCCAAGCTCACCCGCCTCGGCTGCCACCGGCCACCTGCGTCCACCCCACAGATCGGCCGCCCCACACGGTCCTGCCCACGGCCCCGCCTTCCCAGCCCCCCCGGGTCTGGGAGAGCGACTAAACTCCCCTCCAGCATCAGGAGCCGCCGGCAGGGATGACACCGGGGCCGGTTTCCATGGCAACGAGAGAGGCTCCTTAACCAGTTGGTTGCCATGGAAACTGCCGCCGAGCCCGGTTGCCTCGGGACACGGCGGGGCTCCGCTCCAGGGATGCCCCGGTGCCCCCCCCTTTCCCCAGCCAGGGCAGCCGCCCCACAGCCAGCGCCCGCGGATGGGAACCCAGCCCCGCGGCCAGCGCCCCGGGCCGGGGGCGCTCAGCCCCGCACAGCCGGGTCCCAGGGGAGGCCCACCCGATCCCCGGCCCCGCAGGCCGCGGGCGCTGCGGGACACCCCCGCGGGGAGCGGGCCGGGGGCAGCGGCCGGGTCCCGCCGCGGCCGCGGGGTCGGGGCGGCGGGCGGGGCGGGGCTGGCGCACACCCCCGGCGGGGGCAGGGCAGGGCCGCCAGCGCCCCCTGGCGGCGGCAAGGCCCTGAGCGGCCCCGGCCGCCGCCCCCCGCCGCTCCCCCCGCGGGTCCCGCACCGACCGCGGCCGCCCTGTCGCGATGCCCCAGGCCCAGCCTCGGCTCCGGCCGTGCTGTGGCGGCAACCCGCGCCCGGACCCGGTGCCCCCGCTGCGGAGCCTCTCCTGCCCCCGTGCCCGCACGGGATGTGCCTTCCCGCGGCCGCCCCCGGCAGCCTCTGCCGCGGGTCCGCACGGGGCTGACGCCCCCCGCAAGAGCCACCCCGGCGCCGGCCACGGGGGGCCGCCCTCGAGCAGCACCGGCCCGAGAGGCGGCAGCAAGGCGGCCCCAGCGCCCCGGCACGGCGCGGGCAGCCCGGCACCAGCCCTCCGGGCTCGCTGCCCCGGGGCCGGGCCAGCTGGCAGCGAGCTGGTCCCGCAGCGCCGGGGTCTGCCGGGGCAGAGGAAGCTCCCGGCGGCCTGTGAGTCCCCACGCTGCCCGGGCACCAAGCAGCACGGCAAGCTGCAGCCCCCACCTGCTCCTGCCCCAGGACCTGCTCGGAGGTCCCGGGGCTCTGTCGCCCCGGTGCTGGTGATGGCTGATGCGTCTCTGCGCGTGATGCCGGGAAGCACCAGGCAGAACCAATCACCCGCCTGGGACCCAGTCCCTCCCCAGTACCATGCTGGCAGCTCTGCCATCCACAGCCCCGCAGCCCCATCACGGGTGCCCAGCCCCACAGTACCCCTCCCAGCCATCCCCGAGAGGCTTCATCTACAGCCCCAAGGCCACAGAGCGATGCAGAGCATGAATTGGGGCCTGGAGACTCTCCCGCATGCTTCTGCCTCAGCATTCACCCTGTCATGGCTGCGGCCATCCCACCGTGCAGGGTTGGTCCTGGGGTGCCTGCCGGCAGGGCTGTGCCGCTGGCTGTCCTCTGCGAGGGCGCAAGGTCACAGCTCAGCCAGCGAGGGACGCCATCCCTGCACCTCCCCTGCCACGGCCCCAGCAGCATGCCCACCCCAGCTCCCCCTTGGCCAGGCCTGCTCCTTGCCCAGCCCACCTGGCTCCCTGCGAGTGGATCAGTGGCGGAGCTGATAAGCCATTCCTGGAGGGCCGCAGGCTCCAGCTGCAGCTCCAGATTGTCACCAGCGGCTCAGCCCCCAGCACAGCCCATGGGCCTGGCCCAGCCGCCCCGGGATGCCGTGGGTTGACAAGTGACCTCGCACTCATCCAGCCCCAGGCCACACCACCACAGCCCACAGCCTGGGCAGGGGGCCTCAGGTGTCGGAGCCCACTCACAGGCTCAGAGCCCAGCCTGGGTGTCACGGTGCCTGTCCAGCTGCTCGCTGCCTCCCACCAGCGCCCTTTGCTGAGGGCGCAAGGTCACAGCTCCGCGCAGCGCGGTGCTGCCATCGGCTGGGTTTCTGGGATCGATACGGCTCCGGTGATGGCGCAGTCCCACTGCCACGTCCCCCAGGGACCATGAGGCGACAGCCTGCCGGCCCCAGCACCCAGCACAGTCTGGTGGGCTGCTGCAACCATGGGCTAGCCGCAGCCTGCCCTCCCCCATGGCCTCGCACTGGCCCAGCCACAGCCCCACAGCCCCCTCTCCTCCGTGGCTCTCCAAGGAGCAGTGTGCATCTCGTGCCTCACAGCCATACCCCTGCACCCTGACCACAATCCCGGTGGTCCCGCCTTGCTCTGACAGACCCCCAGGGTGGGGATGGGGTACAGGAGCTCACTTGGGAGTGGGGCAGCCCCTGGTGAGAGCCTGGGGATGAGGGGTCCTGCCGAGGTAGCCATGCCCTACTCCCTGCCCCGCACTTCCCCATTCCCTGAACCCTGCAGCTCCCTGCCAACCCCATTCCGGGGGTCCCTGCCACCTCTGAGGGGCGCAGCCAAGCGATCACTGGCCTGGGGTGACTCCACACATCCCCATGGTGTCCCAAAAGCCCTGCCCTGTCCTGCAGACCCTCCCCACGGACCCTGCCTTGGGAGCCCTTCCCCACCGACCCTGCCCTGCCCCGCGGACCCTGCCCCGCTGGACTCTGCCCACCGACCTTGCCCTAGGGACCCTGCCCCACGGAGCCCCCCGGGGCCCCCCCCGCCGGCCGTGCCCGGGCGCTCACCTCTGCCGTCGCGGTCGGGCAGGCAGCCGCCCCCCGCGCCGCGGTCGGGTCCGCGGGCGGCCGTGGGGCCGTGGCGGGGCAGCGCGGTGACGGTGAACCGCCGGCTCATGGCCCCACCGCCTCCACAAGTGGCTCCGGGCCCCGGCGGCCGCCGAGCGCGGCCCCGCCGGGCGCTGACCGGGGTCCTAGTGCCCGCGGCACCGCCCGCCGCGCCGCCCCCACGGCTGCAGGGCCGGCTCGTCAGGGCACGGCACAGCACGGAACGGCACGGCACGGCTCGTCTCCTCTCGGCTCGGCACGGCTGCAGGGCCGGCCCGGCTCGGCTCGGCTCCGCTCGGTGGGCACGGCAGGCTGGCCCGGCTCGGCCCGGCCCAGCCCGGCCCGGCTCGGCTCCGCTCGGTGGGCACGGCTGCTGGCCCGGCTCGGCCCGGCTTAGGAAAACTCGCCTCGGCTAAGCTAAACTCGGTTCGGCCCGGCCCACTCGGCTCGGTGGGCACTGCTGTCTGGGCCGTCCCGGCCCAGCCAGACTTAGCAAAGCTCACCTAGGCTAGGCTAAGATTGGTTCGGCACGGTTCAGCACGGCTCGGCCCGGCTCGGCTCGGCGGGCGCGGCTGGTTGGGCTGGCCTGGCTCGGTTCGGCTTGGCAAAACTGGCCTCAGCTCCGCTCGACGGGACGGACCGCGGGTCGCTCTGCCTCGACCAGCTCACGCCGCACCGCGGCACGGGGAACCGGACCAGGACGGGACGGGACGGGTCGGGACGGGTAGGAACGGGTCCGGACGGGTCGGGTCGGGTCGGGCCGGGTCGGAACGGGTAAGAACGGGTCCGGACGGGTCGGGTCGGGTCAGATCGGGTCGGGACGGGTAGGGACAGGACGGAGCCGCGCTCCACCGCGCTATGCCCCCGCCCTGCGCGGAGCCACGGTTGCCAATTACAGCTAATTACAGCCCCGAGGTTGCGGCCGCCCCGCCCTGCCACAGCCCCGGGCAGCCCACGGCCCGGCCCTGGGACAGGCGGCGCGGGGGGGGCAGGGCGGCAGCGGGGGGCCCGGCCACACGCCGTGTCCCAGCCTGTGATAAACGTGTATCCCCGCACTGCCGGTGGAGAGCCGGGGTGCAGGGGAGGGTTGAGGGCTGGTGGGGTACGGGGGAGCCAAGGCCTGGGGGAACCTGGGGGGCAGGAGAGGCTCTGGAGAGTAGAAGGGCACGGGGCAGGGGGGCTGGTGGCATGGGATGTTGGGACCAAGGATTGACCTCCCTGGTGGTATTCAGTGTCCCTTAGGGATCCCAGAACCCTCAGCAGAGCCCCCCCAAGCAGGAAGCTTGGATGCAGCCCCACCCCCCAGCGCACCCTTTCCCACTGATGCTGGCACCCCACACCCTGGGCGAGTGCAGTGCCCCTGGCCTGGCACCTCGGGGGGGGGCTGCACCCCGCTCCAGGCAGCTGATGGAGCATTCGGAGGCTGTGTCCAAAGAATTGTCTTTATTAAAAACAGGCAGATGGAGGTTGGCAGAGCGGGCAGCAGGCAGGAGCAAGGCAGAGCCCCGCGTCCCTGCCCTGGCCAAGAGCCTGGGCACCAGCTCCCGGCAGAGCCCGGCCCGGCCCGGCACAGCTGGCTCAGAAGAAGACAAAGTCGTTAGGAATCCATGTGTGGTTTGCACCAGGCAAACGCCTCTGCATGGCAGAGCCGGCGCTGGCAGGGGCAGCACGGGGCTGGCTGTGGCGACAGTCCTGCTCCCCGGCTGGGGCTCCCTGGGCCAGGCAGCTGCCGAGGGGCGACCCCCAGGACTCCCTGCTCGGTCCTGCCAGGGAGATGGCAAAGTCCCTGCTTTGTCAGGGGCTGCCCCACGGCTAAGAGGCTGTGTGGCCCTCGGTGCCCCAGGGCTTCAAGACAGGAGCCTGGGCGTGGGGAGCGGTGGGCAGGGAGCAGCATGCCAGCCGAAGCTGGGCAGCTGGTTGGGACCTCAGTGCTGGGGGCACTCCAGGATGTCGTACTTGACATAGCCCACCCGGTCCACCTGGTAGCGTGGTGTCATTCTCCAGTAGAAGCTGCCTTGGCAGAAGTGGTACTTGTCTGTGTGAGGAGGGAAGTGGAGGGAACAAAGGGTCAGTGGGAACAAGGACTTGTCCCTGAGGCTGCCCAGCAGGTAACTGGCCCCAGCACCCAGACCTCTCTGGGGTGCAGCCAGCCCCACCACAGGGACCCACCATTGCTGGTTGCCCAGGGTGCAGCCCCTTGTGTGGGGTGAAGAGGGGCAGCCCATGGGAGGCTTGGGGCAGCCCAGGGGTGACAGCATGACCCCCCACCCACCAGGTTCACCCTCACCTTGGTAGAGGAAGACATTGCGTGCGTCGAGGGGGACACCAGTGAAGACATCCTCAGTGGCACGGGGGTAGCCTTTGTCCACCCTCTGGATCTTCACGTCCAGCCTGTGGGGAGAGCAGAGCCGTGCTGAGGGCTGCTGAGAGCTGCCTGTCCCAGCCCTTGGTGGGGGGAGCTGGCAGGCGCTGCCGTGACCACCCAGACCCACTCACCTCCAGTAGCTTTCCCCACTGAAGAGCAGCACTTTGCCACGGCCACGCTGCAGGGCCCCCGAGATGCGCCCAGCCTCCTTCCCGATGCCCAGCTTCTCAATCCCCCGGGGGCCCAGCACGCTCTTGCCAGAAAACACCCAGAACTGCCGACCTGCAGCCGGGACAGAGCACAGGCATCAGCCAGCCCCCAGGACGCCAGGGCAGCGAGCGGGCTCCTTGTGACACTGGCAGCACCAGGGGGGCAGGGGCAGAGCTCACCAGCAAAGAAGAAGACCCTCTTGGTAAGGACATCCTGGAAAACGGCGTCGATGACAGGGGGGAGGCCGGGCCAGGTGTCTGCGACGGAGAAGGCACCCTGGATGCCTGACTTCCAGAAGGATGAGCGGGTCCAGTATTTCCTGGTGGGGAAGGTGAGCTCTCAGGGTAGCCTTGGCATGGCACAGTTCCCCCATGCCCCTGCACAGCCCCCTGTGCCCCCACCCCCTTGTCAGGGCAGGATGTGCCAGGCTCTGCTGCTCACCCGTTCTTGAAGAAATGCAGCTCCCCGTTGATCTCTGCGATGGCATCGAAGTTCTTCTCCATGCAGGCGTCCTGGCTGGGGTCCACAGGAACGGACCCATCTGTGGGCTCTGGTGTCTCTTCCTCCTCCTCGGTGGTGGAGGTGCTGCCAGCTTCTGTGGGCATGGGCTGGGGCTCCTCAGTGGGCACAGGGGGGGTGGGCTTGGGGCCAGAGCCACGACCTGAGCGAATACAGGGGAGGGCATGAGGCTGGGGGCTGGCCCAGTGCTGTAGGACCCCCAGCATGCCCAGCTGTGGCACAGCTGCTCACCGTAGAGGTACTGGATGCCCTGAACATCATCCGGGTTCAGCTGGAAGTCCTGGATGTAGCTGTACATGGGGTACATCAGCGCCTCACGCACACTGGAGTGGTCCAGCCCCAGCGAATGCCCGAACTCATGGGCAGCCACCAGGAAGATGCTGTAACCTGGGGGAAAGCACCAGCCTCAGTGCCTGGCAAGGTGGGACACACCAGCGAGGGACCACAACCCCATGGGTGCTGTGCCATCGTGGTAGCACAGCACGGGACTGGAGGGCATGGGCGGGGGGCTCGTACCTCTGTCTGGGCAGAAGCCCCACTTCTTGTCGGTGTCGTAGTTGCTGGTGGTGGCACACCAGAGCTTGCCGTCCTGCCGGCCCTGGCTGGTGCAGGTGCTGTAGGACTGCCCCAGGAAGGTGAAGGGGAAGACGCATGGGTCGCCTTGGGAGTTGCCACCGATCACCGCTGTGTCTGCAGAGCAACACCAGAGGGTCTGGCCTTGGCCCCAGGACAGCCCCAAGAGCCCTTGGGCACCCACCCCGTGCACCACGGCTGGGGACCAGCCAGCCCGGACATGCTCTTCCCCCGCTGGCACCTCGGTTGGGGCAGAAGCCGTATTTCTTGTCCTCATCGAAGCTGGCGGTGGTGGCACACCAGCGGTAGCCGTCGGAACGCCCGTCCGTGGTGCAGGCGGTGTAGGTGGTGCCCTCAAAGACGAAGGGGAAGAAGCAGGGGGCCCCATCACTGTTGCCACCATCGGTGTAGAGGACTGCAAGGTGAGGAGGGGTGAGGTGAGGTGACCCTGGGCACCCCTGGGGCTGGGCAGGGGCTGCAGACGCCGCTACTCACGTTCACTGGGGCAGAAGCCGTACTTCTTGTCCCGGTCATAGCTGCTGGTGGTGGCACACCAGAGCAGCCCGTCCGTGCGCCCCTCCGTGATGCACCGGGAGTAGGAGTTGCCCTCAAAGGTGAAGGGGAAGTGGCACTCGGCTCCGTTGGCATTCCCGTGGCGGGTCTTCACCACTGCTCAAGAGAGGGGCAGCTCAGAGATGGGGCTGGGGCAGGTGCTGCTGCCCCTGCCCCCAGCCTGTCGAGCCCTGGCCTTACCTAAGCCAGTTCCCAGTGTCCAGAACTCATCATCATCAAAGTGGGCATCACCCTGGATCCCCTGGCCTGGGGGAAAGGCGTGGGCCAAGAGTCCATCCTTGCCATCAAAGGGGTATCCATCCCCATGCTCTGTGGGGACAAGTACCCTCAGAACTGGCTCCACCAAAGGAACCCCCGTGCCCCCAGCACACAGAGGGACCCCTGAACACACGAGCCCTGCGCACCGCCTGCAACCCTGCACACACACATGCTTGTTGGTGTATGCAGGGGCAGAGGGACCCAGGCACATGAGGACACAGCCCAGGGAGAGGTGAGGGTCCCACAGGCAGGGCATGTCACCAGCCCTCTCCCTGTGGCTGGGCCGGCTCCTGGCTCCCTGCCTGACAGGCATCACCTTGGCTGCCAAACATGATCATGATGTCCGCCTCGCCGCTGTATATCTGGGTGAAGGTGAGGGGGGTCACGTCACTCCACACCTTGAACGCCCGCTTGAAGGCATCATCGATCACCACACGGTCCAGGTCAGGGGAGTAGTTCATCACCCTGCCAGGGGGACAGAGGGGGTCAGCACTGCAAGGTTCTGGCCCATGCTGCAGGAGTGACCCTGCTCTGGGGAGGTGCCCCTGCCCTGGAAGGGGACGGCAGCGTTGGCACAGCAGCGCAGAGCAGCCGGCCACCACCCTCAGGCCAGGGCTCAGATGCTCTCCGGGGCGCTGGGGAGCAGATGCTGCCACTGTGCGGGCTTGGCCCTGGCTGCAACCCAGACCCGGCTGTGCCAGCAGTGCCAAGGCACAGCCAAGGCTCAGCTGAGCCTGACACCCTGCCTGGACCCTCACCCCCGCCTCCATTCCCCGGGTCACCATCACCCTGTGGGCACGAGGCTCCATCGCCTGGGGCAGAGACTCACCGATACGTCAGGTCCATGTGGTCCCACTTGAGGTCCCCCTCGAATGTGAGGAAGGTTCCCACATCAGGGACGCCACAGCGGGGGGCTCGCATGGCCTCCAGCGTGCTGGCATCCAGCTCCCCCGTCTCCTTCAGGCCCAGCTGCTTCTGCATCTTGCGCAGCGCCTTGGCCAGGGACACGTGCTTGTTGCCCGACCTCTCCACCTCGGTGGTGTAGCCGAACCGCAGCAGGTAGCTCTGGGGAGGAAAGGCAGCCAGAAGGGATGAGTGAGGCAGTCCCGGGCTCCACACACACCCCCAACGCTCAGCCCCAACCCTGGCACCTCCTGGGGTGCAGGGAGACAAGCAGCCCCAAGCTCGGCTCACAGCTTCACACCGCTGCCCCGGGAGCTCCTCGGGGTCCTGGGTGCCAGGAGGGGGATGTGGGGCCACGGTCCCCTCACCTCTGCCAGCTCCAGGTCGGACTGGGTGCTGACCAGCTCTCCCGGGAAGGTGACAACCGCCTGCGGCTTGCTCTGGAGAGGGGCTGCGCAGCAGGAGAGGGCGAGCAGCCCCACGGCGAGCGGGGCCAGGGCGATGAGTGCCATGGTTCGGCACTGGCAGGAGGACTGTGGCTGTGTTGGGTCCCTGATGCTCACTCTGGGTGCCGCCGGGCTCCCACTCGTATTTATGGCTTGGGGAGGGCAGTGAGTCACCCTCAGACCCCTCATCCGTCGACTCACGCTCCCTTCCCACGGTGACGAAACGCACACTCAGGCTCCTCTGTTCTCTGCCTTAACTGTTTCATCACCTTGTTTACTAAACACTCGGTCCTGCGGCTACGCAAGGAGTGAGGATGGGCAGGAGGGAGGGAGAGCAGCCAGCCGTTGTGCGGGGCACGGCACAGCCCTGGGGCTGCCCTGCGGCGGGGCAGCCGGAGTGAGGGGCATTGCCATGCTGGCCCCAAGGCTGCGGTGGCACAGGGGGCAGCAGGGGGTTGTGGGGGCCGGAGAGATGACTGGGTGTGTCGGACCCCACAGCTGTGTTGCCACGCTGAGCTGGGCTGGCCAAGGGCTGTTGCTGCCAGAGGCAGATCCACAGGGATCTGGGTGGGCACCAAGAGAGCCCCTGCCCAGAGCCGCAGTGCCTGCAGCCCACCACAGACATGAGAGCTCAGACCCTCACTGGGACACAGCATCTGTCCCCGTGTCCCCTGCCATGGCTGCCTCACCCTGGTGCAGGGGAATGTTCCTGGCATAGGAGGTCCTTGTGTCTCGTCACCCCAGGAGAGCCTCTCAGCCTGCTCCCCAGGAAAGCCCTGCGGGATGGGGGACTGCACTTGTTCAGGAGCAGCTCCATGCCCAGGGACACCCCAGCTAGGCCACAGGACATGGGGGTGTCCTGTCCCCGCTGCCAGCTGCTCCACAGGGTGCTGCTGACACAGTTTCCCTCCTGGCACAGCACAAACCTCACCATGGGATGGTGTTTTCCTGCTTCTCCCAAAGTGCCGACGCTTGTGGGAACAGGAGTGAAGAGGAAAGCAAACAGGGATGGGAGCGAGAGGAAAACAGATGGCAGAGAGGAGAGGAAGGTGCTGCGTCAGCTGGGGGAGGCAGGAGGGCCAGTGCAGCCCAGTGCCACTGCCCAAAACACAGGGCCCGGGATGGGACCCCTCCCCAGCTCTTGCTAAGCCCACTCTGTTTCTCTGCAACAACCCCTGGCTCTGCAGCACCCCGACTCCGGCTGAGTTACACTGGAGTCCAGCAAGGCTGTGGGACACTGAGAGGAGCTGGGCTGCACTCCCCTGGGACCTTGCAGAGCAGCTCTGATGCTTGAGGGATGCATCGCTCACATGGGGTCCAGGGGCTCACTGACAGGGCTCACTCTGAGCACGGGCTCTGCTCTGGACCCCCTCCCTGCCCAGCTGGGTTCCTGTAGCCCCACTCCCAGCCCAGCCCAGCGCATGCAGGGGACCTGCCGAGCATCAGGCACCAGACACAGCACCAGGACCAGGGTCAGCCAGGCGTGGGGAGCTCACAGGCAGACCCCGCCGGGAGGAAGCGGTGCTGAGAAATCGTGGGGTTGCCTCACTCCCCGCCACAGCCCTGCAAGAACAGCCCCTGTCCCCATGCAGAGGAAGTTGCCCCACAAGCAGCCGCCATCCCGTGCCCCAGCGTCACGACGATGTCCAGGCCACAGTGCCCACGTGCAGCCCCCTCCCCACAGGATGCAGCCAGGGACACACGCTGCCCTCCTCAGCCCTGTGCATGGCCCAGCTCTGTGTGAGGCAGGAGGCAGTGACTCCCTGTGTTCCCTGCCTGGCTGGTACCCGACAGCTCCTGGGATGTGCCGGGAACAGGCACCACTCCATGTCTTCTGCTTCCCAGGCTGCCAGGGCCTCAGCCCACAAGCACAGGATGCAGAAGCACCACTGGGAGAATGTGCTGAACCCTGGGACAGCCCGGCCAAAGGGACATCTGACACTGGCTCCAGGTGGCAGCCAGGGGGGTCAGATCCGGCTCTGGCCTCCCCGGTGCTGTGGCAAAACCCTGGGCCTTTCCCATGCTATTCCCATCCCTTGTTTCCACCACATGCAGGAGCCGCAGCTCCCACAGCCTGGGCACACTGCCACAGCACCACCCGCACCACCCACACCGCACCACCCGCACCGCCCGCACCGCACCACCCGCACCACACCACCCTGCCTGCACCGCACCACACCGCCTGCGGCACCCCTGTGGGCAGAGCCATAGGCTGAGCGGTGCTGACCGGGATGGGGCACAGTGGAGAGAGGGCAGGAGGAGCCAAGAGTGATGGTCCCACACGCCACACAGCCTGTCACAGCAAGCCCACGCTTGCCTGGCCCTGGCAGGTTCGATGGCCAACAGCTCCGAGCATCCTTGAGCTGGGCAGCCGGGGTCCCGGTGGGGGGCTGCCAGCCCCAGCTCCATCGCCCAGCCCCTCCCACTGACTCATGTTCCCGCTCGCCAGCTTCCTCCTGGCACCAGCACGGGGGATTTTCTGGTGACTTTCTGGAGACTCTGCAGGGAGCAGGGGCAGGGCCAGGGAAGCAGGGAAACCCCCGTGTCTGGCAGCACCAGCAGCTTCAGAGCTGGGCAGGGGAACTCCACAGGGACAGGCTCAGCGCTGTCGGAACAAAGCCCGCAGGCAGCCCTGGCCCGATGTGGGGCTTGGCTGGAGAGCTGGGGCAAGGCACAGTTTCCTTGGCATGGCTCCCTCGGGATGGGTCCCTCAGCATCGGTCCCTTGGCACAAGCACATGCCAAGGGATGCTCAGAGCAGCAGCTGGCACTGCTGGAGAGGAGGGCATGGTGAGCGCAGGCAGGAGAAGGCTTTTGGCTGCCAGGGACCCCAGGAGCATCCATGTGCCGTGCCCAGCCTGCATCTGCCCAGTGGCCCCACTGATACACAGAGTCCCTGTACGGACAGTCGCTGTGGAAAAATCCAGGCGGATGTGCTCCATCCCCCTGACTGCCCCGGCCACGAGGTTGGCTGTCACCATTGCCACCGCCAAAAGGGGAAGGAACAGCCACCACAGCCCCTTCCCACGCATCACCCTCACACAGACCCTTCTCACGGCCACCCTCATATGGGCACCATGGGGAGACTCCCGTGGGAAACAGGCCTGGATCCCTGCCAGCAGGGATGCCACAGTGCTGCCCAGTGTGACAGGACACAGCGGCACCGCGGCCAGGCTGCGGGTCTACAGCTGGGAGGTGCTGGCTGAGCCAGCAGCAAGGTTTGGGGAGGAGGTAGGGACCCCCAGTGCCAGGCCTGGCCCCTCCCCAGCTCCACTCCCTCCGCGCAGGAGATGGGACCCGTCTGGGGAGGGAGCTCAGCACTGACCAGCCTGGGGAGAGGCCCAAAGGTCACGGCCATAGGGTGCACCATGGTGGCCAAGATGGTGGGAGAGCAAAGGAGAGCAGGGACAAGGGGACACCCAGCTACCACAGTCCTTGCCTCCTGCCTAGGCAGCCCAGAGAGCCAGGCAGGGGATGGGGGGCACATGGACCCAAGGGCAGGCCCGGTGTGCAGAGAGCACTGGCTGCCCCCCCAGAGCCCGGGGCCGGGCGGGAGTGCGCAGAGCGTGGCAGAGGGGAAGCAGGGCTGGAGGGAGTCAGCGTCTTGTGTGGGTGAGACAGCAGCAGGTCACTGTGAGGAAGCACGGCCCATGCAGAGGGCAGGGAGCTGCTCAGACCTGCCAGCTGCCACACACTGTGCCAGCGCCATGGCCACCGCAGCACAGCCAGGTCCCTCGGCCACGGGCAGGGTACCCACGTGTGTCCCCAGCCAAGCCGTGCAGCCGCGGCTGCCGTCCCCACCGTCCTGAGCTCAGCCCTGCTCCCATCCCATGGATCCTGCAGCACCCTGTGCCCAGGGAACAGCTGCCACCCGCACGCTGGCTGCCATGGCCAGTACCAGTCTGCCACAGGGTGCAGCGTCCTGGGCACAGCAGCACTTGGCGCAGTAGCAGATCGAAGAGGCAGGGAGCAGCTCGGCGTCAGAGGCTTGGAAGCCCCATTGCTGCTGCTCAAGGGCTCCAGACAGAAACAACATTCCTGCACACACTTCCTGGATTGGCTGCCCCAACAGCGGGCCCTGCGTGGGCTGGGATTGCATCCTCCAGCTGGGCCCAGGACCCTTCCTGGCAACGCTCACTGCGTGCCACAGCCCTGCAGCACTGCCGGCACCGCGGGCCAGCAGCCCCACACGCCTTCCTGCCTGCCCCATGCCCCATCGGTGCACCTGCTTGTCTGTCTCCCTGCCTGTCCCTTGTCTCCCTGCCTGTCCCCTGTCTCACCTGTCCCTTGTCTCAGATCTTTTGCCAGTTTGCCTGGGCAGGAGTTGGCATCCTGGCCCCCAGTCCCACTGCCCCCCCCCAGCCCCAGTGCCACTGCTCTCCTCAGGCTCTTGTCTGGGAGGGGATGACACAGCCAGTGCATCACCTCTGCCCTGCAGGCACTGAAACCAGCTCTGTAGTTTCATCACTCCTTATCACCAATCCCAGCTGTACTCCACACACTGCGGGTCCTCCCGGCTGTCACACCAGCTCCGGGCGCCCAGGTGAGTGGCACAGTCACCTCCCAGTATTGGGCTGGGTCATCCCACCTCCACACCTTCCCCAGCCTCCTTGCACCTCGGGAACCCCTGTCTGGCTGGATCCCACAAGGAATGCCAGGGCAGGAATCTCCCGTGGCACGGTATGGCACGGCACTGCATGGCATGGCATGGCACGGCTCGGGTGGGCAGTGCTTTGTTCCCCGGCCATGAGACAGGCACGGCAGCTGCCTGCTAAAACGGGAAGAGCAACAATTGTGACAATGACAGGGAACCTGTCTGTCTGTCTGTCTGTCTGTCCGGCACGCAGAGAGGTCACGGCAGCTTCAGGAACCTGTGGCAGCAACGAAGCGGCTCGGGCGTCAGAAGTGGGGGTTTGTAGAAGGTGAAATATGGGCAAAACTGTGGTATTTAATTGTAAACTACACGAAGCAGAAGGAAGAGTGGTAGATGCAACATGCTCGGATTTCACTAAAACATTTGACAACTGTTCTAACGCTTGCTGCCAAATTAATTCAGAGTGGCTCAGTTGTCAACACAGGCATATGGACAGAACGCAGGCAGGCTGGGGGATGGCAAACGGCCTGGCCATCAGCTGGGGAGCTGCTGGGGCTGCACGACCCTCGGGGCCTTTTAAAACCTCTTCTGCAGGTGTGGGTGCCATGGGAGTTGGAGGAAGGCAGCCGCCAGGATGGAGCACTGGGGATGGAGAGAGCTGCCACGCTGCCAGGGAAGGAGTGGGGCAAGAGAACACCCAGGCACGAGCCACCCAGCCTTTTGGGTGGGCATTGCTGTGCTGTGAGCCCTGTGGGCACCTCCAAACACCCACTGGCAGACAGCAGACCGGCATCCCCCCTGCTCAGAGCCAGGGTCCAGTGACCCCCTTCCATGGGGCAGGGGGACTGGCCAGACTGACACAGCACCCAGCTGCTGTCTGGTGAGGCTCAGGGCCACCACCATGCCAGAGCCACACAGCCCCTCTGGCCTCTGTGGGGGCCCGGTCCCGCGCAGGGCTGCGGGGCTGGCACAGGCTGGGAGCTCTCGGGCGGTGGGAACGGCCCGCACAGAACACATTTAAGGCCTCTGGAGCCCTGCTACACACAGAGTTCTCCTGCCCACCTTGTTTATTTTACTTATATTTCAGTAATTTGCTGATTGCCCCTTTTTAACTAACCAGCACTGATGAATCAGCAGCACAGGAGAGGGTGGAAGCCGGCGGCCTTGGACCGTGGCTCCGAGGTCTCAGGTTCTGGGAAGGAAGCCACAGTATCCCTCCAGAAAGGAAAAAAAACAAGCAGCAGCAGCAGCAGCACTTCTGGCAGGCGAGGAGGGGCCGGGGCTGCGCTCAGCAGCTCCACACACGTCCAGGAAAGGTCGCCAGTGATCCCAAAGCCCCAGGGGAGCAGCAGCCGTGGCTCCGACCCGGGGGGCACGGCGGACAGACAGCGCATGGCACAGCTTGGCGCTGCCATCGCTCCAGCCTGCGTGTGGGCACGGGACACAGAGCGGGCACCACGGGCCCCTGGGGCAGGCAGGAGCACCCAGCAGAGCGGCAGTGGGGACACAGCAGGGAACTGGGCTGCGTGATCCATGTGGAGCTGGGGCCAGGCGGCACCGCCTCGCCCGGAGAAGAGCCCCTCTGCCTGCCACAGCACCTCCCAGCCGGGCCCGGGCCAGGGCCAGGGCCAGCGAGCCGCCTCCTGCCAAGGGGACAAGGGGACTGTGCGAGGATAAGCAGTGGCCTTGCCACAGGCTCTCGCTCCAGGCCCCAGGGGAGCAGCTGGGAGCAGCTCCTGCCTGTTTCGGGAGCGCCCTGCCCGAGCCCAAGGGTGACATTATGGCTGAGGCCACGGGTTCAGCTGCAGCCTCAGCAGCCTCAGCAAACGGGGCATTATCCTGCAGCACTCCCACCTGCACCATGCCCTGGAGATCCCAGCAGGAACAGCTGGCACCGCAGGGAAGCTGCTCCCCACGGAAGCGCCGGTGGCCCAGCGAGCCCGTGGCACATGGCTGAGGGGCCAGAGCGGTGCCTGGCAAGAAGCTGTCCCGGCTTGCTGCCCCCCAGCAAGGAGCAATCCCCCAGGAGAGCCCCAGGCGCCTTCCTCAGGAGCGGCTGTTGCTGGGAAGGAGCTGAGCAGTGAAGCAATCTGGTGTGAAGAAAAACCCCATTTCCTGCAGCAAGGGCTGTTTTGCTCAACGTTTTACAGAATGTGCTGATGCAACTGCCCTTCCCAGGTGGGATATAAATACGAGCCTGGTTGATGTGGATTAATGCCCTGCAGCTACACAAACATCCCCAGCAATGTTTGCCTTAAAAAGAAAACAAGGAGGAACAAACAGCACAGAGACAAAATCACTGACTGTGGAAGTCCAGGGGCTCGGGTGTCAGGGAGGCTGGAGGGGCGCAGCCCTGGGCACTGTGCTCAGCACAAGCCACCACCTATTCTGGGATGCTGACCGAAACCATGAGCTCATGGAGCAGCTATTGTGGGAGCAGGGCAAGCTCACAAGCTGGGTCAGCGTGGTGAACAAACTGCTGCTGGGACGGGGCAGACCAGCACGGCTGAGGGGTGCTGGCAAGAGCAGGACCCCGACCGTAGCGCGGTCAGCATGCTCTCTGTCAGGCTGTAGCTCTTTCCAAGTGCTGTATCCAGGCTGGAAAGCATGGAGCTGGGAA
Organism: Porphyrio hochstetteri; assembly: GCA_020800305.1. Lineage (NCBI taxonomy): Eukaryota > Metazoa > Chordata > Aves > Gruiformes > Rallidae > Porphyrio > Porphyrio hochstetteri. The sequence goes on along the minus strand of CM036921.1, from coordinate 17,277,826 downwards.
ACCTTCCATCTCCTGGGACAGGCTGTCAGGGCAGCTGATCAACCAGCCTGTTAAAAATCAGCTTCATGTCCCACTCAAGTCTTATCACTTTATTCTCCAGGCACAAGCATTTGTGTTGTCTTCTCAGCTCGCTCCCAAAAGGCCTTTAACCTGGCCCTCCCCCCACTGAGGTATTTGGACACACATCCAGTGTGTGCCGTGTCCCGTTTTGGATTTTCTTAAGCTTCTTGCCGAGATTTCTTTGTTTTCTTTGGCTCTGGAATGATTTCAGGCATGGGAGCCACAATGGCAGAGCATTATCAGGAGGAGCTGTGCCTCCAGAGCAGAGCACGGGAGCTCTGCTTTGCCTGGCTTGGAAACTCTCTGCTCAGCCCTGCTTGGGGGCACACAGCATTTTTAAAAATAGCAGGTTACCCATCCCAGCAAAGCTCCTGCTGGTACAATCCTTTGAGACAGAGGACATGGGGTATCTGCAGGGTAACAGGGAAGCTTTAAGCTACTTTCCGTCAGTTGCGCCAGCATCAAGAGGATCCACAGAAGCCCCTGAGGCTCCCAGAGATCAGGTTGCTTTGCTCTGGGACCATCATCCATTGGGAAAATCCCTCATTTGTCTCAGACAGCAGCTGACCAAAGGCATAAAGAGAGGAACTCTGCCAGTCCCACACAGATCCATCCCATTTCCTCTACCTGGGAGGCAGTTTTTTCCAGCTTACTCCAGCCCACTCCCTGGGCAGAAACACAGAGCTTCTCCCAGTACAGGGATGCTCCAAGCCCACAGATGGAGCTGGCCCCACAGCTGGTCACAGACAGCACCAGGCTCCTCCAGTGTGAGCTACAGAACTATGAAGAGAGGACATCAGAGCTGGGACATCAGCCACAGGAGCCCCTCGCATCCTGCCCAGCTCCACTGCTCGCCCCCCCAGCAATGGCAGGGCAATGCAGGGTTGTTTTAAAGTGCAGAAATGCAAAACCAAGAAAAAAAACCCACACCCCCTTGGTTCCTCTCAGTTTCTGGAACAACAGGGATGGCAGCAGCCGGCTGCAGGCAGGGACTCGGCGCCTGAGTCACTGGCAGCCAGCGCTGCTGCAGCCAGCCTCTCCCCAGCTCCCGCCAGCCCAGGGATGGGTCTCACTGATGCTGTCGCCCCGTGACAGACGAGGGCATAAACCTTTCCAGGATGTATTTAATCAGCTTGTACCAAAGCCAGGAGATGCACTAGCACCTGGCTGGCAGCTCCGCCGCAGTTCTTCTCCAGCCTCTAATGGGCACATGGTGCCTCCGGGAAGCCTCACCGGGGGCTGGAGGCGCTGGATGGACACCAGGGCTCCCCAGAGACCCACAGAGGAGCCCCGGGCTGAGCAGGGCCGAATCCAGCCACCTCTCCCCTTGCCCTGGACCAGAAGCACCACCACCAAATGCAGAGTGCTGACCCAGCCCAGCCCACTCATTCAACACCCATCCCCTTGGATTTCTGGCAGGCTTAACCCCACACTCCCAGCCCGCGCCTGACGAGACACTGTCTGTCCTTCTGCAGCTGGCACCACCTCAGCACCGGCTCTGTGCCGGCCGTTCTGGCCAGCAGGACAATGCGACTGCCTGTCCAGCCCTGCTCTGGACAGAGCTGTGCTGCGGGCTGACACAGGCCCGGCCCCCCAGGGACACGGCCGCGACCTGGAGCTTTGGCCCCATCGCTCGGAAGGCGCGTCCCTTCCCTGGGGCCTGCACAGGGGGTGGATTGCTTATGGAATAGGAAGCGCTGTCCCCAGACCAGCAAATCATAGAATCATAGAATCCCAGACTGGTCTGGGTTGGGAGGGACCCCAAGGGTCACAGAGCTCCAACCCCCTGCCACAGGCAGGGCCACCAACCTCCAGGCCTGGAGCTACACAAGGTTGCCCAGGGCCCCAGCCAACCTGGCCTTGAACACCCCCAGGGATGGGGCACCCACCCCGTCTCTGGGCTGCCTGCTTCAGCACCTCACCACTCTCCCTGTAAAAAACTTCCCCCTAAGATCTAATTTAAACCTTCCTTCTTTTAGCTTTAATCCATTCCCCCAATCGGTCTCAATTGTATAAAATAAAACAAGATAGAAGAGAATCCCCGACTGATTTTTGAACTGATTAAAAGAAGGAATGCAGAAATGTGCCCCTGTAGATCCCACCTCTCAGGAGGGAAAGGGGAGGGTTGATATTCTTGTTTTTGGGACAGTTGGTGGGTGGTATCAGGGAGGAGATACAGAAAGTGCAAGAGACAGATATGAGAGACTTGGAGAAATTGCTGGAACCCACTTGGCAAGTGTATGATAGCCAGAAGGAGTGATGGGCAAAGCAATGCTAATGCCACGGCAGCTGCCTTGCACAGCACAGGGGTCCAGGAACCCTCTCCAACCCACCAAGAAACCACACTGATGGAGGGAGAGGAGCTGTGGGAAGTGGTGTAAGTGCCCCACCTAGGGGAAATCAACCCCTCCTGAAAGATCGGTGTGTTTATGGCAAGCCAGAGGGGCACTGGAGAAAGGATTGCCCGAGGCTGGGCAAGCCAGTGATGGTAACGGGCCTGAAAGGCAACTGATGGGACCAGGGGAACCTTCCTGAGCTGAACCCGTGGTAGAAGTCAGCTCGGGAAAGGAAAGGAACCTGTAGAATGTTTAATAGATCCAGGTGCCACATTTTCAGTATTAAATCAAACCTTATTACCTGTGAGTAGGACGAGATCTGTGTCAATACATGAGATAGGTGAGGATTTACACCCAGTAGTGGCAAACCTACACACCTGGTGGACTAATGTAAAGGAAACCTATGGCTGGTTCACAGCATCAGATCTGAAAGCTGCCTTCTCTTGCCTCACCTGGGCCCCTGAAAGCCACAATTTATTTGCCTTTGAATGGGAAATCCCTGATTCAGGACAAAAAAAACCCAACTAGCCTGGACAGTGCTGCCTCAAGGCTTTAAAACCAGCCCCACAATCTTTGGAAATCAATTAGCTAAAGAATTAGAGGCCTGGGAAAGACCTCTGGGAACTGGGATCCTCCTGCAACATGGGGGTGACGCTTTGATAGGCACAGGGACTTTTGGTGGCCCAAGGAAAACATATTAAGCATCCTGACACGATCCTAAGGCTTCTGGAGGTGGTACAGTCGTCTTGGTGGCTGCAATGATGCACAGGGCACTAAAAGGTAACACTGCTCAGGAGGTCGGGGATAAATTGGCAGATTATGAGGCAAGAAGGTCAGAACAAGGTGAGGTATTAGGTTTGAGTCCTGAAAGAGCTTTGCCCCTAACAGATTTGGCCAATTATGATGAAAAGGATCTTAGATTCATTAAAGATTTGGAAGCAGGTGTTGAATCATCAGGTTGGGCAAAATTAAGAGCTAACAGAATAATAGTTCCCTTCAGAATATTATGGGAACTGGTAACAACAGAACATGACAAGACCCTCTGGAGAACTGGAGCTTCATGGAATTCCCTTCCGAAGCAAATGGTACCTGGGAATTTGTTTAATACAGAGAAAAATATGGTTGAAAGATGTGAAATATGCTTAAAGAATAATGCAAAGGTAGAAAATTGTGTGAAATTTGGAAGCAGTGATAAAGGGAAAGTTCCAGGTCAAAACTGGCAAATAGGTTTCTCAGAACTCCCTGGAAGGGGGGTACAGGCACCTACTAGCACTACCTGACCCTTTTGAATAACATTTGATAAAGAGTCCTTCTATCTTGTTAATAAAAGTGCAACTGCCCAGATATAATCACTTAAAAATTGACAAAATGTAGGATTGGACTGTCTGCACCCCACAAAGTACGTGGCAGTCGGAACAGCGGAGCCAGGAGCAGTCCCACCGTCAGGGGTGGGATGTCTTTTCAGGATACTCACCCTCTGCAGAAAAGCCCCCAGCTGTGGATGGTTTAGTTCATGCACTGGGGATGCTGTTGGTATGTGTTATCATACTCACAGCTGTCAGTTGCCTTTTGTGGTGTAAGCTGAAGAAACTCACTGACTTGGGAGTCTGGGCTGTGCCTGAGGTGAACGATGAGGATTTCGACTCTTTGTGAAGGAATTGACAAAGTTTAAAGAAAAGGGGGGATGAAAGGGTTAAAACCCTGACAATCCCTGACTAAGAGCCTACTGGGATACATAAAAGCTCTACTACAGTTCCTGATGTCACTACCCCTTGGGGAAACCCTCCAGAAGAGGAAGCAGCCAGCTGAAGCTGGCATCTCAGAACCAGGCGAAGGACGTTCGGTTGGGAAATGCTGCTGGTAGAACTGGCCTGTCCCCAGCAGGAATCGATATGCTCCTCTGTTACTGTAATGAGCACTGCTGGCAGCTGTGTGAGAGGGATGGTGAGGTCTGTCTCACAGGTAAAGGCTCACCAGGCACCTGGGGAGCAGCTGGCTCTCCTGACGTGCACAGACGTCACCTACACCCGTCCAGCAGCCACACGAGGCTGAACTGTGACTCAGGTCGGGGGTGGGATGTGAGGATCGTTGGGCTCAGAGTTCATGAACAGGGTTCAGGGATGGCTTAGTGCGCCAGGCGACTCACTGGGGCTGTAAAAGCCTCTCAGCCTTGGAGTGCCTTGAGGCCCCATCTCTGCAGACACCTGGGGGGCTGTGTAGATAGCTCAAACCTGAGTTGTCCTGTAAGCTGAGACTAAACTGGGCAGTGCTGCATAATTCAAAGAACTGAAGCCTGGGCTGAGCCTTCAATTCTCTGAACAAATAATATGGCCCAAGTCCTGATCAAACTGAGCAAGACTCAAGCCACAGAATCCCAGGGGTTGGAAGGGACCTCGAGAGATCATGGGGTCCAACCCCCCTGCCAAAGCAGCTCCCCAGCTCATATTGCACAGATAGGCGTCCAGACGGGGCTGGAATCTCTCCAGAGAAGGAGACTCCACCACCTCCCTGGGCAGCCTGGCCCAGGGCTCTGTCACCCTCACTGGGGAAAAGTTCTTCCCCAGGTTGGTGTGGAACTTCCTGTGCTCCAGTTTACAGCCATTGCCCCTTGTCCTGTCCCCACAGACACTGAAAAGGGGTTGGCCAATTCCCCCTGCATCCCATACTTAAGATATTTATAAACATTAATTAGGTCCCCCCTCAGTCTTCTTCTCTCCAGGCTGAACAGCCCCAGCTCACTCAGCCTTTCCTCATATGGGAGCTGTTCCAGGCCCTTAATCATCTTCGTAGCCCTTCTCTGGACTCTCTCAAGGAGATCCCTGTCTTTTTTATCCCAGGGAGCCCAGAACTGGACACAATACTCCAGGTGGGGCCTGACCAGGGCAGAGTAGAGGGGGAGGATCACCTCCTTTGACCTGCTGGCCACACTCTTCCTGATGCATCCCAGGATCCCATTGGCCCTCTTAGCCACCAGGGCACACTGCTGGCTCATGGCCAACCCGTCATCAACCAGGACCCCCAGGTCCTTCTCCACAGAGCTCTTCTCCAGCAGGTCATCCCCCAGCCTGTACTGATACAGACGGTTATTCCTCCCCAGGTGCAAGACTTTACACTTGCTTTTATTAAACCTCATCTGGTTTCTCCCTGCCCAGCTCTCCAGCCTGTCCAGGTCTCACTGGATGGCAGCGCAGTGTCCTGCGTGTCAGCCACCCCTCCCAGCTCTGGATCATCGGCACTTGCTGAGGGTGGATGCTATTCCCTCATCAAGGTCGTTGATGAAGATATTAAACAGGACTGGACCCAACACTGAGCCCTGGGGAACACCGCTAGTCACAGGCCTCCATTCAGATTCTGCTCCACTGATCACGACCCTCTGAGCCCGGTCCAACAGCCAGTTCTCAACCCACCTCACTGTCCACTCATCTATCCCATGATCTCTCAGCTTTGCTATCAGGATGTCATGGGAGACAGTATCGAAAGCCTTGCTGAAGTCAAGGTAGATGACATCCACTGCTCTCCCTCCATCCACCCAGCCGGTGATGAGATCATAGAAAAGCCAGGGGGTTTCATTTGGCTTCTGTGGGCCCAGGGCAAAATCTGGCACGAAGTGAGCCTCACCCATGAAGAAATGACGGGAAGGGGGAACACTGCTGCAGACAAACACCCCAGCTCAGGCATGCTCCTGCTGCTGCTGCTGCCGCTGGGAACCCGGGGCTGAAGGATGGCTGGGACTGAATGCGGACAAAGGAACCCCAGGCTCAGCCAGGGACGGCGTGAGGGGGCGGCAGCCACTGGAGGGTGAACAGCCCCGAACCCTGATGTGAGCGCGCCCGCTTGCACTGCACGAATGAATCGCTCCGAGAGCTCATCGGGGCCAGACGGCCCTGCCCGGGGCTGCGGCGAGTACGTGCGGTGTCTGCGGCCCAGCCGCTGCGCTCTGCTAACGCGCTGGCGCACCCGCGCCGCTGGGATCCCCGGTGCTGCCAGCGCGGGCCCACAGGCCGCCGGTTGACACCGAACGGCGCCCCGACCGCGGGCCCGGATCCGCCTCTGCGGTGTGAGGGCGGCCCGAGCTGGGCCCCAGCGGGGCTGCGCGGAGCGGCCGGGCCGGGCGGGGCGGCAGCGCTCAGCCAGCGCGGCCCGGCCGACCGGCCGCCACTTCCGCCTTCTCGTCACGTGACGGGCGCAACCCGGCGCGACGCCGACGCTCAGGGCCCGGGCGCCGCTTCGTGACGTCATGACGCATGGTCGTGGCGCCTGCTCCTTGATTCCTCCGCGGAGAAAGTAGTCCCCCAGCGGGGCGCCGAGGCCTCCCCTCGCCCGCGGGCGGCAGCCGGCGCCGCTCGGTGTCGGAGGCGGCAGCAGCAGCCAAAGGGAGGAGCGCGTCCCCGCGGCAGCGAGGGTCCCTGGCGAGGCAGGGGGCCGGGGTAAGTAGTCCCGACGCGGGACCCGCGGCGGCCGTAGCGCTGCGCGGCGCGAGGGGCGGGGGGGCATGGCGGCCGCCGTGATGCCGGCTCCGGCGGAGGCGCGGCGGGACCGCGGCGGGTCGGGTGAGGGCGCGATCCGGCGGGCGGGCGGCGGCGGCGAGACCCCTCGCCCCGCCGCGGCGGCGGCTCCCCCGCCCCGGCGCTCCGGGGCCGCCCCGCCGTGTGCGCGCGCGCGGAGGCGGCGGGGGGGACCCCGCGGCAAGATGGCGGCCGGGGGCCGGGCAGGGCCGCGGGGCACGACGGGACCGGGGACGCCGGGAGGCGCCGGGGCCCCCCCTTCCCCTCTCCTCCCCGGGGACGGCCGGGACCCCAGCGCATGGCGCCGCGGCGGCTTCGGCCCCTCCGCGGGGGCCCCGAGGGGCGGCCCGGGCCCGCCGGCCGGGCGGCTCGGAGCCGCGACCCCGCGGGCCGGGATCCCCGCAGCGACCGGGGGCGGCGGGGAGCGAGCGACGGGCCGCGGCCCTGACGGCGGCGGCCTCCCCCCTCCAGGTCGAGCCTAGGCGACCCCGGTAGGGCGGGCATGGAGGAGAATGCGGTGGAGAGCAGCAGCGACGCGGCCCCGCAGGCGGCGCGGGAGGAGCCCTCCGAGAGTGGCCTGGGCGTCGGGACCTCGGAAGCCGTGTCGGCGGACAGCAGCGACGCCGCCTCGGCCCCCGGCTCCCTGTCCCGAGCGGATGACTCCGGCGTGGGCCAGAGCTCCGACAGCAGTGGGGTCACCTTGGTAGGAGCTATGGGCTGGCGGCTCGGGGAAGGGAGAGCGGCTGCAGTTGTGGTTCCTCAGAGTTGCTCTAGACGGTTCTGGCAGGCTGAGCTTAGGAGCCGGCTCTGTGGCTCAGTAGCTGCTGTCGCACCAGTCTGGTATGTGCTTGCTGGTCTGAGGAAGAGAACTCTCCTTGGCAGCAGGAGCAGCCCTGTAGGTCTGTGGTCCTTGGCAGTACTGAGGGGATCACTCTGATGCTTTTCATGGTAGTTCTGCAGCGAGACACCAGTTGCATGCACTGACTCCCCTGAAGGCCTGGCCCAGCAGAGGTTTCTCAGCTGAGCTCTTTTTGGCCTCTTTTTTTCTCCTGCCAGGAAGAGGTGTCAGAGAGTAGCTCAAGCACAGACGCTGTTCCTCGGATTTACCTGCCAGATTCATCCTCTATTGCTCAGTCCACCTTGGTCTCCAGCGTGTCGACCGTCAGCCAGTCCGTCATGGTGTCGGAGTCGCCACAGGTCATGGTCCACTCCAGCGTCATCAGCGACGGAGCCATGATCGTGTCCGACTCCACTGCCTCCACTTCCTCTGACTTGGGCTCTGCCATCGACAAAATCATCGAGTCCACGATCGGGCCTGACATCATCCAGAGTGAGTGTGTGTTCCCAGCTGCTGGGGGTGTGACAGACCTGCCGCCCTGCGTGCACGTGGCTCAGGGTGCGGTGCCGGGGAAGGGAGCTGCTGCTCAGCCACACCTTGGGAGCTGAGGGGGAAATGCCTACATGCCTGTGTATGCACCTCCATCAGGCAGGGTTTCTCACCTTGCCTTGCTGCAGGGTTTGATGAGGAGCTTGTAGCTGCTGCTGGACAGTCCTCCCTTTGGCTGCTCCTTCAGCCGCACTGCCAGCAGCTCAGGGCAGGCTGTGTCACCCCTTCCCACTTGTGTCTAAACCTGGGAGACCCCCATTGATTCTGCAGTCCCCACATCTGGCAGTCACCACTCTGCTCTCCTCTTCCCCCAGGCTGCATTGCTGTGACCAGTGCAGAGGATGGTGGGGCAGAGACTACGCAGTACCTCATTCTGCAAGGGCCTGATGATGGTAAGGGGCGTTTGGGGGCAGCTGTCCCTGTACCGGCGTCCCCGTGGAGGTGCTGACTGAGGGTCTGCTCCTTGCCTGAGCTGGTGTTGGTGTTTCAGGTGCTCAGATGTGCCCCATGGTGTCCCAGATGGCCACTTCTGCCCTGGCCAATAGCTTAGCAATAGAAACTGTTGCTGATGGACCTACCTCCACATGCCTTGACCAGCCCGGCCCTTCAGACCCTTCTGAGCAGTTGAGAGCGCTGGAGCTGCCTGCACGGCCAGATCAGGCCCAAAAGGTGGATGGTGGGGACGAGCTGGACCAGCCAGACATGGAGACACTGGAAGAGATGATGGAGGTGGTGGTGGTGCAGCAGTTCAAGTGCAAGATGTGTCAGTACAAGAGCATCTCCAAGAAGACGCTGATTAACCACATGAAAGAGCGTCACTTCCAGCCAGGTGCGTGCCAAGGGCTGAGGAAGCAGCAGCAGCCTTACTGCAGCCAGGCCCTGCTCTCCTGGGGAGAAACGAGGGGAGGGGGGGCGAGTGTAAGGACAGGCTCCCCCATACCCTCGGGTACAGAGGGGCTTTCTGTTCTCTGTGGCAGTGGGTTCAGCTCTGGCTTTGAAGAAAGGACGCCCGCGGAAGGGGGGATCTGCTCCAAAGGCTGAGGAGGAGGAGGCCCCGGAAGAAGAAGAAGATGATGATATTATGGATGCTGGTGCTATTGACGACCCTGAAGGTAGTACTCATCCTCCTTGCGTCTTGCATAGCTGAGTGTTTTCCTGATCTCTGCCTGACGTTCTGGGACACTTACCCCCAGAGGACAGCGACTACAACCCAGCTGAGGACGAGCCCCGCGTGCGGCAGCCCAAGTACAGCCGCACGGTCCCCACGTCCAGCGAGGAGAGGCCGCGCCGGCGCCCGGGGAGACCCCGCAAGCTTCCTCGCCTGGAGGACGTGCCCCAGGACATGCCTCAGGACGTGCCAGAAGGTGAGTGAAGCAGGAGGGAGCAGCCCTGTGCCAGGCTGGAGCAGGGAGTGGTACTCGGCTCCTGGGAGCCCCCAGAGAGGGTGTGTGACAGAGCTGTGCTGCTTCTGTCGGGCAGGAGAGGAGGTGACGCCCGTGGTGACATCCCAGAGCACGCCGAGCCATGAGCTGCAGAGCTCTGAAGCAGCCAGTTCCTCTGGCCTGGAGAACGGGGCCAGCGAGAGCCTGGCAGAGCCCAGCGTCGGCCAGTCCGACTCGGAGAACAGGGACCCCTCGTCCAACAGCAGCCCCGAGGAGGCCGACGCGGTGCCGAGGCGGCGCGGGCGGCCCTCCCGCCGCTTCCTGGGCAAGAAATACCGCAAGTACATGGGGCGCAGGTGAGGGGTGTGTGCCGAGCTGGCGCTGGGCCCTCTGGCCTGTGCCCAGGGCCGGGCCAGCACCTGGTCACCACCCTGGCTCTGAGCCCTGTCCTGTTTCTGCAGGTACTACTACAAGTCGCCCAAGCCCCTGATGAGGCCCTACCTGTGCCGCATCTGCGGCTCGCGGTTCCTCACGCACGACGATCTGCGCTTCCACGTCAACTCGCATGAGGCCAACGACCCGCAGCTCTTCAAGTGCCTGCAGTGCAGCTACCGCTCCCGGCGCTGGTCCTCCCTCAAGGTGAGCCACCCGCCTCGCCTGCTGCCCACCAGGGTAGCTGCTGTCCCCAGGTCTCACACTCTTGCTCTGCTTCTCGCAGGAACACATGTTCAACCACGTGGGCAGCAAGCCGTACAAGTGTGAGGAGTGCAGTTACACCAGCGTGTACAAGAAGGACGTCATCCGGCACTCCACCGTGCACAGCCGGGACAGGTGAGGGAAGTGCAGTCCTGGAGACTGCCTTGCAGCCTGGCTGAATGCACTAGCACTGTTCCTCCTGCCCTGGGAGGGCAGCCACGGCTGCCCCTTCCCCTGACCTCTGGCCCTTTCCAAAACAGGTAGTTTTGGTGTCTGGGTACGAGTGAGCTCAGACTTGGGATGTGGCTGACGCAGGGGGGTTTCTTCTTTCTTTTTCAGGAAAAAGAGAGCCGATCCGGTGAGTTTGAGTGCCCTGTTGTCTTGTCTCTCAGCACTGTTATATGGGAAGAGGCATGTCTGGGTCTTCCACAAATTCTTGGTGCCTTGTTGAAGGCAGTGTTTCTGGACCACCTGAAGAAAGGCAGCCCAGGTCCTGCAGTGGGGAGAGGGTAAGGAAACCGGTGGCCCCCTCCCAGATGAGCTCATCTCCGTGCTCTCCCTCCAGCCCCCAAAACTGAACTCCTTCCCGTGCCCTGTATGCAACCGTATCTACCCCATGCAGAAGAGGCTTACGCAGCACATGAAGACACACAGCACGGAGAAGCCACACATGTGTGACAAGGTGAGGTGGGGGCACACAGACTGGGGAAGGGTTGGCAGCAAGTGAGGCTGGACAGGAGCTGAGTGCAGCTCTGCTGTGTTCTGCTGCAGTGTGGGAAGTCCTTTAAGAAGCGCTACACCTTCAAGATGCACCTGCTGACACACATCCAGGCCATTGCCAACCGCAGGTAGGAGCCTGGCAGCAGCCTGTGGCGTGCCCTGGTAGAGCCCATGTCCTGGCTTCCCCTCAGAGGGGAGGACAGAGGGTCCCTGCTGCGCTCCTGAGGGGCAGTGTTGTCCTGGCAGGTTCAAGTGTGAGTTCTGTGACTACATCTGCGAGGACAAAAAGGTCCTGCTGAACCACCAGCTGTCCCACATGAACGACAAGCCCTACAAGTGCAGCTTCTGCAAGTACTCCACCTTCCGGGAGGACTTCCTGGTCTCGCACATGGCCGTCAAACACACGGGTGAGCCGAGCTCCCTGCCCGCCCCCTGCCCTGGCATCCTACCCCCCTCTCCAGGAGGCAGTCAGTGTGTCTGCTCTCCCTGCTGTCACCCAGGGACCCCCTGCTTGACTCCTCCCCCCTCTCGCAGGTGGGAAGCCGTTTGCCTGTGAGTTCTGTCACTTCACCACCAAGCACAAGAAGAACCTGCGCCTCCACGTGCAGTGCCGCCACGCCGACTCCTTTGAGGAGTGGGCACAGCGGCACCCCGAGGAGCCGCCCTGCCGCCGCCGCCCCTTCTTCACCCTGCAGCAGATCGAGGAGCTGAAGCAGCAGCACAGCCAGGTGCAGGCCCCAGCCGAGCCAGAGGCCAGCCCACCGGTGAGACTCACTGCTGTGCCCCAGCTCGTCCCCGTGCTCACCAGCCCCAGGGTCAGCTCCGTCTCTCACACAGGTGCCTCTTGGCCCGGTCACCGACCACGCGGTCCAGGCCGCCCCAGAAGCAGAGCCCCCGGTCCTCTCTCAGGATTCCCTGGGAGGAGCCACCATCATTTACAAACAAGGCGAGTCAGATCCCAGGGGAGGGAGGGGGTGAGGATGGGGAGCAGGTGGGCGAGCGTGTGCCTGACCCTCTCCTAACCCCACCAGATGTGGCTGGATCAACGGAACTGGCCACACAGACTGCCCTGGATCTCCTGCTGAACATGAGCACCCCCCAGGAGCTGGCCACGGGCTCGCTGCAGGTGAGGAGTGCTGGGGGTGGGTGGCAGGGGGAGGCTTCCCAGCCCTCCACGGTGCCCAGCCCAGCCTTGCCTTCTGGCTGAGCTCCTGTCTCCTCCACAGGTGGCAGTGGTGAAGCCGGGTGACTCAGGAGAGGCTCAGGCCCCCTGTGAGCCACAGGATGAGAGGGCAGCGAGGGACTCTAAGGAGCAGCTGCCACAGAAGTTGGTGACGCTGCACGTGGCAGAGCCCGCGGAGACGCTCGTGCAGGAGGCTTACGAGGAGGCGACCCTGGGTGGCTCGGAGCTGCAGCAGATCACTATTCCCTTCAGTGGGATGACAGAGTACAGCATCATCACGCCCATCAGTGAGGAGATTCAGGCTCCAGGCATGCTGTACAGGTCAGCTGTGTGGGAGGAGCGGGGTCACAGAGACACTTCTGCCCCAAATGAGGCTTTAGAGGTGAGGAGGATGAGGCAGATCCTCCCTGACCCTGTCCTCTCCAGCAGTGAGGAGGAGAGTCCCGTGGAGACTTCCCACACGGTTGTGGTGAGTGAAGCTGTGATGACAGAGGAGGCCCTGAAGGACCACAGCGGTCACTATATCATGTCCTCCAGCGTCCCGGGGAGCCAGTTCCATCACGTGGAGGTAAGGAGCTGAGCTTTCTGCCTGCCTTGGGCAGCAGTGTGAGCAGCAGTGACTGGGTGTTTCTCTCTCCCAGCCGCTCAGCGGGGACGCTGCCGTTCCCTCGCCCGCGGAGGGACAGGAGGCACAGCCCACCGGCGTCAAGTGGCCCCTGGTGCAGTGTGTCACCAGGCAGCTCCAGAAGGACTCGTCTTTATCCCCAGCCTCCGAGGGGCAGGAAGTCTCATCCCCAAAGGTCAAGTGGCCTGCGCTCCAAGGCATGGCCAAGAAGCTCTCCTGTAAGGTCTCCACGGCCAAGAAGCTCTCGTGCAAGATTTCCACAGCCAAAAAGTTTTCATGCAAGATTTGCACAGCCATGTTCACAGGGAGAGCAGAAATGGAGAGTCACAAGAGAGCCCACATTGGGCCCAGCACCTTCAAGTGTCCCGACTGTCCGTTCACTGCAGCCTTCTGGCCAGAGGTTCGGGTAGGTTCCTGGCACGGAGCAGCCCTGGGCACTGAGGTGTGGAGAAATGGGGGCTCTCTGACCCTGTGCTTGTCCTTCTGCCTCCAGAGCCACATGGTCCAGCATGCCAGCCTTCGGCCACACAAGTGCACCCACTGCAGCTTCGCCTCCAAGAACAAGAAGGACCTGCGCAGGCACATGCTGACGCACACCAACGAGAAGCCCTTTGCCTGCCAGATCTGTGGGCAGAGGTGAGTGAAGGCTGTTAGGTTGTTGCTGCTTCCAGAGAGCCTGCAGAGCTCTCTGAGGCTCAGTAGGAGGTAGGATATTGGCAGAGAGCTTGCTGCCCTGGCCCTACCCCCAGGAGCAGGCCCCTGTTAAGGGGACTCTGCCCTTAAGAAGGGTTCCTGCTGCAGTTGGACCCAGCTTTGTCTCCAAGAAGCATCTCCAAGGGGAGGTTTAGTACTTGGGCACTGGTGGATGCATTTTGGGAGCTGGGACAGGCCGTGTTGTAGGATGAGCTCGTGGTGCCTGTGGCCTGTCTGCAGAGGCCTCGTGCTGCCCATGGCAGCGACCTCCCCCTCTCTCTTCCTGTAGGTTCAACCGCAACGGGCACCTCAAGTTCCACATGCAGCGTTTGCACAGCTCGGAGGGGAAGAGCCCGGGGGCACCGGCAGCTGCTGCCCCACAGACCCTCATACTGAACAGCGACGAGGACACGCTGGCCACCCTGCAGAGTGAGAGGGGTCCCTGTGCCTGGGCTGGCCTGGGGGACAGCAGAGCCCCTGCGAGAATCCACCCGGCTTGGGGCCAGGCAGGGCTGAGATGGGTCAGGGCTGGGAGATCCTTCCCCAGGGTCAGGACTGGGTGGGTGCAGAGGGGAAGGGTTGGGCACGGGGAGCTCTCCCAGTGAGGCACCAGCTGTTGTGGGTCTGTGCAGTTAGGGTGTCTTCCTCCAGGCTCAGGTCCCAGTAGGTGAGCACAGGGTGAGAGCAGCCGCGCTGCCAGCAGCCCCCGGCTGAAGTGGGGAGCGGGGTTCATGGTCTGATGGGGAGGTTGGGCTTTGCCCATGGTGATCTCTAGTTTCCCACGTCAGAAGAGTTTGGTTTAGCTTCTGACCCTCCATGAGCAGAGTCCTTCCTGTGCTGCTCACTGGGGTGTGTGCCCAGTGGGCGCTGCTGGGGAGCGTGGCCAGCAGCAGCCCTGGCAGCGGCCACACTGGCTTCCTCTGCGTTCCAGCGGCTCTGCAGTCCGGCCAGGCCGTGCTGGCTCCCGAGCAGCTGCAGCAGGCCCTGGGGCAGGAGCACATCATCGTCACACAGGAGCAGAGCGTCGCGACCCAGGTGAGTCAGGCCATCGGCCTCATCCTCCCGCCCCGTGCGGCTGCTCCCCACAAGCTGTGGGGGTTCCCTCCCCTTGCCATGGGGCCCACCCCCACTGACACTGCTGGGCTCTTGCTGACTTGCAGGAGGAGGCCACGTACATCCAGGAGATCACAACTGCCGACGGACAGGCAGTACAGCACTTAGTGACCTCTGACAACCATGTGAGGGGCAGGGGCGCATCCCAGGAACCGAAAGAAGCTGAAGTGGGGAGGGCTGGGTGCAGTGGGGGGAGGTCAGGAGGAAATAGGCACAGACGACAGGCAAGAACCTGCCCTGCTGTGCCTGGGGTGGGCAATGACAACTTTTTTGGGGTCTGGATCCTTGTATTTGCAGGTTCAGTACATTATTGCCCAGGATGGTGTACAGCACTTGCTTCCCCATGAGTATGTTGTTGTCCCAGAGGGACATCACATCCAGGTAAGCTTCGGGCTGCTCCCTTTTTGTGGTGGATGGGGCTCATGAGGGTGCCATGTGTGGGGCGGGACCTCTTCCTGCTCCCTGTGCCTTGCTCCGTTCGGGTCACAGTTTACTTTGGGGACCGGGATGCCTGCTACCCCTACCTGAGCCTCTTGTCCCCAGGTACAACAGGATGGTCAGATCACCCACATCCAGTACGAGCAGGGCAGCCAGTTCCTCCAGGAGCCGCAGGTGAGGGGCCAGGCATGGCGGGTGGAGCTGAGGGCTGCTGTGAGCTGGGTGCTGAGAGGGAGGGGTGTGAAAGTGACGGTGCCGTGTGGCTCGGTGACTTGCTGCAGCAGCTGTGGCCAGAGCAGTGCTCCAGGAGGGCCCCTCTGCAGTCCCAGACCCTCCTGTTCTCTCCCCCCTGCAGATCCAGTACATGCCGGTCTCTCCCGAGCAGCAGCTTGTCACCCAGGCCCAGCTGGAAGCAGCTGCACACTCGGCAGTCTCAGGTAGGAGCGGGGCCCCAGGGCCAGGTGCTGCCATAGCTCTGGCAGCTCCGGCTCCCTCCGGCTCCCGGGGTGCCAGTCTGGCCGTGCAGCTTGTGCTGCGTGCTGGCAGCCCCTGAGAGCCGTGGTGCTGGCCCAGCTCTGCCTGCAGAGGCTGCTCGTTTGCTGCTGCGGGCAGGGGCTGGCAGGGAGCTGTGCTGCAGAGCGGCTGGTGTAGGCAAGGCTGGATTGGCACCTTGCTGCCTCTGTCCCTGTCACGCTGGGAAGCAGCCAGCTTTCATGTCTGGAGAGATCTTTGGCTCCAAAACCATGTTGGTTTTGGAACGGTACCAGCTCCCTTCCCCTGGAGATGAGTCTCCGTGCTGGGAGGTGCAGCGGCTTCCCCAGGCTGCAGAGACCCTGAGGGGTGGTTGTGGAGCTGACCAGAGCCAGGCTCCCCACAGAGCCACGGGGGCCCTTGTGGTCCAGCCAGGGCAGGGGACCCTGGGCAGCCTCCGGTGCCCTCGAACGCGAGGCAGCGCTGAGCCCCCCTCTCTCTCGTGCAGCGGTGGCTGACGCAGCGATGGCCCAGGCGCAGGGCGTGTTCACGGCCGAGGCCATGGCCGAGCAGATCCAGCAGCTGCAGCAGGGGATCCACTACGATGTCATCACGCTGGCAGAGTAGCAGCAGGGCCAGGCCCGGCGGGCGCTGAGACACCGGTGCTGGGCAGGGCAGTGGCCCCAGGCAGGAGCTTCCTCAGCCAGCAGTTGCCTTATTGCTTTGGGGCTGTGAGGGACGTGCCTGAGCACTGCAGCAGCGACGTGCTGCCGCTCGGCCACTCGCCACCAGGGTCTGGTGCCTCCCTGGCACAGGCAGCTGCCTCCCGCAGTGCCGGCGCCGCAGCAGAGGCAGGCTGCGTGCAGGCACTGCTCCTCATGTGGCTGGTGTCTTTGCCTGGTGCACTTGATGGTCTGAAATCCCTTTTCCTGAATGAAGTCTGGGCCAAACTCAGTGTCTGCCTGGCCCCTGAGGATGCTGGGCGAGGGCCGTGGGGCTGAGCAGGGCTGCGGGGGCGGCTGGGAGGTGAGTGCGGCTGCTCCCCCGCCGCAGCAGGGGGCTATGGGGTCCTGGCGTGAGGGCAGCCGTCCCCCCTCCCCCTTGGCTTCTCCAGCCTGCAGGCAGGCACCAGTACAGCTTTGGATTGCAGGAATCCAGAGTAGGAAGAAGCAGAGGTGGAAGATGTTCTATTTTTCTTCTGAAGAGTGCTGGACTCTGGAGTTGGTTCGTAGGTGGTTGCGGGAGGGGTTTGACTCTGACATTCTCAAGCTTTGACTATGCTTATGAATAAAAAGGGATTGAAACCTGTGTCAGTGCCTGCCTGGGGCTCTGTGTCCTGCCCTGCGCCTGGCTCCCAGGGACAGGCACATCTGGCCTTCCCTCTCCCTCCTCAGGAACGTCCCTGCTGTGTCCCTGGGGGGCTGGGGGCCCAGAGCCTGGCACATCCCTGGGCTATCGGCTTCCTCCTGCCTGGGTGACCTTGGCCTTGAGGAAGTGAGCTGGGCATCTGGGCCGAGGCTGGGCTTGGGGCTGGAGTCATGAAATTAATCGAGTGGTAAACAGCCTAAATCCCATGTAACTCTGTCCCAAACTACACACGCTGCCCCTCCCTGAGCGGATTGTCTGGAAGTATTTACATGTGATTATAACAGCTAATCTCAGAGTTTTAGTTCGCTGCTTCTGCATTAAACTGATTATCTGAGGAGGGGAAAAAGGCCTTGAACCACCCAACTGCAGTGAGAGCTGCGGTGAGGCCACAGTCTTCCGCTGCAGGCCGGGGCTCATCACCCCTCTGGCAGCCAGGCTCCCAGTCCAGCTCTTGCAGGGGATGGGCTCAGCACCAGGGCTTGTGCTGCCCCCAAAATGAGCGCAGCACCCTCCCTGCCTGGCTCCCTGTCCCTAGGGAGCCCCTGCCCGTCCCCTGCTGCTGCGGGCAGGAGCCCTGACCTCCCTGCCCAGCCGGGGTGGGAGCAGCTCAGGGTGGGTTGTGGCTCTGTCCTGGCTGTGGCTGTGTCCCGCTGCCTTCACGGTGGCTGCGGTGCCCAGCGGTGCCTGTGCCTGCCCAGCCAGGCCTTGGCATCCAGCTGTGTCCGTGCAGCGCTGGCCGGGGCCTCTCTCCAGCTGTGCCGCGGGGTTAAGGCCTGCTGCAATCCACAGGCGCTTCCCTAGATTACAGCCCCATTATCTAATCAAGCGGATCCCTGGCGCTGCCGCCGGCCCTGATTAGGGCTGGAGGAGTCCTGTGGGGACAAGGTTACGGGGCCGCTGCGAGGCCGGGGCTGGGCCCAGCCTCCAGCCCGGCGCTCTCCTCCCAGCCAGCGGCCTCTGCGGCTGCCGAGAGTCTGGGCCCAGCCTGAGGGGACGGATGGATCCCGGCTGCGGGCTGCTGCATGGGGGGAGCTGTGGGTGCTGCTGGGGCTCTGGCCATGGGGCGCAGTGGGGCCCTCGGGTTTGGGGACTCGGCGCTGGCTGCATGGCCCTGAGATGTGCCTGTGGATGCGCAGGGCTCGTGAGCACCGGTGACCTTCCCTTCCCGTCCCCGGCCAGCGCTAAGCGGGTTTGTTACATATTTAATATCCTGAGAGCGTTATTAGTCGGTGTTTAATGACGGATACAACCTGTGGGATAATCCCAGTCTGAGCAGAGGCGCAGCAGCAGGAGCGGGGTGGCTCGGGGGGTCGCAGGCTGTCGGAGCCCCTTGCACAGCTGCCCGCCACTGCCCTGCCTGCCACTGCCCCTGCTCTGACCCCCCAGTGCCTCCGGGTCTGGGTCCCCACTCAGTCAAAGGGTCCCCAACCATCCCTGGGGCTGCAGACCCCCTTCCCCTTTGGGAATACAGGTGTGGGTATGGCAGCACTGGGGCTTAAGTGAGGATCTGGCCAAGCTGGAGGAGGGGTGGGCTCCAGGGTAGCACCTTACACCCTCGCATCATACCTGGCCGTGCACAGGTTCTCCCAGCAGCCCCAGCTCTCTCACCTGGTGCCCACCATGGCATGGGGGGGTTCTGCTGACCCCTGCCCTGGGAGCAGGTCAGGGCTGGGTCAAAGACAGGGACCGATGGCTCTTGGCACTGCTGTTAAATCCCTGTGTGCATTGTGTCATAGAGCCACAAGCTGGTCTGGGTTGGAAGAGACCTTAAAAATGACCCAGTGCCACCCCCTGCCATGGGCAGGGTCACCCCACACCAGCCCAGGGTGCCCAAAGCCCCATCCAACCCGGCCTTGAACCCTGCCAGGGACCCAGGGGCAGCCCCAGCTTCCCTGGGCATCCTGTGCCAGGGCCTCCCCACCCTCACAGGGAAGAATGTCTTCCTAATACCTCACCTGTATCTCCCTCCTCCATTGTAAGGCCATTCCCCCTTTGTCCTATCACTCCAGGCCCCTGTAACCAGCCCCTCCCCAGCTTTCCTGCAGCCCCTTTAGGTACTTGATGGCTGCAATAAGGTCTCCCCAGAGCCTTCTCTTCTCCAGGCTGAACAACCCCAACTCTCTCAGCCTGTCTGCATAGCAGAGGTGCTCCAGCCCTCTGAGCATCTTTGTGTCCTCCTCCAGACTTGCTCCAACATGTGCATGTCTCGTGTTGTCCCCCCCAGTGTGGGCTGCGTCCCTGTGGCTGTGGGTGTCCACGGGGCCATGGGCTCCCTGCACCAGTCCCTGGTGCCGCTGCACCCCATTCCTGGGGCTGCGCTGGGCCAGGCAGGCTCAGGGGCTGGAGGGGCTGGGGTCCTGGTGGGGGTCCTGCTGTGTCCTGGTTGGTGGTGAGCTGGTGGGGAGGCTGCTCCCTGCCCAGCACTAAGTGGGGAGGGGGCAGTATCAGCTGCCCCAGATCCCTGCCACCACTCTCGTGGGTGCTAATACCCACTAATCAGCTGTCAGTCACCACGGACCCCAGCAGCTATAAAAGGCCTGGGAGAAGCTCCCCAGCTCCTCTCCCTGCAGCATGGCAGCTCCTCAGGGTGAGGGGAGCCCAGGCCGAGAGACAGGGGTCTGCGGAGGGGGCTGGGGAGCCCTGCGGGGGCCCCCCCAAGCCCTGCTGCCCTGTCCCTGCCCCATGCTGGCTGGCTACAGCCTGCTGCCGCCCACCCTGAGCCTCCTGGTGCCCTCGGTAAGTGCCGCACAGCAGCTCCCAGGGGGCTGGGACATGGGACCCCTCCTGGGACCGGGCTGGGCTTGTGTGGGACGGTGGGGATTGGGGCTGTCCTGGGTTCCCTGCATCCCCTGCACCGCCTCAGCATCCCCCTGCACCTCACCCCACTCCCCAGCACCCCCACATGGTACCAGGCACGGGAGAGGATGAAGATGGGCAGGACCCAGCTCTGCCTCCTCCCATGCATGAAGGACTCGAGGCCCCACATCCCTCAACCCCTCTCCTCCAGCTACGGGTGCCCCCCAACCCCATCCTGCCCTGACACCCCTGTGCCCCCTCCAGGTCTCTCCAGCCTTTGAGGTGCCTCCGGGGCTGCTGCCCAGCGCCGGGCTCTGCCCGCCCTGCTGCCGGCAGCCCCTGCCCCTGGAGCCAGGGCGGGCGAAGGCGGCGGCGGCACGGGAGAGCACCGGGGCGCTGAAGGCCTGGCTGGCACGGCACCCCAGGAACCCTTACCCCAGCAAGGGCGAGAAGGTGATGCTGGCCGTGGTCAGCCAGATGAGCCTCACCCAGGTCTCCACGTGGTTCGCCAACGCTCGCCGGCGCCTCAAGAAGGAGAACAAGGGGGGCTGGGCCCCACACGGGGCCTCGGACAGCGAGGAAAGTGAGGGCGAGGGGGCCCCGTCTGATGCCCCCCGTGGCCCAGAGCCCAGCCCCATAGAGGAGGCACATGGGGGCAGTCCTGAGGGGGGACCAGGCTCTGGGCAGGGCAAGCAGCCCCTGAAGCCCAAGATCTGGAGTGTGGCGGCAATGTTGGCATCTCCTCCCAGCAAGAGCAGGTGCCTCCCAGGGGTCCCAGCAGTGCCGAAGCAGGGGTAGGGCTGGGGTGGTCGTGCCTGTGCCTGAGGGCCAGGTCTGTGGCCGTGGGGAGGGGACAGGCCCATGGCTGGGCAGGGCAGGAGAGATGGCCATGGGGCCCAGTGGCTGACAGGCTGAGGAGAGGCGATGGTGGCAGCGGGGGTGCACGGGGCACTAATAAATGCAACTGTCATGGACCTTCTGGTGTTGTCCATCTGTGTTGGGGATGCCGGTGGGGATGCTGCGGTGCCGGTGGGGATGCTGGGGTGCCAGCAGGGATGCGGGCATCTCCGCTGCCAGCTCTGCTGCGGGTGGCTCCACCACCCCACCCAGGAGCAGGGCCAGTCCTGCCCAGAGCCTTCCTGACACCCCCTTCCCCTTCCCTGGACCCATGGGGTGGGCTCATGTGTGGGGTGCAGGACTGGGGTGGGGGTCACTGCCAGCACAGCCGTGCGCCCTGGGGCAGCACATGGAGAGACACGCAGGGACAGGGACACATAGGATGGGGACATGCAGGAGGCACCGCACACGAGGAGCATAGGAAGGAGCAGCAGCACCCATCTGCTCGCCAGACGCGACATCAGCTGCTGGGAAGGGGCTCAGACCTGCCAGGCTGCCCCATCCCCTGGGACCAGGTGACTTCACACAGTCCCAGGTGACAGACAGGGCTGGGGGAGCTGGGAGGGGAGGGGAGGGGGGACCTGGAGCCCTGGGAAGGCATGGACACGGGGCAGAGCTGTATGCTGGTTTTAATGTTCCTAAGAACTAGGAAACAGAAATCAAAAATAGACTTTGCTCTTCTTGATAAAAGTAATAAAATGGTTAGCGGTGTTAAATTAATCCTTACAAAACAAAACCCAAGGAGGTTAAATACAGCCCAGAGGCTCCGCATAAAAACCACAACGACTACAAAACAGCTGCAAAGACGTCTTTACACACCAAAGGAACTCCTCTGCCCCGCTCCTGCCCTCTACGGGACACAGCGGCGGCCACACGGGACTCACACGGGGGAAAGAAACACGATGCGCTGGGAGCAGCAGCCCCGCGGGGAGCACGGGCGCCACACACACAACTATTTACACTATGGACATGGAGCTGCGCCGGTGCCAGCGCGGCCGCAGGACCCCCGGGCTCTGCCCGTCCTGCTGCTGCCGGCACCGGCTGCACTCGCGCTTCCTCCCTGGGGATTAGTCTCCCGGCTGCTGCTTTGCTCTCGGCCCAGCTCCCGCTCTTTGTCTGCTGCGGAGGAGGAAGAGGAGGAGGAGGAGGACGAGGAGGACGAGGAGCTGAGGGTCCGGCCTGAATGCTTGTAGGCTGCGACGAGCTCCTGCAGCCGCTCCGGCGTGGGCTCCCGCTTGGCAAAGCCCGCACTGTTCTGCAGGGGAAGCAACAGCCGCTGAGCATCAACCTGTGGTCCAGGCACATCACCACGCTGTGGGCTGGCTGAGGGTTAGTCCCGAGGGACAACACTCCAAGGTGCCCAAATCCTCCCCAGCACAGGCACAGGGTCAGGCAATGTGGGGTCAGGAGTGGGGGAACCCAAAAACCTCCCGGCACAGACACTGGCAGAGGCTGTAGACAATGCAGAGGAGAAGGGTGGAGGGCACGAGGCTGACCAGGACGATGCCCAGGCTGTGATGCTCGATGAGCAGGAGGTAGATGCCGAAGGGCAGGGAGCTGAAGTAGAGGAGGCAGAGGACGCCCAGGATGAAGCGGGGGACGGCTCGCCACCCCCAGGAGCGCCACTTCTGCCCGGGCCTGTGGCAGGGCAGTGTGCCCAGGCTGGCAGGGCGGTACAGCCGCACCACCTCCAGCCTGCCCAGCCCCTCCGGTGGGGACACGTCCTCCGGCACCTCCAGGATGGTGACGACCAGGCAGTCAGGGCCGGGCGTGGGCTCCAGCACGCTGGGGCAGAGGAGAACCTCGGGGGACCGGGGGACCCCCCGCTTCTTGGCCCGCTCGCGGCCCATCAGCAGCACCAACACCTCGCCGTCATCCTGCAGCCGCTGCACGTCCCCACCGGGCACCGGGCTGTGCCGGCGGCAGAAGGGGCAGCGCAGCTGGTGGGGCGACACGTTCCCCAGCGCCACCATCCTGCGCAGGCACCTGGCGCACAGGCGGTGGCCGCAGCGCAGCAGCTTGGGCCGTCGGGACCGGGCGTCGTAGCGGCTGTAGCATATCTCGCACTCCAGCTCGGGGGCCGCAAGGAGGCCGTCCTGGAGGGCCATGCTGCCCGGGCGCCGTCCGGGCTGGCGGAGAGGGAAGATGCTATGAGCGAGGCTGGGGGTCGGGGGGGTGAAGGTTTGGGGCCCTGCTGCACCCCACAGGCTGGGTCTTGCTCAGCCCTTTGGGCTGCATGGTGGGGCCGGGGGGTGCAGGGCACCGGCAGCAGCCCCTTCCCGGGGCACAGCCCGGTTCCAGCCGTGGGCCGGTGCTGCCTGTGCCGGGACTCGCCCCATGCCCGGCCCCTGCAGACATCTTTCCCGGAGCTCCGGGGGCTCTCCGCGCTGCGGGGGGGCTGCGGGGGGCCTGCGGGGGGCCCAGGGTCCCGGGTGCTGCTTCTCCCTCCCCGTGCGTGCGGGTTCCCCGAGCCCCGGGAGCGGGCGGGCTCCGGGGGCCGGGCTGTGCCGGCTGCGGGGACCCCCTGCCCCGCAACCCCCTCCCGCCCTCCCCTCCGCGCCCACGCCGCAGGGCAGCTCCCAGCCCGCGCTGCCGGTACCTGCGGTCTGCGCCGGGGCTCCGGGAAGGGACGCGGCTGCGGGTCGGTCCCCGGTCCTGCGGCCCCGGTGGGCCGAGCTGCGGCCCTGTCCGCGGAGGCAGGCAGGGTGCCGGCGGCGGTGTGAGCCCCATGGAGAGGCGTGGGGCGCGCTGCCCGCCACGCTGCGGAGGCAGCCCAGGCGCAGGGGCTGCCAGCATCCTCCGCGGCGTTGGCCTGGCAACGCGGAGCGGGAGGCGGATGCTCGGACGGCCGGTAGTGGTGCGGTGCGGTGCGGGGCCCCGCTAAGGCAGGATCAGCCCCACCTGCTCCGCACAGGGCACGGCCGGGGCAGGCACAGGGATTCCCCGGGGTCCCCGCCGGGCTGCAGCGAGTGTGCGCGGGGGGGTCGGTCCGGCTCCCTGTGGACCCACGGGCAGCCCTGAGGATGCGTCTGCCCTGCCTGGGGGCTGCAGGCAGTGGGCCCTGGGGCCCTGCAGCCCCCGGCCCGGGGGAGTGAGTGGCTGCAGGGCAGGGTCCCCAGGGCTCCTGCAGCACGGGCAGAGCCTCTGCCCGTGGGAACAGGTGGCTCCTGCTTGGCACTGGGGAGAGAAGCTGCTGCAGGCATGAAGTGTCCAGGGGGAAGGCTCTGCACACCCATGATGGAACCCAGCAAGTCACCTGCCATGGGAGATCTTGGGGTGCAGAGAAACACCCGGTGCCAACAATGTACATCTGGTCTCCTCACCCCAGTGAGCCAGGACCTCAACCCCTCATCAGTGATGGGGTCACAGCTTTCTGCCCTCAGGGACAGGTCAGGGTACCTCTGCCAGCCAGCCAGAAAATGCCTTTTCTTTTTTCTCCAGTCAGGGGTCTCCTCTAAGCACTGAGCTCTGTGAGACCCAGGTAATTACTGCCCACAAGCTGAGGAGCACAGTGCTGGGCTGCAGCTGGGCTGGCGCTGGAGCAGCCCCTTGGGCTGGAGCTGCTAGGAGCAGGGTTAGCAGGAGCCTTTTGGCTCAAACTGTGGAGGTTTGGCAGAGTCAGAAAGAGCTTTTATTCCAGTGGACCAGGCAACATCCAGCTCCCAGCGTGACCACTGCCCTTGTCCCCCCACAGTGCTGCCCCCACCCTTCCCAGCTGTGTCCCCCTGCAGCCCCCCCCAGCCCCTCACAAAGCCTGACCCAGCCTCACACACCTGCCCTTGGCTTCACCCTTGGTACAGGTTCTGTCTTGGTGGGATGTGTCACATGCTGCATGGCACCGGGACGATGAGGGTGCTCAGTGCCAAGCGGTCTCGCTGTCCCAAGGATCGGGAGCTCAGCCCTGCAAGCAGATCCTGCTCCTTTTCCTGCAGCCCGGCCTCCCTACCCTCACCCAGATGTTCCACCAGCTGCTGCTTCATCCTCTGGAGCCAGAGCCCACCCACCTCTGTTGCCAGGGCTCAGCTCCCAGTGGGATCCTGCAATTAAGTAATTAACGAGGTAATTGGCCATGCCCAGGGGAAGCAAGACAAAGGACACAGCCAGGACAGACTGACCAAGGAGTAGGTTTGGTACCACTTCCCAGCATCAAGGTGTGTCTCTGGTCACCTGTGCTCCAGAAGCAGCGTGCCCTGGCTCAAAATAATGAAGAAAAGGGAAAAAACCTCTTCACAAACAGCTGCTTTCACTGCTGAGCTCCCGCCTGGCCCGAGCCCCATTGAAGGAGATCAACGATCTCTGTTGCTGAGAGCATCCCGGGGAGCTGCTGGGGAGCTGGAGCAGCTGAGGCTGGGCTGTCCCTGCGCAGCGCAGGGTGGCACTGTCACAGCTGCTGGCAGCAGCACCACGTGTGGCAGACCCGCGGTGCTGCCGTCTCACGGCTTTGGACCGATAAAGCCTGTGACCTGACCGATCGGTGCCAGAGACAAGGCTGCAGGCAGCACTGACCCCCCGGGGCAGCTCCCCCCAGCCGGGGAGCACAGGCTGCCCCGGCGCCTGCAGCCTGCCCAGGGGCACAGTGGGCTCTGGAAGTGAAGCCAGGAAATTCCCAAAGCCCAGAAAAGTGGGATCAGAGAACTGCCACTGCTCTTAACCCCCAGAGCTGCCCTCGTCTCCTTAGGCCAAATCACAGTCACAGAATGACCAAGTTGGAAACGACCTTTAAGATCATCGAGTCCAACTGTTCCTGGCCTGTGATAAACTGATCTCTAAGCACCTGATCTGCTTGTCTCTTATACACACCCAGGGGGTGACTCAGCCCCTCCCTGGGCAGCCTGTGCCACAGCCCCACAACTCTGCCAGGGAAGAACTTTCCCCTCCCAGCTGAGCTGACCCTGCCCTGGGGCAGCTTGAGCCCATTGCCCCTTGTCCCATCTCCTGTCCCGTGGCTGAAGAGACCATCACCCACCTCTCTGCACCCTCCTGTCAGGTCAGTGTAGGTGGGGGGAAGGTCTCCCCTCAGCCTCCTCTTCTCCAGGCTCAACACCCCCAGCTCCCTCAGCTGCTCCTCAGAGGATTTGCCCTCCAGCCCCTTCCCCAGCCTGGTTGCCCTTCTCTGGACACACTCAAGGACCCCCATGTCCTTCTGGTAGTGAGGAGCCCAGAACTGGACCCAGCACACGGGGTGCAGCCTCACCAGTGCCCAGTCCCAGGGCACTGCTAGATGGCAGCAGATTCCTCACTCCAGCAGCCAGGGACTGGGCAGGTCTGGTGGCTGTGCTGAAGCACAACCAAGGTCTCTGGTTCCATAGCACCCTGTCCACCCCAGGCCGCCCCTCTCAGCCAAGACACAGCTGGGAAGCCCAGCTGAGCTCTCACCACCTCATTGGGGCTGTGCCTGCACTGCAGCCCAGTCTGGACCTCCTCAAATCGGGGGGTGAAGGGCTGCCAGAGCGGCTGGCCTATGCTTCGTGGAGGGCTGCTACAGGGAAGAGAAAGGCAGACGTCACAGCAAGAGGGTAGCCAGGTTGCTTCTGGGGGTTCACACTGGTCATTAGGAAAAATAAATGCAGCAGGAGGGCACTGCAGCACACAACAGGTCAGGGCCCAGAAAGTTCTGAGAGAAAATAAACCCAACATCGTTTTTCTACCTTTGAGCCAGAGGGAGACAGAGGCCAAGGGCAGGGGGTGAGCACAGAGCCCTGGCGACTGAGAAGGAAAGGCATGGACACGGGGCAGAGCTGTATGCTGGTTTTAATGTTCCTAAGAACTAGGAAACAGAAATCAAAAATAGACTTTGCTCTTCTTGATAAAAGTAATAAAATGGTTAGCGGTGTTAAATTAATCCTTACAAAACAAAACCCAAGGAGGTTAAATACAGCCCAGAGGCTCCGCATAAAAACCACAACGACTACAAAACAGCTGCAAAGACGTCTTTACACACCAAAGGAACTCCTCTGCCCCGCTCCTGCCCTCTACGGGACACAGCGGCGGCCACACGGGACTCACACGGGGGAAAGAAACACGATGCGCTGGGAGCAGCAGCCCCGCGGGGAGCACGGGCGCCACACACACAACTATTTACACTATGGACATGGAGCTGCGCCGGTGCCAGCGCGGCCGCAGGACCCCCGGGCTCTGCCCGTCCTGCTGCTGCCGGGGCCCCTCCAGCCGCGGCGCCAGGCGCCGAGCACTCGCGCTTTGCCATCCATCCCTCCATCTGTCCTGCGGTCCTTCCACCCGTGTGCGACCCAGCTCTGGCTGCCCCTTCCCTCGGCACTCTGGCGTCCGAGGGGCTGCCTGCTCCTCCTGCCACGCCACGCCAGGCCAGGCTGGGTTGCCGTGCCCTCCGGCCAGGGCTGCAGCTGAGCCTGCTCTGGGCGCAGCCGCAGGTGCTCCCAGCGCTCCCGGGCAGGGCGGCATGCAGTTCGCAGAGGAAAGCAGGTGCCGTGGAGCTGCTGCACTAGAGTCCCCGGGCCGGTGCCGCGCAGCCAGCAGTCTCTCCGCTGCCCCAGCACGCCTCCCTGGGGCTGCCGGCACCTCCCCTGCTGCCTCGCACCTCTGCACCTTAGTTGGGATTAGTCTCCCGGCTGCTGCTTTGCTCTCGGCCCAGCTCCCGCTCTTTGTCTGCTGCGGAGGAGGAAGAGGAGGAGGAGGAGGATGAGGAGGACGAGGAGCTGAGGGTCCGGCCTGAATGCTTGTAGGCTGCGACAAGCTCCTGCAGCCGCTCCGGCGTGGGCTCCCACTTGGCAAAGCCCGCACTGTTCTGCAGGAAGAGGACGGCTGTGTTGTGCACGGCCTTGTAGTACATCTCCTCTCTGCAAGGGAAGACCACAGGCACTCAGCATCTCCCCTGGCCCCCAAGGCACACAGCTCCCACCCAGACACACTTCCTAGCGCCCGCCCCTCCTCTTCCAGCCCGTCACACTTAGGACAAGTTATTTGTCTCCCTCCTTTCCTCTCATTCTGAGCAGAGCAGGTGCAGCGCAGTGACAGGCATCTCTGAGTAAGGGGAGAGGCCTGTGACCTTTCCGAGGAGAAAGGCTGATGCTGTACAGCCACACGCACGGGGACACCGCTGTCCTTGCAGAGAGGGACTCCTCACAGCAAGGCATCGATCCAAACAGGCACAGAGAACGCTGTGCTTGAGCACTTGTTGCTGAAGCAGCAGACGGATGGCCAGCTTGTTCCATCCAGGACCAAGATCCCACCCGTCCTTTGCTTCCACCTCCCCCTGA
Organism: Porphyrio hochstetteri; assembly: GCA_020800305.1. Taxonomy (NCBI): domain Eukaryota; kingdom Metazoa; phylum Chordata; class Aves; order Gruiformes; family Rallidae; genus Porphyrio; species Porphyrio hochstetteri. The sequence continues at coordinate 17,249,921 of CM036921.1, read as the reverse complement.
GCAACACCAATTGCCGCAGCATGTGGCAGCCCGGAGACACTGCTCTGCTGGCTCACCAGAGCAGAGGGCTGGCAGAGCAGCTCACCAGAGCAGAGGGCTGGCAGAGCAGCTCACCAGAGCAGAGGGACTGGCAGAGCATGATCACCACAGCACCGCATCTGTGACCTGCTCAGACTGGACTTTGTACCCCTCACAAGCTTCTCGTCAGTGAGGTAACTCAGAAGTCAGTAACCAAACGTGAAGTTCCCAGCGCTCCCTTTGCCTATCCTAAAAATCCGTGGTTTTCCTTGCCTGCTCCCCACTTCCCACCCATTTGAACTGGGGATGAGGTACTTCTGTCCCACAGCTGCCACCCCAGAAGGACCCAGGAGAAGGCCTACTTTTTGCAGACGTGCTGAGAGCCGCTGCGGTACTCGTGATCAAAGGCTGGCAGGATGAGCTGGTGCCGCTTGAACTTGCTCTGCTCCATGCGGGTCAGGGCTGGTGTCGGGGGGTCCCGCCACTCGGGGATGAAGACGATGAAGGAGAGAGGCTCGCTGGAGTTCTCCAGCAGTTTCTAGTTCCACAAGAACAGGAACAGTCTCAGCGCTGGCTGAGCAATGACACAGCTAATGGGTTGTACTGAAAGGAAGCTTTCCTGCTCCCCGAGCGGTGCTGCAGCAGCCCCTGTCCTTCCTCCCTGCGGCCAGGACGCGGGAGCAGGACTGGCTGCACAGCTCCGCAGGGGAGGGAACCCACCTCAAAGTGAGAGACCATGGCATCCATCAGCTCCTCACAGAACGGAGGATTTGCCTCAAAAGAGCCACTTATAGGGAAGAAATCCAGGCATGGGCTGAAGGAAGAAGGGAAAGATGCCTATCAGAGGGGCTAGATTTCTCATTTCCACAACTTAAAAATCATCCATTTCCTCAGAAGAGGCAGTCCTGCTGTGGGAAAGCCTGAGCTCCCAGCCCACCACTTCCACCAGCAGGCCTGGTCGCTGGGGACACACTCCCTCTGAAGTCATGAAGGTGACACCTGATTCAAGCTGACTGCTTGAAGGCCCAGACCAAGGGCATGCGGTGGCAGATGTGTACACTGCGTCACTCCAGGGACTGGAGCCCTCTCACCAGAGTGACAGCACACTCCTGACAGTCCCACTCCAGCCCGTGTCCCCTCACTGCCTTTCGGCAGGCCTGAAGCACACACCCCCGAGCTACCGCCCCAAACACACGTGCCACGTCAGCCTGCCCTGAGTCACTGCACGTGCACACACCCACACAGCATCACAGCAAGGGCATGGGAACAAAGACTCACCCCCTGGATCCAAAATACCCGTCTGTATCCAAGAAGGCCGAACAGTACTGTTTAAAATAGCAGTTCAGGGGCGAGGCAAAGCATTCAAAACTCACTCCAAAGAGCTTGTGGAGGGCTTCAAAGACGTGCACGGGAAGAGCCCCCTGCAAACCAGTTCCTTCGTACAGCCCCACACCGAACATCATCTGAGGAGAGCAAACCCCGGTGAGCCGTGCCTGCCTCGCTCCTCCTGCTGCTCCCTCCACTGACCCTGCACCCGGGGCCACACATCCATGCACCCACTCCTCTAGGTACGCAGGGCCCCCTCGTCCTTTCTCAAATTCGTGTAGGTCCCCTGCATGTACCCAAGAATGCTCTTTAGATGTTTTATCCAACTCAGGCCCCACAAACCAACTGTCAGTTTTCACATACGTCCCCCATGAACCTTTAGCTGGTCCTGAGAGTCAAGGTTTCTGCTCACAGAAACCTCAGAGGTGGTTTCTTCTGTAAAAACTTATCTTTACCCACCCTGAGGTCTCCTGTCCAGGTCACCATTGCTCCCCAGACCACAGTCCTGCCACAAAACATAGGGAGCAGACAACGGACCCAGTTTAAGCCCTAACTTGCACCGGGCTCCCAGAGCTGTGGACATTCCCCAGAGCCAAGCCAGGAAGTTTGGTTCCCTGCTCTTACTAAAGTTTTCTGATGTACCACAACTGTGAGGAGACAGTACCTGGTATCGGCGGAGAAGGCACCAAACCCTGGGCAGGAACTTTTCAAAGCCAGAGTCGTCAATGCAACTGTACCGATAGAGAAGCCACTGGAAGAGAAAGCCCAGCCATGAAAGAGTCAACAAAGACAGGGCAGCACCCAAACAGGCCATGGCATGGAGAGGGACACTGATCAGCAAAGGAGCAGGTGGGGCCCTGCAAGGAGGCTCTTCAGCACATCTCCCTTGGCTCTGTGAGTGATCACAGGCGCTTTACTAGCCTGAATGAAGGCACCACATCTGCAAGCGTCTCATCAAGGGCTGCCTTGCTGGGAGTACAGCCATTCTTGCAGCACAGAATATATCTGAAGCATACACACACACCTCAGAAGTGTGGCCAGCAGAAGCCTGACCCCGAGTGAGAGGAAAGCAGCTGTCCTCATTTCTGCTACTCAGAGCAGTGTGTCTCACCCTCCTCTCAGAGGACATGGAGAAATGAGGCCTCTCAGCAGAGAGGAGGCTGGGGCCGGTCGGGCAGGACGGGGAGCCAGCCCTTACCAGCTTGCTGAAGTAGTTGCGGCTGACCTTCACCATCTCCCCCTTGTAGCGCACACACGCCACGTTGTTCTCCATGTGCATCTCCACGCTGGGGAGCGGCGGGGAGGGGATGGCCAGTCTCACGGGGTAACAGTACACAAGCCTGTCCTGGACTTCAGGGGCTTCCACCTCAGCTGGGGAGAAGAGCAAGGCTGGCGTTAGAATCCAAGGGTGGCTGGGACACATCGTCCACCCCCAAGCACGCAGCGCCAGGAATAGGGCGAATGAGCAGACTGGTCACCCCAAACCCACCGTGGTGTGCTTCATAAACCCTGCAGACAGCTACCTAGGCTCAGAGCTGATTCCCCAAACTAACTCCACCACCCACTACCAGAGATCAGAGCAGTTCCTTTTCACAGTGTTCCTCCACCTCTAACACCACAGACCTGCAGGCTGCACACAACCACTCCAGCATCACCAGGAATGCTCCAGAGAACTAAAACATTTGCCCTGTCTTTATTGTTGTTGTTTGCCTCACACTGATCCAAAGCACAATAAATATTCCCAGAGTGTCAAGTGCAGGAGCAAAGGAATCTTCCTGCCACCTTGTGGTTATCCACTGGGGACAGCAGCTTCAGCAGGGGTAAAAAGGGGAGGAAACAAGCAGCAAAAGGCAGACAGTGGGATCTGAAGGAGTCTGGGGAGAGTTAGGAGGGAAAAAGGAAAAGGACTACAGAATGGTGGCGATGAAAGAAGCAGGGACCAAAGCAGAAGGAAAAGGTGACTAGAGGTACAGACATGAACTAGGAAGAAAGTAAAGATCAAGGAACATGAATCCTCTGCTGGGAAAGGAAGAGCAGTGCAGAGCGATGCACTGGGAGGCACAGGAGCACAGAAGATGCTTAGAATCCAAGAAATGAGGCAGAGGAGAACATACAGGGAGAAGAGAGCCCTCTGCAGAATCAGCTGTCCCCAGGAACTCAGGAAGAAGCAGACCAAACAGCACAGCCCAGGGAAATGAAGTTCAGTGTGGCCAGCTCCTATCAAGTTACTCAACCCTGACAAATCATACACTTCCAGCATTTGGTATTACAGCTGGTAGCAGTAGCTGATGGAAGACACCTGGCACTGCACAGCACCACGTCTAAGCGGAGACCTGCCCCGGACTGGCTGTTCCTGACTTCACTAAACTCAGCCCCAGGAATGAGAGCAGCCCTGCCAGCAGGTACCGCTGCTGGGAAGGGGGAGCCCGGGGCGCTGCCTGGCGCAGCGGCGCTGCCTGCATACCAGAGATATTGTTCTCTTTGAGGATGGCAAGATGCTTCTCTCGGATCCGCTTGACGTACTCGAGGGATATGTAGTAGATCTTGCTGCAGATGCCTTCAACAGAGTCCTTGGCTGCAGCAGACACGTGGGGCCCACACTGTTTGCGTAAGTGCTCCAGGCGGTCCTGCAGAACCAGACCAGAGTCCCTCACAGAACCCATCCCCAGACTCCCCAGAGGTATGCACAGTCTTCACGCTGCTGTCACTCCCATTCCACAAAGCAAAGGAAAGCAACCGCTGCCTTCTCCAGAAGGACTTTTATCTGGCCCCAACACGACCCCCTACATCCTTTCCCAGGCTCCCCGCGCTCAGGGGCACGAGCAGAGGGGCACTGACCATGTAGTCCTCCTTAGAGGCAGAATGGTCCCGGCGCAGCCAGCTGAAGGTGTCCTCCACGTTCCACTTCACCACCTTCCTGCTGTCTGGTGAAGCACTCCTGCACAAACAGAGAAGCAAGATATAACCCACAGCTGCATGGCACTACGTTCCGTCGCGCCGCAATGGTCTGCCAGTGGTGGAACGCAGCTGCTGACACTTCCTCCTGGCCCTACCCTTTCACTCCCCTCCAGGCCTCCTGTGCTTCTAGGCACTGGAATGCCTAGGGATTGCCATGCTCTCTCCAAAACACAGTGTAGCTGTCTTCTGTCCTCTCTGCAGCAGGATGGGCAGATAAAGCATTTATCTGTGGTGGAAACAGGCTGTCTCTATCTCCTCTCCTTGTCGAATGCAGCACTGCTAGGAGCCTGGGACTGAGGGAACTACCCCACTGAACACACCTACAAGCTTCCTGTGTTCCCCACAAGATTAACTTTCTCAAGTCTCTCCTCTGGCAGAGCTCATCAAGAATATAATTCACAGTATAATAAAATACCACTCTAGGCTTGTGGCTGGTGGGTTTTCCTCAGGGATACATGAGAGAAGGTATTCCATGCCCAGCACTTCACGGATCCTCCCTTGTCTCTGCACACATCACTATCAGAAGGTACCTCCAGCACTACTGGGGTTCTTCCTCTGAGTTCCTAACCTTGCTTTTCCCTGGTAAAATGATGGCCAATGCAGCAGGGTGGGATGCAGCAGCCCCTCTAAAAGCCCCAATGACCCCTGTCTCTTTTCTGAAGGTGAGAGTGTGGTAAGAGGAGCTCCCACCTGGATTCGATCAGCCGTTTCGCAGCCTCGGCGTACTTGAAGAGCAATCTCTTGGCTTCCTCACGGAACTTGATTCTGGATAACCTGAGGAGAGTGTCAATTCACAGGCATCAGTTCCACAGCTGCCAGGGAGGTGTGGAGGCCAGGTCCAGTGCACAAGCTTTACAACCCCAGCACCCCACCACTTCACTGGAGAAATTAAACCACAGAAGCACAGAACAACCAGCAGCAAATCACTGGACCAGCCCAAGACAAAACCATCCCAGCGAGGTGCCCTGTCTTCGACATGTACCTGATGGGAATGTCATTCATGATCTCTCTGAACATGGAAGGGGACACTACTGGCTCGCAGTCACTTGGTAGAAGAGGATCTGTCCCTTTATCAACCACCTTCCTCTCCAACATCCAGCGATTGAAGGACTCCCTTGGGGGGTCAATCCCTGGGGAAGCACACACACAAGAACTGTCTAGTCAATACAAGAGAGAGAAAAACTGGCAAGGACTCCATCACGTTGGAGTTCTGCTGACTGAGTTCACAACCAAGGACGTCCCAGAGAGTGTAGCCATCACAAGAAGAGACCCAAGGACAAGTCAGAGATAAAGCAGAAGGAGGAACCCCAGGGTACTGCAGGACTGAGAAGGGGAACCCAGCAGAGCCTTACCTTCTCGCTGCTGGCAGAGCTCGCGGTAATGTTGCCGCAGCTTGAGAATGAGCTGGGATCGAAGCAGCTCCACCTCGGGGTGTGGAGAAAGCACTTCAGATGGTGCCTTCTGCTTAATCACTGCATTCGTCTGAATATCCAGGTCCCAATACACTCTATGGCAGAAGCAGATGTCACCAGGATGGCCACATCATTGGCTAATTATCAAATATTACTTCTGAAGACGCTTCCTTGGGCTGTTTCACCAGCCAGGAAATTCAACTGTCAAGACTCTCTGTTAAGATACAGAGGATGTTACATCCCTCTGGTTCTTGCTCAAAGATTTCTGGGAACCAGGTACCTCTAATCTACCACCAAGAAAAGAACAGAAAACAAATGGACTACTCACTCAGTTGGTCGTAGAAGAGCTGCCTGTTGTTTATCTTCAGGTGAAACACACCATGCCTTCAAAACAGAGGTTCCTGGAATACTGGGAGAGCTGGGGACTGGCTGAGCAGCTGTGTTTCCTGGAACATCGACCTGGGTGTGTAAAAGATTAATTACTGCCTGACAGAGAGAGGCAAAAGGGCAGCTGCCTGGCACACCTAACAATCCTGCACATCTCAGGATACCCCTGTGAACTGCTAGAGTGTATTTTGCCTGCTGTTGGGTTACATTGACACAGACATGCAAGCTGCCATGCCTTTGCCTTTCAGTCATAATGTGTTATCTTCCAACTTCCATGCTCCCCCTCAGGCTGTGAGAACAATGGCAACTTGGCAGGACCTGAGGCTGCTTCCACTGTGCACTTGCCAAGCGTCAGCTGTCACGCTTGAGTTGCACTGTGGTGGTCTGACCTTGCAGAGTTTAAAATACAGGTGCAAGCTCCAAACCCTGCTAGATTTCAGTGTGACCAGCATCCCTGAGCCCATGTGCTTCACAGCACCCAGACCCACCTTAGGCTTTTTTACACTGTTGCCACTGGGTGGAACCTCTTCGGAGAATCTCCTCTTCCTCTGCTTGCTCTCCACAGAGGAATCTATCATCCCCCCTTCCAGGGGCAGCGGAGCAGCATTCAATCCCAGGGGGTCTGACTGTGGGCATGCAAATAACAGCACACATTAGTTCATCAGCTGCTGCTGCAGAATCCCACACAAACACAGTAAGCCCTTTTCATTTCCCATTTCACTGCCCCAGGCTCCCACATGGGCGGAAATAAGGACACCAATGCTCACACCTGCAGAAAGCCCCAAAACCCAAATATTAAATATCTCTCTTCTGGACCTGTGTCTGTATCCTTTTCTTAAAAACTCAAGATGGAAAAAATGCAACACAACTCCCCAGGCTGAGCAGTGCACAGCTGGAACAGCACTGCCTGAGCACACACCTCAAGGGGGAACATTTCAGAACCAAGCCAGGCGCTGGGCTCAGCACGGAGTTCTGAAGGTGGAGAAGACCCTCCCACACGTGCAACCTGACGTGCACAAGACCACAACACCTGTCCCAGTGCTGGCACAGCCTCTGGAGGTGAGTGCTTACTTACAATGACATCGTGCTGTCCCAGAACAGGCATTTCCCACAGAGACTGGTTAGTGAAGCGATTGAAGTAGTAGGGGCGGTTCTCCCGCTTGCTCCAGCACTTCTCCCAGCCAGCCTGCACCAGCTCATCTGAGAAGACAGTGAGAGCATCAGAGAGCAGCAGCCTGAAGAGCAGCCCTGCCCCGCAGGTCCCCGTCCTGCCACAGGCTCCCTCGGCACTCTCAGTTCACCTTCTCTCCCCTGCTAGCAGGGCCCTGCAGAACTGTGCCTCTCCAAAAACAGAGCGGGTACCTGGGAGGTCCTGTACCAGTCGCATAGGTTTGGGGGAGCTGGGCTGGTTCTGGTTGGAGGTGCCAGGTGAGTGACTCATGAGAGACGCTTCCTCTGCAGGGCTTCCGTGATTCTCATTGGCCATCTCTCAGCAACCACACTGGGAAAACAAGACCAAACAACACACAAAACCCAGGTTACAGCAGGACCAGACCCCAGAGCCACCCAGCTGCAAACCCACCTTCCAGCAGGACCAGACCCCAGAGCCACCCAGCTGCAGCACTACAAGTTCAGACAGGGACCCGGGGTTTGGACCAGTACACACAAGGCAGCACCTACATCCTGAAAAACACCTGTTCTCCTACGTGCAGCTAGCTATGAGGAATGCTGAGCTTTAAATGGTGTCAGCCAAGGAGTTCCTAAGGCTAGCATTCAGAATACTCACTTTCCACAGCTAGATCTCTCCTAAGAGGGCAGCGCCTGGTCCCACACATCAGGACTGGGAGCACAAGAAATAAAACACACGCCTCTGTGAGCACATACTCTGCCACTCTAACGCTACTAGCTGTATCCAACCTGTTACCCTCAGAGACAGTTTAAATCAGCACTTGCACACAGGTAACTACACATAAGAAGGCTTTCATTAAAGATACCCGTGCTGTATAAAATAGCCCCAGTGCTTGACTAACAACCATGGTTCAGAGGACACAGGGTAGAGGTCAGAACCCCAGAATCATGTTCCCCAGCCTGTCCCAGGCCCAGAGGAGCTGCCAGGCCTCAGCCAGGCTGTTGTAGCCTTTGGTGCTTTTCATCTTCATAACAACAGTTATAAAAAAAAAAAAAGCCTGTTGAAACAATACAGCTCATCTTAATCATCATTTCATGCTGCAGCTGGAGAGAAACCGCCAGGCTTTTCCTCTCTTAGTCACCCATTCTTCCCCTGGGGAAGTTTCTCAAACAGCACTGCAGACTGCGCCTCTCTGGCAGCTCCAGCTATGGTGCCAATGAACTGAGGGGAAACAAAGCATTTCAAATAATTACCACCTACTTCAGACACTTAACTCTACTCAGGTCTTCAGAGACACCCTATACAACGCTAAAGTTGGTGCTACAGCAGCCCTGCCTTGTATACACAAGTGTGTTTTTTAACTGGAGCCCCAGCAGCAGGCTCCCTTGTATTCCCTACTGAGTAAACACCCTGGCTTGCTCTGCACACCGAGTTACTTTGGATTCATTCACCCTTGCTCCCCTTCCTGTCCATAAGATTGTGCTGGCTGTCTCAGAAGAGCAGGATACTCAGGTAGGAGCTGACAAGGATGAAGAATTAGGAGGCACCAGCTAAGCTGCCTGTAGTTCTAGTGTGCAATCAGCGTGATGCCGGGCAGCGCTGAGGAAGGCTTGGCCATCTCAGGTGTTTCTGTCCTTGCAGCACGGGTAAGCAAGGAAAAGTGTGGGACACTGCAGAGACCTGGAGTTCGCTCTCTGCTCAGAGCTAGGCAGGGAACAGTAACCCAGCCCACAGGGAAGTGTCTGCAGAGCGTACAGTGCAATCACAGACAGCAGCCGCCTCAGCAGGTGAGTGTTGCACAACACTTGTTTACTCACACTTCCTCCTGAACTCCAACCCCACTGTGCCCTCTACATCACTGCAGTGCTGCCAGAGGCAGCCCAGCACCCAGCACCCAATGGCGCCAAGGCCCTCGGGGCCAGGAGGCACGGGGCAGCCGAGGGGCGGCGGGGCAGGACCCCCGGCCGGGCAGACTGCAGGCACAGGCCCTTCTGAAGGACGATGAGCCCCTGCTCCTCAAGCCACAAACACATCTGCACGTGCAGTTGCTGATGTGTCCTGTACATCACAAAAACAACACATTCTAATGAACTGGTACGTTCTGATGGGACCAGACTCCCCAAGGGAGCCAAGGTTGTACTTCAAGAAGTTAGAGACCTTCCCTGACTGGATAGCACAGGCTAGCTGCAGCCACTCGCCAGGGATTCTTCCACCACTGATCACTCAAACCAGCTGGCACACAGGGGTCACTGGTTTGGCCTTCTCCCATCTATGGATAAACTAGAACGGTGGAAGTAGACAGAAACTTGATCGCTGTTGACGAGTATTAAATTCAAGTACCAAGTCTGGGAAAAGGGAAAAAGCAAACTAAGAGGAATCCTGACAGAAGCAACTGTACTTTTATGTAACTAGCAGTGGGATTTTAGACAGTGAAAGGGATCCAGAGTAAGCATTTTATGGTGATTACGGTATTGTTTTTATACACCATGGCAATGCATACAGTACTTCACAGACACAGTAGAACACCGTCCCTGCCCAGAGAGCTTACAACCTAGGAGCAGCAGCACGACCAGAGAGACCACAGCAAGGTGGAAGACATGAAGTAAAGAAGTACAGCAAACAGGCTCATTATTTGTTTCCATTTCAACGAGGTAGGATTTTACACAAGACAACAGCAAATGCAGACAAAGGAAAGCAGCGACAGCCCCCTGGGACACGACACGGTTCTCCCTCATCCCAGAACCAGCTGCTTCAGGAGGCTGGAAGCCAAGCCGCTGCCTCCCTCCAGCGGGACTTCTCCCTTTCCTGAGCGCCAGCCCTTGCGCCGGGCGAGGCGGGCCAGGGGCTGAGCAGCGCAGAGCGCTCCCGAGGCGGCACGCACACGTGCGGCGAGCGCGCCGCGGCCCGAGGGATCCGCCGAGGGAAAGCATGCTGCCGGGCAGCGCGGAGGCAGCTCCCGGGGCTGCCCTCCCGGAGGCGGTGACGGGACGGAGCTCCTCAGCGCGGCGGGCCGGGACCGGCGGGCAGCCACGGGCGCCGGTGCCCAGCGAGTGCGGAACGGAGGAGGCGGCGGCGGCGACAACTCTGCAGGCTGGCCGGGAGGAGTCCGGGGACGCGGTCTAAGCGCGGCGGAGGCCGGGCGGCCCCGCGCCCGGGCAGGCGAGTACTTACGGTGGCGGGCTGCCTGGCGGGACGCGTGGCCGTCGCTCCGTGCTCGCCGCTGGCGCGCCGGGGCCGCATCCTCATAGCGGGGCGCCCCGCGCCTGGCCCGCGGGGGCCGCTGCGGAGACAGGAGGCCGTTACGGCGCGCCGCGGGGGAGGAGCCGCCGGGACGCGCGCAGGCGCGGCGGCGGGAGCGCGGCCCCCAGCGCGGCCGGGCGGGCGCGGCGGCGGCGGCCGCGCTCTAAGATGGCGGCCGCGGGCCTGCGCCGCCCTCCCTACGCCACCCGCCAGCCCGGCGCCGCCCGCCCCCTCCTGCCCCTCCAGAGCAGGCCCCGGCCGCGCGGGAGCACCGCTTACCTGGGCGTGAGGTCGGGGACTGTAGGCACCGGGCACCGCTACGTCTCCCGCTGCCGCCCCACCTCCGCCTCGCCCGCCCCGCCGCCGCCATCTTGCGCCGGGACCGCGGGCCGCGGGTGCGCAGGCGCGGGGCCGCCCCGCCCTCTGCACTGCGCAGGCGCCGCCTCCCGGCCGCGGCCCGGCGCATGCGCGCTGACTCCCGCGGCCCGGCCCGGCGGCCGGGCGCCTGCGCACAGCCTGGCCCGCGCGTTCCCGGGCGGCAGCGCGCATGCGCGGGGGCGGGCAGCACCTCCCCCCGTGCCCCCGCCGCCATGTCTGGTGTGGCCCGGCCCGGCCCGGCCCGCCCCGCTGTGGGCGCGGCCCCGCCGCTCTGCGCCGCCGTCGCTATTCCGGGCCGCGCGGGTTGTCGTTGCGGCCCGCGGTAACCGCTGCGGGCCGGCCCCGCCCGCCCCCCCTGCCCGCCGCCGCGGGCGGTTCCTGTCCCGGGCAGGGCGCGGCGGCCGGCGCTGGCCACCAAAGGGCCTTTGAAGTGCGGCGGCGCCTGGGCGGAGGCGACGCATTGATGTGCCGGCCCGGGCGGCCCCGGCGCAGCTGGGTGCCCGCAGCGGGGTTTAGCGGCCGGCCGCTCCCTGCCGACGCCCCGGCCCGCGGGCCGGCTGCTGGCAGCGCTGTCCGTGCCCGTGTCCTGCGGCCCTGCACCCCTCGGGGCGCGGCCTGGTGCCGCTCCTGCCTCGGCGCGTTCAGTTCATGGCTCGGCCCTGAGCTCGGCTCCTGCAGCGGCTGCGGTGGGGCAGTTGTGCGCTGCCTCACGCCCGGTGCGGCCCTTCGCAGCCGGAGCTGGGCCCTGGGGCAGTGGGGCGGCCGTGCTCTGCTGGCCCGTGGGATCACTCCTGGCCCCCGAGACCGGTGGCTCCCGCTGCAGGAGCCGCAGCGTGGCTGCCTCCCGGCACGGCCTGCGGTGCTGCGTGCCCAGCCACACTCCCTGGCATGGCGGGAGCTCCCACGGGCCCCACCAGTTGCGTCCTCACAGAGCTGCACGCTTGGGGAGATGTGCCTCTGCCAGCCGTGGCGTGGGAGCCTGGGCCCCACAGGAGACCGTGGTGCTCACAGCCTGCATCCAGCACGGCGCATGCTGGAGGATGACACAGGGTGGGAAGGGGGATGCAGCATGTGCTGGGTCCTGCCGTTCGCTGGGCCGGCCAGTTTCTGGAGGGTGCTGCAGGAGCCCCCATTGTCCCCTCGCAGCTGGTGACGATGACCTCGGGGCTCTCGGCTTGGTTCACTGGGCAGACAGTGGCCGGCACCGGCTCACAGTCGCCATGCAGGGGGTCAAGGGCAGTTGCAGGGCCATTTCCTGCCCTTTGCCTCCGGAGCATCCCCACTGCCCAGCTTCCCAAGGGACTTTCTGTCTTCCCGGGCAGTGGCCCGACCTGCTTGCTGTCCCAGAAGTCCTGCCCTCTGCTCTGAGAGCACCGGGGTCAGTTTAATGAGTTAATGCTGGCAAAGCAGTTCTGGAGGGGTAAGCGCTGTGTAAGCACTAAGTCTCCCAAGTCTCCCCACGTTAGGCTCACGAGCCCTGCACAGCCCTCTCTGCTGCCCTACAGCAGGGATTATCTCCTGGAGCTCAAAGCACTGGCTCAGACCAACCCCTGGGAGGGAGAGGGGACTCTGGGGAGGGACAGAATGAAGCCTCATTCCCTGGAGCGAGGAGGCTTGAGTGGCTGAAGGGGGTGGTGAGGGCGGGAGCAGCCCCTTTGGCCCCTTCTGGGACAAGCAGCCGGGCTGCACCTCTGCAGCTTGCTCAGGCGGGGCCCTCAGGGACTGGAGTTTGGGGAAGACTCCTGAGGAGTGGCCCGTTCCCTCCACTGTAAGTCCGTGCATGGGTGGGATGGAGCAGGATGGCAGCATGGGTGCCAGGACCCTTCTTGCTGCCATGAGCCCCAGCGCCTGCCAGGAGCCATCTGGGCTGTGCCGGGCAGAGAGGGATGTCCTGCAGCCCAGAGCTGCTTGGTGTGAGCCAGGGGCCCGGGAGCCGTGCTGAGCGCTGGGGCTGTGATGGGAGCTCACTGTGGGGAGGGCTCTCTGCCTGGGGCTCACACCACAGCCGGGCACCAAACTGCCTCCACCTGCACCCCTGGCACAGACCCTGCCAGGGGGCTACGGGGGGAGCTTGGCACCATCAGAACCTTTGTAACAGAGCCGGGGGGCACCCCGACATGCCAGCCCCCTCAGAACCCGTTTACACGCGTGGCCCTTGCAAGGCCGGGCGCAGTCGGGGTGCTGGGGAGCCCCAGGGCCGTGGTGTGGGGCTGTGTGTGTGGACAGGGGAGCTGTGTCTGGGCTGGGGGAGGAAGGAGCCTGGGTGTCTGAGCAACCCGCTGTCTCGCTGCCTGTGCTGGCAGGCAGCCGGGGCTCAGCGTGCGCTGCAGACCTGCATCCTCCCCGTCCCGCTGTCTCCTCCCAGCTGTGGGTTTGCAAGGAGTGGCAGCTGGGGGGATATATAAAGGCAGGGGAACCTCAGCCAGCTCAAAAGAAACTCCTGGAGCTATTGGTGTTTTCCCTCCCTCCCTTCACGTGATCCAGCTTCCCCACGCCAGGGGAGCCGAGGACAAGCCTCACTGTAAGTACCCGAACTGAGCTGGCCTTGTGCAGGCAGCCCCCAAACCCCCTCTGGGCACGGCCTCAGGGCAGCCTCCTGTGCTCCCCTCGCAGAGACCTGGGGGGAAAATGCCGGGGGGAGGCCTGGACCTTCCCCGCTGCCTTGCTGGGAGCTCTGCCTGTCGCTGCTGGATGCACTGGTCTCAGCCCGGGGTGCGGGGCTGCCCCAGGCGCTGGCACGGCCCCTTCTCCATGGGGCTCCCCGCTGCTGCCCACACGCTGGGCTCACGTCTCCTCGTGTGGTGCTGGGAGCGGGGTACGGCCAGGGCAGGGTGGGACGCTGCTGGGGCTGGCAGGAGTGTCCAGGGCACGTGAGACCCTGTGACCCTGCAGGGTCCCTGCTGGGGGCTTGTGTGCAGCACCCTGGGGTGGGGGCTCTGTCACTCGTGGGCTGCTCAGCCGTGGGGCTCCAGGGGATGGGGCCCTGGGCAGCACGGCGAGGTGTCAGCATGCGGGAAGCAGCAGAGTGGTGGGGTGCTCCTTGGCGCCGTCCCCTGCCCTGGGGCTGGGGCCAGGTTGGGCAGCAGCCACCTTCCCCCGAGGGTGGCCGAGGGAGCTGGGTGTCTCCTGTGTGCCCGCACTGACCCCGTTCTCTGCCTCCAGGTGCAAGATGGCTGCCGGCAGCTGCCTCCTCCTCCTCCTCCTGCCCTGGCTGGTCACAACCTCGCACAGCCCACCCGGCTGCAAGATCCGGATTACCTCTAAGGGGCTGGACCTGGGTAAGGGGCTGGACCTGGGTAAGGGGCTGGCCGGGACCCGGCGCCTGGGTCTGGCTGAGTGGCATGTTGGGACGCTGCTCCTGGGCTCTTCCCATGGGTGAGGCTGTCAGCTGGGACCCCCGCCTGCTCTGCCGTATGTGGGGCAGCTGGAGAGGACTCAGGGGACTGGCGGGGGTGCGATGCTTCTGGAAGGGTGGCACAGCCTGACTGTGGCCAGCCTGGGCTTGCTTTGCTTTTCAGTGAAACAGGAGGGCCTGCGCTTCGTGGAGCAGGAGCTGCAGAACATCACGGTGTCAGACCTGCATGGAAAGGAGGGGCAGTTCCACTACAACATCAGCCAGTGAGTGCTGCCTGCTCCATGCATACACAGATCCCTGCGTGTGTGCATCTGTCTGTCCGTCTGACCATCTCTGTCCCCTTCCCTGCAGGGTCAAGGTGATGGACCTGCAGCTGGCATTTTCTGACCTGCACTTCCAGCCTCAGCAGGACCTCGCCTTCAACATCAACAACGCCTCTATCAGTCTGCGCTTCCGGAGACAGCTGCTCTACTGGTTCTTGTGAGCTACATCCAGCCCCTGCTCCTCCAGGCACCAGCCTGTACCCCACGGCTGGGGCAGAGCTGCTGCTTGGCCATGCCTGTTGGGTGCCCAAGGTGCCTTGCTGCCCTCCAGCTGGTAGGAGCTGCATGCACCTCTCACCTGCTCTCCTTGCTTCCAGCTATGACATTGGGTCCATCAATGCCTCTGCGGATGGTGTCCACATCCACACAGTGCTGCAGCTGGCCAAGGACAGGGCTGGGCGCCTGAAGATTGCTAACATCACCTGCAATGCCTCCATTGCCAGGATGCATGCAGGCTTCTCGGGCACCCTCAGGTACACCCGATCCCACCACGTCAGCACTGTCCCTGCAGCAGCCCAGCTCCACCTGCGCCCGGCTCCCAGGCGCCCCGGAACCTCCCTGGCCCAACCTGTGTTCTCTGTGGGGATGGGGAGGCAGGGCTGGGGCCGCAGGGGAAGGCAGGCAGCTACAGAGCTGCTGTTGTGTCCTGCAGGAAGGTCTATGAGTTCCTGGGCACCTTCATCGTCACAGGGATGCGCTTCCTCCTCAGCCAGCAGGTATGGCTGACCAGAGACAGGCAACAGTGCCCTGGGGCGCTGGTCTCACCTCGTCCTGCAGCAGGAGCAGGGTCCAGGTCCTGGTTTGGGCCTGGGAGCGATTGTCCTCTTACCAGCCCCTTGCCTTTCAGATCTGCCCATCCCTAGAGCATGCCAGCCTGGTGCTGCTGAACTCCATGCTGGACACTGTGCCGGGTGAGTGCTGCCCTGGGGAAGGGCCCAGACCTGCTCCCTGTGGGGAGGGCAGAGCTGGGCAGTGGGGTGCTGGGTGGTCACGACAGCACATCTGCCCTGGCAGTAAGGAACTATGTGGATGACCACATTGGGATTGACTACTCCCTCCTGCGGGATCCATCTGTCTCCACGGACACCCTTGACCTAGACTTCAAGGTGATCCTGCCCTGCCCTGCCAACCCTCCCACAGCCCAGCTGTGCCAACCTGCTGGCTGGGCACCACAGAGCGAGCAGGCTGGGCTGTGCTACGGCCACAGAAACATCTCCTGTTCCTGGCCCAGGGTATGTTCTTCCCCCGTGCAAGAGAGAACCAGGAGCTGGAGAATCATGCAGTGGAACCAGTGATCAAGGAGACCGAGCGCATGGTCTACGTTGCCTTCTCTGAGTACTTCTTTGACTCGGCCATGCACGCCTACTTCCAGGCAGGCGTGCTGACCATAGAGCTCCAGGGCGAGAAGGTGAGCAGGGCTGGGGCAGGGGCAGCGCTCTGCGGGCAGGAGGGAGGGCTGGGCTCTCCGCAGGGCAGGAGAGGAGCCACCCAGGGAGCAGCTCTGCTGGGATCCACAGCCACCAACTCGCCTTTCCTCTGGCGGCTTGTCCTCCCCACAGGTGCCCAAAGACCTGGAGGTTTTGCTGAGGGCCACCTTCTTTGGGACCATCTTCATGCTGGTGAGAGGAGCACGCGGCTGGGGCAGGAGGCAAGGGGGAGCCCCTGGGGCAGAGCGCAGCCCTGCCCGGCTCCGTGCCGCCAGCTAACCTGCCCTCCCCAGAGCCCCGCTGTGGATGCTCCCCTGCGGCTGGTGCTGCAGGTGTCTGCTCCCCCCCGCTGCATCATCAAACCCTCAGGCACCTCTGTTTCGGTCTCTGCCTTCCTCAACATCTCGCTGGTTCCCCCGGGCCAGCCCGCTGTCCAGCTCTCCAGCATGGCCATGGTGAGCGGGGTGGGCTGGCCAGGAGGGGTGCACGTGCCCAGGTGTCCCTGTGCAGCCACCCCAGTGCACCCTGAAGAGCATTTCCCACCCCGTGTAGGAAGGCTCTGGTGTCCCAGAGGGACAGCTGGGCCTGTGGAGCAAGAGCTGCAGCCTTTTCTCTCTCCCCCAAGGAAACGAAGCTGAGTGCCAAGGTGTTTCTGCAAGGGAAGGCGCTGCGTGTGCAGCTGGACCTGCGACGGTACGGCCCGTGCTGGGGTCCTGAGGGGGCTGTGGGGCAGGGCCCCTCGTCCCCTGCTCACAGCTGCTCTCTCCCCTCCCTCCAGGTTTCGCATCTACTCCAAGCAGTCTGCACTGGAGTCACTAGCGGTGAGCAGACCTGAGCTGACCCAGGGGGTCCGGCCTCCCTTGCTCGCCCCCCACCCCAGCGCAGCATGGGGCAGGCTCAGGGAGGGGCTGCGCAGCGCAGGACACCCCTTCTCACCCCCCCAGTGCACAATGCAGGCACGCCTTGCCCAGGCAGGCAGGGCTGCTGCTGCCTGCGTGCTCATCCGCGCTCCTCTCCCCAGCTCTTCTCACTGCAGGCCCCCCTGAAGACCCTGCTGCAGCTCACAATCATGCCCATAATTAACGGTAGGCACCAGCTGCCTGCACACAGCCAGGCTTGGGGCAGGGGTGCAGCGGGACTCAGCTTCACCCCATCTCTCCCTCCCTGCAGAGAGAACCAAGAAGGGGGTGCAGATCCCGCTGCCAGAAGGCATGGACTTCACCAGGGAAGTGGTCACCAACCATGCGGTATGTGGTGGGACCGGGACAGCCTGGGTTCCCCCAGCAGGCGCAGGGTCTGTGTCCTGCCACCACAGGGCACAGTCCCACCCCCCTCTTCCCCTTGGCAGGGATTCCTCACGGTGGGAGCTGATCTCCACTTCTCCAAGGGGCTGCGGGAGGTGATTGAGAAGTACCGCCCAGCCTCTTCTACCCCCACCTACCCCAGCTCGCAGCCAGCAGCGCCCAGCGTGGACCCCGACCAGCTCTAGCTCCTCTCCCCCCTTGCTCCTTTCACCCTGGACCGAGGACAGAGCCTGGGCTGGACCCGTAGACTGTAGGTAGGAAGCAGCTTCCCCGGTACCACTGACACATCCCACAGGGGTGGGTAGCAGCAAGGTGGAGATGGCCACTCTGGGAACCCCTGCTGCACCCCTTCTCCTTACACTAATAAACCACTCGACTCCAACTTGCATGGCCTCGTTGCTCGGAGGATGTGGCCAGGCTGGACCACGCAGCTGCCAGCACATGGGGACAGATGGGGAAGGAAGCAGACAGCACTGCTCCCCTGGCCCAGGTACTCGGGAGGCAGACACGGCTCAGAACGGTGGCAGAGGGACTCAGAGCAACCCTGCTTCCTCTGCTCCTGCGGGTGTTTCCTTGGTGACCCCCCCCAGAGATTTCTGCTGCATCTTCAGCGTGTAGGGGGGCTCCTCAGGGAGCAGAGGAGAGCGAAGTGGGGCTCAGCAGCATGCTGCCAGGAGCTGGGCAATGAGGAGCAGAAGCACCTTGTTCAGAGAGTTTATTGCAGTTCCCCAGGAGCACCGTGTGCCCCGGGCGGCGAGCGGGTGGTGGGATTGTCTTCACAGTAAGCCTCCCTCACCGGGCAGAGGTGGGAGCGGGGCGGTGGGGAGCATTCGTCCCTGCCCCAGCAGTGCCCGGCTGCCTGCAGCCACCACATCAGCTGTGCTTTCCTAGCAGGGGGCAGCTGCCTCGGAGCCTGCCCAGGGCTATGTGTGCGTGCAGGGGCTGTGGGGCAGAGGGGAAGTGGAGGGGACTGCTCCCTTCCTAGGAGGGAAGTAGCTGCCTCCCCAGACAGGGAGGAGGCGAGACAGGAAGCCACAAGAGAGGACACAGCTGCAGCAGGGTCACAACTCCTCACCCAGCAAGGCAGAGCCCTTGGGACTCCTCACCCCTCAACCCCCCACCGGCAGCCCCTTACTCCACTCTGGGCTGGAGGGGGGAGCCCAGGAGCATCTGGTTTCTTGGTGCAGGGAGGATGGGCTGTGCAGGGGGTGCCGGGTGCTGGGGGCAGCTGGGGTGCCAGGTGCTGCCTCCACAGCTCCTAATAAGGCTGATTCTTAATGAAGCGGCTGAACATGGTGAAGGCAGCGAGCGGCCGGTCTGTGGGCACCATGTGGCCAGCTCCCTGTGGGAAGGCAGCAAGTCAGTGCTGGTCACGGGGGCTGCTGCTCTGCCAGCCCCAGGCTGCCCACAGCCCAGCCAGCACCACCCCCTGACCGCAGCACCGGTGCCTGGCACAGCCCGCGCCGTGGCCAGCAGCCCGGTCCCCCTGAGCCCGCAGCCCTACCTTGACGGTGAGGAAGGCAATGTTGGTGAATTCCTTCACAAAGCCCCCGATCTGGTTCTCGCCTCCTTCAGTGTAGAGCCAGGGCCGGCGAGCCACCTGCACCTGGGAGCGGCGCAGCGCCCTCAGCATCCCCGCTGCTCCCGGCCCGGCCCAGGCCCTGCTCTGCCCACTTACCTTCTGGCAGAGGGAGTCCACAAACCACTCATCCCCGAGGAAGTTGCAGGCCATGTCGACATCCCCGTTGTACACCAGGATCCGGTATTTCTGCAGAGCAGGAGGGGGGTGAGCGTTTCGCAGCCCTGGCCAGGCAGGAGGCTGGTGGCAGGGCCGGTCTCAGGGCCCCGTGGGCTCCGGCACACGCACCGTGGCTCCGAGCAGCTTCAGGTACTGGTCGTTCATCTGCATGTACAGGCGCTTGTAGCTGCGGTTCACCTCGAAGCTGCGGGGGAAGCGCGGGCGTCACGCAGCCGCTCGCCCGTCCTGGTGGTCCCTGCCCACCTGGAGCTCGCTCACCTGCACACGTGCCACTCCGGGGCGTCGGGGGAGATGTGCAGAGCCTTCTTCACCTCCGGGCAGTTCAGATACACGCTGAGGGCTGTAGAGTTGGTGCAGGGTGGATCCATTCGGACCTTCTTCCGGGCTACCGGCATCCGGAACAGGTTCTGAGGAAGAGCCGGGAGACTCCCTGCCACAGCAGCAGGAGGTGCTGCCCCACAGGAGCAGCTGCTCCCTGCCCACAGGCAGCGCGCTGGCCAGGCAGGGAACACTCACAGCCCGCTGGCACAGGCACCTGGGCTCACCTGCCGCCAGGAGAACCGCATTGGCATCCGGATGAAGGAGTTGCCCAGGTCGTGTGTGATGAGCCAGTCACCCTCGTACCTGCAGCCCAGCGAACACAGGGACAGGCTGAGAGCTCTGGAGGAACGAGGGCTGAGGGCCCTCCCTGGAGCAGCCAGGACACCAGCCAGGACCCAACATGCTGCAAAACGAGCCAGTGTCCAGAGACCCATCTACCCTGGGGCCAGGCTCACCTCATGCTCCCAGGGACACCCCCATCGCACGGGGCGTAGAGGTTGTAGATGTTGAGGCCGGACTCCTCTACGATCTGAATCATCTCCTCCATCTGCAACGAGCCACAAGAAGGATTTGGGACTCAGTGGGACACTGAAGGGACTGTGGGCCCATCGAGAGCCAGGCAGGTGGGTGCTGCACACAGACACCAGTGCCAGATGTGCATTCAGGGGCTCTGGCTCTGCTCACCTTCAGCGTGCAGTTCAGGTTGGAGTTGTCATGGAAGTTGCACTTCCCTTGGGAGCAGCAGAAGGCCTGCAAGTCCTTCCACAGCCTGTGGACAGAGACCAGGGCACTTGGACTGCACTGCCCAGATGGCAACGCAGACACAAAGCCCGTGGCTGAGGCCTGGGCCACACTTCAGGCTCCCTGCCCAGAGCAGGCAGCTCAGCCCAGGCACCTGGGGGAGCCCTACAGGATCTGTGGGAGCTGCCCAGGACAAGGGGCCATCTCCACATCCTGGCTGCTGGCCCAAGTCAGGCCTGGACCTTCCCTTGTCTCACACACCACCCACCCAGCCCTGTCCTGCCTGCCTGGGGACAGCACATCCAGCAGCACTCCCCCCTCCTCTTACTCAGTCCCCAGCAGCCCGTGGTAGTAGGCAAAGTAAACCAGGGAGTTGTCATTGATCTCGTAGGACGAGAGGCCGTTTCCCACAGCGATTCCCTGTGAGGCAAGAAGAAAACAACTGTCGTGTTCCAGCTCCCCACAGGGAAGCCCCAGCAGCAGCAGCAGCCGGCAGGAAGCAGCCTCGGCACTGTTTACTCCACAGAGGGAACAGGAAGGGTCAGGGCTGCCTGGGAATGCTGCTGTGGTCCCACTCAGCAGGGTCAGACACGTCCGCCAGCAGCTGCCGCCAGCACCCCAGGAGAAGATGAAAGGCCACGGCAGACCCACCCTACACCACGGAGGGGGCCCTGCACGCTGGCTGTGCGGCCAGTCCCCAGCCCCAGGACCGCTCAAGAGCCTCAGCAAGGTGGTGCCAAGGCCTCTGCTCCCCAGCTCAGCGCAGGCCAGCGGCAGAACCCAGCCATTCACCTTCAAGTTGAGGCTGGGGTCCTGCATCACCCACTCCGCCAGCGTGGGGATGTAGACCCCCCCATAGCTCTCCCCTGTGAGGAAGAGATCGTTCTTGGAGTACTCAGGGAAGAGCCGAAGGAAGTCCTTCAGTGCCAGGTAGTTGTTGCGAGCCACCTGCAAGCAGGAGGAGATGGGGTCAGGCGGCGGGGCAGGACCCCGGCGCCCGGGGGCAGGCAGGGGACAGGTCCCTCCCGCCAGCAGGGTCACTTGCCTCCGTGTCGTTCGTGGCGTACTTCTTGTCCTCGGAGTAGGAAAAGCCAACACCAGCGGGGGACTCCAGGTAGAGGATGTTGGCAATCTGCAAGAACACCCCAGGAGCTGGGGATGAGCAGAGCTCCTCCTGGCTCAGCCAGGCAGAGGGTACCCGCAGGCGCCTGGCCCACCCCAGGGCTGCGCTGCGGGGTGGGGGCCACACTCCTGCCCTGCCTGACAGACTGGAGAGCAGGGTGTGTGTGGCAGGGGGCCTGCTGGAGCCTTGGCTCCATGGAGAGGGCAGGACAAACTATCTGGGGGCCATCTCCCCAGAGCCACGGCGGGATGCAGCAGCCCCCACCCCTACCTTGTTCCAGGCGTAGTCATTGTACTTCAGCGTGACCCCGTCAGGCTGGATCTGGGGAAGCAGAAGACAGTGACCCCCAGCACAGCCAGGCTGGCCCCAGCGGGCCGGCTCCTGCCACGCAGCCCGGGGCCAAGGGACATCACCTACTGACCATGAAGGGGCCGTGCTCCTTCAGGAAGCCCTCCATGGAGCTGCAGCCGGGGCCCCCGTTCAGCCACAGCACCAGGGGGCTGCCCTGGGGGTTGCTCTGCGCCTCCACGAACCTGCGGACACGCAGCTGTCAGGCTGGGCCCCGGGCAGGGCCCCGCCCCGGGACCGGCCCCACGTACCAGTAGTGCAGGTGCTTGCCCGGCCCGGCGCAGAGGTAGCCCGAGTAGTGCCGGAAGGAGGGCTGCTTGGCCAGCCCCGGCAGGAACGTCACTTCGTGGCCCGGGGGGGCGGCCCGGCTCAGCCCCAGCCCCAGCAGCAGCGCGCACAGCAGCACCGGCCCCATCTGCGGCGGAAGGGGAGCTCGGGGAGCCGCTCACCGGGCACGGTCCCGGTCCCGGCAGCGCCCCGCGGCTGCTCCCAGCCCCACCGGATTCCCCCCGGCGCCCCCTCTCCCCCCCGGCGCCCCCCAGCCCAGCCCGTCCCGTCCCGTCCCGTCCCGCTGACCGCCGCCGCTCCCGCAGCCGCCGCTCCCGGCGGGCACATGACAACCGCCCATATGACCTCCGGTGCTCACGTGAGCGGGGCGGGGCCCCGCAGCGGCCAATCAGCGCCCGGGGCGCCCGGCCCGTTGTCCCGGGCCCGCGCGCGCACGTGGGACCGGCCCCGACCCGCGGGACGGGCCCTGCCCGGGACCCTGCCCGGGACCCTGCCCGGGACCCTGCCCGGCCCCTGCCCGGCCCCTGCCCGGGACCCTGCCCGGGACCCTGCCCGGCCCCTGCCCGGACCCTGCCCGGACCCTGCCCGGCCCCTGCCCGGGACCCTGCCCGGGACCCTGCCCGGCCCCTGCCCGGACCCTGCCCGGGACCCTGCCCGGGACCCTGCCCGGCCCCTGCCCGGGACCCTGCCCGGACCCTGCCCGGCACCCTGCCCGGCCCCTGCCCGGGACCCTGCCCGGGACCCTGCCCGGCCCCTGCCCGGGACCCTGCCCGGACCCTGCCCGGCACCCTGCCCGGGACCCTGCCCGGCCCCTGCCCGGGACCCTGCCCGGGACCCTGCCCGGCCCCTGCCCGGGACCCTGCCCGGACCCTGCCCGGCACCCTGCCCGGGACCCTGCCCGGGACCCTGCCCGGACCCTGCCCGGGACCCTGCCCGGGACCCTGCCCGGGACCCTGCCCGGCACCCTGCCCGGGACCCTGCCCGGCACCCTGCCCGGACCCTGCCCGGGACCCTGCCCGGCACCCTGCCCGGGCCCCTGCCCGGGACCCTGCCCGGCACCCTGCCCGGCCCCTGCCCGGGACCCTGCCCGGGACCCTGCCCGGCCCCTGCCCGGGACCCTGCCCGGACCCTGCCCGGCACCCTGCCCGGCCCCTGCCCGGGACCCTGCCCGGGACCCTGCCCGGCCCCTGCCCGGGACCCTGCCCGGACCCTGCCCGGCACCCTGCCCGGGACCCTGCCCGGACCCTGCCCGGCACCCTGCCCGGGACCCTGCCCGGCCCCTGCCCGGGACCCTGCCCGGACCCTGCCCGGCACCCTGCCCGGCACCCTGCCCGGGACCCTGCCCGGGACCCTGCCCGGACCCTGCCCGGCACCCTGCCCGGGACCCTGCCCGGCACCCTGCCCGGACCCTGCCCGGGACCCTGCCCGGCACCCTGCCCGGGCCCCTGCCCGGGACCCTGCCCGGCACCCTGCCCGGCCCCTGCCCGGGACCCTGCCCGGGACCCTGCCCGGCCCCTGCCCGGCCCCTGCCCTGGACCCTGCCCGGGACCCTGCCCGGACCCTGCCCGGGACCCTGCCCGGGACCCTGCCCGGCCCCCTGCCCGGCCCCTGCCCGGGACCCTGCCCGGCACCCTGCCCGGCACCCTGCCCGGCCGCAGCCCTCTGCCCCTGCGGGCACCGCGGCGGCAGCCGGTGGCGGCGGTACGGCGCCCCGACGGACACCGCCGGTTACAGCTGGGTGTCACCGGGCACCGGCGGGCACTACCGGGCACTGCCGGGCACAACCAGGCACCCGGGCACGGGCAGCGCTGGGCAGAGCGGTGTGGCCCGGCTGTGACCCAGCAGCCGTGGGTTCCCCTCCCGCCCTCCCCTGTGGGCACCAATGGGCACAGCCAGGTGCGGGTGGGCACTGCCGGGTGCCAGCGGGCACAGCGGGGGCTGGCCGGGCATCACTGGTTACAGCTGGGTGTCAGCAGCCACTGCCGGGCGCTACTGGGCACCAGCAGCCACTGCTGGGCACTGCTGGGCAGCGCTGGGCACCTGGGCACAGAGGGCACTGTGTGGAGTGCCAGAGGGGCTGGTGCGGCCCGGCTGTGTCCCAGCAGCCGTGGGGTCCCCTCCCGCCCTCCGCCACGGCACTAGGACCCCTCCGAGCCGCCCCCAGCTGTCCCTCCCAGAGGGGCCACGGGGCCTCCCAGCAGCTGTGAGGGACACGGGTAAAAATAGCAGCGCTGGGGATGGCTGCGCGGTGCCGCCTCGCCGCGCGCTTCCACGGCGTCCACGGCACCAACGTGCGCCTGGACGCCTCGCGCACGCGGGCCACGCGCGTGGAGAGCTTCGCCAACGGGCTCTGCTTCAGCCAGGAGCCGCTGGCGCCCGGGCAGATCTTCCTGGTGGAGATTGAGGAGAAGGAGCTGGGCTGGTGCGGGCACCTGCGCGTGGGGCTGACGGCCCTCGACCCCCAGAGCCTGGAGGTGGTGCCTGAGTACTCGCTGCCGGACCTGGTCAACATGGGGGACACCTGGGTGTTCGCCATCACCCGGAGCCACAACCGTGTCACGGTGGACGGGGACGAAGAGCTGGCGTGGGCCCGGAGCGCCCCGTGGGAGCCGTTCCTGCTGATCGAGCAGGTGAGGATCCCCCGCGACACGCTGGTGGGGCGCAGCCGGCCCGGGCGCTACAGCCACATCCTGGATGACCTGTACAAGATGAACGTGCTGCCTGCCACCGCCCGGCGCAGCCGCATCGGCGTGCTGTACACCCCCCAGCCCGACGGCACGGCCGACATGCACATCATCATCAACGGAGAGGACATGGGGCCCAGCGCCCGGCGCCTGCCCACCGCCCGCCCGCTCTACGCCGTGGTCGACGTCTTCGCTTCCACCAAGAGCGTCCGGGTTATCCCGGTGGAATACGGCTGTAGGTACCTGCCCCTCCCTGGGGCACGTCCTGCACAGGCCAGGAGCTTGTGGGGGGAGGGTCCAGCTGGGTCACCCATAGTCACAGGGTAGAGGGACACGGGGTAGAGGGTACAGGAGAGCCCCCAGCTCCTGCAGAGCACAGGCAAGACCTCACACTGCCACTGATGGCTAGTGTCTCCCGAAAGCTCTGCCGGAGGGAGAGCTCCCAGCAGCTCCCAGCAGCAGTGGTCAGGGCAGAGCGCAGCCTGCTCACCCCTTCCTGAGCAGAGGGATGGGGGGTGGGTGTTCTGGGCTGCCCTGGAAACAGGTACTGCCAAGCTGTGCCCCCACAGCACCACACTGATTCCCAGCCAGATGCCCCTGACCAGAGCCCATCGCCGGCGCTCCCTGAGCTGCTTCTCGGGGGCTGGTGAGGCCCGACCTTGCCCCATGAGCACACAGCATCCTGGAGCCAAGTGACATCCTGCATCAGCATGAAAACATCCGGCTGTGCCCCACTGCTCGCCCTGGCATGCACATCATGTCCCTGTGCCTGCCATGTGCCCTGGCCATGGGGTGCCCTGGGCGGACACCCCGTGATGGTATCGGAGATGAGGCAACACTCAGCGTCCCTCAGCTGGGAGGGCTGGTGCTGGTCGCTGGCTCTTGTGAGGAGTCAGACCAGTAAGTGTTAATTAGCACCACACTGGAAAAACCTGGAGATGCTGAGGATTAGCAGAGAGGAGAGCTGGTGCCTGGGCGCCGGCTGCCCCGCGCTGCTGGGATCTTGCTGGTACAAAGTTCAGCTGTTTCTGTCTCAAGGCTGAAATCGGGGCCATGAGCCGGATTATCCGAACAGGGAGATTAAAAGAGCCGGGCTGCAGGGCCCCTGCCCCTGGAGTGTGTGCAGATGGCCCCCGAGGCACCTCCGAGGGCCCTTCCCTGGCCCCTCGCAAGGGACCGGTGCTGGCAGCACATCCCCCTGGGACAGCACATCCCCTGGGAGAGCACATACCCTGGGAGCACACATCCCCTGGGAAAGCACATCCCCTGGGAGAGCACATCCCCTGGGAGCACACATCCCCTGGGAAAGCACATCCCCTGGGAGAGCACATCCCCCTGGGACAGCACATCCCCTGGGAGAGCACATCCCCTGGGAGAGCACATCCCCCTGGGACAGCACATCCCCTGGGAGAGCACATCCCCTGGGAGAGCACATCCCCCTGGGACAGCACATCCCCTGGGAGAGCACATCCCCTGGGAAAGCACATCCCCTGGGAGAGCACATCCCCTGGGAGCACACATCCCCTGGGAAAGCACATCCCCCTGGGAGAGCACATCCCCTGGGAGCACACATCCCCTGGGAAAGCACATCCCCTGGGAGAGCACATCCCCTGGGAGCACACATCCCCTGGGAAAGCACATCCCCTGGGAGAGCACATCCCCTGGGAGCACACATCCCCTGGGAAAGCACATCCCCTGGGAGAGCACATCCCCTGGGAGCACACATCCCCTGGGAAAGCACATCCCCTGGGAGAGCACATCCCCCTGGGACAGCACATCCCCTGGGAGAGCACATCCCCTGGGAGAGCACGTCCCTCCCCCCAGCCGCGGGGCCCTGCGAGCGCCATGGCCGGCACGGGCGCTGCTGCGGAGGCACAATCTGGCTTCCTCCCCCCGGCCAAGACCTCAGCAGCCCCGGCGCTTGCAGCACTTTGGCAGGGGTTGGGAATCCGGCTCAGTGCAGTTCTGCTCCTGGCCGGGCTCTGGCTGGTGAAACAAAAACCAGAAGTGAGCAGCAAGGCTGCTGGTGACACATGATGTGGCACTGGGGGGTGGGGGACAGGAGAGGCAAAGGGCATCTGCTGCCCGTCACCTGGCACAGCGCAGCCCTGTGCTGCCAAGGCAGAGATAAGTGCTCCAGCCATCCAAAAACAGCCCCAAGGTCAGGACCGGTGTCAGCACCCCAAGGCGCCGGTCCCGCAGCCGGAGGGGTGCTCAGCCGCCAGCGGGTCACACCGCCGGGTGCCACCTGCGGCTCCGCTCGGCCCAGCGCGGTGCCCTGGGGTGCTCCCTGGTCTGGCTCCTGGAGGCAGTGGCTGAACCAGGCCCACGGGCTGCGCCTGAGTCAGCTCTTGTTTAGGATCCCAATTGAGTGCTGGCTGCAGCGAGCTGCCCCCGCGCTGCTGGGGCTCCAGGAGGAGGAATCCCCTGGGCACCTGTCACCTCCTGCGTGGGCAGCCACAGGAGCAGCTCAGAGGGATCACCGGTCTGTGCAGGCACCACAGCCCCAGCCTGCCCACACCCACCAGGCAGCCTGACACTGGGGTGAGCAGAGGGACGAGGGTGAACCTGCTTTGGCAGGGGGCTGACTCGATCTCTTGAGGTCCCTCCCAACCCAACCCCTACAGTTCTGTGACTCTGTGAAAGGGGAAGGCAGCGTGGGCGTGTGAGACCCCAGGGAGCCTCAGGGCTGGTCTCCTGCATTCCCCTGGGCTCTGGGCCTTGCCAGCGACCCAGCCAGCCCAGCTGCCTCTTCCTGCTCTCTTCCAGTTCCCTCCCTGCAGACCCTGTGCCGGCTGGTCATCCAGAAGCACGTCGTGCACCGCCTGGCCATCGACGGCCTGGACCTGCCCCCGCCGCTCAAGAGCTTCTGCAAACACGAGTGAGGCATCGCGGGTGCTGCCCCGGCATCGCCGTGCCGACAGCCCCCCGGGCCGGGCAGCAGGCTGCACGGCATCTGTGCCCCCAGCTGCCCCTGGGGCCCACCGGACCGCAGCCCCCTCACCCCGGGGTGAGCACACAGGGCACGTGCTGCCACAGGGCCGACCCGAGGGGTGTCACGCCGTGCAGATGGGTGCAGCAGGGCCCGGTGTGTGGGCAGGAGGGTGCTGCTGGGCAGAACGAGCAATAAAGAGCTTCCAGACAGAGCAAAGGCGCTGTGGGGAGAGCTGGCACCGGGAGCGGGGCAGCTGGGCCCAGTGCTGCTGGCTGTGCTCCCACCGGCACTGCCCGGCTCCGGGCTGGCACACAGAGCTGGGGCTTTGGGCTTTTTTTAGCTGCCATCAGAGGGACTTTCTTCTCTTTCCATGTCGGGGCATTTCTTGTGGCTGCAGCGGGTGCTCCAGGGGACGTGCCACCCCTCAGGGTGGGAAGAGCCCTGTCAAACTGGGAGTGGGAGGATGGGACACACACCCCCTCCCCTTGAGTTGTGGCTCACGGGAACTGTTCCCCCTCCAGTGAGGATGGAAGCGGGCTGGAGGGGGGTGTGTGAGCAAAGCTGGGCTCAGGGGGTGGGTGGGAGCAGGGCTGGGTGCAGCGTGGGAGGGCGCAGCGTGGGAGGGCCCGGCCTGACGCTCCCACTGGGGGTGAGTTGCAGCCGGGGCTTGTCCCAGCCAGGCAGTTTCGCTCTTGGGAAAGATGTTTACCCTGAGAGCGGTGATGAGTTATTTCCTGTGCTCACAGGAGGAGCCCGAGGGAAACCCGCAGCACCCAGGGTGCAGTGCTGGCAAAAGCTGTTGCTCAGCTGGGGAGGGGAGCCCAGTGCTCCCCAGCCCCGGGAGCGGCACCGGATCCTCCTCCAGACCCCTCATCCTCCAGCTGGTCCTACTGCAGTGCCAGGCTGGGAGCCGTGCAGCCCAAGGGGCAGAGGGAAGAGCCCTCCTAAAACCAGAGCTGTGCCCACCCATGTAGAGGAGACGTCAGGGGCAGCAGGCAGGGCCTTCTGCTGCTGCAGCAGAGCTGAAGGGTGGAACAAGCAGCTGCGGGCTCCCAGAAAGGTGCTTTAGGAAACCCCACACTGTATTTAGTGAGAGGGATGCGATAGTATCAGGTAACGTTACAAAACGCTGGGAGCAGAGGAAACCCCAGCCAGCAGCAGCTCCAGGCCGGCTCTAACCAAGCCAGAGCCTTGAGGAAGGCAAGACACCCCCAGCGACTGACAGCAGCGAGCGAGGCCGCTGCCAGCCCCGGCCACGGCCCAGCGCCACGGGGCTTGGAACTGCTCTGCAGGCAGGAGGGGACAGGGAGCTCACCCGGCCCCACAACAACGCCCAAGGGCCAGGGCTTGTTTGCTCTCCCCGGTATTCTCTCCTCCCCCACGCCGTGCGTTCAAAGCCTTCGCTCTCCGCCCCACCGCAGCTTTGTTTGCTCTGCTGTGCCCCCCCATCCCGCCCACCTCCCCCAGCTCACGAGGGAGGGCGGGTTCCCCTTTTGGAGGAATTGAAAGCAGCTGCAGAACCAGACAAACAACTCCCCTGCTCCAGACCACAGCCCGCAGCACAGATTGCCACGCTCCAACCCCTGCCTCCTCACAGCCTCCTGCCACCGCCTGGGGAGCAGGGCAGGGAGACACGACCACCACCGAGCCCCAAAGCCCAGCCCCCTCCCCGGGCGGGACGAGCTCGGCCGCCCCGTGCTGGTGGGGACGGGGGTCTGGTGGGGATGGGGGTTTGCCCCTGGCACAGAGACAGACGCAGCTCCAGAGACACAAGGATAATTTACTGGCTTTGTGTTGCACAACACATCGCAGCTGGATGCTGGGAGAACCTGCAGGCCTTGGCCACGGATCAGATCCTTCTCTCACATGTTATTACCCGTCACCTCCCACGCTGCACCACCCGTGGCTGGCTCCCAGCCACAGCTGGTGACCAGGCCAGCGACCAGCAGTGACTTCTGAGCCAGTTCCTCAGCTGCCCCGTGCAAGAGGCGACACACTCAGCAGATAAAGGACCCAAAGTGCCCCTTCCACACCACTGCCCCAGGGAGCAACAGGCTGACAGGAGCAGTGGTGGCAGATGTGCCACCAGTGCAGTGGTAACAGGCACATCCTGCACACCATGGGGTGGTAACAGGCACATGCTGCACACTATGGGGTGGTAACAGGCACATCCTGCACACCTGCAGAGCGACCAGCTCAGCCCCGTGCTCGGTGCTACAGCTTCACCTCGACACAGGGCCCGATCCAGCTGTCAGGCAGCTCCCTGAGCGCTCTGTACCGCTGCTCAAACTCCTCCCCACTGCAGCGGGTGAGAAGGCGGCTGATCTCTGCTGTGAGGAAGGACACCAGCAAGGATTTATCCAAAGACTCATCCCAGGAGCTCTTCAGGATCTCCAGGAGGCCATCGACACCGTCTTGCTTGGCCTGATGGGCATGCATCCCTTCTGCCACTGTCTGCTGAGCTTCCCTGGCTGCAGGGTCCTCCTGCCCGAGTTCAGCACAGCCAAGACGTGCCGGCAGGGCAGCTGGAAGACCTGGTTGAAGTGGCAAGTGCAGCTGCTCGGGCCTTTCAGGTCCACACTGTGGGCACCCTCCAGCACCTGGATGCTGAGCGCATCCTCCTCGGTGCCTGTCAGCTGCACAGACTTCTGAAGCATCACAAACTTGCTCAGGCACAGCCTGGCCACAGGCCCTGTGCAAACAGCACTCACAGGCTGTTTGATGCAGTCCTGTCCTTTGTTTAATTTCCTCCTTGCTGTCACCCTCTGGGTTTTCTGTGGCCTCCAGTTTAGCCACAGAAGATGAAGGATCTAATGAGGATCTAATGAGGACTGAGGGCTCAGAGGCTCGCTCTGCAGAGCCGGAGGGATTTCTGGCTGTTGCTGAAGAGCTGTGGGGAGCAGAGGAGCTGCTGGTGGACTCTGGAGAGCAATCAAAGGGCTTTCAGCAGCTGAGAGAGAGGCTGACACTGACAGACGCTGCTGAGCTGCTGCTGTGGGGGGGGAGGCCTGGACAGAGTTCTGAGCTGGCTTACCCTGGCACACCGGGGAGGTGAGCGGCAGACACAAGGCAGGCAGGGTTAGAGGAGCTGCCCGAGCAGCACGGGGACCAGGACAGGGCGCAGAGCACAGGAAGCCATCAGTAAGGTTCTCAGAAACACCCTTCTGACAGTACTGGGCTAAAGCGGTGATGCACCTCTCGGGAGAGAGCTCAGCACTGAAAACCTGGCTTAACCCGTGGATGACCGTCTCCAGGCCCCTACAGCGGGTACCGGTCTCCTCCCAGCGCCTGTCCCTGCGTGCGGCCCAGCTCCTCAGCAAGCAGCCAGTGGACACGGAGCTGCGGCAGCACCTCCGGGCTCCCGGGGTCCCGCAGGAGGGCAGGCAGCTCTCGCCGGCCCCGGCCTCAAGTCTCCGCCCCGCTGCCGCCGCTTACCGGGGAGATGCACGCCCCGCTCCTTTCCGGGGAGTATATCCCGGCATGCCCCGCTCCTTTCCGGGGGAGTATATCCCGGCATGCCTCGCTCCTTCCGGGGGAGTATATCCCGGCATGCCCCGCTCCTTTCCGGGGGAGTATATCCCGGCATGCCCCGCTCCTTTCCGGGGGAGTATATCCCGGCATGCCCCGCTCCTTTCCGGGGGAGTATATCCCGGCATGCCCCGCTCCTTTCCGGGGGAGTATATCCCGGCATGCCCCGCTCCTTTCCGGGGGAGTATATCCCGGCATGCCCCGCTCCCTTGCGGGGGAGTATATCCCGGCATGCCCCGCTCCTTTCCGGGGGAGTATATCCCGGCATGCCCCGCTCCCTTGCGGGGGAATGTATCCCGGCATGCCCCGCTCTCCGCAAGCGGCGCCACCAATCAGCGCGCGGTGCGCCATGACGTCAGGCAGCGCGCGGAGCCCTCTCCCGGCCGGGCGGCGCCACCCGCCGGTACCGGCCGGACTCGGACGCGGCCCCAGCGCTGCCCGCGCGGGGCGGGGCCGGGCCCGGCCGGGCCTCCCCGCTGCCGTCACACGTCTCCTCGGCGCCCCCGTTATCTGGAGCGCTGGACGGGCAGCGGCTCCCCCCGGCCGCCTCCCCCGGCGCCGGTGACCGGGCCCACGCGGCCAGAGGCGCCGGCAGCGCGGCGCGGCCCCAGCTCCTTCCTCTCGCTCGGCAGCAGCAGGTTGGCCAACTCCAGGCCCAGAGACCGGACTCTCTCCCCGCGGCTGCCCGCCGAGCCGCCGCTGCGGCCTGGGGTCTGGTCCCGGCGAGCGGGGGCTGCCGGTGCCGCCTCTGCCAGCGCCTGCACACCATGCCCGCCTCCACCGGGCCCCGGCACGCCGCAGCACCGCCAGGACGTGCCTGCAGGGAAGCCGGTACCGGCGGTGGAAGCAGCGGCTGCGGCAGTCGGGGCTCACCCGGTGTGCCCCTCCAGGAGCTGCACCCCAGGCTGCCCGGCGCGGGGCTGAGCCGCTGGGCAGATGCCTGCGCCACCTCCCGCTCCCTCGGGCACAGCCGGTAGCCCAGGGCGGTGCAGCTCTCCCGGAGCGCGGTTGGCACGCAGCCCGGCCCTGCCGCTGCAGCCTGCCCAGCCAGGGTAGGACGGGCAGAATCGGGCTGTGGCTCTGCTGCTGCACCGCTGTGTGTGCTGCGCTCCTCCCAGAAGCTGCTCCAACCATCCACACTGCTCCACAAACCTTGGTTCAGGTTTAAGTCTCTGGAATCAAGGGAGGCCACACACTTGCCTCCAAGGAGAGCTGCTGGCCGGGTACCTGCTGCGGGATGAGCTCCAGCCTGTCCATGTGCACGCTGCAGGGCTTTGTCTCTGTGCGTGCCCCACAGCGGCTCGCAGGCAGTCACACAGCTCCGGGCTGAGCACCCGCTTCACCAGCTGGGACGGGACACCCAGACTCGCAGCTGAAGGGCACATCGCAGCCTCCTGCAGGGAGAAGAGAGTCCCGCTCCCCCAGGCTCTTCTCAGGCAGGCAGGCAGCAGCGCCTGAGCAGAGGGGATGGCTCTGTGGAGGAAGGACAGGGCCACAGAACCAGCCCGGCCTCAGCCCCTCGGGGTTCAGCCCCCGGCAGCTGCTCTCGTTTTCTCTGTGCCGCCCCCCACCCTCCCCGAGGAGCGCGCGTCCCGCCTCGCTGGGCGCCCGGCCTGCAGCTGGCCAATCAGAGGCTTCCTCTCCGGATTGGCAGGAGGCGAGCCAACCAATCCACAGTTTTCTGCCGACACGCGAGTGACCGGCGGCTCGGCGGTCCAATCAGCTGCCCGTCTCCGACCCGCGGGTGGGCGGCACCTCCCGCTCCGTCGCTGCCGGCGGCGGCGCCGGTTCCGGGTCGCTGGGGACATGGCGGCTGCGGGCGACTCCGGGAGGGCCGGCGGCGGGCAGGGGCCGGCGGCGGGGCTGCCACCGCCCGGGCGGCCACCGGCCGGAGACCTGCGGAGCGTGCTGATCACCAGCGTGCTGAACCTGGAGCGGCTGGAGCTCGACCTGTTCAGGTGCGCGGGGCGCCGGGCCCGGGCCTTGCCCGCCGCGCTGCCGCCGCCCTGACCGCCGCCGCCTTCTCCTCCGCAGGGGCCGGCACCACTGGGTGCCCGCCACGCAGCGCCTCTTCGGCGGGCAGATCGTGGGGCAGGCCCTGGTGGCGGCCGCCCGCGCCGTTACCCGCGACGAGCAGGTCCACTCGCTGCACTGCTACTTCGTGCGGGCAGGTGGGCCGGGCCCGGGGAACCGGGCGGCGGGAACGGGGGCCGAGCCGGTGAGCCCCGGCGGCGGGGAGGCCGGGGTGGGAGGAGCAGGTTGGAGGCGGGGTGGGGGGGCCCCAGGGCAGAACGTCCCTTGTCTGTCCCAGGGGACCCCAAGGTGCCGGTGCTCTATGAGGTGGAGCGGACCCGTACAGGGAGGAGCTTCTCGGTCCGTTCTGTAAAGGCCATCCAGCACGGAAAGCCCATCTTCACCTGCCAGGCCTCCTTCCAGCTCTCCCAGCTGAGCCCGGTGCAGCACCAGTTCACCATGCCGGCTGTACCACCGCCTGAGGAGCTGCTGACGCAAGAGGAGCTCATCCAGAAGTTCCTGCAGTGAGTGGGGGAAAGGGGCGAGCCAGGGGCACCTCTCTCTGCGGCTGGAGCTTAGGCAGGCACAGGGATTGGGGCGCCTGCCTGAGGAGTTCCCACCAGAGGACAGGGCAGGAACTGTGCTCCTCCTGCCTTTCTGTGTGGCCCCTGGGCTAAAGCTGCTGCTGGCAGGATGTGCTCCTGGCCTGCCTGGGATTAACCTCACTTCTTCGTGTTGGTCTGCAGGAACCCTAACTTGGCAGAGAGATACAGAAAGCATCTCAACAAAATTCAAGCTGAAGATGTGCCAATTGATATCAAACCCGTGAACCCACCAGATATATTCTGCTCAGAGCCACAGGAGCCAAAGCAGCTCTTCTGGGTGCGAGCACGAGGCTACATAGGTGGGTCCTGCCAGGAGGGTGGTCCAGCTGCCCCACGAGCCAAGGGCTCGGGCTGCAGCTCCCGCTGTGGAGCAGCCATGGTGTTGTGGGCTGAGGGCCGTGATGCAGAGGCTGTCTGCACCCAGAGCCTGCAGGGAAGCCCGGGGTGAAACACGAGCGTGGGTGCCGAGTGTGAAGCGATACCTGTGTGCCTGTGAGCTCTCCCTGCGGGGTGCAGCCAGGGGAGGGGGTCTGAAAGAGCAGCCGGGCGTCAGGGGGGCGAGCTGGGGCACACGCCGCCCCCAGCAGCGCCGCCTGCTCTGCAGGAGAGACTGACATGAAGGTGCACTGCTGCGTGGCTGCCTACATCTCTGACTATGCCTTCCTGGGCACGGCCCTGCTTCCGCACCGGCAGTACCACATCAGGTTCATGGTGTCCCTTGACCACTCCATGTGGTTCCACGCGCCCTTCCGAGCCGACCACTGGATGCTGTACGAGTGCGAGAGCCCCTGGGCTGGTGAGTCCTCACCGTGCTCCCCAGGACCCGTGTGGCCGAGCCCAGCCCTGCCCCGGGAGGGGTGGGCAGCAGTCTGACAGTCCCTCTCTGCAGGTGGGTGCCGGGGGCTGGTGCAGGGACGGCTGTGGCGCAGGGACGGGGTCCTGGCTGTTACCTGTGCGCAGGAAGGAGTCATCAGAGTGGGGCAGACACCAAAGCAGAGCAAGCTCTAGCTGAGGACGCCAGCAGCAGCTGTTCTACCAATCCCTGGTGGGCTGGGCTCAGGCACTCCAGGACCAAATCCAGCGTGGGCAAGGCAGGACCCAGGGAGCAGCAGGGAGGTGCCTCCAAGGAGACCGGGCTGGATCCAGTGCTGTGGGGACAGGGACCCTCGGAGCCTCCGCTGTGACTGACTGCCAGCTGCACAGCACTTAACTGCACCCCCATCAGCCACCCTTCACCTGCCTTAAATAAAGTGTCAGGTGAACAGCTGGGCTCTGTCCCCCAGAGTTTGTCCCCTGGCTTCCATGACTGCTTGCCCCAGGGAGTGTCTCCTGCCTGGGGAGGGGCAGTCGGTACTGGGAGCACTGGGAATGGCTCTGCCCCCGAAGGCAGGGAAAGCAATACTGTGGCATGTGTGGCTTCCCCTTCTCACTTCTCGTGCCCTCCCCGTGCTCCTGTGCATCAGTCAGCACTTCTGCTCCCTCTTGGTCTCCTTCCCAGGCTGGTCTGATAAGGTTGCCCAGCCCCTGGGAGTGAGGAATAGGGGATGAGTCAGCTCCCACCTCAGTGTGTGGGCTTGGGGCTTCCTCCTGCTGGGGCCCTGGGGGAAGTGAAGCCGAACACACAGCAGGCACCCCGCTCCTCTTCCTACCAAGGCTTTATTAAACAAAGTCCTTATTGTATGTTTGATGGGAAGTTCCTGGCGAGAGCCCCAGACCCCAGATGTCGCCTTCCCATTCCCTTATGCAGTGCCAGTATACCCCAGCTAAGGTCCTGTCCACTCTAGAAGCCCCCCGGAGAAGGGCTGCTGGCACCCAGCAGTGCTGGTGTGGGTGACGAGCACCCGTGAGCCCGTGGTCCTGGGGGACAGATCAACCACAGAGAAAGTGCATT
Source organism: Porphyrio hochstetteri (assembly GCA_020800305.1). Taxonomy (NCBI): domain Eukaryota; kingdom Metazoa; phylum Chordata; class Aves; order Gruiformes; family Rallidae; genus Porphyrio; species Porphyrio hochstetteri. Next base: position 17,214,428 of record CM036921.1, on the reverse strand, counting down.
TTCTGAGGCAGGTCCCTGGCATGGGCCACGCTGCCTCCCTGCCCCCTCCCCACCCATGGCATCACCCTCGCTGCTCCTGGCTGCCCCGGGCACGAGCTCCATACAGACCCCTGCGCCCCTGCCAGCGCGGGCACTGGCATGGCAGGGGGCTCACTCCAGAGGCTCCTTGATCAGGCACTCCTTGAGGGTGGGCTGCTGGTGCAGGGGCGGCCCAGCCTCCCGCAGGTCCTGCAGCCGGGCCTCCGAGTGCCGCTTGTCCTTGCCCACCTTCCAGGCCAGGTGGACGTGGGCCTGCAGGAAGGGTCCCAGCAGCGGGTGGCTGCCCTGGGCTTCCAGCAGCTGCAGCGCCTGCTCGCAGCAGCCGTGGGCTTCCCCGAGCTCATCCAGCTCCTGGTGGCAGACGGCCAGCCCAGCCAGCGTCAGCAGGAAGCGGCCGGAGCTGCAGACCCCCAGCCGGTCCTGCAGCCGGTAGGCGTTGGCCCAGGCGGCCAGGGCCTCGCGGTACATGCCGGTGCAGGTCAGGCGCTGCGCGGCCTGCAGGTCCTGCAGGAAGAAGAACTCCAGGAACTCGGGGGAGCGGCGGATCTCCGCGATGGAGTGCAGGTGGGACAGGAACTGCTCGAAGGCTCGGCTCCGCTTGGCGATGGTCTCGGCGGTGAAGTTGCGGCGCAGCCTCTTCCTGGGGAAGGCCACGCCGGCCATGTCGCAGCCGAAGCGGCAGCGCAGGCGGCGGTTCAGCCGCTCAAAGTCCGAGTAGCGCCGAGCGATGGCAGCGGGGGCCTTGTCGAACCGGCCAGAGCGGATCAGGTAGATGGTGTAGAGCTGTGGGGGGAGCTGGGTGTCAGGGCGCTGCCGTGGGCGCACTGCTCCTCGGGGCCGAGCAGAGACGGGGGTGTGTGGCCGCAGAGGGGCCACGGGGACTTTGCCCAGGCAGGAGGGAGCAGGCTGGGCTGCTGCAGCTGCAGAACCCACTGGCAATAGTTACCTGAGGCTCATCTGAGCCGCCAGCACCATCCGAGCAGCACAGGGAGAGAGAAAGAAATAAGCACCAGCCTTGAGGGAGCCTTGCCCCAGGTGGGAGCAGGACCCAGGCCCACCCCGCGCCCGCCCAGTCCTGCCGGGCTCACTCACCACGTACTTGGAGGAGCGCTCGCTGACCACGCTGGCGCTGGTGACCTCAAAGATGAGCCGCTGCGGTGCCAGGCTTCCCCGCGATTTCCTCCACAGCTCCTGCAGCTGCCGGGTCAGCAGGCTGCTGCCAGGACGCTCTGCTGCAGGGCTCCACTCTGCGCGGGGACAGGGGTGTCAGCCCTGCGGGGGCAAGGCTCTCCCAGCGCCCAGACGTCTTGCAGCTGCTGGCCCCCACCATCCTTTGGGTTTCCCCCCCCCAAGGGTGCTGCTGCCCCGGAGAGCGGGGCCACCCTGTCCGCCCCCCCCCAGCACCCAGGCCCCAGCACCTGCCTCCGTCCTCTGCGCCCGCTGCCGCCCCCGTGGGCTGCGGGGGCTCCCCCAGCTCCTCTCCAGCGCCGTCCTCCTCTTCCTCCTCCTCCTCCTCCTCCTCGTCGTGGCTGGTGAAGCTCAGAGTGCCGCTGAGGCGGGTGGACAGCCCCTCCGTGTCGTCCTCCAGCTCCGAGCTCTCCGGGAAGTCCTCGGCCTCAGAGCCGCCACGTACCCGCTCCTCCCGGTCGCCCTCGCCGGCCAGAGCATGCCGCAGGCGGTGCAGGATGCGGGCAGCCATCCCGAGCGGCCCCGCTGCCGAGGGAGGGAGGCGGGGAGGGGGTCACACCCCGTTGCCACAACACGGCAGGACGGGCAGGGGGCCAGGGGCTGCCCGCCACGGCCCTGGGACACCCCCACCCCCAACCCCGGCCCGCTGCAGCCCCGACCCGGCCCCCGCCCCGCTCCCGCCCCGGTGCAGCCGCACCCCCGCTGCGGGCGGCGCCGGGCCGGGCCGTACCGTGCTGGCCCGGGCCGGGCCGTGCCGCGCCGGGGAGGTGCCGAGCGATGGCTGCTCCGCCGCGGCTCGTCCCGGGATCCTCCCTGCACGGCTCCGCCTCCGCCGGGAACCCGGATCGCGGCGGAGGGGCCGGCAGCGCCTGGCACGGCCCGGCCCGGGCTCTGCCCGCAGCCCGCGCCCGCCGCCAGCCCCTGCCCGGGCCCCGGGTCCCCCCTCCCGGCGCCGCAGGAGCTCCGCGTCCCGGTGCCTGGCCCCGCGGGGTCCCGGCGCTCTGGTACCCCCGTACTCCAGTACCCCGGCATCTGACACCCCGGGACCCTTCTCCCCGGCTCCCGACCCTGCGGTGCTGCAGCTGATGCGGGCTGTCCCTGGGCTGCCCCTGGGCTGCCCCTGGCACCCCGGCACCCTCACCCCAGGCAGCCTCGCCACGCGCCCCGGGCGGCTGGGCTGCACCCCGGCACTCGCCCTGCCGTGTTTACACCCTGCCTGCTCCCTCCTCGCCGCTTTCTTGGGAATGTCTATTAATATCGAGGAACCAGCCCAGCTGCTGCCATCGCTCTGGCCCCGCTCGCCCTCTGCGCCCTGCTCCAGCCCCCCCACCCTGGCTGGGCTCCCATGGAGACCTCTGTGCTGCTGTGGGTGGGTTTGGGGAGGGGGCTTCTGCACCCAGTGTGTGCCCAAAGCCTCCCCAGCCCCTCCCCACCCATCTGCTAGGCAGGGTAGGATGTGTTGGGAGCTGGACTGGGGCCATCCCCAGTTGCCCCCCCGGGGAATGGACGTCATGGCAAAACCAGGAGCCAGGGAACCTTCTGGATGTCCCCGACACTGGGACCTTTGTGGGAGAGAGTGCTGTCAGCCAGACCACACAGCAGCCCCAAGGCCCTGTGCCCTGTGCTTGGAGCACTACAGGTCATGGACTACTTGGCCACTACAGCCCCAAAGCCACTAGCCCTGGCCAGGCCCTGGCAGGGGTGGCTGGCATGGGCTGTGGTGTGCGAGGGCAGAGCCTTCGAGGAGGCTCCGGGCACATTTCCCACCTTCCGGCAGCTCAGAAAGATGGGACCTGCTCTGGACCTGGGTGCCAACAGCACGGGGACCCACGGGGGCTTCGCACCCCGGCCCCATCAGTGGCCCCTCCTCACAGGGAGCAGGGTGCTGCACATGGCTCTGCCTCAGCCCACCCAACAGACAGCGGGGGTGAAGGGAGGTGGCAGAGCAAGGCCAGAACCCCGGAGTCTGGCAGCAGTGAGGGAGCGGACACCGCGCTGGGGAGCTCAGCCTGGTGCTGGGACCCTGCCCCAGGCAGGGCTGCCGGTTCGAGGGGGAATGGCTGATGGGCTCATGGCGCTGGGGCAGAGAGCTTGGTGCAGGGAAAGCTCAGGCCTCCTTCTCCTGGTGATGCTGGCAGCTCTGGGACTATTTTTAACCCCCTCCTTGCTGCGCTGCCCTGACAAGGGGGTGCTGCAGGGGGTGGGGCAGAGCCGCCCTCCTGCCCAGGCTCCAGTGTCCCTCCCCAGAGGGCTTGAATTTCTATCCCAGCTTCGGACCCACATTTAATCCCCAGCTCTTGGCCAATAACGCTTTGGCTAAATTAGGTAAAATGTGCCCCTTGCCAATGAGCGGGGCCGGATTTCCACCAAGGAGCTGATAGGCTGCCGGGGCCAGGGGGCAGTGGCTGGGGGCATGCCGTGTGGTGGGGACTCTACAAATTGGGGTGCCAGGGGCACCAAGGAGCTTCTGGGGGTTTCTGCTGCAGGAGGTGGTGACTCCCTGAGGGAGGGAGGTAACCGAAATGGCGTCAATGGTAAGAACCCCCACGCTGCCATGTGCTGCATGCTGTGTGCCAGACCCAGCGGGGCGGGGGGTGCTGGGTACTGCACCCAACTGGGGGATCTGGGCTGCCGAGCTGCCTCTGTGGGCGGCAGCGGGGAGACGGTCCCTGGGGCCGGGCTGAGCGTGGTGGTCAAGGGCAGAGAGGCATCAGGGCAGTGCAGGGTCCCCACGGGATGAGCCCTGTAAGGGACTGAGGGGCTGCCAGAGGGTCTTGGGCACCCAGGGACACTGGCTCAGCCCCAGCCGGAGCGCGGAGGCGGTGATGGCGAGGGGTGGCTGAAAGCTGAGCGCTGGGTCAGCTCTGCGTCCGGCCTGCGCCTCCAGGAGAAACTCGATCGGGGCCAACAGGTGCCTGTGGCCTCAGTCCTGATGGTCCCTATAAGGGGAGGCAAGGAGGTTCCCAAAAATAGCCCCGCGTGCCTGGGATGTCAAGGCTGCACACAGGGATGGTGGCCCTTGCGCCATGGAGCACCCTTGGCTGGCAAGGGGCCCTGGGTGGGCAGCTCCCTGCAGCCACCGCTGCCATGGTTGCCAGGCGGCACTGGAGCTGTGGGGACTGCTGGGGCCATGACTTGTCCCAGCATGGCATCGTCCTCCAGCCGGGCAGGGCTCTCCCTGCACCCTGCGCCGGGGGCTGCGCCGTGGTGACCCTGCTCCCTTGCCTTGCAGACGGACCAGCAGGCCGAGGCCCGCGCCTTCCTCAGCGAGGAGATGATTGCGGGTGAGCATGGGGGGTGAGGAGAGGGGCCAGGCCCGGCCAGGCGCAGGGCCAGGCTCTGTGCTCTCATCCCCTGCGCTGCCCGGCCCTGACTCCCTTCCCCACAGAGTTCAAGGCCGCCTTTGACATGTTTGATGCGGATGGCGGTGGGGACATCAGCACCAAGGAGCTGGGGACGGTGATGAGGATGCTGGGCCAGAACCCCACCAAGGAAGAGCTGGACGCCATCATAGAGGAGGTGGATGAGGATGGTGAGCAGCCCTCGGCAGCGGGTGGCAGGCAGCTGGGCAGCCTGACCCACGCTCGGCTTCCTCCTCGCAGGCAGCGGCACCATCGACTTCGAGGAGTTCTTGGTGATGATGGTGCGCCAGATGAAAGAGGACGCCAAGGGCAAGTCTGAGGAGGAGCTGGCCAACTGCTTCCGCGTCTTCGACCGGTGAGTGGGGGGGTGGTGGCTGCCCAGCCCTGCCCACGGGGCGAGGTGGGGCTCAAGCTGCCTTCACCCCCCTGCAGGAATGCAGACGGGTTCATCGACATCGAGGAGCTGGGTGAGATCCTGAGGGCAACTGGGGAGCCCGTCACTGATGAGGACATAGAGGACATGATGAAGGACTCGGATAAGAACAACGATGGCCGCATTGACTTCGATGGTGAGCCCCGGCCCCGGCCCATGGCCCGTTGGTGTGCCCCAGGCAGGGCTGTGGCTCAGCGAGCTGTTCTCTTGCAGAGTTCCTGAAGATGATGGAGGGTGTGCAGTAAAGGACCAGACATTCCTCGGGCCGGTCGCTGCGCCCAGCCCTGCTCCACCGCCGCCTGGGGAGCAGCAGCTCTGCAGCACCCAGCCCCTGGCCGCCCGTGCCAGCTGGGACCCTGCCCTGCTCTGGGGCCCTGGTCTTGCCCCCACACCGGCGGCCAAGCTTTTCCTCCAGTCTGTCGCACGTGGATTCAGGCTGAGCCTCAATAAAAGGGGAAAGGCTTGTGCTAAGCTTCACCGGGTTTGCGTGGGGAAGGGACCAGGGCACCATGCCCGTGCACAGCCCCCAGGGAGGGGGACATGCCTGGGTGGGTGCCTCAGGCGGTTGGGTTCACCATGCCCGGGTGGCGCAGGGCTGCAGTTCCCACAGGCTTTTGGGTGGGCGCCAGCCCTGAGCTCAGACTTTCCATGTGGAGCTGCTGGTTCCCACACCAGCAGCCAAGGGAGCATGGTCCCAGCTCTGAGGGGTCCCACAGGCAGTGAAGTTCTGGGAGCTGGGGGGGTGCTCCTGCCCATTCTGGGCAATGTGGAGAGCCACCACCACCTGCCCCCACACCAGGACCCCCCTGTCCTACCCAGAAGGGTGCAGAGGACCTGGCTATAAGGTGAGTGGCTCCTTCCCTGCAGGGTCCAGGCGATGCTGGAGTCTGTGCCAGCACCCTGCACATCACTGCTCTCCAGGGCCCTGCCTCTCCTCTGGGTCTTGGAGAAGCTCCAAGGGGGAGGAGCTCCATCAGGGGCGGGATGAGGGGCACCCTCCCCTGGCTGGGGTGGGGAAGGGGGCCAGAAACACCCAGAATACGTGGGGACAGCAGACCAGCACTGTGCAGCTAGCAGGACACAGCTCGAAGCCTCTCCCATCCCTGAGGTGCTCCAGCACAAACTGAGCCTGTCACAGCCCCTGAGGACAGGGCACGATGGCACCAGGGAGGAGGGAGACTTGCCACGCACGGGGAGCAGCAGGGGTATGTGCAGCAGCCCAGGCTGCCTTCTGCAAGGCCACGGCCGGGCACCAGCAGCTGGTGCTGCAACTGGGGGGCAGCACAGACGGCCCCCGGCTGCGGGAGGAGCGGGGCAGGAGGAGCGCCGAGGCCCGGCAGCTCAGTGCTGGTAAGGAGGGGCTGCTGCGGTGGGCAGGGGCCAGGGGGCGTAGCATGTGTCCCCCCAACAAGGGCTGTTGGAGGGGTGCCAGGGCCACAGCCTCTCAGTGCCCCGTGTCCCACAGGGCTGCGGCGTGCGCTGCTGGCGGGGCTGCGGCAGGGGCCAGCGAGCCCCGAGGAGCGACAGGAACTGGAGCGGCTGTGGGTGGTCTTCCTCTCTGCCCTGGAGCTCTTCCTGCAGGACCTGCGCCGAGCCCACCACCTCTACCAGCTCTTCTCCACAGAGGGAGGTGGCGTGGCCCTGCTGCGCACAGGGCTGGGGGGCCGGGGGCCTCCGAGCCGCAAGGAGAACCGGCGCGGGGGGGGGTCTGCACAGCCCCCAGCTGCCCTGAGCCTGGAGGAGGAGATCGAGCAGGTCAGGGCCACATTGATGGAGATGGAGAGTAGAGCCAACATCCCGCCGTGGACAGTGGAAGCCACGCAGCCGGTGGGAACGGGGGGCATTGCGGCCCCCGTGGCCAGGGTGGCTTGGGGGGGGCTTTGCACCGGGCCCTGCTGCAGGGTGCTCTGACAGGGAGGGGGAAGGAGGGGACAGGGCTCACTTGGGCATCACGGGGCAGGGGCTGGGTCCTTGTGTACCCTTCCACATCCAGGCAGGTAGTGTTGGGGGCTGCCCCCCAACCCTATGGGAGGAACTGAACTCTGGGTGCCCCAAGGGTTAATAAAGCCTTTGTTACCCTGCGGGGATCATCTTCCCTCCCTTCCTGCCCATGTTTGCAGAGGGGACAACAGGAGCCTGGGGCTGGGCTGACAGAAGGTGCCTCTAGGCACTCACAGGGTGCCAGGCTGCAACAACCTCCCCAGAGTTATAAACATGCATTTATTTATACATTAACCGTGACTCGGACTGCAAAATTAATTTAAAAACAGCCTATGATACAGAACACCAGGGGAGCAGCGGGACAGGGGGCGGGGAGTGTGACGGGCAGAGGAGAAGCAACAGCGTGGGTCAGGTTTCCTGGCTCTTGGCCTGCTTGGCGTATGTCTCCCGCACGTACTTCTTGTAGGCTGAGGAGAGAGGGGAGGGCGGGGGGCTGAGGGTGCTGCGGCAGGGCTGGGGGCACCGTGCCGTTGTCCACCCAAGAGGGGGGGGCTTCCACCCCAGGCACTCACCGACTTGGTTTTTCCAGAGCTCAGCAGCGTGTGTGTTCAGGGGGCTCTCGATGTTTGGCTCTAGGGACAGGGTCTGGGTTAGGGGGTGGGGTGGCCTGGACCCCTGAGCCCTGCACTGGGGAGAAGCAGCCCCAGCACCCATACACGCTCCCCCCACAGCACCCACTGCAACGCGGCCAGGGGACCCACCTGCTAGCAGGCTCTGGATGGAGAGCAGGATGGTGCGGACGTCGTAGAGGGCTGACCACTTGTCCTTGAGGATGTCGAGGCAGATGTTGCCCTGGGTGTCGACGTTGGGGTGGTAGCAGGGTGTCAGGAACCGCACCGTGGGCGCAGCGTAGGGGTACCCGCTGGGGAACTCCAGCGACAGCTTGTACCGCAGCTCCTCGTAGGCCTGGGGGCAGGAGTCAGGGGCGGGGGCCGCGACCCGGGGGGTTCGGGCAGCCCCAGCCCCGGGGAACCGGGGTACAAGGGGAGCCCCGGCCAGGAGGAGGATGGGGGGGGGAGGTGGGGGCACAGGGAGGGTTAAAGACACCCCCAGCCCACGGTCCCGCCGCTCACCGTCCCGGCGGCGCCGTCGATGGTGCCGATCCACTTGAAGAGGTTGTCGGACTCGGGGAAGGCGGAGATGCCTTTGTCACCGGACATCTGCGGGGCAGCGCGTCAGGGCGGCCCGGGACCCACCGACTCGGCCCCGGCAGCCCCCGCCCAGGCTCGGCCCCGGGACCCCACTCACCATGAGCGCCATCAGCTCCTGCTGCAGCCTGCGGGGGAAGCACACGTTACCGGCCCGGCCCCGCGGAGCGGCCCCGGCCCCCGGCCCCCGGCCCCAGCCCCCGGCCCCCGGCCCCCGGCCCCAGCGCACCTCTTCCCCACCGCGCCGCGGGCCGCCGTGGCCCCCGTCTCAGCTGCTTTGCGGGCGGTTACGCTGGGCACCGCAGCGGGGTCGGCGTTCTGCGAGGCCATAGTGGCTCCGGGGGCACCGGGCCCGCCTCCAGCCGCCGCTGCCCAACGGGTCCCGGCCGCCGCTCCCGCTCCCGGACGGCGCCGCGCCGGCTCCTCTGGGCTCCGGGCGCAGAGCCCGCTGCGGCCCTCCCTGCGCTGCGCTGAGCCGGGCTGTGCTGTGCTGGGCTGAGCCGGGCTGTGCTGGGCTGAGCCGGGCTGTGCTGGGCTGGGCTGTGCCGGGCTGCGCTGCGCTGCGAGCGGCCCCGCTGCGGATCGCGATGTCCCGTCCAACCGCCCCGTCCGGCCCGGTCCCGCGCCCCGTTTGAATGTGCCCAACGTGCGGCGCCCCAGCCAATCAGCGCGCAGCCCGCTTCAAGCCAGCCAATCGCCGCTCGCCGGGGATGCGGCCGCGGCGCTAACCGCCGGGCGCGCGCCCTTAAAGGGCCAGACACAGCGACCTCCCCTCCACCCCGGGAGGCGGCGGAAGCGAATCGAAACGAAACGAAACGACTTTATTGGAACAAGAAAAGGGGAAAAAAAACAACTCAGGGGGTGGGGTCTCAGGACTCGAGGGGCCCCTCCGGCGGCAGCAGCGGCGGCGCATCCCCCCCACTGCGCAGCGCCTCCATGTACTTCTGCATCTTCTCCGTCATCCAGGCCGGGGGGATGAAGGGCTTCAGCTCCTCCAGCCGGAGGTCCACCGAGTCCCTGCGGAGAGGTGGGGTGAGACACAGGGATCCCAGGAGCCACCAGAGACCCCCAGCCAGCATGGAGCCCTATGTACCGGGCCTCCCAGCCAGCACAGAGCAGGACCCCCCCACCGTGGGGCACCTCTCTGGCCATGGTGGGTGCTCTGGAGACCCCCAGGGCAGCAGCCCCACGCGTGGCGGGGCACAGGGCACTTCTGCTTTGGTCCTCACCTGTAATCATCACTGGCAGCCAAATCCCGAATGTCCTCTTCAAGTAGGAGGTATGCCTGCAGCAAAAGGAGGGGGACACCTCAGGGCTGCCACACACCCCTCCAGCACCCGCAAGGGACGGCGAGGGCAGTGCCACATCCCCCATCCCTAGCCAGCACAGGGGCCAGCTGCACCTCCTGGCCCATGCTACTCGCTCCCCGTGCTCCCGAACCCCGAGGGGCAGCGGGCAGGCCTCCACAGCAGCCCGGGAGCACGGCTGCCTAGCCTCCTGCCGAAGCCCCGGCGCACTGCCAGCAGCCTGGCTCACTGCTCTGAGCCCTCCGAGCCCTGGGGGGCTCTGTGGCCCCCGCCGGCTGCAGGAGCCGCAGCCCAGGCGTACTCACCATCTTGCCCCCAGTAGCCCTCATGTGCTGCTGCTCTGCCAGCCAGTGCTTATCCTGCGGGTCGGCTGCATACTGCAATAAAGCAGCGAGGGCCTGGCTGAACACAGGGGACAGACCCTCCGCCCTGACCACCCTCCTGCTGCGCCCCTCCGGCGCTCCCCTCCAGCGGGGTAGCCAGGGGTACAGCTCAGCTCTGCCTGCTGTTTTCTCCAGCCTCAAGGCCTGGCTCTGGGCAAACCCACCGCCTGGGGGGCTGCGCTGAGCCCTTCACTGCTACGGTGTGTGTACAGGCTCCAACACTCAAACGGGGGCGTGGGGGGAGGAAGAAAACAAACAAGCCAAGCACACACTCCCCCATTCCCACTGGAAACCACTGCTGAGCAAAGCCCAAAAGAGGAAGGTGTCCTGCATCCGACCTTAAAGAGATGGGGGTGCTTGATGTAGAGCCGCCCTCTTGTTCCTCCCATCCCCAGAGCTCTGCAAGAGGAACACAGAGGGGTGTTACACCTGTGCAGAGGGTGGCCGCAGCGGTACAGGGACACCTCCTCTCCTCCCCAAACCCTTCCTGCTGCTTTCAAGGCAGAGAAACGAAGTTTCCCTTACGGGCTCCTGCCCTGGAGACACCACCCTCCATCGGCAGGGCCGTTCCTTACTTGTTTGCTCGAGATCCCAGCACAAAGGTTGTGGTTTCAGTCAGTCGAGTTGGATCCCACTACAGAGCAAGTGGAAAAGGGGCAACATTAGAAACAAAGCTGGTGCCAGCCCACGTTCCACGAGCCTCAGGTCTCTGATGGGGAACCTTGGAGCCGCCCCCAGCCTGGCAGGGAGGGAGCTGGCCACAGACCAGACTTCCACAGTGGAGGGAAGTTACATTCCTTCTGGGCTGATCTAAGCAGTTTCCATCGTGGGAAACACTTGTGGGATCCTTCTGGTACTACTGCTCTCCCCAGGTCTCCTAACAGCGGCACCACACCGCAGAGCTACAGGCTACAGTGCCTGGGGAGACAAGCAAAGGCCTCCAAGGACTTTGCTCCTCTTCTTGCTTCTCTCCTGCACTGGAGGGGCCCACTGGAGCAGACCACAGCTCAGTGCTGTCCTCAGCAGCAGGGCTCTGCTAGCGGAAGCAAAGGGGAGGAGAGGGTGAGCCCAGCTGTGTCGGCCAGCCAATACCTTTGGTCCATCCCTTTTCACAGGCTCCGAGACTTTGATTTTCAACCTGAGGGGAAGGAAAATGCAGTAAGAACAAGTCCCTGCAGCACCAGCACAGTCACTGCTGTGGCACCAGCAGCAGGGACTGAGCCCCAGCCCTTCCAGATCTGCCTTCCCTTCACACCCTCCCTTCCCCCGTGGTGCCCAGCTCCAGACCCTCATCTTTGCTGCACACTGTCCTCTCCTCAGCTGCCAAGATCCCACCACCTAGTCCTTCATACTCCCTTGTGCCTTTTTAAAACCGCTTCCTTGAAGGTCTTTACCTCCTGGAGGGGGAAAAGCTCAACTTAACCCCCTTCTGCCCCCATTCTGGCAGTCCTCCTTTCTGCAGGAGGGGAAGGAGACCCCAGGGTTTCTGTACTCCCCCGTCTGGGCAGCCTCATTTCCCTCCCACTCTCCCAAAACAGAGGCTCCAGCTCAGGACCCAGATACTCACGCAGCCATACCGGTGACCCCACGATCATTCAACAGACTCTGTCCTGGAGGTCGCCCTTTCCTCTGCATGGAAGAAATCCTTCAGTGTCTCAGCTGGACAGACTGAGGGAACCCCCTTGTTACCCGTCCCCTCCCCTCTCTGTGTCACAAGCAGAAACGCTGGCTGGCATGAGAGTGAGCAGCTCTGAGGCTCCCCAGGAGCGGCCTGTGCACCTGCACGCGGCCAGGCATGAGGAACAGGCTTCCCAAAACAGAAACCCCCTTGTGCCAAACCCCTCCTACCTTTTTGGGAACGGGGCTCCCTCGGCGATTCGGTTCATCATCCATCTGTCGGGCACGCTGGAAGAGGAACAGCAACAGCATGAGCAGGGCCCTTCTCCCCACCCAGCCATGCAGGGCTCCACGCATCCAGCCAGGTGCTCTCTCTTCTGCCACCTTCAAGGTGGAGAGCAAGAGCGTGCAGGGAAATCCTGACCCCACTCCATCTCAGTGAGAAGCACCAAACTGCAACAAGCAGCGACGGTGCCAGGGGACACCCTGCTCCCCTAGCCTGACCCCAGCGCTGCCTCCTTGCCAGCACGCTGGCGGGCAAGAAAAGGCAGAGAACAAAGCGATTCCAGCCCTCCTCCTCTTTCTCCCAGCTCTTGCAAGTCATTCAAGCCTCTGGGAACAATAAGAACTTTTACCTTTGGTGCCACCTGCTCATGGGGAACTCTGGGAACAACCTTCTTGCCATCAGAGAACAGCAGTTTGGCCTGTAGGAAAAGAAAGAAGGGTTACCTGATTCTTAGCCCGGAGAAGGGCCTGTCAGCAAACCCCACTTTCATGTACCTGCCCAAAAGCCCTGTAACAGCTCTGCTCTGGAGTGCTGCCACGCAGCGCTTTCACTGATGGCGAGGTGCAAAAGCTCAGTCTGAGCATGATAAAGTCTGGACAACTGGGGCAAGAGCAAGAGGTGAAGGAAAAAAACCCCACCCCACCAGGACTCTCCAACGGGCACCAGGGGACTGGTCTGTGCAAAAGCTCCAGCTGTATGACACGTGCTGACAGCAGCAGTGGAAAGCAGCAGCGTGGGCTGTCCAGCCCTCAGTGCTCTCCCCTTGATGGTGGGAATAAAGCCAAGCACAGGAACCACAGAAGGGCTGCAGACGTGTGTGTGTGTGTCTGTGTGTCTGTCCTGACTGATGGCAAGCCCATCAGGAGGGATGTGTCCTGGGCTGCTGAGCTGCTCCGCTCGGCCAGGCACTGAGCTGAGGCCATGGACCCCTCGCCAGCACCCACCTGTTCCAGGCAGCTCCGACAAGTCTCCTGGATGAGCTGCTCGGGATCCACCTCCTCCCCAACATTATCACGCACGTTGATGGCTGCCTTCTGGAAGAACTGGAGAGGAGGCAGCAGGAGAGGGTTAGGGCCTGAGCAGCCAGGCAGTGTCAGGGCGGGCAGGAGGGCCCAGCTCCCACGCTGCACCCTCACACAGGGCAGCCCGGCGTGGCACGGAGCTGGGGCGGCAGGGCCTGTCCCCGCAGCTCTCACCTTCATGTACTTGTTGAAGACAGCCCGGATTTCCTCGTTGATGCTGGGCTGCACGACAGCTCGCAGCAGGTCCATGGACACGGCTGGGTCCGTGAAACTGATGGGAGAGGACTCAGTGGGGAGGGGAGTACTGGACCCCCCGACTCCAGCCGGGTCTATCCCAGATCCCCCCTCCGGTCTGGTGCCCGGTCCGGCCAGCCTGGCCCAGTCCCTCTGCTCCACCTCCCGCCTCGGGCCCGTCCAGCCCGGGCTCCCCCCTCCATCCCCCCGGTTCTCCCGCACAGGCCGCGGCCCGCCCGTACCTGGTTGTCATCTGCGAGCGCCGGCCTCGCCGCTGCACCTGCCGGTGCTTGATCATGATGTTCCACGGGCTCTGCGGGACACACGCGTCAGCCGCCGCCCGGCCCGACCGCCCCCCGCCCGGCCCCGGCCCCCTCGCCTCACCGTGCCGATCATCTGCTCCTCGGTGCCGCCAGGACTCTCCTCGCCCGGCGGCCCCGGCTGCTGCTCCGCATCGCGGGCAGCGCCCATGGCGGCGGCCCCGGCCCGGCTCGGCTCGGCGCCCGGCCCCGCTCCCGTCCGCCCCGCTCCCGGCTCCCGGCCCCGGCCCCGCTCCCGTCCGCCCGCCCGGAAGCACCGGGCCCGGGCGCGTCATCGGCCCGCGCGGCCCCGCATCCTACAGCGGTTCGGGTGGGCCGGGCCCCCGGAGCCGCCCCGCCCCGGGCGGGGACACACTGTGCCCGCCCAGCGCCCGCCCAGCGCCCGCCCAGAGTCCGCCCAGCCTGGGCTCGAATGCCGCCGGGGCTGCGGGCGCCTCGTCGGGCCCCGCACGCCCGCGGTGCGGTGTCCCTGCCTCAGGCCGGAGCCGAGCCCGGCCGCTCCCTCTCACCTGCTCCGCGGGCGCACAGCACGGGCAGCGGGATATCGTCCCTCCTTCGCTTCCCTGCCAGAGCCGGGTTCCAGGCTGTAGGCCGCAGCTGGGTCTCCACCGCACCGTCCCCTCTGCGGGCCGCACAGCACTGACACGGTTGCCCCGGGAGCGTGGAAACGGGACGGGGACCGAACTGTGACGTGTGTCCCGCGGGCTCGGCTGCGGCGGGCTGGGCACGGGGGGGGGGAGCGGCGAGAGCCCCCCGAGCTGGCACCCCCGTGTGCACCCCAGTGTGCTCCCCAGTGTGCTCCCCGTGTGCTCCCCTGAGCTGGCACCCCTGTGTGCTCCCGTGTGTGCTCCCCCGTGTGCACCCCCGTGTGCTCCCGCGTGTGCTCCCCGTGTGCACCCCCGTGTGCTCCCCAGTGTGCTCCCCGTGTGCTCCCCTGAGCTGGCACCCCTGTGTGCTCCCGTGTGTGCTCCCCCGTGTGCACCCCCGTGTGCTCCCGCGTGTGCTCCCCGTGTGCACCCCCGTGTGCTCCCCAGTGTGCTCCCCGTGTGCTCCCCTGAGCTGGCACCCCTGTGTGCTCCCGCGTGTGCTCCCCGTGTGCACCCCTGTGTGCTCCCCCGTGTGCTCCCCGTGTGCACCCCAGTGTGCTCCCCAGTGTGCTCCCCGTGTGCTCCCCTGAGCTGGCACCCCTGTGTGCTCCCCCGTGTGCTCCCCCGTGTGCTCCCCTGAGCTGGCACCCCCGTGTGCACCCCAGTGTGCTCCCCAGTGTGCTCCCCGTGTGCTCCCCTGAGCTGGCACCCCCGTGTGCTCCCGTGTGTGCTCCCCCGTGTGCACCCCCGTGTGCACCCCCGTGTGCTCCCCAGTGCGCTCCCCGTGTGCTCCCCTGAGCTGGCACCCCCGTGTGCTCCCCGTGTGCTCCCCCGTGTGCACCCCCGTGTGCTCCCCCGTGTGCTCCCGTGTGTGCTCCCCCGTGTGCTCCCCCGTGTGCTCCCCGTGTGCTCCCCCGTGTGCACCCCCGTGTGCTTCCCCGTGTGCTCCCCCGTGTGCACCCTCGTGTGCTCCCCCGTGTGCACCCCCGTGTGCTCCCCGTGTGTGCTCCCCGTGTGCACCCCCGTGTGCACCCCCGTGTGCTTCCCCGTGTGCTCCCCCGTGTGCACCCTCGTGTGCTCCCCCGTGTGCACCCCCGTGTGCACCCCCGTGTGCTTCCCCGTGTGCTCCCCCGTGTGCACCCTCGTGTGCTCCCCCGTGTGCACCCCCGTGTGCTCCCCTGTGCCTCCACCAGCGGGTGGGTTCCTCGTGGCCTGTTTTAAACCTCCCCCGTGGCCTGTGTAGCCCTCTCTGTGGTGGGTTAGGCCTGGCTGGGGGTCAGATGCCCCCCAGAGTCGCTCCATCACTCCCCTTTTCAGCTGGACAGGGGAGAAAATAGATACTGGGAGGCTCAGGAGTGGAGATAAGGGAGAGATCATTCTGCAATCAGTCACAGGCACAACAGACTCAACACAGAATAAAGGAAAGAAAACTCTAATTGATGACCCTGCCCTGCACCCCCAGTGACACCGGTGATAAGTGTGGCCAGAGCTTAAAGCAGCTCCCCCCACCCCTCCCTTCTTCACAGACCTCACTTCAGTCAGGATTCCGCTCCCTTCTTCCCCCCGTTGTGGCACGAGGAGGGGCAGGGACTGGGGGAATGGGGCTTTGGGTCAGTTCCTCGCGAGTTGTTTTCCTTCTTAGCTGGGAGCGGGGGGTCATTGCTCACCCCCTTCCCCTGCTGCACGGCGGGGTCCCACCCATGGCAGACACTCCTCCATGAACTCCTTTCCCAGGGGGCTTCAGCTCCTCCCCAGCTGCCCCAGCGTGGGTCACTGCCGTGGGTGCAGTCACAAATCACAGTGTCTCTCAGGCCCAGCCTGCTCCAGCCTGGTCCCCCAGGGGTCACAACCCCCCAGCAAACCTGGCACGGATCTCTCCCTTGCTCGTCTCTCCCCAGGGGCTGCAGGTGCTGGCCTTGAGCCGGCTGGTGTTTCTGCTGGGCCTGCAGAGAGCTGCTGGCTGCTGCTGTCAGGGGCCGCCCCTGCAGCCCCCTCCTCCCCCAGGCCCCAGCCAGGCAAAGCTACGACACTCTGATCCCTGTGCGGGTGCGAGGTCAGGCGAGAACACCCAGCAGCAGAGAAGGCCCTAGATCTGAAGACAGTGCAGCTTCCTGGGTGCAGGCAGCGAGGGGCGGTGATGGAGCCCTGGAGCCTCGCAAGGCTGTGCCTGCTGGGAACAGGGCCCGCCTTGGGCGAAACCAGCTGCACACTGGCCCTGCCCAGGAGGCCGGGGAGACTCACGCTGCAAAAATGCAGATGTTTGTGCTTCCACGAGCTGTGGGCTCGTCCTGACATTGTTTTCTACCCCTTAAATAGAAAAACAAACTCACTGCTGCTCCAATCGTAGCGGCTCTGTGCCTTCTCCCTGAAGTCTCTCATCTTTCTGGAATCTCATTGTTTCTCTGAGGCAACGCTCCAAACCAGCCTTTCCCAGTTAGTGCAGAATAGTCAAAACAACCCGCTGTCTTCTAGACCTTCTTACCCGCTGTCGTGATCAACAAGCAGCTCTGCTCTGCATCAGCTGGGGAACGACGTTAAAAGCATGTTGCTGTCTTGTTGGTCATGTCTTTCCGTGCTGGTTCCAAGATGATTGTAAGATAAACGCCAATGGGATCTGCCAGAGCACACACTGCTGGGCCCACTGGGTGTCTCTGCCAGGTTTTACGGATGCTCCAGACTGGTGTGGGCATGGTGGTGGTGCCTCCAGAGGATGGTCTGGTGGTGTCTCTCAGCATTTGCCGCTGCCTCCACCCAGTGTGACCAGTGTGATTCTTCATCCTCACAGCTGTCGGCCCAGCAGGAACCACACTTGGCACCGGAACTGGATGCGGGAGAGGCTGGATGACTCACAGCTCGTGCTCTGGAAGATGCTCCTGCCCTTTGCCCCCTTCCTGCCACTTTGGCTGGTGCTGCATCAGCCTGGGATGAGATCAGGCTGTTACACAAACCTGCCCTGCGGATGTGGGGCCAATCACGTCACCATCAGTGCAGCCATAACTCCATTCTCACCAGCACCGGGCTTACTGGGATTGCTCCAGAGTGATAGTGACGAAGATTGGTGTTGTCTGGAGGAGAGGAGAAAACAGGTATGGATGGAGAAACTCAGAGGGAAAGGTGAAGAGAATGGTTTTATTTAACCCACTGAAGTTTGATGGAGAGAGGGCTCAGCTTGTACATGTGCTGCAGAGCACACGTGAGAGGACAAGTCCTTGTACTGGTTTAAACTGAGACTTGGATTCGATCTTTGGAAAAATCTTCCACCTAGAAGA
Organism: Porphyrio hochstetteri; assembly: GCA_020800305.1. Taxonomy (NCBI): domain Eukaryota; kingdom Metazoa; phylum Chordata; class Aves; order Gruiformes; family Rallidae; genus Porphyrio; species Porphyrio hochstetteri. The sequence continues at coordinate 17,197,232 of CM036921.1, read as the reverse complement.
ACACTTAGATCCTGGAACAAATCCCCAGTAAAGCAGTCCCTGTCTCTGGAGGGGTAGGGATGTCCTCAGCACGGGCAGGCCCGTGGGGCAGGCAGGATTTTGGTGGCAGCGGAAAGCCTGTTGAACCCAATCCCACATCCTGGTTGGCAGCAGGCAAAGCTGTGTTATCCTGCTGGATCCTCATGATGGTGTTGGGTCTGCCCTCACAGGTCACTGCAGGGCCACGGTGTGAGAGCATGAGCAGCACAGGGGGTCGGGAAGGAGGGATGGAGTAACAGCCAGTAAACTTTACCTGAATAACCTTTCATATTAGCATCAAACACAACATTTATACCAGCCCCCCCTGAGAGACAGCTGGCAGGTCATGCCAAGTCATCTGTGTCCCAGAGGGATGAGTCAGGTAGGAAGGGGAGGAGAAGAGGGAGAGAAACTGAGGGATCTGAATGCTGAGAGTCCCTTTCCTGTCGGTCTGTGTCAGCCCTGGGAAGCAGCAGGGGTGTCCCATGTCTGGGGAATGGGGTGGGTGCATGAGGTGGGTCTGGGTCCGGCTCCTGGCACCCCATGGAAGTGGGATTTCTGTGCTGCCAGCTCTGCATCAGTTTATTGACGACTGGCCCTGGCCACAGCCCGGCCGTCCCCGGGAGGATCTGGGTGCAGGAGCAGTGCTCCTTGTCACCACGGGCATTTGCTCTTTCTTCTGGCTGCTTCTTTTGCAGGTGACCATGGCACCTGTGTCTGCAGCACGCTGGAGAGGGGCTGCACATCCCTGCTGTGTCCTGCTGCAGCAGCAGACGTGCTTTTTTGGTTTCCTTTTCCCTGTTCACGCTCTGCCCTCTCATGAGCCTGGGGCTGCGTGGCCGGTAACCGGGCACAGTCAGGACACGGCTGGTAAGGAGAGGAGAAGCACGACCAAACCCCATTTGCAGCCCCAAGCAGTGTTCCTGGTGGACACACAGTGATCTCTGTCACCCCTGAGAGCGAGCTGGGGGGCTCCGGTGCACATCCCGCTCTCCATGGGCCTGTGCTGCCGTGTGCGAGGGGGCAGGAGTGATCCTGCTCTGCGGGACCCGGCCGTGTGGCTGGGGTAGGGCCTGCAGCACCCGTCTCTCCAGGGCGTTTATTTCAGTGACAGGCTTGTACAGCACGGTCCTGCATCAGCTCCCTGAGCGTTACCTGGGGTTAGAGCCTGCCCGAACGACAGCCTGGTCCCCGAAGAGAAGGAGCTGCTGGGTGAGGGACAAGGGCAGGGGCAGTGCTGGGCTGGCAGAGGGCCCTGCAGTCCTGCAGGTTGTTCCAGACTGTTCACCCAGCGTGCGGAAGGGAGTTGGTGCTGCCAGGGCTGGCAGGATGCACAGGCTGCTCCACAGGGCATCCTGCTGGGTGTGATTAACAGCGATAAGCACCGGGCTGTCAGGTTGGGCCGTGGAGCTGTGAGGTGACAGGTTGGGCTGTGGAGCTGTGAGGTGTCAGGTTGGGCCGTGGAGCTGTGAGGTGTCAGGTTGGGCCGTGGAGCTGTGAGGTGACAGGTTGGGCTGTGAGGTGTCAGGTTGGGCCGTGGAGCTGTGAGGTGACAGGTTGGGCTGTGAGGTGTCAGGTTGGGCTGTGGAGCTGTGAGGTGACAGGTTGGGCTGTGAGGTGTCAGGTTGGGCTGTGGAGCTGTGAGGTGACAGGTTGGGCTGTGAGGTGTCAGGTTGGGCTGTGGAGCTGTGAGGTGTCAGGTTGGGCTGTGAGGTGTCAGGTTGGGCTGTGGAGCTGTGAGGTGACAGGTTGGGCTGTGAGGTGACAGGTTGGGCTGTGGAGCTGTGAGGTGACAGGTTGGGCCGTGGAGCTGTGAGGTGACAGGTTGGGCCGTGGAGCTGTGAGGTGTCAGGTTGGGCTGTGGAGCTGTGAGGTGTCAGGTTGGGCCGTGGAGCTGTGAAGTGTCAGGTTGGGCTGTGAGGTGACAGGTTGGGCTGTGAGGTGACAGGTTGGGCTGTGAGGTGTCAGGTTGGGCTGTGAGGTGACAGGTTGGGCTGTGAGGTGTCAGGTTGGGCTGTGAGGTGACAGGTTGGGCTGTGAGGTGTCAGGTTGGGCTGTGAGGTGACAGGTTGGGCTGTGAGGTGACAGGTTGGGCTGTGAGGTGTCAGGTTGGGCTGTGAGGTGTCAGGTTGGGCTGTGAGGTGACAGGTTGGGCTGCGGAGCTGTGAGGTGCCAGGTTGGGCTGTGAGGTGACAGGTTGGGCTGTGAGGTGCCAGGTTGGGCTGTGGAGCTGTGAGGTGCCAGGTTGGGCTGTGAGGTGACAGGTTGGGCCATGGAGCTGTGAGGTGCCAGGTTGGGCTGTGAGGTGTCAGGTTGAGCTGTGGAGCTGTGAGGTGTGGAACACAGGATCTTCCACAGGCACGGGTGGCTCATGGAGAAATTGCATCTGAATTGAGTCACAGCCAGGAAGAAAAGACTTAAACCTGTACTTAGAGCATGTTTCTTGCAGTGAGCCCTCTCCCCACACAGGTTTGGCAGCACGCAGCCGTGCACCTTCGTGCCCCTGAGCCGTGTCCCTGCATTGCTGCAGCATGAATGGGCTGGAAAGCTCTTGGTTGTGGCGTGCAGTTGGAATTGTAGTTACAATGTCATGCTCAAACCAATTGATTTCACTCCCCCTCTGCAGCTGCAGGCTTAAACTTCTGTCTTTTGATCCAGCAAGTCTGACCCATTCCTGCCTGGTGCTGGTGTGTCCTGGCCAGACCAATCCTTCAGCTCTCCTGTCACACTGATCACACTTTGATTTCGGTGCAGTTCAAGGAGAAATCAGTGATGGGAAGGGGAAATGGCTAAATCAGATCCCAGCTAGCACCCTGCGTGACTTGAGGATGTCAGTTTAAATGGCTTTACACTCAGTGTAAAGGTTGAAAGTTGAAGTTACTGCTGAAGTTACTGGTGCCTCAAACATGCTAAATAAGCCCCTGCCCTGAGATCAGAACCAGAGAACAGGGCAGTAAATGTGGTGCTGTAATTGTTCTTTCATGTACCCTTCATGTGAGTGTCCAGGGGAGGCTGGCGGTTTGGGCCTGGGGTCTGAAGGCCTTGGGTGAGCTCTTGTCTTGGGAATTCTGAGACTTTTGGCTCCAGAGAGCTCTGTTTCATTGGAGCAGACCCTTCCACTGGATTTGTGGCAGCGGGGAGCAGCCTGAGCTGCCTTGTCCTGCCCGGCATCACAGGGAGGCACCGGCAGCATCCTGCGTGCTGGGGCTTGGGGAGGATGGTTTGTCCTCCCGGGGAGCAGCTGAGTGCCAGTGGTGGAGGGGTTGCTCAGAGCCTTCAGCAAGGTGAGGGGTTCAGCAGTGAAGAATCCACCTCCCTGCAGCCAGGGTTCCTGCTTCCCTCCTCCCCGTCCCCGTGTTGTTCTCCCTGCGGTGTGCAGCCGGCTCGGGATCCTGCTCCTGCCTTGGTTGTGGGTGGAGAAAGGCAGCTGCAACGGCTCTTTAGAAAACAGAATTACAGTAAAACGTGGGAGGTTCCTACCAGTCACCTGTGAGCTGCTTCCTGCCATTCCTGGTCCTGGGCTGCCTGGGAGGAACTTTAAATTGCGGGCGGCTCAGCCGCGGCCAGTGGCTCCGGCAGCATGACGGCGAGAGGCATCTTCCTGCTGGGTCTCCTTACCCTGTGGGCAGAGCTGCAGGCAGCACCCACCGCAGGCAAGTATGGGTGTGCTGGGAACACCCGCCCTCTCTAGATTGTAAGAATACTTTCTGTGTTTCCCTCGAATCATAGAATGGTTTGGGTTGGAAGGGACCTTTAAGGTGATCTGGTCCAACCTCCCTGCGATGAGCGGGGCATCTTCAGCAGGATGGGTGTTGATGATGCTGTTTAGTGATGGGTGTTTAGATGCCTGTTTTAATCTCGGTGTGTATGGCAGTTCCCTGTCAAGAGCTGTAACCCTGGTGAGGTTCAGCCCTTGGTTACATTTTATGATCTTTGAGGTTGGTTAAACTCCTGCCGGGGACAGAGACAGTGGTGGCACCAGCACACAGGCGCAGGGGCACTTGGGAGCAGGTTTGTCAGTTGAACCAGTGACCAGGGCAGGGACCAGTAGAAACATCAGCTCGGCCAGATGAAATGGATGGGGCTGAAACGGGCTGGATTGGACCCAGAGTGGGTGGCCTGGGGGGGGCCACGATGGTCCCTTCTGGCTGGGCAGAGCAGCTTCCATCCGCAGGGCTGGGACCCCCCTGGAGTGAGTGGGGACCCCCACCTCTCACAGCCCTGCTCGGGATGTTTCTAGCCCAAATGAGAAGAGGCAGGTTGTTAGAGCTCAGCTCTGCTGCCCACCCAGCTGCACCCATCTCGGACCAGAGCACAGCACGTTCCCAGCCCCGCTGGCAGCTGCCCCTGCGCTTTGCTTTGTAGCAGGTTCAGGGCATCTCCCCCTGGGGAGCCCTCTGAAAGCACCCGGGGAGGTGCTACTCTGACAGAAGGGAAATTCTCAAAGAAGAATTTGAGTGAGAAGTGATTTAGAGAGCAGCTTGAGACCTTGTGGAACCCCTTCCCTGGGGATGCTCCCGCTGCGGTGCAGGATGTGCTGTCTGATCCTGCGGGTTTGCTGTGGCTGGAACAAGGTGCTGGGGCCATGGCAGAAACGCTCTCGCTTTCCTAATGCTCTTTGCTAGAAACCTGAGCTTCTTTTGCTCTCAGTTTACAGGCTGGTTTTAAGCCTGACACCCACGAGCAGCGGTGCCGGTGTCTCCATTGCTAACGCCTTGGTCTGGAGCGATGTCAGGGGCCAGCACAGCCCGGGGCAGCCCTGTGCTGCTCTGCACTGCTGCTGCTCACAGGAGAGCACGCAGACTGATGACCTGCAGACAGACAGACAGACACTCTCTCTCTTACTTCCTTGCCTTTCCTTTCCGAGTTCTGGCTCAGCTCTTCAAGCCCTGCACCCCCCATCAGCCCGGTGACTGGCTCCCAGCGGGTGGCATTTGGGGTGCCCGTGCTTTAGGGGTGCTGGCAGCTGCTGGTGTTGCTGCTTGAAAGGGTCAGGGAAACTGGGAGGAGCGGGATAGGGATGAGTCTGGGCGATGTGGGGCTTGCTGTGGTGCCCGGCTGGGCCATGGCACATCTTGGTGCCATCCCTCCCTGGTGCAGCCAGAGCCCTGGGTGGGAGCTGAGCGCCCGGGCGGCAGCGTGCTGCAGCTCCTGCCACGGCTCCTCTGCTGCCCTGCTGCTGCCCGCAGCGAGGGTCCCTGGGGCACTGGCCCCACCAGGACACTGCTGTGCCTCGGGGGGCACTGGCATAGCCTCAGGGGCCGTGTGGGCAGGCAGATCCCCAGAAACCCCCCAGGAAAAGCCGTGGGGCACCCTGGCAAACCCGGCTGCCGTGAGCGCGGGGAGCATCCTGCTCGGCAGCAGAGCGCCAGGTCTGGGACCCTGAGCCATCACGGCACAGACCCCCGTGGGCTTTGCCCATCCGGGAGCCCGGCGTGGGGATGCAGGGTGCTGGTGGGTGGGACCCGCGGGTGGGGGTGTGGATGGGTGCCGTGGGAGGAGCAGTGGGTTAGAGCCGTGGGCGGGAGGTGTGGGTGGGAGGGCAGAGCGGGGCTGGCACCCCGGAGCTGACACTGCTGCTTTCTGCCCCCTCCCAGGGTGCCCGGGAGCAGCCCCTGCCCGGCAGCCGCATCCTGGAACCGCTCCGCCCGGGAAGAGCCCTGTGCCTGGGGAGGAGCCCAGCACGCTGCCTGCTCTGCAGCCCAGCAGGCTCACCCCGGGTGGGAAGTGGGGCTCGGGTCTGGAGAGGGTGGGTAAGGACCAGCGCCAGCCCGGGGCTGAGCCAGGGGCTGCTGTGACCCCCACCCCGGGGAAGAAGCCAGTGACCGGGGGGGCGTCTGCGGTGGGGAACAAGCCCACGGTGGCTGTGACGTCAGACACCAGGGAGAAACCCAGCTCAGGGAAAAAGCCAGTGTGTGGGGGCAAGGCTGGGACTAGGGAAAAGCCAGAGGATGTAGCAAAGCCAGCGGAGACTGGGGGGAAACCAGCGCCGGGGGGGAAGCTGGAAGCTGGGGAGAAGCCTGTGCTGGGGGAGAAGCCAGAGGCTGCGGGGAAGCCGGAGAGTGAGGGGAAGCCTGAGGGGGGAAAGAAGCCAGAGTCCGAGCAGGGTGAGAGTGGGGAGGATGATGACAGTGACGATGACGACGATGACGACGAAGACGATGATGATGATGAAGAAAATGAGCATGGTGATGATGAGGATGATGGTGATGATGAGGATGATGGTGATGACAGTGGTGATGATGGTGAAGATGATGATGGCGACAATGGCGGCGACCGTGGTGATGATGGTGATGGTGACAGCGATGATGATGACAGCGACTATGGAAATGATGATTACTACGGAGGTGACGATGATGATGGTGACATCGATGCCGATGGTGGAGGTGATGGTGATGACGCTTGGTGACCGATTCTGCAGGGTGTCTGAGGAGTGTGTGGGGCGAGGACAGTCTGTGGTGGGTGGGTGCAGGGGTGGCTGCCCCTGGCCTCCTCCTCTGCCTCACCCTGCCAGGGCTGGTCCATGACACCATTTCGGGCAGTACTATCTCTTTCCGAATAAACCCCACGCTGGATTGCCAGCTCAACATGACAAGCTGTCCCTGGTCACTGCCTGGCATGGCCAGGTCATTGTGGTTGTCCCAGCTCTGCTCTGAGCACAGGGAACTCCTACATCTGCTCCTGCCCAGTGTGGGCTTGGCAGACCCTTTGCACAGCCACTGGACCCTCCCATTGGGACAGCCACAGGGACAGCCCTGGCCAGGCACACACCCAGGACCAGCAGAGCATCTCTGGGCCAGGAGAAACCTCCCTTTGGAGTCTGTCCTGCCCCTGGCTCCCTGGAGCACCCTGGGGAGAGCTGCTCCATGGCCAACCCCTCGTTCCCCCTGCATCCTCCGAAAGCAGCTGCTGTTGGCAGGGCTTGGCCAGGACCCAACCGGACACCCACAGGTCACAGAGCTGGTGGGTGTGCACAGGAGTTGTGCCAGGGTGCTGGGAGCTCATGTGCCCCTTGGAGCCTTGCCTGTGCCTGCTGTGCTGTGCCATGCCATGCCATGCCAGCAGTGGGGTCAGGAGCTGGGGGGCTGGTCCCCATTCCAGGTGAGAGGAGCACCCACTGCTGACCCCCAAGGGCTCAGGGCAGCCCCAACACGCTCCCCCTGCAGAGCTGCAGGAATTGGAATGAGCCCAGCAGGGATGAATGGATGGATGGACCTGTGGAGTTTGGGCAGGATTTGTGTGCAGGACCCAGGGACACTCAGCTGCGAAAGCACTGCCCCTGCCCAGGACCCCAACCCTCCCACTGGGGCTGTGGTGGTCCCATGGAGGTCGGTGGGGGTTTAGGAGGAGACTGACACCGCAGTGCTTTTCACAAACTGGGTTTAATGGGAGCTGGGGAGGACAGAGATTCCTGTGCTCAGCGCTGAGCGAAGGGTGAGGTGTTGGAAGTGGGGTGGGAGATGGATCCTCCTCCTGCAGCCTGTGGATCCCGTCATGGCCAGCTCTCTGGCTGCCTGGTGCAGGGTGACTGCACACGTGGGGTCCTCAGCTCTGGTCCAGGTGGGGGCTAGGTGAACCCTGAGGGGAGACAGGAACATCCATGTCCCAAGGCCTTGCCTCTGAGTATGCTGAGGCGCAGCTGTCGGGCCTGCAGCAGACTTCTGGGGGCCGAGGGGATCCAAGACCTCCGGGACCCCTCCTGGGGAGCCATCGGGGGGGTTCCCAGTCACTTCTGCCGTGTGCACCCCACCCATGGCTGTGCTCATCCCTTTACATGCTGGCTGCACACCCTCCCACAGCCACATCCCCGGGGCTGCCCCTGCCCACCCCTGCCCACCCTGCACTGACCTGCAGACACCAGCCGGGCCAAGAGGCAGCAGAGCCCCAGGAGCAGGAGCAGCGGCAGCAGCCGCATGGTGTGGGCTGAGCAGTGGGGGGCTCCAGCCCCGACACAGGCAGGGGCTTAAATCCTCCTGGGGCTGGAGGTTGGTCCCAGTGACCTGGTCCGTGCCCCAGCACCTGGCACGCTCCGTCTGAGCGTGACCAGCCCTGTCCCCTCCCTCCTGCGGGCTGCTGCCACCACACAAGGAGCCGTGAAGGTGCCGCTGCTCGGCGCGGGCCTCGGTGCAGGCCCGGGCGAGCTGTGTGGCACCCTGCGCCATGCTATAAGCCAAGAGCAGCCAGCACAGGTTCCCACTGCAGGGGACAGGTGGAGGGGACAGCAGCAGCGAGGGGCCAGGGGACACTGGTGTGGGGCTGGCCCTGCCGAGGCGGTGGAGGTGGCTCCCTGGCCGAGCGCTGTGGAGCGGCCCGTGGTGCCCTGGCAGCTCTCCGGGCATTGTTCTGGCTTCGGGAACAATGGCTGGCTCCTGAGGGACACAGTGTGACCGGACATGGTCCACAGCCCCCGCTGCCACCAGCCCCTCAGCCTGGCACCTCCTGGCCTCCAGGCCTTGGGGGCACAGCCATGGTCCAGGGCTGGCCGGGAGCGTGGGGCCCCGGTGCTGGGTCAGGGAGCAGGAGGCTGTTGCTGGGGACTCGAAAGGGCTCCGTGCAGCCTCAGCAGCAGGTCCTGTGTCCTCGCTGGGTTCCCATCCCACAGAGCCAGAGCTGCCTCTTGCCTCCTGCTTCTTTCCGTGGGGCTGCCAGGACTGGCCACCCCAGTCCCTGTGTCCGCCTGCTGCTGGGGGCTCTGGGGTGGGCACGGACCTGCACCAGCATGGCTGCTCGGAGGGACATGGCCCTTCCCAGGGCCTGGCTCTGCTTCCTACCCACAGCTCTGCCTGTGCCCAGAGCACCACTGCAATCGCTTGGGCCCTGCCTCTCCCGGGGGGACCCTGAAGCTGCCCCAGCACCCTGTTGCTTGGGAGTTATCTGTAAGGGTCCCACCGGCTGCCCCAGCAGCGGGGGCTGTCCCGGGACGTGCTGCCTGTCCCCAGGGCTGTACACACCAGCACTGGGGTGGGTTTTGCTGGTGCTGCCTGTGGCAGGATGGAGGCCCCGTTGCTGCTGGGGCTTTCCCGGCCGGATCCCTTCCGGGAGCGCCTGTCCCTGCACGAGGCAGGAGGGCTCGGCACGCCGGCTGCCTGCCTCTGCCTGTGCACGTGTGCGTGCAAGCCAGGCTGGCCAGCTGTGGGCACGTGTCTGTGCATGCAGGCCACACTCTGGGGGCACGTGCTGGCCAGCTGTGCGTGCCCCTGGTGCCCATCCCCAGTCTGGGCTGGCAGGGTGGCATCACACACTGCCAGCACCAGGCTGTGTGGGGTGCCTCTCCGATCCTTGTGGCCCTGTGTGTGACACACAGGTGACATGTAGGTGGGATGACCCACATGGAGCTGTGAGAAGAGGAGCAGCGGGGACCACCGGCTCCCCTGTGCTGAGACATCCCTGCTCCCCACAGGGCCTGTCCCTGTCCCTGGGTGGGCAGCAGGGACAGTGCCTGGCTTGTGCCAGCCCCAGGCAGTGTCCGTCCTGACAGGCCAGTGGGTTCCATGCAGGGCAAGCTGGGATGTGCCATGGCTGGGGGATCCGCTCTGCCCCTCGGCTCCCCCAGCGCTTCTCCTGCCATGCACTTGGTCCAGGCAGGAGCATCGTCCTGGTGGCACAGCGCCGTGCCCGTCCCCATCACTGCTGAGTGCCTGCCCTGGGAGGTGCCACATTCCTGGGTGGCACATTCCCTGGGCTGGGCTGCCTGGCCTGGCCTGGGCTGCCCTGGTCCCTGTTTCCACCACGGTGTAGGTCTGGCTGGTGGCTCTGCCCCGCGCAGCTGCACCCATCACTCACCCTCTGCACCCCCACCCGTGTGAGCTGGACGTGGCAGCAGAGCAGGGCAGGGGTCACCAGCACGGGTCCCTCACGTGGCGTGGTGTTCTGTGGGCACTGTGGCCCTGCCATCCCATGGGCTGGGAGTCTCCGTGCCACCAGGAGTGTCCTGGACAACACAAGGTTGTGTGGGATGTGCTGAGAACAGCCCTGGGACCACGGCAGTCCTGTGGAGGGGTCCCCTTCCCACCACCTACCCTGACTCTGCGCCCACCAACTGCCACCAGCACGTGCTTCTGGCTTTGCTCCTGCCCCCCTCAGCCTTGCCACGTGGCCGTGCCCCGAGCCAGGGACGTGGCTGGGGTCTCCAGATGGGCCTCCAGAGGAGCGGCAGGGAGGAGCTGCGGTGGGGCATGGGCGAGTCGGGACGCCTCCCTCCAAACCCCACCCCGGGTCTGACTTTGCTGGCCTCTCCCCACGGAGCTTTCCTCACCCTACACTTCCCCCTTGGGAGAGTAATTACGGCAGTAATTAGGAAGACAATTATTCCTGCTGAATGGGAACATCTTAATCTGTTTCTCCCTCCTTTTGGCAGGTGTCACCCCCACGCCCGCCCACAGCGGGATGCTGGGACCCGCCTGCTGCCAAGTCCTACACGGGAGCCTTGCCCCGCGGTGGGGCTGACCCCTGGCCAAAAGTGGGGCAGGCTCTGAGCCGTGTCCCATCCCCAGCACATGCCCCTTGTGCCAGCTCAACGCAGCCACCAGACCCCCACCTGCTGCCGGGAGCAGGGGGCTGTGGGGGGGCAGAGCTGTGTGCAGACAGCCCCTCGGGAGGGGAAGGGGTGAAGGGGATGGCCCCAAGACCGGAGAGGGTGACCATGTGGGTCACACAGGGCAGATGGTGCCTGCGGGGGGGATGGACGTCAGCATCACCGTTGTGCAGGACATCCCTCACACAGCAGCGGGGATGGTACCCACGGGCTCAGCCCCCTGTGTGGGGCCATCCTGCCCTGGATGCTCCCAGCCAGTTGGGAGGGAGCACAGGCACAAGGGGAGATGGGCATGTCCCCCACATGGATTTTGTGCAGCCATTCCCCCAGGACCCACACTGCAGGGAGAGCAATGCCACAGCATATGATGCCCCAGCTCCTTGCCTGGCTGATGACTGTGCCAGAGCAGGCAGGTTTCCATGCCTTGGCACGGCACTGCCACGCTCACCGGCTGTGGAGGGGCCGGTGCCAACCTCCCCCTGCCCATCCCCATCACTGGCTCATCCCCAGGGGGCTGCAGGTGGCTGCCAGCAGTGCCCCCAGCCCAGCTCGGGCACGCTGCTGCCGCCTGGCTGGGCTTCCCAGGGGCTGTGCCGGGGCCGCCTTCCCGTCCTACCGGTCCCCCCGGCTTGAGGGCTGCGGCTGGGATGCCGCCGGGGAGGCCGGGCCCGGCCTGGGTGCGGCTCCTTACCTGCACGGCAGGAATTAGCCAGGTCCGGGCGCCAACGTCGCTACCTCCGCCCCCCGCCGCACCTTAAATCCCAGCCCCCCCGCACTCGGGGCCCAGACCCGGCTGCCCAGGGCACCATGGAGCTGCTGCCTGGTTGCTTCCTCCTCCTCTTCCTCCTCCTCACAGCTCTGCTCCCCCCTGCCACACGGTCTGGCCCTGCCCCGCTCGCAGCCGGCGGAGAGAAGCCGGGGACAGGTGAGTGCGCCCAGGGCCAGGGATGCTCCGGGTGCCTCCGCCTCCCGGTGCTCCCTGTGCAGCCGCGGGGCCACAGGGCTGTGGGTGATCTGGGTGCAGTGCTGGGGGGGCTGCTCCCCCCCGCAGCTCTGCAGCCCTCCCCCAGCTGCTCTGTCCCCCAGAGAAGCCCGGGTACTGCTACCACATCGCGGAGGTGGAGAACCCGCTGGACGAGGACTGCGGTGCCTGCCGCAGGGGCGCCTCCTGCTCCCGCTGCACTGGTGACACCGGCTGCCCCGGGGCCACCAAGTGCTGCCCCAGCAAGTGCGGCTACACGTGCCAGGAGCCAGTGCTGGGTGAGGGTTCGGTGCTGCGGTGGTGGGGCTCTGGAGGGGCAGAGTGCAGGGGTGGGCAACAGGAGGGGTGAGCCGGGGAAACGGGGAAGGGGTTTCCCTGGGGTGCCCCCAGCTCCTGCTGGGTCCTAGAGTCCATTGGGGCACCATGCTGCGTGGTGGGGGAGCACCTGGGCTGCTGGTGCAGGGGTCCGTGGCGCAGGTGAGCACGGAGCTGGCTGCTGGTGGGAAGGGTCCGGCGGTGAGAGGGCACCAGAGCCGTGCAGACCTCTCTGAGGGCGCTGGGAGCACCAAGCCTGGCAGCATCCCAGCCCCGTCCCCAGCTCAGCCTGTCGCCCTTGGACCACGCAGATTTCTGCCTCCTGCCCTCGGTGTGTGGCAGCTGCAAGGCGCTCTTCCGACGCTTCTTCTTCAACGCCACCAGCCAGCGGTGCCAGGAGTTCATCTACGGCGGCTGCGGCGGCAACAGGAACAACTTTGAGAGCGAGGGCGAGTGCTTCCAGGCCTGCTCCCACGTCGGGAACTAGCCACGAGCCGTGGCTGCGCCTGCCCCTGCCCCGGCCATACCTGGCCCAGCTCCTGACCCCTCGTCTCTCAGTGCCAGGTGCCCCCTGGCACCAGCCCCGGGGGTGCGGTGGCCTCTGCACAGCCCCTGCCCGGTGGAAGATGCTGCTACCATCGGGCACATCCCTGTCCCCACAGGGAGATGTTCCCCGTGGGGCTGGTGGCCACGGGTGCTGCTGCTGGAGGTGGCCGTGCCAGGGGCTGTGCTCTGCCTGGGGATGCTCGCCAGTGCCAGGGCAGGGACGTGTCCCCCCAGCAGTGCAGCTGCCCACACCTGCGCCGTGGTGCCAGGCCAGAGGAGCCTGGCCCCTCCCTGGGGCTGTGACGCTTCAATACAAGGACAGGTCCTTGGATGAGCACGTCTGGGTCTTGTCCTTCCTGCCCACCTGGGCAGGAGCAGGCAGTGCCCATCCCTCTGGGCCACTCTCCCCTGCTGGGACTCCAGAGTGCCTTCAGGAGCACTGAAAGGTGGCCCCAGGGCTCGCCTCAGCCAGCACCCTGCAGCTGCCATAGCCTCTGGAGGGGCCCCAGCTCTGTCCCCAAGCTGCTGATGTGACAGGCTGGGAGCTCATGTGGCATAACAGAGGAAACAGCCCCCATCTCGATGGATGCTCAGGGTAGTGCCTGCCCCACAGCCTGCCCCTGGCCCATGGGTCTGTGTCTGCACCACTCCAGTTGCCCCATGGCACCGACCCGGCATGGGCTGACCCCCTGGCCCCAGCCCCGGGGGACCATCCCTCCCTCTGCACGTCACGGGCGATGCTGGGGCTGCTCCAGGAGCACACGGGGCTGTTGCAGGGGCTGCTGGGGCCAGTCTTGTGCTGCTGAGACTCCGGGGTGTCTGGAGGTGTCTATGTACACGCTTTATTGCTGGAGGTGGTGGGGAGGGGACAGGCCAGCTGGGGCCCGTCACCACCCCATGTCCCCTCATGAAGGCATCTTCTTGCCTTGGAGCTGCTTCTCTCTGGTCACACAGAGTCTGAAAGGGAGGATGTGCTTTTAGGGAGCCCCAGGGCTGTGGGAACAAGGGACCAGTGGCCACAGTTGCAGCCAAGCTGGCGCTGGTGTCCTCCTGCTCAGTGTCCCTTCTGGTGCCCTCACCCCAAGAGTGCACCTCTGCCAGGAGCAGAGCGCTGGGGCAGCAGCAGGAGCCAGCCCTGCAGTGATGCTGAGCCAGGAGCACGATGAGGGCTGTGCCCTTCGCCCAGGTCCCTTCATGCTGGCACCCTGCATAGCCCAGTGCCAGCTCCGGCTCGGTGGCACTGGGCCCCCTTACCATCAGGCACCCGCATGCAGACGTGGCCACAGCCGTTGCTGCAGCACTTGTGGCCCCAGGGACACTCCTCATCGAGGCTGCACAGGTCCAGGCACATCCCCCGGCCCTTGGGGACAGGGCAAGCTCCCTCTCTGCCTGCAAGGCACAACACCCTGCAGCGGGGCACCCAACTAGGGGCCACCCCACGGCTCCTGGGGCAGCACCTGGGCCCTGGCCGAGCTGTACCTCACCTCCGGGGGTGTCCATGCAGAGGCGGCTGCAGCCGGTGCGGGTGCACCTCTGTCCCCAGGGACACTGGGAGCTGGCCTGGCACTGCTGCTGGCACTGCTGGGCACTGTGCTGTGGCACAGCCATGGCATCACTCTCTGTGGGCAGGAGAGGACAGTCACCAGCAGCTCTGAGCTGAGGCCAGGCCTGCTCATCACTGGCATGGAAAGAGGGGAGACATGGAAATAAGGATGGGGACCAATGGCATCCCTGGAGCCAGCTGGGGCAGGACCCTGTGGGCACAGGTGCCCAGGCAGCCCCTGGCACGGGGCTCCAGCGTGGTAGCGGCACGGGGTGCTCAGCGGGGAGGGGGGGCCAGGATGCGCTGTGGGGCTGGTGCTGGGGGCACCCAGGGCTCTGTCCCCACTGGGCTCCGCGCGGGGATGGGGGGACACTCACGCCCCGGGGCAGGGGGCTGACCTTGCAGAGAGGCTGGCATGCAGACGTGGCCGCAGCCGTTGCTGCAGCACTTGTGGCCCCAAGGACACTCCTCATCGAAACTGCAGAGGTCCAGGCACGTCCCGCCCTCCCTGGGGATGGGGCACGCTCCCACTCTGCCTGCAAGGCAAGCACCCAGCTGGGGGGCAGCCGGCTGGGAGCACCCCTCCGTGGGGCACCCCGGGGAGCCTGGCTGGCTCTTACCACCAGGGATGTCCATGCAGATGTGGCCACAGCCGATGCTCGTGCACCTCTGTCCCCGGGGACACTGCGAGTCAGCCTCACACTCCTCTGCACACCGGCTGCCGGCCCCGTCCCGGCTCTCTGCGGGGGCACAGCGACCCCCCGTCACCCGCCAGCCCTGGGGGGCTGTGAGCCGGCTCCGGGGGCCGGGCGCTCCCGCTACCTCTGGGCACGGCCACGCAGGCCCAGCCGCAGCCGCTGTCGCAGCACTTCTCCTCCCGCCCGCAGCCGCTGTCGTCCAGGCAGCGGTTCCGGTGTCTGCGGCGGGGGTCCCAGCACGGCTGTGCCCGGGGGCACTCCCCGGGGTGCTCTGCCGGAGGAGGGCACCCGGTGAGGGCCGCGGGGCGCCCAGGTGTCCCGGCCCCCCCCCCGCCGGGCCCGGTGCCGCCGGCGCTCACCCACGGCGGGGCGGGCGCAGCGCATGGCGCAGCCGGAGGAGCAGCACTTCTCCTGCCGGGGACAGTCCCTGTCGTGGGCGCAGGAGTCCAGCTCTGCGCACAGCTCCGGCCTCTGCCGCGGCCTCAGCTTGGGGCACTCGCCGGGTTTGTCTGGGAGGGGTGGGAAGGGGCAGCAGGGGTCTGCACCCCCCACCCCGTGCACCCCCCTTCCAGGAGCCTCGGGGCGCCCTGATGGCCGTTCCGCAGGGGGTCCGGGCGCCTGCCCTGCAGCAGCGCCGCCCCACATCCTGCCCCACAGGAGGCTCGCCAGCGTGCCCGGCGCTGCGTGGCACCACCCTCCCAGTGACTGCGCCCTCACCTCGTTCAGGGGCTGCGCACACACGGCCACATCTGCCGCTGCCGCAGCACTTCTCGGCCCCCGGGCACTGCCAGTCCCCGGCGCAGGCGGCGCCGCACGGGGCTGCGGTGGGCAGCACCTCCTCGGCCACGGGGCAGATGCCCGGCTTCTCTGGGGGGAAGGACACGGCAGGGCTGGGGCCGTGGGGGTGTCCCAGCGCCCAGAGCTGGGTGGGACCCCCTGCTCACTGCTTCCCTGCCCGGCACGGCGCTGAGCAGCTCGCACCTTGGGCCGGGGACAGGCAGACGTAGTCACAGCCCTGCAGGCAGCACTTCTCCTCGCCGGGACACTCAGCATCGTGCCCGCACCAGGCTCTGCAGTCATAGCTGGGGAACAGCCCGGCGCGGGCTGGGCAGAAACCAGCCTTCCCTGCGGGACATGGAGCTGCAGTGCCCCCAGCCCGGCTGTACAGACCCACACCGCATCCCCCACCCCCCATCCCGGCTGTACAGACCCACACCGCATCCCCCACCCCCCATCCCGGCTGTACAGACCCACACCGCATCCCCCACCCCCATGCAGCCCCTCAGCACCGCAGCCCCGGGTGCACCAGGCCCTGCAGCACAGCTCTGCCCCATGGCATCGCTGCAGCATCTCCTCCCACGGGAAGCACGAGGCTGGCACCAGGCCTCTGCCCATCCTCATGGCAGCTCCTCTCCCAGTACCACTCTGCAACTCAGGCAGCGATGGGGCTGCGGCAGTGTCTGACCCATGGGTGCTGGGGGGTCCCAACCACGGCACGGGGCAGCTTGGTACCAGGGTCCCCGAGGCAGACAGGGTGCAGGTCCCCAGGGGTCCCAGTCTGGACAGGTCCCTGCAGTCTTTGTGTTGTGCTTCAGCTCCTGGAAGCGTGGCCATGGGGACCAGGGCAGGCAGAGCTGCTGGAGCTCCAGGGCAGCTCCTGCCCCCTCACCTTGGCCGTGCGTGTGGCAGTCCTGGCTGCACCGCTGGTGACAGCACACCTCGGATGGGGGACAGTCCCGGTCCTGCTGACACCTCTGCTGGCGGTGTGGCTGCAGGGTGGTTGGGGCAGGGCTGGTGTCCTCTGCACCACGGAGCAGGGCCCAGGCAGTGGTACCGGCAGGGAGGAGGTGAGATGAGGACAGTGGCCACCCCTTCCATCCCTTCCCCGCTCCAGTGCCCTCCCAGGAGCTGCGTGGTGGGTCCTCACCCCAGCCCCTCTCTGCCTATCGTGGGTCATGCCCCAGTGGCACCACGGCCCCCGGCACGTGCCCACCCACGCGTACGTCCACGCCGTGCCGCTGCATGGCCCAAGCCACAGCCCCACCTGCAGCAACTGCCTCCTGCAGCTGCCACCACCTTGGCAGGAGGCCTTGGCATGGGGGCAGGGGTGGCACTGGCCCCCGGCACAGCCAGGCTCACCGTGCAGCGGGGCCAGGCAGGCGAGCCCGCAGGGGAGGGGGCAGCACTTGGCGCTGGCGGGGCAGTCGGTGTCCCGGGTGCAGGGGGCCTGGCACGGCGCGTCAGTGTCCGGGGGGGGGCTGGCGGGGCAGGCACCGGCTTTCACTGGGGACAGCAGCGAGAGGTTGGGGACAGGCGGGGGCTCCTGCCAGCCCCCACAGAGCCTGCTGCAGTGAGCCTGGGGCGAGGGGTCCCCATTGTGCCCTGGCTCCAGACCTTGGCTCCCGAGCCGTGGCACGGCCTCGGGTGCCCCCTCACCAGGCGGGGCTGGGGGCAGGCACTGGTGCCCACAGCTGCTGCTGCAGCATTTCTGCACGTCTGGGCAGTCGCTGTCGCGCCGGCACCGCTCCCGGCACGGCCCCGGCTGTGCCGCAGGGCACTGCCCAGGTTTGGGTTGGTCTGGTGGGAGACAGCAAGGGTGAAGCTTCGGCACCCCCCACTGCTGCCCAGCCCACCCTGGGCTCCCTGGCCCCTCGCCGTGGCCCACACGTGCCCAGCGCCCACGTCCCAGCCTCCGGGAGCTGCGGGTGCGGGGAAGGGGCACGCAGTCCCGCGGGGGCTGTGGCAGTTGGGGGTGGCACAGGCCCCCAGCATGGAGGGGCCGTGGGGCTGCTCCTCCCGCCCTTACCCTGCACCGGCTCCAGGCAGGCGGGGCCGCAGCCCAGCAGGCAGCACTTCTGCGCTCCCAGGCAGTCCTTGTCTTCCAGGCAGGGGAAGGAGCAGGGGTCCCACAGCCCCTCGGGGGCTGCTGCTGGGCAGGCACCGGGTTTCTCTGCAATGCCGGGCGCCACAGGGCCGGGAGGTGAGGCTGCACCAGCGGTGTCCCACCAGGAAACCCACCCAGGCTGGATCCCACTGCCCACCCTTCCCAGACCCCCTGCCTGCCCCTTGCCGGACCCTCTGTGCACCCCACCCCAGCCTCAGCAGTGCAGGGAGAGCTGCTCAGCAGTGACTGGGACAGCACTGGGGCAGCACTGGGACAGCACTGGGACAGGGACGGGGGCAGAGGATGGCGGCTGCCCCAGGCCAGAGGTGGCTACCGGTGGCCGTGCCGCGGTGCCGTACCTTCGGCCGGGGGGGTGCAGCGGAGCCGGCAGTCCCGGGGGCAGCACTTGTGCCAGCCGAGGCAGCTGGAGTCGTTGGCGCAGAGGGGGGGCTGCAGGCGCAGGCAGCGGGTGAAGTCCCGCGGGCACCTCCCCGGCTTCTGGGGGTCCCCTGCAGCGGGACGGCAGCGTCAGGGCAGCGCTGGGCCGCAGAGCTCCTCGCCCTCCCGAGCCCCGGGGAGCAGTGCCTGGGCCCCCCGGGGAGAAACGGGACCGAGGAGGGGGGCACAGCCTGGGGGGCAGGGTCCTGGCAGGAGCTCAGCCTTCTGGGGTGCTGGGCCAGGGGCCTGGGACCCGCTGACCCTCCCTCATTGGCACTGCGGTGCCCAGACAATGGCAACGCCTGGGGGTGCTGGGCAGAGCCTGGGGTGGGGGCAGAGCCTGGGGTGGGGGCAGGAGAGGGGCTGGTGGGAGCAGGGCTGGAACCTCCCCTGCAGCATGGCCCCAGGGCTGCTGTACCCCCACACCAAGACCCACACAGCACAGCATGGCATGGCACAGCATGGCATGGCACAGCATGGCATGGCACAGCATGGCACAGCATGGCACAGCATAGCACAGGGAGAAACCGGCACCGAGCCAGCACCAGCTGGAGGTCAGGATCCATCCCTGAGCTGCCTGCTGCCCCGTGCATCCTCACGCCTTGCCGCTGCCTCCTCCTCCTCTTCTTCCTCCTCCTCCTGGCACCTTGTGCTCATCTCAGCCACGCTGGGACAATCAGGACAACCCCTGCCTTTGGCACAGGTGTGGGCGAGCTCCAGCTGGCACCTGTGCCCAGCTCCTGCCCACCAGCCCGGAGATGCCGGGGGAGCAGCAGGTTCTGCAAACACCCCCGGCTGGCCCCGGGCCGGGCCGCGCTGTTTGGGCTGCAAACAGAGACGCTGCCGGGAGGTTTCACTCCAAACAGCAGCTGCTGGGTTAAAACAAAGGAGCCCGGCCCTTGCCCGGGGGTGGGCAGAGCAGCACCACAGCTGGGCACACCGCCCCCAGCAGCACCCCAATAACAGGGACCTGTGTCCAGGCAGCAGCACCCACAGCCTGGACACCTCTGCTGGGGTTTGGGTCACTCTGTGTGGTCGGGGAGCACACACAGGGGTGGGGAAGGGCTGGAAGTGTGAGGGGCAGAGCCCAGACGCTGCAGCAGGGCTGTGGGTGCAGGGCTCAGTGCAGCCCCCCAGGCGCTGGGCTCTGGCACAGGCGTCCCAAGCCCAGGTCTGTCTGTGCCATTCCAGGGGTGCCCAGGGAGGGTCCGTGCTGCATGCAGCACCCCTGGGTGCTGACAGCTGCTGTGCACAGGGTGCAGGGGTGCCCGTGGGGATGCAGGGGGTGTGTACATACCTGTGCAGCCCGGGGGGAGCGGGGTCCCCAGGCACAGGCGCTGCAGCCAGAGGGGACACAGCTCCCCACCAGCGTGTGCCAGGCAGGGACAGAGGGGACACGGTGGGGGCGCAGGTGGGCTGGGGTGCAAGGGGCTGGGGCCAGGATGCCAGTTCCTGGCTGCTGGCAGGTTTGCCTGCTGGTACTCACCGCCCTTCTCCTCTGATGTGGTGCCCAGCTCTGCCCTGAGGATGAGGATTCCCAGGAGGAAGAGAACCCCCAGCCTCATGGTGCTGCCACGGATGCCCTGCATGTCCAGAGCTGAGGGGGGGCAGGTTTAAAGTCTGCCAGGGGTGCCTAGGGTGGCAGGGCAGCTGAAGCCGGGCTGCTGGCCGTGGCAGGCTGGCTGAGCCGTGGGCAGGAGGGGCAGGAGGGGCAGGAGGAGGGGCAGTTCCCAGAACCCGCTGGTGCCCTGCCAGCCATCCTGCTTATCTCTGTCCCAGTGCTTTAGGTCAGAGTGACCCGCAGGTCTGGGAGGGCAGGAGGGGTCAGGTGGCTGCTGTCCCCCGTGGCACACAGCCATGGCCCTGCCGCAGCCAGGAGACCCCCTCCTTAGGTGTCGCTCCAGGCCCGCCTGCCTCTTGCCTCCCCTGGGGTGGGGGCCATGGGCAGACCCCACATCTTGGCCCTGGTGCAGCGGCGGGAGCAGCCAGAGGGGCTGTGCCACCACGGTGCCAGTCTGCAGCCACGGCTCGGCTCAGCCAGGCCTTGCAGTGAGCATGGGGCTGCTCGGGGTCTGGCACGGCGAGGAGGGAGAGGTGTCCCAGCACAGGGACGGGCTGGGCTGGGCTGGGGAGGGGAGTGAGCGGGTCCTGCCGTGGCCCCTGGCACGTGGGTGCTGCTCCCTGCCCCCTTCCCCGTCCGGGTGCTTCATCTACCCCGACCTGGGGCTGCTTTTCTTCACACTTTGGGATGCAAATGAGCCCTTCCTTGGCGCAAGGAATCCGAGGGAACTGGTTCCTGTGCCCCAGTCCCTGGTTGCTGGGGGGACAGTGGTGCAGCCCTGAGACCTGGCGGGATGGTCACAGCCGGCGATGGTGGCTGGAGGGCACCCGCATGGAAAGAGGAGCCTCTCCCTGCCCCAGGGCAGCGTTTGCCTGCGCCTCCCTGCCTGTTCCCTCCTGGGAACCCCCAGCAGAGCACAGGGACCCAGTGGAGATGTGCTGGTTTATTCTGTCTCAGGAGGTGAAGCAGCCGGGGCCAATGGGGGGTGCAGGGGTTTGACCCCCGTGCTGGGGCTACCAGAAGCCAGTGCTCGTGGGGCCCTGCGCAGCCCTCGATGGCACGGCTGGGACTGCCAGGGAGCCTGGCCAGCACCCACCAGAGCCATGCTGGGGCCACGTTGCTGGCAGTGCAGAGGGTCCAGGGCAGGGATGGGTTCAGGGGGCGGTGGGCACTGCTGGCGGCAGCACCTCTGTGCTCACACACAGGGGTGTGATGGCAGGGGGGTGGGGAGCAGTCCTGAAGTGGCAACTTCTGATGCAGCCCTTCCCAGCCTATGCTGTGCCTGGGGGAGACAGATGAGGTGGTCAGTGCATCCACTCCAAGGGATGGGGGACCCTGGGATGCCCCCAGCTGGGCTGGACCCACTGCAGGGGTGAGACCTGCCCTGGGCTGCTGGGAGCCAGGAGCTGGCAGGCTGGGGGGGACCTTACCCCTCAGTGGGGGGACGCATGCCTGGCCGCAGCCCCGCAGGCAGCACTTCTGGCCAGGGGGACAGTCCCTGTCCTGAAGGCACAGGAAGAGGCACTCGGCTGCCCGGTCACCATCAGACGCAGGGGGACAGAGCCCAGGCCCTGCTGGCACAGGTAGAGAGAGGGACGGGTGAGGGGCTCACCTCCTATGGGCAAGGCACCCCTCACCTGGCTCCTGCCCCATGGGGACAGCAGATGGGTCCCTGCACCCTGATACCTGGCAGGGAGGGTCACGGCGAGGGGCAGCCCCTGGGGAGGGCAGGTGCAGCCAAGGGAGTGCCAGCCCTGGCTGGTGGGCTCAGCCTGGGGCAGGGCAGGGAGGGGGCCTGGGGGGTCTCGGCCCCACAGGGGGCGAGTGGCTTTACCGTCCATGGGCAGTTTGCAGATGTGGCCACAGCCAGTGGTGCAGCACTTGGTAGCCCCAGGGCAGTCGTCGTCGGTGTCACACAGCTCCAGACAGGGTCCCAGGGAGCCCCGCAGCACCATGGGGCATGTGCCAGGCTTTGCTGTGGCATGGTGGCTCCCTGGTGACAACAGGGACCACAGCCATGCCAGGATCCTGCTTTCTGCATCCCGGCTCCTGGCATGGCCTCAGGCTCCATCCTGCTCCCTGTCCTCCCTCCCTGAGCCCGGTGCTGCCCTCAGCCACCAGCCTCATGCCCACACCAGTCTGTCCTAGTGAGACCAGTCACAGCTGCACGTGGGATTCCAGCTGGCAGCTGCATGGGGATGGATAACCCTGGCCACGGTCCCTGCTGGCACCCAGGCAGAGTGGGATGCAGGATGGAGGTGCAGGATGGGGTGCATGTGGGATGCAGCCACTCATCTGCTCGGGGCTGTGGCCCACCCATCACAGAGGAGCTGGACATGGTGGTCCTGCTCCTGCCCAGGAGCTGCTGAAGGGACCTGAGTGGGTGGGTGACCCCAGGAGCACACACACACTCCCCAGGGCCTGGAGAGCTGCCACTGGCTGCACACTTGGCTGGGTACACGCTGGGTTTTGGGGAGGAGGAGGAGCCGTGCTGGCACCGGCACGGATGCGCCGTGGATGCAGGGCGGCTGCGGGACTGCTGTGGGCAGTGCCTGGGGCGCAGTCACTTAGGGCTGTGGGTCTGGTGAGCCCTGGCTGTGGGGGCAGCAGGGCCCTTGGGTGCCCAGGAGGAAGGATGGCGGGGGCTGTACCTGTCTCCGGGGGGGTGCAGGCCAAGCCGCAGCCGGAGAAGCAGCACTTGTGGTCCCTGGGGCAGTCCCGGTCATCGGCACAGCGGTTGGGGCAGGCAGCAGCACTCCTCCAGGCACGCTTCCAGGGGCACAGGCCGGGCTTGGCTGGTGGGGAGGGTCAGGGCTCAGCATGGAGCTCACCTGGCCACATGTCACCCACGTCTCCCCCATGGAGAGATGGGGATGGGTGGGGGTGGCTGGGGACTCACGGAACTGCCCGTGGCACCAGCACCCCGGCACAGGGACACCCAGGGCACCTTACTGGGCTGGGACACCCAGGGCACCTTACTGGGCTGTTCTGGGACACCCAGGGCACCTTACCGGGCTGGGACAGCCAGGGCACCTTACCGGGCTGGGCTGGGACACCCAGGGCACCTTACCGGGCTGGGACAGCCAGGGCACCTTACCGGGCTGGGCTGGGACACCCAGGGCACCTTACCGGGCTGTTCTGGGACACCCAGGGCACCTTACCGGGCTGGGACAGCCAGGGCACCTTACCGGGCTGGGCTGGGACACCCAGGGCACCTTACCGGGCTGTGCTGGCACGCAGTGGGCACAGCACCCCTGGGCACAGCACTTCTCCCCGGGGCTGCACATGGTGTCGTTGTGGCAGCTGGTCCCGCACCTCATCCCAGCGGCGCTCCCGGCGCGGGGGCAGTATCCCGGGCTCTCTGCAGAGGGAGACGTGCCCAAGGAGCGGGGCTCGTCCCCCCACGCCCCCCTCCGCCCGGGGGTCCCTCGGGGGCAGCCGGCGGTACCTGTGGCGGGGAGGAGGCAGGTCCGGGCCCGCCCGACGCGGCAGCACTTCTCGGCAGCGGGGCAGCCGTGGTCCGAGAGGCAGTACAGGCCGGGGGCCCGCGGGGGGCTGCCCGGCCCCGCCGGACACTCGCCCGCTTTGCCGGGGGCCCAGCGTCCCCGCGGGGCCCGGGGCGGCGGCGAGCTGAGCCCGGGGGCGGCGGCCGGACCCCCGGCGCCGGGCGGCAGGGCCGGGGGGCGCGGCTGAGCCGCAGCCAGCGCCAGGAGCATCGGGAGGAGGGTGAGCCTGCCCGGCATCGCGCTGCTGTCGGGGAAGGGGGGATGTGGGTGCCGCTCGGCCCGCCGGCCGCGATTTAAAGCCCGCTGGGGCAGGGCCCGGGCGGGCCGGGCTGCTCCTTCCCACGGCAGCACCGGACCGGGGCCGTGGGAGCGCTGGGCACGAACAATCCGGCTCGGGGGGAGATGCCCCGGGCCGCGCTGGGCTCCTGGCCCGCACAGACGCATCCCCCGCAGCGCACCCTTTCCAGATCACTGGTGACCCGCAAGCGGCAGCGCTGGGGCCACAGGCTGCGCCCCCCGAGCTCCGGTGCCTGCACTCCCCGACACGGAGCAGGGCTGGGGTGCAGCGGGGAGGGACGGGACACAGGGAAACAGGGATGGGACACGGGAGGGGTGTCCTGTCCCGGGTCCTCAGCACCCACTCAGTCCTGCCCAGGGAGCATCCCCAGTCACCTGGCACGCATGGAGCTGGAACAGGTGCTGCCAAGAGCTGTGGTGCTGAGTCACAGTGCACAAACCTGCACCCACGCCACAGGGAGAGGGGGAGAGGCGCCAGGCACCAGGCTGTGCTGGGCAGGGTGCGGGTCTCACTGCCCCAGGGGACAGCTCTGCTTTGCGC
The DNA here is from genome assembly GCA_020800305.1 of Porphyrio hochstetteri. Taxonomy (NCBI): domain Eukaryota; kingdom Metazoa; phylum Chordata; class Aves; order Gruiformes; family Rallidae; genus Porphyrio; species Porphyrio hochstetteri. The sequence continues at coordinate 17,173,369 of CM036921.1, read as the reverse complement.
CCTGCCTGGGGGCAACACAGGCTGGGGACCCTTGGAGACATGGTGCGGCCAGGGGGTGCTGGCACTTGTCACCGGCACCAGCACCCAGCAGCAGCTGTGGTGGGCAGGATGTGTCCAGAAGCAGGCAGAGCAGCTGCCCTGGGGGAGCGCGGAGGGACAGAGAGGCGGCCGAGCTGGTGGCAGGGAGAGGCTGCTTTATTGGTGAGTGTGGGGGGGCTACGGTGCACCCCAAGCAAGGGACACCGAGGAGGAGACTGAGGCTGAGGGCTCCCAGCCAAGGAGCGTGGCCATGGTGCAGGGCCGGGGTCTGGGCGTGTGGGACTCGTGTGGGGCGGCAGCTTCCCTGTGGGTGGTCTGGCAGGAGGTGGCTGCACCTGCAGAGGAAGCAGAAGGACGTGAGCAGGACAGGAGTGCTGGTGCTGTGCTGCAAGTGCCACAGGGTCCCCAGGCTTTCTGGGTGCCCGACTGACCTCAGTGAAGGGGTGTCACACAGGAGACCTTGCCGCAGCCATTCCTGCAGCACTTCTGGCTCCCGGAACAGTTGGAGTCTGTCTTGCACTGGTTCGTGCAGACACCCAGCATGGGGATCCCCGGGCTGACGGGTGGGCAGGTGCCAGGCTTCTCTGCAAAGGCAAAGGGACACAGCCTGAGACCTGCCAGCGCTGGCATGAGGGGCAAGGCCAGCCCTGCAGCTCCCAGAGCTGTGGGCATGGCCCTGGCCCCTGGCTGCCACAGAGGAGGGACCCGTGTGCCAGCCGGCAGCTCCCCCACCCTGTGGCTCTGCCTGTTGGTGCTCCTTCCAGCCTGACCCGATGGGGATGCACTGGGGAGGCCATATGGCCTGGTGGTCCCCCAGAGTCCCTGTGCTCAGCCCCACACTCAGGGGTGCACGGCCAGCACAGGATGCACAACCACAGCATGCAGCCCCACGTTCTCCCACAGCCGCCACAAACAGCCCCAGCTGTGTGCTCGTGGGGTGTGGGCTCAGCCTGCACCCCGGCTCTGCGGGGCCCCTACCCTGCCATCCCTCTGCCTGCCGCTGCCTGCCGCCGATGCTGGGCTCTTAGCTCTGCACCTCGCCATCCCAGCCAGGCCAGCTCTGTCCTTACAGGCAGTGATGGAGGTACTGGAGCCTCCAGTTCACATCCACACCTTGGCAGCTGCAGATCCCAAACTCTGCCTGTCTACTGAGGCGGCTCTCCGGCAGGACCGGCGCGGTGAGCGGACTCAGCAGGGCGGCTATGCACCCCTGTCTGGCGCAGGGTTCAGGGTGAAGCTGTTGGGAGACTCTTCCCAGGCGTGGGGTCGGGAGGCAGGGCAGCGCCCGTGTCCTGGGCTGGTGGCTGCCCACCAGGCTGAGTGGGCAGCAGGGTCTGCGAGGGGGAGCGGGACAGGCCCCTGCCCTCTGCACTGGCCCCAGCATCGCTCAGAGGTGTCTGCTCAACCCCTGTGTGGCTGGGAGGAGGAAGGGGCGAGCGTGGCCCCAGCGAGCCTGGGCAGAGGGGACACCATGCCAGTAGCCTGCCTCACAGGAGCACACCCTGACCCCGCTGGGGTCCCCGCGCAGCCCCCCGATAGCCGTGTTGCAGCCAGATGTGCAATGGGCGCCCAGGCCCACGGTCACTCCCGTGCCCCAGAGCACCGGTGCCCCCGGCTGGGACAGGCTGTTGGCTTGTGGCAGCGGGGCCGTCTCCGGGCAGCGGGGCCGGGAGCAGGAGTGAGCGTTACCGTCGGGCTTCTGGCAGGCCATGCCGCAGGCTGCTGGGCAGCACTTGAGGGTGCTCTCGCAGTCACCATCAGACTGGCACCCCACTGTGCAGTTCACCGCGTCCGTCACCGGGTCGGGGCACAAGCCGACTTTGGCTGCAAGGCAAAGGTGGAGGGCGTGGGCAGGCGCCGGGGGCTGCCGGCCCCGTGGCAGGGCAGGGGCTGCCAGCACGGGGCAGGAGATGCTGCCGCCAGTCCCGGGGCTGGGTCCAGGGATGTTGCTGAGCCCAACCGTGCTGGGTGCCGTCTGGCTCTCGGCCCTGGCCCCCACCCCAGCAGGCCCCGGGGCTGGGAGTGATGCTGGCTGCTCGCCCGGGGTGTGCCGTGCCCAGCCATGCCGTGCCGAGCCGTGCGCTCATACTCACTGGTGTCATTCTGGGCGGATGCTGGAGGCAGCTCTGCCCAGAGAGCCAGGAGCCCCGCCAGGACGAGCACGCTGCGGGCCTTGGGCATGGTGCGGGAGCCGGTGCTGCGCCTGTGGGGCCGCCCAACCGGCCTTTAAGCTCCTCTCCAGGTGGGGCTGGCAGGCGGGAGGGCTCGGCCTTCCGGGTGGCTCCCAAGGGCCGGGCAGGGCCAGGCTCCCCCTTCACGCTTGCACAACCTGAGTATCAGGTATCTGCCGCTGCTGGCTGCCGACCAGGGAGGGGGAGCCTGGAGGAGACAGGGCGGCCATGCCGAAAACTTGCCTGGCAGGAACAGCAGCCGGGCGCCGCCGGACGCAGCCCCTGTGTGCCGCACGCCAGACCCCGGCCGGCTCCGGCTGCCGGATCACCCAGAGCACAGGCCTGTCACAGCTTCACCACCGGCGGCCGCGGGGATGCGGCTGGTACTGCCAGCGGGAAGCGCAGTGGGCACGGGTGTGCCAAGGACAGGGCACAGTCCATCTCCTGGCCTGGTCACCAGCTCAGGTGGAGCCCCCTGGCCTGGGCTGCTGATGCCCAGAGGCTGACGTGAACCAGCGGCACGGTGGGGACCTGCGGCTCGACTGCAGCTGCCACTGTCCTGGCTTCTGCTCCAGCCACTTGTTCTCCTCCAGCTTTTGCTCCTTGACTGAAGGGCCCTCCAGGCTGCCTGTGCCTCCAGGCAGGCGCCCGCCCCAGGGCTCCCTTGTGCCTCCCCAGCTCCTTCTGGCTGTCCGCAGCCTTGTCCTATGGCCCCCGCCATCCTCGCAGCCTCCAGTAGCCTCCAGCAGCCCTGGGGACGTGGCCCGGACCAGCCGGCAGCGCCGGTTGGGCGAGTAGATGTTGTGGTGTGAGCCACACTCCAGCTTCACGCCTGGTGCTCCGGGGCATGGCTGTGCCCTATGACCCCCAGACCTCTTTGACCAGCAGCTGTCCAGGATCCCCCTCCTGTGGCACACGTGCCACCTTCCGATGGGCCAGGATGCTTCATGGTGCCTGGTACCATTGAGATGGAGCTTGTTTCGATAGACCTGGCCTAGCCAAGCAGCCCACAGCACCCAGCGTGGCTGCCCCGCTCTCCTCAGTGTTTGCTGCCCCGCCGGTTCCTGTCTCCTCCGCAGGCACTGTCGGCAGTGGCTTCAGCTCCTCTGGGCTGATGGATGGGGAGCAGCCCAGCACTGTGCTGTGGGTAGCCCCAGGACCCCGGCCCCTTTGCTTGCAGCTCCCGGTTTCAGCTCGTGTTGGGTTGTTTGGCTGCTGTCACAACATGGGTCCCTCTGTGCCGTGCTGGTGCTGCCTGGCCGGGTTCACAGGCCAGACCCCTCTGATGGGGAGGGTCTGGGGAAACCCAGAGCATCCCAGTTCCCTGGGCCCCATCCTGGGCACGGTCACAGTGTGAGCCTCTCCTGCACTCAGAGGAGGGTGAGACGTTCCCCATCTCCAGTGATGTGCCCTTGTTGATGGCAGAGTTCCAGGGGCAGCCCCAGCTCCAGGCTGGAGCATCCCACAGAGCTGCAGGCACTGGGAGTGCATGGAGCAGGGGAAGTGCTCCTTGCCCTGAGTCACGAGCTGGTGTCTGCTCTGCCCAGGTCTGTCTCCAGGTAATTTAACCCCACAGTCAACAACGTGGCATGGAGCAGAGCTGCAGTAAATCAGTAACTGTTTGCCTTTGCCTGCGGTCCTCTCCCTGGTGTGGCTGTTTATGCAGTAACAGGAGCTGGTGCAGACGGCCCAGCCGCCTGCCCAGCCATCACTCAACACTTCCCCGACACGCGGGGATGGGACAGGCCTGGGGCAGCAGGAAGAACAGCAGGGCAGCGGTGGGGACAGTGGCAGGGCAATCTTCAGCGCTGCGCCCTCCGCACTGGGGTGCTCGGTGGCTGGTGCTGGGCAGCTGCTGGGGAGGCCGCCAGGACCTGGCCACACTCGGCTGGCTGGGATGCTCCCACTCTGCCTGTGTGGCTGTGTCCCACTCGGGACAGCGCTATGGGCAACTGGGCTGGGATGGTGTCTCCAACCCCGGGGGCTGAAGCCAGAATTCCCTGAATAAAGGTGGCCACGTTGCTCCCCTGTTGTCCCTGTGCCAGGGCCGGGGCACGCTGCTGCTGGGCACAGGGTGAGGGGAGGTGGTAACGTGGCTGGGTGGTGTGAGCGCTGCCCTCTGGGAGGGAGGCAAGGGGCCTGCATTGTCCCTGCCCGTGCTGCACAGGGTCAGAGCCCACCCCGACCCAGCAGCGGCTTTGCTGGAGCAGCAGCGCTGCTGCCAGTCTGATGCTGCTCACCGAGCAGCACGTCCCCTCTGCCAGGGCAGGGGCTGCCCAGTGACTGAGCTGCTGCTCCTGTGTGCCCTCACTTGCCTTGGAGAGTCACAGCCCTGCTCTGCCCCTGGAATTGCTCTGCCCCAGAGTGTGGGATGTCCTTGGTGCTGGCGGTGAGCCTGGATGCCAGCAGTCAGGATGCCCTGGAGCAGCTGGAGGGGAGCAGCTGGGAGCCCAGAAAGGGGCTGATGGCAGGAGACAAGAGGGAAATGAAGAGTAAGGTGAGAGCTGTGGGGAGCAGCGTGGGCGTGGGTGGGTTTGCCCAAGGTTGTGCCTTGGCCCCACTGTGCCTGGCCGGCTGCCGAGAGCCGATCCGGCTGCAGCTGCCCCCAGCCAGCCCCAGCAGCCGCGGAGGGGCCGAGCGTGCTGCAGGGTGCAGGCTCCAGCCCTGCGCTCCGCGTGGCTCTGGGGGACAGAAACGCTCTGGCTCCCATCCCCAGCGCACGGCGTTTGAGGTGCTGCCACCCCAGCCCCAGCTCTGCCCCGGCACTTCCTCAACAGAGGCCGAGGGCGGCGGAGGGGAGCTCGGGGGCTGCAGGCAGCCGTCCTCACGCCGAGCCACGTCCCAGGGCAGGATCCTGGATGGGCACATGGGATCAGCAGATGGGAGCCCAGCCCCAGAGCTCTTCCCCACAGCATCCCTGGGCAGCAGTGCCAGGTCACGCTGGCTGCACGCAGGCCTGGAGGTGGCCATGGCTCGTTCATGGCAGCAGGGAAGGTGCTGGAGTCACGTCTCCCAGCTCCCTGCCTGCCAAGGGAGGACAGTCCATGATTAAAAGGGGAGTGTTGCTGGGCCAGGCAGGGTGCTCCTGGGGGACTAGCTGGCCTGCCGCTGCCGGCACAGAGCGGGGAAAGCAGGGGGCAGTGATAGAGGGACACCCCTTCCCCTGGGAGACCTGGGGCCCTGGCAGGCGGTGGCTCTGGGTCCCCATGCTGTGGCCACGGGCTGATGCATGAGGAAGTACCTGACCCCTCCAGGGCCCAGCTATGCACCAGCCTGGCAGCTGAAGGCCAGTGCGCTCCGAGGGCAGGAGGGCTCCTGCTGCTGCCACCAAGACCACCCCACCTGCCCATGCTGCCCACACAGTGCAGACCTTGATGGCTTGGTGGCAGAGTGTGTCCAGGGCTGCCCCAGCCCATGGAGCCAGGGAAGCGCCTGGCTCTGTGCCGGGGTCTTACCTGCTCATCCCACGTGGGGCTCCTGAGCCAGCTCCACAGCCCCACAAGAGCCGGCGTGATGCAGCCACCCCTGTCCCCCGAGCACTCACCTGTGCCCCCAGGAGCCGTGGTGGCTGGTTGCAGCTGCACACACAGGGCGAGGAAGCTCAGGAGCAAAATGCCAGCGGTCTTCATGGTGCTCGGGGTGGGTGCAGGGTGCCCAGCGTGGGTCAGCAGGGGTTTATATCGGCGCGGTGCCGGGGAGGGGCCGCCGTGCCCATAACCTTTGGGTGCCGAAACTCATGCTGCATTGCACAGTTGTGCCCGAGGCAACGACAGCCCCATGATGTGTTACTGCCTGAGAAATCATTTACCATGGCCCTGTCCCCAGCAGCCAAGCTGCAGCCAGGGTGGGGATGTCAGCACCCAGCAGCACCTTCCTGGGGAAAAAGGAGATGCGGGCCACAGGCTGTGGTCACCCCAATGTCCATGGGGAACCCAGAGGATGGGCTGGAGCTCTCCAGTTTGGGAAAGAGGGGGTGAGGGGACAGAATGGAAGCTGGTACATCCAGAGTGGTCTGGAGGGTGTGGATGGGACTTTCTTCCTGCGATTGCAGGAGCTGGAGGGGCTGGGGGAGACCCGCAGGTGAGGAGCAGAGGGTGGGGGTTCTCCTCACCGAGCTGTGGGACTTGTCACTGCAGATGTCAAACAGTGCCCAGGTGTGATAAGCAATTACAGAAGTTAATGGGACAGGAACCTGGCAGAGAGGGGGGCAAGGAGGATGATTCCCTGGGGTGCTGGCTGTCCCAGCAGCACAGAACGAGGTGTTTTGGAACAGAACAGAACAGAACAGCTGGGGGTCTGTCCTCAACCATACCTGCCCCAGAGACCTCACTGTTTCTGCCCACAGAGCCACAGGTGACAGCCGGCTGTGTCCCTGGGAAGCTGTCCCGTGGGTGAGCGTGGCCTCAGGGGGAGCAGAGCGTGGGAAGCCTGTGCGACGTGCCAGGCTGGGCACAGCCGCTGCCTGCGCCACGCACCGAGCGCCATTCCTCCGCGGGGACAGGCTGGGGGCTGTCCCGGCTGCTGGGTGCTGCCGTGGGGTCAGCACGGGGCTGCCTTTCACCCTGCCGTGCACCCAGGCCCTGCAAGGGGTGGGGAAGCCCAAGGTTAATGGTGCAGGAGATCACAGAGCCCCTGGTGCAGCCAAGTGTGCGAGGGATGGTGGTGCCAAGGACAAGGAACGCTCCGTGCCTGCGGGGACCCCGCGGCATTGCCGCTGCCACGCTCCAGGGCTCCACTGAATGGGGCCTTTGCTCCCTGCTCGCCATCCCAATGGCGTGGTGGGGGGACAGCTGGGCTGTGTGCATCTCTGCCAGGGGTCTGTGCCGTGGCACCTCTTGCTGCTGAATCGTGGCCTTGCCAGCACAGTTCATTGTGCCCCACTGAATGGCAAAGGGCACTGGCAAGTGCTGCCAGCACCTTGGGTAGGGGCAGACTGGGCACCGGTGGGGCTGGGAGGGCTGCAGCAAGGTGTGTGGGGCAGCTCATGGCCATGGTGGGTGGAGAAGAGCAGGATCTGGGTTTTTGAGGGACTGGTGGAAGGGGCTCATCGTCTGCCAGAGCTGGAGAGGGGGAGAAAGGCCTTGGGCAAGGTCCAGTGTGTGGACCTCCCTGCCTGGGAATTTGTCCCCAGGCCAGCCTGGCTGGAAGCAGGTGTCTCTGTGCTGAGGCCGACATGCCCTCTGCGGTCTCAAAGGAGGTTTTACAGCTCAACGATCGTCTTTCCCTGCTTGGAAATTCCCGTTTGCGTCACCGCGGCTCCCGGCAGCCCAGCGCACTTGTTGCTACATAAACCCAGTCCCAAGCAGAGGGGACCTTGAGCAAGAGCACCAGGGCTGACAGAGCCATCCTGGCCCCAGTTCGCGTGCACAGGGACGCTCCGAGTCACACTTTCACCCGACGTGGCGCAGGGTGATGCGGGGAGTCACCCCCGGCCCCAGCAGTGCCTGGGCCTGGCGCTGGCAGCTCCTCACTCCGGGGGCTTCGGCCCCGCACCCGTCCTGCCCCGCTGCGTGTCACGGGCGGGTAACGCCGGTGTGTGCAAGCCCTGGGGCACACAGGGCTGTGAAGCCTGGCGTGCCCTGTGCTGCTGTGCCCCGGCCGTGGGGAATGATGCCCCTGGCCAGGGCAGGCCCCTCCCTCCCTGCGGCCCCCTCCCTGCTGTGCCGCCCCGGGGCCGGTGCCGGTGCCGGTGCCGGGGCCGGTGCCGGTGCCGGTGCCGCGCAGCTCCGCCTGTGCCCCAGCCCGCGCTGCCGCGCAGCTCCGTGGGCTCCGTGGGCTGCGGGGACCAAGCCCGGCAGCACGGCGGCCGGGGCCCGGCGCAGCATCCCGGGCGGCGGCCGGCAGAGGAGGCTGTTGCTCCGTCAGAGCGGGCCGGGCCGGGCTCCACCGGGCTCGGGAGCGCCGTCCCCGGAGGCGGAGACCGGCACGGGGCGCTGCGCCATCCCGGGCCGGGCCCGGGGCTCCCGGGCCGTACTTAAGCGGTCGCGGGCGGCGGCGGGGTCAGCACCATGAAGCTGGGGCTGTTCCTGCTGCTGCTGCTGGCCCCCTCGGGCCCCTTCGGCCACTGCCAGCCGGCCTCGGGGCACAGCTCGCCAGGTGAGCCCCGGCCCCGCTCCTCGCCACCGCCCCGGCGTCCCCGGGGTCCCCTCGGCGCTCTGGTGGGGGTGCGCTGGAGGGGCTCCGAGCCGGGACATCCTGCCCGGCCCCGCGGTCCCTGCTGCAGAGCCGGGGGCAGCGCGGGGACCCGGGCAGGTGTTTCCCCCGTCCCGCTTCACCCTCCGGTGGCTTCCGAGGAGCCGGGCGGCCCCGCGGGCCCCCGAAGCGGCGGCTCCACCGGTGCTGGGCAGAGCCGGTCCCGGGGGGCCCTGCCTGCACCCGTAACCCCCTGCCCGCCCTCACAGGGACGTATGGCGAGTGCCCCCCGCCCGGCAGGATCCCCCCGACATCCTGCGGCACCTTCTGCGCCTCGGACGACAACTGCCCGGGCAGCGAGCGCTGCTGCAGCACCGGCTGCGGACGGGAGTGCCGGCTGCCCACGGGAGGTGAGGGGGTCCCTTCGCCCCAGCAGCTCTGGACTCTGCGCTCTGCCCTCCAAGGGTGTGTGGGGGGGCTGCAGCCGCCTCGGGGAGTGGGTCCTGCAGCCCTGCCAGCCCCCCTCCCCAGCCTGGCGTGGGGGTGGGATGGGATGTGCAAGGTGCGCGCTCTTCAGAGCACAGCCACTGCCTGTGGGGCATCACCTGCCAGGGCTGGCATGGGTGTTCTCTGCACCAAATCCCCCTGGCTCTCAGCCCCTCTGGTGTAGGGGGCAGAGGTGCCTGTTTGTCCCTGCAGGGCCCGGGGGTGGGCACCGCAGGGGTGGGCTGGGAGCTGGGATCATGCAGGGATTGGTGAGTCTCTGACCCTCTTGGGCATCCCCAGTCAAGAGCGGCTTATGCCCACGCCTGAGGTCCGACATGATGACCATCTGCCTGGTGCGGTGCAACAGCGACAGCGAGTGCCAAGGCAGAGAAAAGTGCTGCTCCGTGGGCTGCCACGTCCACTGTTCGGAGCCGGTGTCAGGTGAGGGCAGCCAGGGGCTCGGCGGGAGAGGGGCCACATCCAGCACAGACCCCACACGTGAGCCCGTTTCCTTCCCCACCTGCAGCCAAACCAGGTGTCTGTCCCAAGAGAAGGGTGCTGCACACCTTCGCCCCCTGCAACAACTCCTGCTCCGATGACCGCGACTGTCCCCGCCACGAGAAGTGCTGCTTCACGGGCTGTGGCCGTGGCTGCCTGCCTCCAGCCAGAGGTACCGTGGCACAGCTGCCACCCGCTCTCTGGGACCACCAGCTGGGTTCTGCTCCCTCCAGCGGCCCCGTGGCCTTGGGTGACATCTGTCACCTCCCGCCCGTGCCTGGCCCGTGCAGGGGACGCTTCCTTCACTATGCCTATAACCCTGCCACAGGCACCTGCCAACCGTTCACCTACAGTGGCTGTGGGGGGAACCCCAACAACTTCAGTACGGTGGAGGAGTGCCAGCAGGTCTGCCAGCAACTGGGTGAGAGGAGGGGCTGCACTGGGCCAGACTGGGCTGCCCCTGCTGGGCTGGGGGCTGGGGAGCGGGGCTGCAGCGCTGCGCTGCCTGCAGCCAGGCAGCTGGACCCAGAGGGACCACTGGCCTTCCATGCGGAGTGAGGGTGGTCTCCCCGCAGCAGGGAGAGCAGCAGCATCCCATATTGCTCCAGCATGGCACCCCTGGGCCTCGGCATGTGGCATGGGGGCCTCTGGGTGTTTATGCTGGGTGATTTGAACCAGCTCCCAGGTCTGTCCTGGGAACTGGCATCATCCCTGGTCAGAACTAGGCAATGGTGCTGGGAATCATCACCTCGCAGTCTGCTCCAAGCAGGGAGCCTGACCACCAAGGCGGAAACCTGCTCCTGCAATTTGCCTTCCCACATCTCTGCTCAGCGTGCTTGGTGCAGGGTGTGTGCCTGGGAGGGCAGGGGGCTGGTGGGCACTTGCCTGGTTGTGACACTTGTTTCCGAGTGGAGCTGTGAGCAGTTGGGGCCGTTGGTGGTTGCCCAGCCACCACGGCTGCCTGGCTTCCCTGGCACGGTGGTTGCACCTTTGTGCAACTCCGGAAACGTGAGAGCTGCTCCTGGTTGTGCCACATCCCTGGGGAGCCCAGCCTGGGGCTGCAGATGCTGGGGGGGGTGAATGCACCGGGGGTGAGTGCTGCAGGCAGCACGGGGCCAGCTCTGCTCCCCGGCGCCAGCAGCCCTCTGCCTCCCCCCACCCTGCCTGCAGCCCCCTCCTCACCATCTCCTTTTCCCCCCAGGGAGAGCCCTTGAGTGACCCCAAGGAGGAAGCGGCAGAGGGGCTTTGGCCCCTCCACAGGGCCAGCAGCTGTGGGGGGAACTGTGCTCTGCCCCCTGCAATAAAGTCGCCAGGACGCCTGGCTTGCAGCAGCCTGGACTCCACTGTCTTGCCTGACCCGCAGCTCCCCAGTGCCAGTAGCTCCACATGCTGCCCAGTTCCCTTCCCAGTTCCCTTCCCAGTTCCCTTCCCAGTTTCCTTCCCAGCCACATCCACCTGTGCTGGATCTGTGAGCCCAGACCCTGGCCCTTCCTGGAGACCCTGTACCTGGCTTGTGGAGCCTGGGCTTGCTCACAGCACCAGGCTCTCAGCCCAGACCCCAGCCAGCAGCCGGTGCAGGGGCACCTCGCGTGGAGCCGGGCAGCACAGGCCCTGGTGGGAAGCATCCCTCCTCTGGCCCGTTCTCTGCTCCCTGGGGGCCATGGCCAGGCGCCTGCAGCAGTCTGCTCCTGGCTCAGCCCCTGAGAAAAGCACGGCCAGGGGATGGGGGTCAGGCTGCTGTGCCAGGGGCGGGATGGGGTGCGGTACCCCTCCTCATGCCACCCTCTGCTTGTGTCCTTCCCTGCTCAGTGACATCCTGCAGTGCTCAGTGACATCCTGCAGCACTCAGTGACAGCCCACAGGGCTCAGTGACAGCCCACAGGGCTCAGCTCAGCCCAGTGCCCATCCCAGGAGCTGCCCTGTTCCTGCTGCTGCCCGGAGCTCACCCTGGTCTCAGCACGGGCAGTGGGCGCAGGGCAGGGGCATGAGGAGCTCCCAGGGGGGTGGCACTGTCCCTGCCAGACACCCCCACCTGCAAACCAGGGACCTGCAGGTCTTCCCTGGAAACACCTCCTGTCAGTGCTCATGCCATCTTAATAATTGGCTAATTAATGAGCTCCCAGAGAGGGGAGCGGGCTGTGGATGAGTGCGCTGCCTCCAGCTGCTGGGGATTTTCTGGGGAGGCTGAGTGAGGGCACAGAGTACCCTGGTGTGCTCCAGGGCATTGGCACCTCCACGGCTGTCCCGCAGTGGGGACACCTCGGCCCCTGCCTGCTGCACATGGGCTGGGCTCAGCGGGGGGTGCACTGGGTCCAAGCCCCTCTGCGTCCAGGCCATGAGTCGTGGAGCAGCCGTAGGATAGCTCTCGCTCTGGGCATCAACGGGGATCTGGTGCCAAACTGGTGGGCAATGCCTACCCACTCTGGCAACACCTTGGTGCCCTGGGGACAGGTCTAGGGGGCTAGAGGCTGGGGAGAAGTGCCTCAGAGGTGTCTTTTTCTCTGGAGGAGTGGGTTTTTGTGTCAAACCAGCAGCAGCTGGATGCTACCATGCATTCTTCCTCCCTGCGTACCACTGGTTGTGGCCACTGGAGAGCTCTGCAGGCAGAGATAGGGAGGAACTTGAGACAGAAGAGATGAAAACCTCCTGGAAGTGCCTATTTATTGTTCAACTCCCTCCCTACTTGCTCTTCTTGGCCCTGAGCAGTGCTGTGGCTGGATGCTGAGATGGAACTCCCCGTGTGGGGCAGGCTGGGGGGTGGCACCTTGTCCCCAGCACCCCATCCCCTGTCCCCAGCAGCCGGTCCCTGGAGCCGTCCGGGACTCTGACGTGCCAGGAGCTCGGGCGGTGCCATGGCACGTGGCCTCAGGGCTGTCCCCTGGCTTGGGCTGAGGAGGATGCCTGGCCCAGGCAGGGTGCTGCCCGCTCCAGCTCCCCACTCCACCCCTCGCTGGGGCCTGTCCCCCACGATCTGGTTCTCGGGGGGTTAACGGCACCGGCTGCCTGCACAGGCTCCGTGAGGGCTCTAATGGCTCCTGGCGGTAACCGCGGCCGCGGCGAGGCCGGGATGGAGGCCGGGGGCCGGGGCTGGGTGGCACTGGCTGCTCGCTGGCAGCCTGGGCCCGGGGCGCAGCCTGGGCAGCGGCAGGGCCCCGCGTGGCGCGCAGGCCCCATGGCAGGGGAGGCAGCCTCCTGAAGTGGGGTGTTTATTACAGCCATACATCACGCGGCGCCCGGCGCGGGCAGACGGCAGCCGTTGCTCTTCGTGGTTCACAGACAAATGAGGGGAAGGGAAATTGATGTGAACTTGGCTACAGCGAGAGGTCGTGCGCGGGCAGGGAGCTGGTTATGGATGAGATCGGGGGTGTCCAGGCCGCCTGCCCCTGGGCCCCCCGGCCCCTTTCTCTGGCCAGAGGGATGGGAGCGCCGGCAGCAGTGGGATGGGCAGCACGGCCTTCAGGGTGGGACCGTGCTGCTGCGCTGGGGGACTGGCATTGCTGGGGGGTGTCTCTGGCTTCCCCAGCCCCCTGAGCAGGCAGTTGCTCCCGACCCTCGTTGGAAGGATGCTCATGGGGGAGGAAAGGCCACGTGGGCAGGGTTATCCATTCCAGCAGATACTCATTAGTGCTGCAAACGCCGCTTGGACGTGCAGCGTCGGGGATGCTGCTGTCACCAGCTTCTGGTGAGATCTCGACTGCTTCCACCACAATTAAAGTTGTCTCCAAACACTACGGTCCTGTCCAGTGTCAGATAACAGTTAATACCCTGAAATAGCGACTATCAGCTTCTCCATAAAGCCCATAAATATTAATACAATTCTAATTAGTTCCTTTAAATACATTCCCTAAATTCAGCCTTTCCTCAGCAATAACTTAACTCATCAGCGGTTTGGCACCCTGCTCACACCCATCAAGCAGATCCCTAGCTCTCCCCTCCTGCCCCTCAGCAGGTCCCTGCCTGCCCGGGCACAGGCCCCATGGCAGCCCGGGGCTGTGCTGTGCTGGCATGCCCATCCGTAGGTGCTCCCACCTCCGGAGTGTCAGGCTGTGGGATGGGGAACAGCGGGTGGGTTTTGGGGCTGGAGGGGCTGCGAGCTGTCCCACGCTGGGAGGGATGCTGGTGTCCATCAATGCTTGGCTCCAGAGGCCCCTTCCTTCCTCCAGTGGAGCCGAAGGGCCAAGCTCCATCCCCTCCATCCCTGGGAACTTGCAGAGCTGCCAGCAGCAGCAGCAGGGTTGTCCCTGCAGCTCCTCCTGCAGCACAGCACAGCCGGGGTGTTTTGGGGGTAAACTGGGGCTCAGCCCACATCTGTCAGAGTCCAGCACTGACTCCGACCCCGCGCCCCGAGCTGGGCAGCCGGCACTGCTGGCAGGATCTTGCCAAGAGCCTGTGAGAGCGCGGTTTGAGAGCGCCTGGTAGAACCCCACAGTCAGGTATAGAAACAGCCCAGCCAGGAGAGTCAGGAGGACAGGGAGCCCAGGCGTCACCGCGCCAGCAGTGTCCTTAATCAGGAGTAATACTGTTAATGCATTTGCCCCAGGTGGAGCCGAATTTGCATTCTCAGCAATTTGCACAATAATGAGGCGAGCTGGCCATGCCTCACCCGGGCAGCCAGCACCTCCAGAGCCGTGGCACCGTGCCGGAGAGCTCGTCTGCTCCCGTCGCAGCCGTGCCGCACGTCCCTGCTGCTGCTCTGCCCTGGCTGCCCCAGACTGGCCACAACCCTGATGCCACAGGGCAGGAAGGGATGGGCACTTCGGGGGCTGCACCCCTGTAGGGACCTGCCGAGGGTGCAGGGGGTGTCCGGTGGCTGGTGTGTGCCAGAGTCCTGTGCCCAGGCGAGCCCACTGCTGCCTCCATGGAGCCTGGCTGGGTGCTTCTGCCCCATGCAGCCGCCTCTGGCCTTCATCCCCAGCTCTGAGTCATCCTCCTCCTGGGAAGTGGCAGCAGTGGCTGTCCTGCTTAGACCTCCCCCTGAGCTGGAGGAGATGGGATCCCTTCAACGGTGCCCGTGTGTGCTGTGCACTGGGGGGGTGTGCACAGGGGCATGCATGGGGGTGAGTGGGCGCAGGGTGCGGGCTGCAGGGCGAAGCAGGGGGTGGGCACAGGGGTGCATCTCCCCCAGGCTCTGGCATTGGTGGTACTGGGAAAGAGCAAATGCCAAACTCATTTGCTTGAGGAGAAATTAATATGGTGTGAAGCATGTGGTGGGTGATTTAAGAAGTGAATTTAAAATCTCAACACAAATAGATTTTTTTATAAGGTCAGAAGAAAGATTAAACACTACAGACAAGCACAGCACTTGCCATTTCCAGCATCGCTTGTGCCATAAATATTTTGGGCTGGCGCTGTGTCCCTGCGCTGCCCACGTGGGTCAGAGCCCAGTCGCCCCGGCGGGGCGAGAGCTGCGCCAGGCGCTGCGTGGATGAGCAGAGACGTCCCTGGGGAGGGCATCACGTCCCTCCATCCCCATCCCCACGTGGCAGCTGAGCTCTCTGCCGGCATGTGGGAGCAGCCAGCGATGCTCCTCACGGGGAGGGAGGAGAGGAGGTGCGTACAGCCATGCTGCTGGCAGCACCAGAAGGACCAGGGATCTGGTCCAAAACCTTCTCCAGCTCTGCCACTGGCCCATGGAGGTGCTGGTGGGGTGGGGTGGGAGCTGCACAGCCCAAGCCGTAGTGCCGGCCCCGCGGGGTGTGAGCCTGCTGCCAGCTGCTGGCTCCCCCTCCCACCACCCGGCAGGGACCAGGATTGATGGCAAGAGATTTGAAAGGCTCCAAATGTGGAGGTTATATCGCTGAGCCACCCCCATCCATCACAAGACGTTCATTATTAAGTAACACCCTGCACGCTGGGCTGATTTCACACCTTATCTGAACCCAGCAGCTGTGCCCTAAATCCTGAGCGCCGAGACTGTCTGGAGGAATTCGGCTGCCTGTGCTTAAAATTAGTGTTAGCATCTATCATTCCCCACACCAAATGGCTTTTGTGTCGGCACTTGGCAGCGCTCATCCGTCACCGGGCTCGGGGCTGCCCAGCCCCGTACCTGCTCTGTCACTGTCGCAGGACCCCTCATTGGCAAAATGTCACCCAAGGAACAAGTGCAACAGCTTGGCCTCTCCCTTCCACCCCAGCCAGCAGCACTGCCAGCGGTGAGGGCATCCTCTATCCCCTCGGGCACCGTGGGCACCAGCTCCACTCCCAGTGAAGCTGTTCCCATTCCTCCATCCCCACTGCAGTGGCAGGGGCACAGGCTGTACCTGCCCCGTGCCGAGCACGGCAGCCTCTCCCCTCCCCTGGCGCGGCGGCTCCCTGGTACCAGCCACAGCCACATGGCTGGGCCGCTCCTGGCTGCTGCCGCCGGCCGCCGTCCCTGGCGAGGAGCTCTTGCCAGGCAGGTGATGCTGGAGCTGTCGGCGTGATGAAAAGCCTCCCGCAGCAATGCAGATAACATACAAGCACAGGTCAGGCGAGGCCCGTGTAGCCCATCCATCAGGCGCAGCAGCTACAGGCGCTCCCCGTGCCACCATCTGATGCACGTTACCCAGCACAAATGTGTTTCTTCCCCCAAGGTTAAACGGATGAGTGAGGTTGAGGCACTGACAGCTCTGCTTGCCCCGTGCAAGCAATAAACGAGCTGGAGGAACCGGAGGGGAAAAGAAAGGTTTCTTTTCTGTCAAATGCTCCTTTTGATGGTGCTGGCACAAGGACGGCGGCAGCACGGAGAGGGGTGTGAGGAGGGGGAGCTGCTCCTGCTGTGGCTGCAGGGCTGCTGGTGATGGGTGTCATCACAGGCACGTTGGGTGCCACCGTGTTGCCAGCGGTGACAGACAGGTGAGGGGGAGGGCTCGGCGAGACGTTGGAGCACCAAGCAGCTGAGGTGCTCGGTGGAGCCCCGGCACGCTGCCGAGACAAGCTGGGGCCAGCCCGGATCGGGTGTGATGGCAGCATGTGCCCAGCAGCCTCAGGAGCGGTGCTGCGGGCTGGCCGAGCTGCCGCTGCAGCCGGGCAGGGGCTGGTGCTGCCCTCAGCATCTCCAGGTCTGTCCCAGCTTGTGATGCCGGGGGCCTGATCCTGCCTGGGACTGCCCATCCGCTTTGGGCGCTGCCCGCAGCCCTGGCTGAGCTGTGGTGCCCTGGGGGCTGTGCCAGGCAGGGGTCTGCTCCCCCGCACGGTGTCCCCAGGGGGCTGCCGCTGCCCTCGCTCAATGTCACACTGGGTGCCTGTCACCGTGAGGGAAGGTTTGGAGCCGATAAGCGATCGGGCTGTCACTGCGCCGTGCCGCTCGCTCGTGATTTACTGCGGCGGCGCTAACGGAGCACAGATTTTTCTTAATCTAAATTGAAAACTACTCAAGTAGAAAAATAATTTCATTGCTTCATCTTGAAGGGGCGGGGGGGAGAGGAAGGGGAAGAGCTGTGCCAGGGCAGGCAGGTGCGGGGCTGCTGGTAGCCCTGTGCCACCCACCCCGCCCAGGCAGGGCCAGCCCCATCCCATCAGCCCCCATCACTTCGGGCAGTTCCTACACCGGGGACAAGTGGCAACTTCTCTGGCTCAGGCAATAAACCCCTGTTGTTGTGCCCCACACTGGAGCCTGGTGGGAGCTACTGGCGTGTGCCCAGGGGTGAGCTGGGCACCAGCAGCTGCATCTCCACCCTTGGGGCATGGGAAAGGCCTTGGTGCACCCCCATGGGACACAGGGCAGCGCCACGTCCCTGCAGCATCCTGGAGCAGCACAGAGGAGGTGTGTGTGGAGCCGCAGTGCTTCGCTGCACCCTGGAGCTTTGCTGTGCTGCAGTGTTTGCCGTGCCCCAGCGCTTCCGTGTGTGGAGCTGCTCTGCTGTGCCCCAGTGCTCACCGTGCCCCGTGCGTCGCCGTGCCGCAGCGCTCGCCATGCCCCTGTGCTCTGCTGTGCTCCAGTGCCTGGCTGTGCCACGGTGCCTGGCAGTGCCACGGTGCCTGGCTGTGCCATGGTGTCTGGCTGTGCCACGGTGCCTGGCTGTGCCACGGTGCTCACTGTGCTATGGTGTGGCATGGCAGAGCAGGGCGAGCCTCCTGTGAGGAGGCTTTGGTGGGGATGGTCTCCACCAGTGCTTTGGGTCCAGCATGTAATCCAGCCTGCAAAGCTGCAGCACTGTGGGTGTGCTGACATGGTGGGGCTGTGGATGCTCCTGGGGCTCTGGACAAGCTCCTGAATCAGCCCCGTGTTTGGTGAGGGACCATCCTGGCTGCCTCAGTGGTAGGGCAGGTTCTGCATGGCAGTGTCATGGGCAGTACCATCCTCACCACACAGTGCCGGAGGTCCCGGCAGAGCCGGTGCCGGGGCTGGGGCTGCAGACAGGGTCTCGCCTGTGGCAGCACTGAAGAGCTCGTGCTCTGTCTGGAAAGAAAGTCTTAAAATGTTGGGTCCCATTGATCACCCTGGCTCCCTGTTAGGGGCCAGTGGTGCTGGGGGGGTATTTAGTGGGTGAGCTGGGCAAGCAGACACATGTACCTGGTGGTGCCGACACACCTGATCCTGATCTATCTGGATTTACAGCAGTAGATAACAGGAAGGGCTGGGAGCAGGGCTGGGAACTGGCTACACCTGGGTGGGAGTCCTAGAGTATGGCTGTGTCAGGTAAGTGTCCAGGAGCACGGCTGTGCTGGCTGGGACTGGACTTGTCCTGTGCAGGAGCAGAATCCATCCCTTTTCCACTGATCAGGAGCTGGGAGAGGGCCTGGGAAAGGGGCACCCACCAGGGCTCTGCTTGGGGGTGACAGGGGTGCAGCCTGGTCCCAGCCCTGTGCGCTGCCCACAGGGCTGTGCCACAGACCCTGGGTGGATGCTGGTGCAGGCAGGGATGTGCTGCCTCATGGAGAGATGGGCAATTTGGAGCGTGAGCGAATTGTGAGTGCATTTGCTGAGCTGGATAATAACGTGCCCAGTGAGCTGCATCCCAAGCACGCTGCCAAATTAAAGAAATTTTTTTCCCCTTTAATTTAAAAGTCACCGTTGGGAAATCTCTGTCGGCCTCAGCAGTGATTTCCCCCCAGGCTGCCTTTCTGGAGAAATCTTTAATTTTGATTGTCACACTTTGTGGAGTTTAACTCGGGGAAGCAGAGCCATAAATAAGGTGCTGCTCTGGCATGAAGGCTGCAGCTGGGCCCGGGCAGCGAGTGGCACTGGGGCGGGTGGGATGTAGGCAGCAGCTGAGCCGAGCCACCCCACCGGGGCTCAGGGACACCAGCCACCCTCTCCCCTTGCACCGTCCCCCTACCCAACCTCCTCGCTCGCCCCAGCCCCTCGCAGCCTGATTTCCCAGGTCAGCTCCCTTTAATTAGCTGGGTCCTGTCCCCGTGCCACCCGCGTGCCAAACGAAGTGGCAGGCTCATGAAATCTCATTAACCTGAATGCCACAGCTGGCTTCTCCCACCGGCACCGGCACCTGCACCGGCGTGGTGCAGCCCTTGTGGTGCTGGCTGGCTCAGCAAGCACTCTGGCCTGGCACAACGGCACCCCAGGACCCTGTGTTTGCACTGAACCCCTTTGGGTTGGATAAGGTGGCACCAAAAAGGGGGGGCAAAGGCTGCAAGTCTTGCTCCACGCTCTGGTTTGTCACCAGGCTTGGCTGGCTGTGGTGCCATGAGGCTGGAGTGGGTGTGGTGGCCAGGTTGGAGTCAGTGCTGCCCCAGCGCCTCAGCTTGGTGGAACTGGTGTGTTACCCTGGAGAGGAGCCTCTCCTGTGCCTGCTGGGGCCCTGGGAGGGCATCGCCTGCAGCCCCGTTAGCCATTAAGAGAGAGGGGAGAGGTGGCTGTGCCTCCCTGTGGGCACAGAGCCGGCGCGGCGCTGGGCCGAGCTCCGCAAAGGTTACAGCCTATTTGCATTTTACCCTTCAGTAATCCCAACACCTAGGGGTGCAATTAAGAGGCAAGCCTGGCATTATGAAGCTATCAGCGTGGAGAGACCTGAATACTAACAACCCCCCGCGCCTGTTCCCAGCCCGGCCCGGCCGCTCTCTCCGTGGTAACACGGCAGAAATGCCAGCGCCTTTCCAGCGGCCTCAGTAAGGAGCCTCCCCTGCGTTCAGGCAGGGTTTAACCTTGCCTGGCAGCCCGGCCCTCACCGGGCCCTGCGGGTGATGGGCTCAGTGCTCGCCGTGGGCAGCCGGCCCTGGCACGGTGGTGTGGGCAGAGCACAGGCAGCCACAAGGGACAGCCGGCCCTGGCACGGCGGTGTGGGCAGAGCACAGGCAGCCACAAGGGACAGCCGGCCCTGGCACGGCGGTGTGGGCAGAGCACAGGCAGCCGCAAGGGACAGCCGGCCCTGGCACGGCGGTGTGGGCAGAGCACAGGCAGCCACAAGGGACAGCCGGCCCTGGCACGGCGGTGTGGGCAGAGCACAGGCAGCCACAAGGGACAGCCGGCCCTGGCACGGCGGTGTGGGCAGAGCACAGGCAGCCACAAGGGACAGCCGGCCCTGGCACGGCGGTGTGGGCAGAGCACAGGCAGCCGCAAGGGACAGCCGGCCCTGGCACGTGGTGTGGGCAGAGCACAGGCAGCCACAAGGGACAGCCGGCCCTGGCACGTGGTGTGGGCAGAGCACAGGCAGCCACAAGGGACAGCCGGCCCTGGCACGGTGGTGTGGGCAGAGCACAGGCAGCCGCAAGGGACAGCCGGCCCTGGCACGTGGTGTGGCGGCCGCAGCAGACCCGGGGCCGGGTGGGCACTGCTTTCGTCACCCCATCAAAGTCTTGGAGCCGACGCTTCCCTGCAGAGGTGGCTCCGGGCCCACTTTGTTTCACAAGCAAGCCACCAGTGCGGCAGCGCTGGGCAGCCCGAGGTGTTCGGCACAGCGCCGGCGGGACACCCCTCCTGCGGGACGGGGGCTCCTCCGCCATCAGCAGCCCCCTCCTCCTGCAGCTGGGGCTCTGCAGGTGCTGGGCCGGCGGGATGCCGGGCTCAGGGAAGGGCCGGCGGGATGCCGGGCTCAGGGAAGGGCCGGCGGGATGCCGGGCTCAGGGAAGGGCCGGTGGGATGCTGGGCTCAGGGAAGGGCCGGCGGGACGCCGGGCTCGGGGAAGGGTCGTCTTCCCCTTTAAGCTTCACCCCCCTTTAATTGGGTAGTTTTGAGCCCGGCTCGTGCTTTCTGCAGCAATTTGGTCTGAGATTTCTTTCTTTCCCTCCATTATCCACTCTGATTAACTCAGCTGCACCTGTCAGCCTTTATTTGGCGGCGCGGGGAGCGCCTGCGAGAGCCTGTTAAAATGCATGAGTTTCATCCCAGCCGCTCTTCCCTGGCCAGCGATGCTGAACTGGGAGGGAAGGGGCTGCAGGCAGGGGAGCTGTGGGCTGCAGGAGCCCCCGAGCCTGGGCTGTGGGTGCCGTGGGGGTGCCGGTGTCCCCCTCTCCTCACTGGCAGCGCGGGGGAAACCCATCTGGGAGCCGGCTCAGGCTGGTGGTGGTGGGGAGCCTGTGGGGTGCAGGGCCCTGCCACCACCCTCCTCTGCCAGGGTGCTTAGTGGCTGCAGCTTTTCCGCTTTGCAAACGCTCATTTTCCATTCCAGCTGTAACTTGTTCCCTTTTTTCTCATTTTAATAAAACCCAAAGCACCCGGAAACACCGCTGCACCCGAGACAGAGCGAGATCTGACATAATTAAAAAGTGGCTTCAATCAGGCTGTTTTCCTAATGGTTTGTCATATCAGCCCACACCGCCCTGCACCCCCCCACCGTGCTCCCAACCCCCTGAGGCATCATTTACATTTCTTAATAACCCCTCATTAATATTCATGATGCGGGGAGGGTAATAACGGCTGAGTGCACACCACTAATTCAATTTCAGCGAGCCTCAGTGTGTTTAGTTAATCACCGGGGGACCCGGGTTACTCAGTACAATTATTTATTCGGAATTAGATCTCGAGGCATCTGGATTGAAACCTGAACTCGGAATGAAATTAAACCAGGACTCTCCTCCTCGCCCCCTCCTCCTCCCCCTGCCACCGCCCCCAGCCGTGGGGCTGAGCATCCCCCTGCCACGCCGAGCCCAGAACTGTTGTTCCCTCACTGCAGCTCCTGCCGCGCTGGCGGGACCGAGGCAGCAGCCAGGGCTTCTCTGTCACTGGTGACTTCTCTCAGTCACCTCTGTGCCTGTCCCCAGGGCCAGAGCTGCAGCCGGGGGGCTGTGGGGCCAGCTGGCAGTGCTGGGATGCCAGCCACCCATCGCTGCCCATTTGTGCTGGTGTGGTAAGGGGAAAGAGGTTGGGAAAGGTCAGTTTGGGCTGTCCTGAGACATCCTGGAGCCTTGGGGTGTCCCTGAGGAAGTGGGGAAGGTGCTGTAGGTCCCTGGGGCTGTGGTCAGTACTGGTGGTGCCCTGGGCCCTACAGCAGGTGGGTTCCTGGGGACACAGAGCCCAGCTTCTGCTGGGGTCCTCGCTCTCCTGACCAAGCTCAGTCACAGGGTTTGCTCCAGCCTGTCCAGAGCCCCCAGCCCCTCCCCGCAGTGCCCCAGGAGAGGCTGGTGCTGGCTCCACACAGAGCCCACCACTCAGGGCTCGTCCTCATCCTTTCATTTCCTCGAGGGTTTTTTAATACTTTGATTTTGCTCCTGGTTTTGCTCTCCTAATTCAATATTTTGTCCCTGTGCTCCAACTCCCCTTATTGGATAAAAACTCCCTGTTATTGAATCCTGCCCGGCAGCAGCTGGGTGAGAATTGGGTTTCCCAAGCAGCACTATGGCTGTGTGGGAGCGTGGGGGGCAGGGGTGGGGCTGGGGGATGCCAGCAGAGCCGGTGGCTGTTCCAGAGAGAACTGCACGGGGCTGTGCTCCGAGCTTCCCCCCACGGCCTCTGCTCTGCCCAGGGAAGCACCGGGCAGAACCACTGCAGTGGAAGGAAAGCCTTTGGGGTTACTTCCCGATGCTGTTTGCAGATAGAGGGGCTTTAAAGACACCTTGGGGACCGGGCTGGGACCCTTCCCCTGGCAGCACGACAGCTCGATGGATCTGCGGGGCTCCCACAGCCAGAGCTGGGGCTCCATCCCCAGCTGCATCCCAGGGGCTTTGACCGTCCTCCCCAGGCAGCAGATGGACAGGAGGGGTTGGCTCCCAGTGTCTGGTCTGTGTTCAGCCCCTCCAGCACCCGTGTTTCACATTTGATCCCCAGGCACAGGGTTGTGGGCTGTGCCCCAGCCGGATTGCCAGCCGTGCCCGTTCCCCAAGGCTCAGGAGTTCTGGCTGTGGTGTTTTACTGAGGTTGGTTAGTGCAGCAGCCACTTCCCAAATCCCTGACTTTATTCTCCTGACCGTTCTCCCCAGCCTCACCTTCCCAGGGAACAGGATCAACCATTTGCTGTCCTTTCATCTGAGGAGACACTCCAGGCAGGAGGTGCCGGCCTCGCTCCCCATGTTTCCTTCTCTCCCCTTTGAAGATTCTTCCCTTCACCCAGCCCAACTCTTCCCCTGCAGCTCTGGGTGTGTTTCCATGTCTGTGCTGGCACAGCGAGGGAAGGGGAGGAGAAACGCCGGCGCAGGGAAGATCTGGATGCTCGTTGCTGCCGCCGGCAGCCAGAGGGTCAGTCTCTCCCGCTGCGCCCTGTGGCTGCCCAGCGCTCGCCGTGCTCCTTGCTGTGGCTGCTCAGGCTGCCCAGGAGCTGTGTCGTGGTCACAAGGATGTGTCAACACTCCTCGAGCGACTGTGGGTGTTCTGGTGTCACAGCTGGTGAATTATCTGAACGCTCCACAAAGCCAAGCCAGATGATCCAGTCATCATCTTCTATTTATCTCATCTTTAACATGCAGATTTGTCGAGTTAATTTTGTCATGACTGATACCTCCTGTATTTTATTGAGACAACAGGGGCTGCTGAGGGCTTCCTCGGAAACATTATATATATTTTTAATTTGGTGCATGTTCTCACACCAGGCTCCCGCTGAGATAACTCCTCGTGGCTACCGTCATTAGGGTATGAAATATCATTTCGGCTCCAGGCTGTTCTTTAAAGCACAGCTAACATCAATTCAGTGCGATTCTGGCCAAGTTGACTCTCTGCTAATGATTCCTATTTGTTAAAGTGAAAAACGCCCGGCGGTGCCTGTGCTCCGGCACGTCCCGGCTCACAGACCTGCCCCGCGTCCCGCCGCTGCTCCCGGGGCCGGTTCGAGGTGACGGCGGTCGGTGCCGCTGTGCCTCAGGAGAGGCGACCAGGCGCTGTCGGTACCCGCCCCAGCCCTCGGCCCCGGACGGCCCCGCCCGTTACAGTAAACGCACCAACCCCAAGCGCTGCTTTCTGGTGCCCCCGCGTTACAGCGGTGAGGGTCGGCTCCCGGGGGGGTTCACCGGGGTGCTGTACCCCCCCCTCCGCTTTGGGGACCCCCGGCCCGCAGGCAGCGCCCAGCTCGGGCGGCACAGGCAGGCGGGACCCGGCTCCCCGCCTCACCCGCGGCGCCAGGCGCTCAGGCCGCTCCTCCCGGGCACGGCCGGCCCGCAGGGCCGAGGAGGAGCCCCTGTCACCCGGCGGGGCTCTGCCCCGGCCCCGCTGTGCAGCCGGCAGAGCGCCCGGCCGCGCCCCGCACCCGCCTCCCTCGGTAGCGGCCCCGCTCCGGACCGGGGCTCCGGCGAGCCCGGGGCGGGGATGGCTGGCCTGGGGGTACAGTGGCGTTCCCTGAGCCGCGGGGCTGTGGGGTGACCCGGCTCCGCCGGACGCGGCCGCCGCCCTGACCCCGCCCCCGCCGGGGCTGCGCGGCCCCTCGGCCCGGCCCGGCCGCACGCATCCCGGGGCTGCTTTACGGCAGCGTGGCGTTTCCTGCCTCTCGCTTTACGGCAGTGTGCCTCCCGCCTCGTTTTCCGGCAGAGTGGCTCCCTCCCGTCTGCGCTTCCTGCTTTACGGCACGGTGTCGTGCGGCCCCGGCGGTTAGCGACAGGTCGCCGGTGGCGGGGCCCGGTCGGTGCCATGGACGTGGGGGAGCTGCTCAGCTACCAGGTGAGCTGCCCCGCGGCGGGGCGCCGAGCGGGGCCGGGGGTTGGCGGAGCCCCCGAGGGCAGCGGGGCCCGGCTGCTTCCGCGGGGCCTGGGCCGGCGGCGGCCCTGCGCGGCCCCTCCCCGCGCCGGTGGGAGCGCTCGGTGTGCGGGGAGCGGCCCCGGCCCTGCCTGCCGGGACGGGACGAGCGCGGCCCTAGCCTGGCCGTGCGGCGAGCGGCAGAGGCCGCGGGCCCCAGCGCCCGGGCCCGGAGCGCGGAGGTGCCTCGCCCGTAGCCCCGCTGGGGCGGCAGCTCCCGGCCCGGCCCGGTCCCGCTCCTCCCCGTCCTCGGGCCGGGGCCGGGCCGCTGTGCAGGGCTTGCCCAGCCGCGGGCCGGGCGCTCTCACGGGATGCGGTGACGGTGTCGCTAACATTTCGGGGGCCCCTCCCCCGTTCGGAGAAGCGGTGCCCCGGGGGGACCCGGTTACCGGGGGCTCTTCGGGAACATTCCCCTGCTGATGCCGTTTCTTTGGCAGGCAGGCAGGGTCTGATGCCTTCGCTGGTGTGTGCCTGTTCCCGAATTACAGCCGGTGCTTATTTCCCGACCCGGTTCTCCCGGGACACAGCCCGTTTAACTTGACCTTTACCGAACTCCTTGGAAACACTTTTCCTCCCCCTGAAAGTTTCCTTTGAATCTCCCGAGCGTTTGTCTCTGTTTGGGCTCTGTTTGGAGCTCGGGTTCTGAGCAGATGTGGTGAATTGAACATTCAGTGTCAGGAGAGCAGATTTAGGGTGTTCCCCGTGGGTGGGGGAATGAGAATGCTGCTTTGGGGTGACGTTGTGGTACTTTGCTGGGGTCTGTGGGTTGTGTTCCCTTGTTACTTTAATTCTTGGGCACTGCAGCAGTGGTCATTCTGCTGAACCAGTGGGTGAGAAAAACGCTTCAGACGTTATCTGCCTTGTAAATAGCTGAGTGGAGGAGCTGTCTGTCTTCTTAGTTACTACATTTTAATTAAGCACACTGGATTCTTCATGGAGCCCCTTCCTGTGTGCCATCGCTGTGTGCTGTTCTGTGGGGGCACCACACGTGTGCAGAGGTGAAAGGAGCCTTCCACTGCTCAGCTAAAGCTGTGTGGGGAAAGAGGGAAAGTTACCTCTGGGTTTGAGGAATTTCCCATCTTCTTTTTCCAGTGGTATCAAAATACTCTGGAGTATGGCTGTAAGAATAGTCTTTCTTTGAGAACTCCACTAGATTCCTACTGGATTCAGCTCCAGGGTGTTTTCCTCTCTTCTGGGGGTTGCTCTGCCTCTCACACCCTCCCTCCTCCTGTTTGTGTGGTGCTGACAGGGTAGTCCTGCCACCCTGAGATCTGCTCTACTTCTGGATTTCTCCACCTATACTTTCCCCCCCTGTGATTTTTCAGTGTCAAATTAGAGTGATAGCTTCTCGTGGTCTTTTCATTCTTTGCTCTTCTCCACCCCAGTTGTGGTTCCTGATGCTGCCCTTCCCTTGTTCTGTGATGCAGTTTACACCTGTGTGGAACTTCTCTTTGCTGTAAATTTCGATCCAGGCTCCAGTTTGGGGTTTTTGTTGGTTTTTCTCTTGCTCTGGCCATGTGAAGGTCTCAGGGTTCCCTGGCAAGGTGCACCTCCAGTTTGCTTTGATGGCTTTGCTCTCTGGACCGCTCCCCGTGCTGCCACGGGGCTCGAGGTAAGGAATGCTGCTGGGTAATACAACCTTCATTTCTTTCCTTGCTGCTGAAGTTATTCTTAGCTGAGGGATAAAACCTTCTGCAGCTTTCAGCTGGCTACTGGAATTGTTCCTGAAGGGTTTGTCCTGGCTCTGTGCTCTTCTGGTCTCTCACCCAAATACAGAACCACAGAACATTAGGAGTTGGAAGGGACCTTGAAGGATGATCTAGTCCAACCCTCCTGCCAGAGCAGGGCCACTGAGACTGAATCACAGAACCACAGAAGGTCAGGAGTTGGAAGGGACCTCAAAAGATCATCTAGTGCCTGGGGATGAGAC
Source organism: Porphyrio hochstetteri (assembly GCA_020800305.1). Taxonomy (NCBI): domain Eukaryota; kingdom Metazoa; phylum Chordata; class Aves; order Gruiformes; family Rallidae; genus Porphyrio; species Porphyrio hochstetteri. The sequence goes on along the minus strand of CM036921.1, from coordinate 17,147,082 downwards.
GATGCTTCAGAGCAGGTGTTGGATTTCAGTGTCAGCGAATTCAGGTCTCCAGGGTTAGGTAAAGCAGTGAGCACAGGTGAGAGGAGTGGAGGAGCAGGAGGCAGACATGTAGCTCTGATTCTGAGAAAATGGGATTCCCTTCTGCCTGGAAGAGAGAAACAAAAGGTGGGTACAGGTTTGGCTGCCTGCACAGATCAGGCATCTCCTGCAGCTCTGGAGGCAGGCCAGGAGGCACCCTCCTGGATCATTTTGAGTGAACATTCTTGTCCACTGAACATGTAAAATTCCAAATAATCAGACTCCTGGTGTGGCTGTGTCACAGAGAGGATGCTGGCTGCTCAGGAGTGGCAGGTAAGTGAGGGGAGCATTGCTCCAGGCTGCCTGCTGTGCCAGCTGTACCCCTCGGATGGGCTGCTGCTTCTGGGAGGGGGACGGCTCGGTGGCTTGTACAGCAACTCCTCACCCGCTCCAGGCTTCTGCCTGGTGCCCTGAGGTTCACTGGAGTGCTGGTCTGGGTGCTTTCCTGCGCTGGGCTGAGGAGCGGGGCTGGTTGGAGGTCTCCTCGTCCATCCTTGCTGCAGGGGTGGCACCAGCTGTCAGATGGGGGGCTGGATGATGGGTGGTGTGCAGCTCCGCCGTCTGATTTTAATCTCTCGCTGGAAACGAGTCGGTCTTCTCAGCCACCCTCAGCACAACCCAAAATAATTGCTTTTCTCTTATACTGTTTTGAATTTGTCTCCTCTGAATGCCTAATCGGTGCCCTTGCTTAATCAAGATGATGTTCTCCCTCAGTGCCAAACTTGGCGTGGAAGATTTCAGGCGCTGTGCCACGGATTCAGCACCAGGAGTCTGTCAGAGTGGGAAGAGGAACCTCTTGCAACAAAAAATACAATTAAACAGCACCTGGCAGTTTACACAAAGCTCAGGAATCCATAAACTTTATGTGTTGCTGCAAAACAGTTGCAGATGGTCTAAACTGATGATTAAATATTGCTGCTGCTCTGCCCAGAAAGCCCGTGCCCAGATCCTGTGTCTGGTCTCTGATTACAGAGGGTAATTAAGGGGACAAAGCCAACTCTGGCTCTTTGCAGAGATCTTTTCTTAATTGTCTTGGGAGGGAATAAGGGAGATTATTTTAATTCTCATTAAATGCAGATTTCACCACTGTGAGTGATCATTACAAATTGCTAATTTTCTAATGGGCTGTTAGTAGACTCCAGTAACAAAGGGAGCAGTAAATAATGGGATGAGGGCTGGCTTCCCTGGGCTGGGCCATCGTGGCTCCAATGGGTCGAGGGCCGTTGGATGGATCCCCATGTAGCAGTGGGGACAGGTAATCATTGCTGCTGCTGCTACAGATCATTTACTGTAAATGTGCAATTAAGGGGTGCATCTGATGGCAGAGGAAGCTCAGCTGAGCAGGTTGTTGAGTGCTTACAGCCTTGCTACCCTGGTAGCTCTTGTCCTGCCTGTGGGTTAACAGCACGAGGAGCTGTCACCGGCTCAGCCGTGGCCCTGTGCTAGGGAGCTCACACTGGTGTGTTAACGAGACTGCAAATGAATCTTTCATTTACTTCCTGGTGTGTAATCTTCATACTGGGGTGTCAAGGCAGATCCCTGCCCTGTGGGGTCCCAATGGCCCCACTCCTCGGGGCGGTTTGGAGCCCCGTGATGGACTCTGGTGCTCAGGCTGTGTGTGCTTCATTCCCTCCCAGCCGCAGCAGAGCCGCTGAAGCCAGGTCAGGGGACATGACTGGCTCCTGCTGAGCTCCTGGAGGTCTCAGGTGGGCGGCTGCAGGTTCAGAATTGTCAGGTTTAATGGCTGTTTTCTGGGTACAGCTGCAGGAGGCAGGTTTCCTGCTTGTTTTTCTGAGGGGTGCTGATGGATGCAGTCACCTCTGCAGGGACGGGCGAGGACAGGGAGGGGGGCTTGCAGGGGCGGTGGGAGTGCCCTTAGCCATAGGACTGCTGTTAGCCCAGGTGCTGAGGCTGTAGCCCTGGGCTCTGGCTGCTCCTACGTGGACACAGACAGATGTCTCTGCTGAAGAGGATGCTCTCATTCTTGATGTGCTTTCACAAAGGACTTGGTCCTTCTAAAGCTTTTGCTGCCTGTCATCTCTCCTCATCTGTTTTCACATTGGTTCAGAGTGAAGTAAAGTAAGGGATGCAGGAATGGGTATGGGATAAGCAGCCTTTGTGCCCTCCATGCAAACATGCATCTCTTGGTTGTTACTTATATTTAATATGTCTTGTCTCCTGTTATATGGGAGCTCTCACTTGGGGTGGGGAGATGAAACTTCAGATGTTGCTTTCATGTCGTCTCCCCTGCGCGTTTCACGGTGCCAGGCTGCATGTGGAACGCTGAGGAAGAAAGGGGTTACTTTTCTCTGAAAATAATAGTTTGTATCCATGTGGGTGCAGTGCACAGCTTTCACTGCATTGCATTTGTCCTGGTTTGGGTGGTTTTGGAGCTCTGGGCACTTGCTGGGATTGCAAGAACTGGTACCAGGACAATCTGGCAGCTTTTAACACTCAGATCCTGCACTGTCTACAAGGGTCGTGCTTTGGGAAGGAAACCCCATGAAAAGTAAGATTGATGGTATTGATAGTAGCCTGGTTCATCACAGACATCGGGAACAAAGTGAGGAAGGCAGTGAGGATGCCTCTGGAGGCTCGGGGCTTGCTTTCAGGAGCGCTAGGCTGACAGCTAAGGCACAGCGCTCTGCGGCGGCTCTTGGAGCAGGCTGCGGCTGGCTGGGATGTGGCCACAGAAGCTGCATCACTTCCGAGGGCTTAGTTCAGATTTCATTAACACATAATTTCTGAGCTTCACACTAACAAGGTTACTGACGAAGCAGATGTCTTAGTAATGTGAAACTCCATTACTGAGACTTCCTTAAACCTTCCCGATGCTTGGAGAAGGCTGGAAGCAGTCAGGGCTCTAACCAGTATGTTTTGAGATACTATGGGATACTTAATCCTGATGGTAATGTGCAATTACTGCTTTGAAGGAGAGCAGGCAGGGGCCTCAGGCAGATCGTTGCTCTTTGATTTAGGGCATCGTTTCTCTTGGCTGTAGCACGCACCAGGCGGGTGCTGCTGTTCCTGCTTCCTGGACCAAGGGCAGGTCTGTGTTCCCTGTCTGTGGGCTCCAGGGGCTGTGTCCAGGGGGTGTTTCTAGAGGTCTGCTGCCCGAGTGTTCAGATCAGTCAGTTAATGTCCACAGCAAGCACAGCTCCAGACTAGCTGAGAAACAGAAAGAGAATTCTCCATTTACCCATCGCCAGCTTTTGTTTACTTTATTCTATATGCAGCTTTTTTTAAACCCTTTTGTATTCATTGTTTTTTTCTCTGGTGATATCAGTGTTAGATTTAAATGAAAATGTCTTCTGAATAAATTACTGTGAATGCTCTGCATTCAACGGGAACAAAATTAAGCTTAACTAACAAAACAATTTAAAAATGCTTTTCTTGTGCCTTTCCTAATGAATTCCATCTTCCTGCCAAATGCACCTTAGCACAACAGAGTAACAGCCCCCACGTTTTACTTATCAAGTGATTAACTCTCCCTTTTCTGCCGGAGAGCAACACTTGTGTGGATGTGTGTGAAGCTGTGGAATTATTTTAAATAAGGTGTTTAGCCACAATGTGTGTTTACTTAGCAAAACCCACCCGTCCAGGGCCACGGCGTACGTGCCTAATTCCTGCTGCCTGGTGACAGCCCCTTAGAAAACACCAGTGCAAACCAAAGATGAAAATCAATGAGCAGAACCTAATGCTTCTCTTAAATCAGCTGTTCATGACTGTGCATCCCTAGTGAGGTGAGCAGAAGCCCAGGTGTTGCGCTTACACCTCGATTTCTTAGTGTAATAGCACTGGCTGGTGAGCAGGAATGTTCTTGGTGGGGTTTTGCATAACATCAATAAGGAAAGGAAGAACCTTAATGCTTGCTTAATAGCCTTTGCCTGGGAATTCAATTACTGTCTATTGCCAATATGTTGGCAGCATTAATAATTGCACGCTGGGCACTCCCATAATTTATCATGATTTCTGCTCTGTATTAGAGAAGATTCCTCTCCCCAACAATGCACAAATACAGAAAGGGATAAAATAATTGAGATTGAAACAGGGTGTAAATTGTGGTGCTGAGGATTGTGTACTCAGAGGAAATGGGGTCGGTTTCATGATGGAGTTTTAATTTCGATATTGTTCTGGTGATGTAGTCCCTTCCCATGGTACATTACTTTGCATCTGACAAACCACCAGCTCCCTTGGTCCCTCATTACAGCTGCAGCCTCATTGATGTTTCTGTTCCTTTTTTAATGTTTAGAAAGGAGGGTGAGGAATGAGATTCTGACTCCCTAAATTAGGAGCATCCAAGGCAGGTCTTGCAGGGCTCTTTGCTGTAAAGTTCAGGACTACTTAGGTCACTAATTTCTATATCTGTGTTTGTAACATTCGTCTGTCAGAGGTGGTTGAGGATGTGTTGGGTGTTATCAAGGAAGGACAGAAACCTGGGTGCCATTAAGGGCATACATATGTAAGCTCCTTCTTTTTCTTTTTCTTTTTTTTTTTTTGCCCCCTTTTGTTGGGCTGCTGACTGGGCAGGGTTTGAATTAACTGGTTGTTGACAATGACACATTTGTTCCCATATGAATCTATGTAAAATCATATTTTAATGTACCTAGAAGATAAGTAACAGCAATCTACTGTAAAAAAAACCCAAAATAACTCAAAGCCAAACAAACCAATAAGAACCAACCCTCAGAACCCTCCAAGCAAATAAATGTTTCATTTCAGAGACTCTCCAGATATGCTTCTACGTGGTGGCTATTGGATTATGGGCTGAGTAACTCTTTAGAAGTGCACGGGAGCACTTGAGAAGAGTTTTAAGCCAGGAATGTACCATCTTTAATGGAAACAGCAGAGCTGATGTAGGGAGAAGAGCTAGATAACCAAGTTTGAATAGGGCTAGCTGGAAGCAAACCTCTGGAGCTTTGATTTGTGCTAATATGTTGTCTGGGAAACTTCATTCTGCATCTTCCTCAAAGTGGTGACAACACGGTGACCCTGAGCACAGCGCGGCGCTGCTCAGGCTGCTGCCCACTCTGCTCCTCTCTGTAATTAACAAGTGCTTTTCGGGGGTGTGGGTGTGGTTTGTTTTGGTTGGGTTTTGGGGGATTTTTACATTTGCTAGCCTTTGATTTGGATTAGAATAAGTAAAGACATAGATGCTGTCTGGGTTGGCAGAGGCGCAGCCGTGGCTGGTCTGCAGCACACATGCTGGAGTCACGGTGGGATTGCCTCGTCAGCCTGAAGGATTGATTGCCCTCTGGGGTCCAAAAGTTCCCAACCTGCTGGGGAGCTGGAAGTTCCCACCTTGACACCTTCACTCATGCTGTAGCTGGCAGGAGGATGTCCTCTATTCCCTCTTCATCCTTCTGGGAATCAAACCCACGAAGAGTCCGAATCTCAGGCAGAAAGCAGGCATGGCGTTTGCAGAGGGATGATGTGACTTCTAGGACTGTAGACACAGGGTCCCACAAAGCAGAAGAGTGGGGTCTTCCTGCCAGGTAAAGCTTTATGAAGCAGGCTGGACAAATGTTAGACCTGTCGAGGTTGTGGAATCATCTACCAGGGAACTTGAGCAGGGATAGAAAGTACAACTATTTTCCTTAGTGCTTTAATTGCTGGTAACACACAGGCTCCTTTTAAACAGTAAAGAATTAAGCTTTGTTTTCCTGTAGCTATGGAGCATGGAGTACTCCTGTTCCAGCTTGGTTGTCCTTCAAAAAAATGTGAGACCCCAGATTTAATATCCTTGTAGTTTTTGAAGGGAGGAAGTTTTTCCTTCTGTTGCAAATGCTTTCATCCTTTTTTTTTTCCCTCCCCTAAATTAAAACATGGGATTAGGGTTAACAGACTTTTTCTTGTCTCTGGCAAATTACCTTTAATTTTGATGATTAAATAGAATTTGTGGAATAAAACAAGAGGTTGTGCCAAGCAATCCACACAGGTGCAGGTACCACTCAATCTGGTGCCAAGCCCCAGCAGCATCGCAGCAGGTAACACTCCTGCTGCGTACGCTCAGCACGGGGCTGGTTCTGCAGTCAAGTGCAGGGGAGTCAGGGTGAATGAGGATGCATGTGAGAATTCAGTATAACCTGATACACTGAAATACCTTTCACTGCTGTCTGCTTGAGCATGTCGGTGTTCTGTCTGTAAAAAATGAGGTGGTCTCAGTTGACTTGGCTGATTCTAAGATGGTCCTTAGGATGGGCAGTTGTACAGACGCTGAACAGTTCAGTTTGGCCAGTTCTTGTCTTTGAAATACTGGTCTTTACTGCCTCTGAAGGTATTTTGCTGTGAATTGTGTTCATAGATCAAACAAGGTAGGATGTTGACATAACTCTTGGCAGAGCCATTCATCTCCCCATGTGATGTTCCACTCCACCAAATTAATTTCCTTCCCAGTTTCCAGAGTTGTTAAGCCTTGTGTAAGCCGATGCTTTAAACAACGGAGAGTTCCCTCAGCATCTCTGGTAATATTGGTGTTCTGGCTTGTAGGGGTCATTAGAGACCTGTATTCATTCCCCTGCTTTCTCTGGTTTCAGCCGAACAGAGGGACAAAGAGGCCCCGTGATGAAGAGGAGGAAGAAATCAAAGCCCGTCGGAAGCAGGCGAGCGCCCGGGAGCACAGTCGCCACCGGGAAGAGGAGGCTGCGGCGCTGGAGGAGACCGAGGACGAGAAGAAGAAGCTGCTTCAGATAATTGAGAGGGATGGAGAAGAAGAGGAGGAAGAAGTAAATCACCAGTGTGCTGCGGGAGAGGGGAGGCAGTGGGAAATAAGCAAACACTAAATCACTTCTCTGTGATTTCCCTTTCTTACCATGTAGCTGATGAGGCAGACTGGTGGTTTCCAGGGTGTGGGTTTACTTCCCTGCCCTGCAGGATATTCATTAACTTCAAGCTGGCGGCTTAAAGATGCCCTCTGAAGGTTTAAAGGGGAGCAAAAGGGAGAGGGAAAGGAAAGTTTTCAAACCTCATCTCTATTTTAGGCTAAGAATACTCAAATCACCTTCTCAAATATATTTTTAGGAAATAGCTTCTGTATTCTAACCAGTTTCCTGACTTGATTGTTCTCACTGGTTCCCCCAGCCCTGCAGCTTCTCCCCCTCTCCCCCTTTGTAGCTCTGCAGCAGCAGCAGCAAATAAACATTCTTCTGTACAAGAAAGGTCTTGGGTCAGAGGAGGGGGGTAGCAGCTGTCAAGGGTAAATGATTTCAAGGCTTGGAGACAGAAATCCAATGCAGCATTGGCCTTTCTGCCAAGGGCCAGGGAAAAGATCACTTTATAAATGTGACACATGGATTGGTATAAATCTAGAAGGTATTTGCTTCCTGCTGCCTGTGTCCTGTCTGATAAAAAAACAAGCGATGCTCACCACTGCAGAATCATGTAGGTTTGTAAAAATATCATTGTCCTTTGTACAGAGCATTGCTGGCATTCTTCTCTGAAAATCTCCCTTTTTTTGATGTTGAGCTATGGCCATTACAGTTGTTGCTGATAGTGGAGAAAGGTAACACAGGATTGCTGTAGCATTTCTGCTCCAGGATGAACAGACGTAGCCAGAAGTCCTCTTGACTGGCTGGAGTCTTGTGGATTCCTGCAGGGCACAGGTCCCTTGTCTTTGCCAAGGGGGGTTCTCCCATCCAGGCGTTTTAAGGGCTGGAAGTCTGAGGTTTCTTTAGAACCACAATCTCTTGAAGAGCCATCAAAATGTGCTTTGTACCAGTAAATCTGATGGAAGGAAGCTAATCGGTAGGACACTAATACTGAATGCAAGTTAAATACCAGGTACAAAGCAGATGCTAATGGAGACGCTGTAGTGCTGTGCTGGAGAAAGCAGGAGATCCCAGGAGGTGGAGGGAAGTGGTGTCAGCGTGTGTGAGTGTCTGGGTTGGAATCCCTCTGCGGGGGGAATGTGGCCTGGGCACTGCAGTATTGATTGCTGTAATGGGATGGTGACATGAGCGGGATGCTGCTGAGACAGGTCAGGCTTGAGAATGTGGGAAATCCAATAATAACAGAAGTCTGGGGCTGGTGCTCTTATTGTAATGGAGTTTGCTGAAGAGATTGAAATTTTCTGTCTCCTACAAGATTGCTGCTCAGAGTCACTAACAAGAGGGTCTGCAGTGCCAGAAGTGACTCCTGGTGTAATCCTGAGCACGAGATGGGACACAAAACTTGGCCTAAGATGTGAAGGGGTCTGGTTTAGTTTTTGTTTTGAGTGATTGTAATGTAGTCAGGTAGAGGGGAGGCAAGAGGTCACTAGACTAGAAAAGTCCCTGTCAGCAATGTTCTGTTAAAAGAAGCACATTAAAATCGTGAAACAAAGTAAAGAACAGAATCATATTTGTAGGTGTCAGGGAAGTAGCTAAAGTTCTCTTACTGATGTACAGTAAACTTAGAATGCCAAGTGAGAAACACCTTGGAAAAACTTAAAGAGAAAGTGCTAGAGTAAAACACTGATTCTCTTTTTTCCTTTAGAAAAAGACTTTAAAATTGAAATGAAAGCTTATCCCAGTGAGGGGAATACAAAAGAACATCAACTCAGGGCAGTTAAATTTAGACTTACAAAAAGAAAAAGCACAACAGGCTTCTGAACAGAAACTGTCTGTGGGTGTAAGGTGCTCATGCAGATTTACTGTACTGTCAGAGTACGCCTCGATACACTGAAAAGAGCAGCACAAGGAGGAGGAACCATCGCAAAATTGTTTGGGTTTTGGTGGGGTTTTTCATTGATACTTGGGTTCAGAGAGCGTGGGGAAGCTCTTCCTGTCCTTTTCCAAAGGACCCTCCGTTGGTAAACTGCTGGTTCAGAAAGTCCTGACTTAGGAGGTTTTGCTCAGGTCAGAGTTGGAGTAAATCAGCCGGTGATTAGTGGGGGTGCCTGAGTCTTGGCACCTCTCTGCAGTGTGACTCCCAGGGGTTGCTGCACTCCCTCTCTTGTGTTTTGCCAGGTAATTGTTCCAACCATCCCAATGCTGAGCTCTGATTTCTGCCCTTTCCGATTTGATTAGGAGGAACCTTTGGATGAAAGTTCAGTGAAGAAAATGATTCTCACCTTTGAGAAGAGATCTTACAAAAACCAGGAGCTGCGGATCAAGTTTCCTGACAATCCAGAGAAGTAAGATTATGCTCAGCCCAATCTGTTACCTTTGATTGTAGCTTTCAGTCCTAAATCAATTTCTTGAATATATGGATATCTTCAGTTAGGTAAGGCTTGTGCAACAGCAGTTATTGCCATGTAGTGCTTCTAAATTGTATTTGAAACTAACTTTGTTAATTAAAAATGGCATGATGGAGGCTTCTGGGGGTGGCTGGAATATGGCCAGCAGCATGAAGAGAATAATTAGCAACGAAGGGAAAAATTCTACTTCATTGAATTCTTGCTGTTGTTAATAGGAGATTGTGAAACTTCAGTACTAAACTCAAGTTTATGTTGGTTTTATTTTGGGAGTGCACAAATTCAACAAGGTTTTGTTGGGTTTGATTTAAGTATTGAGGTGGTGTGCTTCCACCCACGGCCCTGGCTCTGTGTGGGGTGGTGTGCTTGCACACACAGCCTCTCTGAGAAGAGAAGCATTTCGTGTTCTGGAGCTTTCAGATGCTGCAGTGAGCAGACAGCTGGATGGGGTCTGAAAGCTGCCCAACCCCCTGTGTGTCCCCACACCCGTGGCTCTAGTGAGGAGCCTCCTCTCGTGGAGTTCTGTTATTTGCATTACTTTAATTTCTTCACCTGAGTGCCATTCGTTGTTGCTTGTTTTGCTGCTCTTCCCTGTTCCCACATCCTTCTTATGGGCTTTACTTCAGCCTAACACAGCCCACGTGGCGCTGGGGTGGGTGCATTGCTCTGAGGAATGGATTTGTACACAGGGCTTTTCATGTGTAGCTACAACCCTTTGGTTATTTGTGTGTGTGTGTGAAGTTCTAGAGCTGATTTAGGGAATCAAACCCAATCTCCTTCCTACTGTGTAATTTACATAAGTAAGTATTGTCCTTCTATGTGATTAAGCTTCAGGGGGCAGGTGTAGGGCAGGGGGAGGTGTGGGATGGATCTAGGAGTTTGGGGCTCGGTGACATTGATGTGACCACAGAGGATTGGAGATGCCAAGGGTGACAAGTCTTACCTGGCATTTCTGGGAAGGTGGTGGGCTCTGTTTTGAAAGGGGCTGTGTGCTGAACACAACTGATGCAGGTTTTGCCTCTTTATTAACCATTCTTTGTCTTGCTTCAGGTTCATGGAGTCCGAACTGGATCTAAATGACATCATTCAGGAAATGCATGTGATTGCCACCATGCCAGACCTGTATCACCTGCTGGTGGAGCTGAACGCTGTGCAGTCTCTCCTCGGGCTCCTGGGACACGACAACACAGATATCCTTCAGCTGTTAAAGCAGCTCTCATGTGAGAGGCTTTCTACAGATTTTTCTGTAATCTCTTCTATCCACCTTTCACAGCCTACTGTAAACATTTTCCTCTTCTTTCCCACCACGCTGAATTTATGTCTTTTTTTCTGTTTTCGAAGTGAAAGCCTTCTGCCTTCTTTGTTCCAGTGATATTGATTCTGAGTGTTTTCAGTGCTGTTATTCTCCTTTCTTGTTTTATGAACCTTTCATCTAGCTTTGAGTGACTGTGTTAGAGTGTGAACAGGTGAACAATAGCAAAAGCTGGAGCCCGGGCTTAGCAGCACACAGCCTTGAACTGGGGGCAAACTTTGACTGGAACAGTGCCCAGTAAAAATAAATCCACTTTACCCCTTGTTGCTGAGAGCTGAGCTGTCAGGCTTTCGGCTGTTTGCCATGGACTAGCTCAGCACAGGGCTGCACACCTTAGTTTGTAAGCGTGATAAATTCTTCTGTGGCCATACCTTTAATTTGGGGTGCTGGGCTCAGTTAGTTCTTGTGTCACTGAACCTGATCCCTATGTGCAGCTGCCTCTTGTTCCTCTGAAGATATGAGGACATCTCAGAGAGAGTTTTCTGCCCACATGTTGGCAGATTTTGGTAGTTTTGAAGAAAAACGGTGTCAGTTTTTTAATATCCTAGTGCCTTGATGCTTAGCTGTCAGCTGATAACTAGAACTCTGCCTGGCTTACCGTTGGGCAGTCTTTAAAAGCTGAGCCCAGCCTGCATGGCTTGTAAGATATTCCATGGTAGGTCAAGCTGAACAGTTGTGACATGACTGGAGAGATGCTTCTGTGTCCTGGCAAACACTAGAGAATGGAGGGAGCAGTGAAGCCCAGCGAAAAGGGCACTGGACTTAGACGTGGGACAACAGCAGGCTCTTCTTTTTTTCCCCTTTCATTGATTCATGACCATAGGAAAGTAATTTATTCTTTACTTCTTTGCTGTATGCGTAAAGGAGTTTGTAATACTTAGCACTTTTCTGAGGTGTTTTGGAATATGCAGTGTCAAAAGGACTGTCAGTGCTGAATGCTGTGATCCAACACACAGATCTTGGTCCTTGTCTTTTTTCAAGAAGTTCTGTACTTCTTATAGCCCCATGCATTAGGAGTTCATCATTCACCCTTTCTAAGTGGGTGCAGTGGTCAGAAGGTAGAAACAAACCATCATTATTTTATTGCAAGCCAGTTTCTATTAGAAAGCTCTGCTTACGTGTTTGGGTGGTTTGAGTTGTGTCTAGCTGAACCTTGATGTGGTGAATGCTGGTCCCTGTGAAACAGCAAACCCCACAGCTTTCCTTACCTGTGATCTGCAGTGGGAGTTACTCCCCAGTACAGTGGGAAACACCTACTGTGCATAACCAGTGTCACAGCTGCCATCGTGTCATGACGCTTCTTTTGCCAGACACCACGGGGTTTTGTGTACTGTGTGCATGGGATTAAGAGCTTACACTGAATTTCTCATTCATGGGGAGTATATAAACTCTGGGGTGTGGGCTGGGCTGGCAGTGTCGATTCGTAGCTGGAGCACACAGGAGCACAGCTGGCTTTGTCCTTTCAGCCACGAACAGCTGTGTCTTGGGGTCACTGCTGCTGTCACAGGCTTGTCAGGGTTTCCACTGTGAACTCTTTTTAATTGGTTTGCAACTTGCCTGTCAGTTAGTTTGTGGGTAGAAATTTGGCCTGTGAATTGCAATTTTAGGAAAAGTCTATTTCTTGTTATAAAACTGCTGAAGTGTTTTCAGAGCTGTTGGAAGCAGGACGTGGGCTGCAGCGATGCCTCTTCACTGTGCTGCTCCTGCTCGTGGACAGAACAGAAATGCTATTAGAGGGAAGCAGCTAAACACAAAACTAAATTGATGCAGCTCAAGTTTTCTAATGCCTTTTTGTTAAAACAAATGGAAAAAGATTTTAAAAATGAGTTCCTCAAGGAGAGAACTAAACTAATGGCTCTTCAGATGTGATTTAAATACAGTGTCTTGAGGGACTAATGCAAGGAGACAAAAGCAATGTCCAGGGGGAGTGAGTAATCTGCTGAATGATTCATGCAGTTTTACACAACACATGTGAATGAAAGATGATCACCAACACGATTTTATTAGCAGAAGACAGGAAAGCTTCAAGTGAGGTTTTGCTTTTCTGTCTCCTAAATTCTATAGGACAACTGATACTCTCACTGGAAGCCTCAACAGAAGCTCCCTAGACAGGAATGCCCTGCAAGATAAATCTCTGACTGCTGGAGTTCTTTGCTGTGCACTCCTAGAAAATCTGGCTCAGCTGTCGTTGCAGTACCCAGCAGGTAGCAGTGGTGTCTGGTTAATTGCTCCCTTAGCCTTCTCTCCTGAGGGTTGATCAACACCCATTCCCTCAGTCTTCCCCCAAGCATCATGTGCTAGCCCCCCGACCATCTCAGTGGCACTCTGCTCTCCTGAGCCCAGTATGTCTCTTGTACTGGGAGAGCCCACAACTGGACAGAACACTTCATGGGTGCCAATCAGCAGGTAAGAATTCCTTCTCTTGACCTGCTGGTTTTGCTCCTGCTAACGCAGTGCAGTCAGTGCACTGGCACGCTGCTGACTCGCCTTCAGCTTGTCCACCAGAACCTCCAGATTCTCTGCACCATTTTCCTCCCCAGTCAGTCCCAGTGCACACGCTCCTTCCCTCCCAGGTACAGGATTGGCATTTGTCAAACTTCACCAGGTTCCTATTGGCCTGTTCTTCCAGCTTCTGTTAATTTATAGCTGATACCTTGCAGAGTAAGTGTAAGGCAGGTTATTTCCTCTTAGCTTGCTTACTAAGTCGTGCTCCAACTTGCTTTTAAAAATGATACCCTGGCACCTTTGGCCATGTGTTTGGACAGGCACTGATAAGCTCAGGGAGGAGCACCTGCCCATCTGTTTGGTTCCTGATGGCAGTTGCAACTGGAGGTGACATCTCCCCATCAAGAAGATGGACCGATAGCTTTGGCTTGGTTAAGGACTGCTGTAGAGTGTGAAGGATGTAGCAGCCTGACTGATCCATGTCTTCTGCAGCACCTAGACCTAGGTTAGCTGAGGATGGGGACAGGCAGCTCTCCTACAGTCTTTCCTGGACTACTTAAGTCACGACTGAAGCTGTGCTGAGGTGAGATCTATGAAGAAAATCCTTTTCCTGCTGCTACTTGTGTGTCTGAGCAAATGGCCAAATAGGAGATGTGTGAGGCTGGCTTGTTAGCCTGTGCATCTTAAAGAGATTCATCACAAAGTTGTTATATAGGCCACGCAGAAAGCTGCAGCTCCTGTTCTACCCCCGTGGGACTCGGGCAAGATTGATCAGCATGTCTGAGAGAATAGGAGAGTGGGCCTAATGAGGTGGAATGTGTCTCGTGGTACAAGAGCTGTGTAGCAGTCAGGGGAACCGTGTGTTCTGCAGCCCGGAGTTAATGAGTGGGAATTGGGCTGGCAGAAGCTGTGCCGCTCCTGCGCGGGGCGCGGCGAGAGCAGCACGCTGCCCTAACTGGGCCGGGCAGAAGCGGCCGATCGCTCCTGCTTCCTGCTGCAGCCTGGCTAGGTGCAGGCTGCATCAGGTCAGCAGGGGTGGCACTGGGAGCAGAATGCCCAGATCAGGTTATCCTGACTCATTTCTCTTCACTTGCATCCAATCCTGGCAGCGCAGGGTGGTGCCTCGTTACACCAACGCCAGCAGTTGGTGGGAAAGTAATAAAGTCTCATCAGGAAAGAGTCCCATTGCCTCATACACAGTCACGTTTGTGTTTATCATTTGTGGTTGTTAGGATTCCCTGGTTTCTGTGCTTATGTGGACTGTCTGCTGAAGTGGTCTCTGGTCTGTCTCTGCTGTTCCTGTGCTGCAGTATATTCGCAGTTGTTCTGGGTGGTGTCTGAGCAGGCTGGCCTGAGAGCACTCTGTGTTTGATATTAAATGCCCGCCTCTGTTGCCTGTCCTTAACACCTAGCACATGTCTCCATAGCTGTGGTAGACTTGCTTCAAGAACTGACCGATATAGATACTCTCCATGAGAGTGAAGAAGGAGCTGAAGTCCTCATAGACGCTCTGGTAAGTAGTGACCTCCAGTGATTTGAATACCTGTAGGATGTCTGCCTTGTACAGCACAGCAGGGAATATGCTCAACTGCCACGCTTCCTGCAGCCACAGCGTTGCCCACACCACGGTGAAGTCAGCCAGGTGTGGAGCCTGCTGTCTTGTAGCTGAAATGCTGTATGAGGACCATGATAAAAACACCCATGGTGGGTTTTTTTAGTGGAATGCTGGAGTTCTGGGATTAGGTTCTTCTTGCACCTCATCTGGTACTTCTGTTTTGGAAGGAACATGTTCATATTGCAAAATTTGTGTAGGCTGGGAGATTTTTTTCATGAAGAAAGGGAGAATGAAGTAATACTTGGACAGTCTCCCATTGAAAATAGGAGCTTGATTTGCATTTTTCTTCCTTCTTGTGGAAAAGGGTGACCTCTGTTCACTCATGGAAAGTTGAAGCCTGTGGCAGGGCTCAGATTGTTATCTTGAGGACAGCAGGCCCATTGTGATCTTTCAGTCTGACCTCTTGCATGGGAGATCAGCAGCCTTGTACCCAGTAATTCTTATTTCAACCCAAAACATCTGTGCTTGAACTGGGGCATCTGTTGTTAAAGGGAGGGTACGTGTTTTTCTTAACTAACACACTTGTGCTTCTTGTTTTCATGTCACAGGGTGTTTTAGGGGTGGAGGAGGGGTTAGCAGTAACAATCCTTTTTGGTGTAGAGTTTGAACAAGCCCAGAAAATGATCTACAGGCAGGAGAGAAGATGCACTGCTCCATCTTCAGTGCTCCTTGCCTGGTTAACTCTCCTGAGTCCCTCTTGGCCTCTGTGGTGTTGGGTCTTTCCTGGTGTTTGTGCTGGATGCCTCCTGCCCCTCAGCCATGGGGGGAGGATGCCAAACCAAGCAGAAGCCCTCCAGAGAACCAGTGCCCAGGAAAACGTGAGGTTTAGGTGTCTGTCCTACCTTTGGGCAGCTTCTGCTAGTGACCTGCAGCGTTGTCAGATCGCTGTGGCTGAGCCTTGTGCTGTAACTATTATGTTGGAATTGGGAGACCTGGAATTGAGGGGTTTCTTTTGTTTGCTTTGTTTGGCTGCTCTGTTTTCTCCTACAACCCTTCTTGTCCAGTCACTGCAATGTTACCTCCCAAAGGTTAATGGCAGTGGCCTGGAGCTGAGCTCCTCTAGCTGGCCTCTGGGCTGTTCTTAATTACTCTGCCTTCTTGGAACGACCTCTGGATGAATGAAATGCTAGAGAGGGGTGGCTGAGAGAGGATGTGTTCTATAAAATGTGCAGAGAGGTAGTAAATCAAGTGAAGTTCTTTCACTGTTTTCTTTGTCACCAGCCTGCTGATAATAGGCAAGTTTTAGAGGTTTTATTGTCCTCTGGGAAAAAATGTCAGGCATATCTTGGGAGAAATGTTGAGATATCTGCTTGTTAGATTACTTTTATTTTTAAAGAAAGAAAGTAGGTACAATGTAGGGTATCTGTGGAGATTGTTGCACAGCAGCTGATACTTGTATTTTTTTCCACCTGTTCACTGGCCCCAGAACTTGTTGACAGTGTTTGTGCTGTAAATGTTATTTTGTTTAACTTCTCCAACTTCATGTCCACAAGGCAAAGTTAGACACAGTCAAGCTGCCCAGCTGTGGCTTTAAAACCACAGTTCTTGTGTTAGATTTTTGGTTAGGAGGCTCTACCTGTACATGGGGGTTCCTGCTCCTGCTTGATTTTTTTTTTTTTAATTGCTGAAATCAACCTGGTATGTTCATCTTCCCAGGATTTAAATGAAAAGCTTCAACTGGTGATAATTCAGCTTTTGAATTTGAGTCTGTGTGTGTGAGCATTGCTCCTGCCCCTTTTTGTACCTGTTGAGGTGGAAGATGTAACAGAAATGTAGGCAGACCAGCAGCAGTTGGAAGTGGAGCTGCTTGCAGAGCTGACAGCTCCTCTGTCCGTGGTGGTTTGCAGTGCCTCACACTTCAGAATTCTGAGGGATTATAAATCAATCAGGCTGGTTCAGGAAATAAGACTGTGACAAGGTGCATGTTTTCCTCCAGATGTTTTTCTGTTTAATCTGAAACACAAAAGTTGTTTAATTAATTAGAACAAACATAGTGGCAGATTTACTTGGTGATTCCTTTGCTCCCTCTGAGACTTTAGAGCAAAACTGTTAGTCTCCTGATCATGCCTGGCAGGATTTTTCAGGAGGGCTTAGTGATTTTTATTATTTATTAACCCCTTTGTGTTCTTTCCCCTTCATCTTCCTTTTTTGGGTGGCCTCTCTTCTCACCTTCCCCATAACCCTGGTGGTTTAGGTGGAGGGCCAGGTCGTGGCCTTGTTGGTCCAGAATTTAGAGCGGCTGGATGAAAGTGTGAAAGAAGAAGCTGATGGTGTCCACAACACCCTGGGTAAGTGGCTGCTGCACCCCCTCTTGCTTCTTGCTGTATTTTGTACAGAGGGGCAGTGGGTTATCCTTCCCTTTCCTCTCCTCCCAACCTCCCTTCCAACCACCAGTACTCAGGTAGACCCAGGGCAGCTTTCTGTTTAACTCACAGTAAAGCCTGGTTGCTTGAGCCAGCACGTGTCACGCTGCTGCTGGTAAGGTGTCTCTTCCAAACTGGTTAGGTTGGGAGGTGCTGGTACATAGATGAAGCTGTGCACTGTGCCACAAGGAGAGTAAATCCACTGCCTGTGTAGTTACTGTGTACTTCTCTGCGAGCAGTACTTACTCTGTTATGAGAGCTGTTTATGTCTTAACAATACATTTAACTTCCAGGTAGTAAACCATTTGTAGATCATGTAAGTACATCGTTACATCTCTGTTCCCTGGTCTGCACAACACAGGAACTGCTTGGCAGTGTGTTGCTGCTGATAGTTTAACACATCCACTCCCTCAGCCATTTGGGATGGCAATCTCCTGATGACTGGAAGAATGAGAGATTGAAAACATGAGTTGTGGAATTTGTAGTGCTGCTGTTGCTGTTTGCTTTGTTTGTGCAGTCAGAATTGCTGCTGGAGTAGAGGGAAGGTATCTTAGGCTTCTTCCAGCAGGAGCTGGATGGGCTGTGTGGAAAGACTGAGAGAGCATCACAGACCTGAGCTCAAGTCTCAGTCAGAAAAAGGCAGTTCTGTGGATAAAGTGTAACTTTGAGAAGAACAGTGGAGCCCTAGGAAGGACTTAGCAAAGCAGTGCTGGTACAGACCTGAGCTGTCTCCTGTGCCTTTCTTCTCAGCCATCGTTGAGAACATGGCAGAGTTCCGACCGGAGATGTGCACGGAGGCGGCGCAGCAGGGCCTCATGCAGTGGTTGCTCAAGAGGCTGAAGGTGAGCTCATCTTTCTCTTGCCATCCGGCAGATACTGCAATACAAACGGACAGGCCGCTGGTCTGGAAGCTGATGTGCTCCAGATGATGCTTTGCACAATATTAAAGGCCCAAGGCTCTTTATTATTGGATCTTTCTGCTTGTGTAGGTTATCTTTGTGATAAGTTCTAACTTTGGTGCATACAGTGAATTCAAACCTCACCTCAGACTGGGACACATGTCCTCTTTAGCTTCTTGTAAACCAGCAAAATTGAAGCCATCTGTTCTATGTGTAAGAAGCTCTGCACAACATGATGCGTCCTGGGAGTGGAAGTACCCTCCTCCTTGTAGTGTTTGCCTGGAAGAGTATTTAATGTTGAGTCGTCTTGAATGTCTTTGTTTTACTTGTTTCTGTGGGAATTCTGTTGTGCTCACGTGTCCCAGTCCTGCTGTAAGACCTGTGGTCTTTGCTGCAGAGTTTTGGTCCCTTCACAGCACCACAAAGCAGCACTTGGGCTGCAGCCACCGATGTGCTGGTCCCAGTAGCAGCAGCACCACGGTGTTCCTAGCTCATGCTAGAAGGCTGACAGTGCCTGCCTTCCTTCTGCAGTGTGAACTCAACATTCCACTTCAAAGAAGGCAGTTTGGGGTGTGGGTGTGTGTGGTGAAGCCAAGTTAAGGGCAGAAAGTCAGGATTTGGGGTTTGTTTCCCCTGTGGTTTTAGTTTACATGGACATACTTCAGTCTTGTCTTTGTATTGTAAGCATCTTACACCAGAAAGTATCTATCTTCTGCTCCTGTGATTTCCTGTGTGGTGGGTTTCTGGTCTGTGGCTGAAACCTGATTAGTGATACAGACCAGTTTATGCCTTTCCTTCCTACATCTCTAAGGCTATTTTGAATTTGGAGTGATGTCTTTGTATCTGCTGCTGGTGGTGGCTCTTTCTTTGAACTCATCCAGTTGCCTTTTGAATTCAGAGCTGCATTTTGAGAGTCTCAGCACCCTGTGGCAGTGAGTTGCATGGTTTGACTGTCTTGTGTGCCTCACCGACCCCTGGAAAATGCTGCAGGAGAGGAGCAGATAGTTCAGCTCTCTTACAGAGCTGGAGATGGGGTTTAGCAAACAGGTTCTGGCTTTTCCCTGTCTGTTAGGGAAGGCATTAGTGCTTCTCCAGTTCAAATGTCTCTATGGTTAGTAAGCCTCTGAATCACAGAAATACTCCCTCAGCTTTGTCAGTGTGCAGATACCCCTCTGTGCCCCTCATATGCTTGTTAGCAGAAGTAACCTGTAATTTCTCACTACATGTAGTAACATAATTATATTCCTTTTGCTTAAAAACAAAAAGTGAAGTTAATTTTATTCCAGGCAGGTGTGTACTGAGTGCAGGTCTGCTGCCTGCCTTGTAATTACTCTGGCAGCTGAAAGACTTAAACTTGGGAAAGCAAAATAATCACAACTTGGATTCCCCCGACTAGTGCCACAGAAAATGGATGTTAAAGGCCCCTGAAGGTGTCTTTCCTTTGCCCTGGCACGTGCTAGCTCTGTCTGGGTGTGGGGATATGTGATCAGGCAGTGCTTTTTCTTACTTAGGTGCTGTCCTGGTGAACTGTGTGCTAATGAAACCCTGGTTCAGGCACCTTAGCTACTGGCAGCGCTTGGTGTTGTATTTCTCTCCCTGGCAGACGTGTTCAGGATTAAACCAGGATCTGAGCAGAGCGTTGTGCTGCTGCAGAGTGTCTGTGGGATGAGTTTTGAAATCAGGGTTCTGCCTGGGCATCAGGAGGGACATCTGGCACACAGCACTGGATGGATTTCTATTTTCCAACTATGTTTCAGGTTGCATAATTGTATTCTGACTGTCAGAACCACCTCAGACAGCTCAGATGGAGAGCTTAATAGCTCCCTGCTCCAGACAGAAGCAGGGTTTGATGATGTCTTGTGCAGCCTTGAGAGAACAGTGTTATCTCCTCATGCTTTCTGCTGGGCCCCAGTCAGTGTGCACCATGATAGGAGCCAGCATCGAGCACTTGCCACCTTCCCCATCCTGTGCCACTGATGGCTTGGGAGGGTTAACCTGGCTGCTCTAAACACCATCCTCTGCAGAGCAGCTGGGTATCATCTGGAGTGGAAAAAGCTTGATTTAATGTTGGCATTTTGTGGCTTTTGGGATCTTCCTGCTTTTCATGCTCCTGTGTTGCTGGGTGCTTGTGTCTTGTGACCTCTTCTTTGGCAGCAGGTGGGGTAATTGGCCCACGCTGGCCTTGCCCAGGCAGGTTCACTCCATCAAGCTGCAGTAGTCGTGTGCTTGGGGAAAAAATAGTGGGTGACGAATGGTCTGTTTTCAGCCTGGCACTCGCTGCTTGCTTCTATTTTTCTCCCTCTTGAGCAGTGGAATACAAATAGCTGGCAGCTGATGGTGATTTTAAAAATTATTTTGTTTATTTCATGAATTCCTTCAGTAAACCAGTTTGGTTGTTATCTGATGGGTTAATGTTTATATCTGTTTCTGTAGATGAAGCAGTTTTGGCACCATGCAAACACACTGGATCCTGCTCAGAATCCCACTCCAGGGATTCTTTTTTTTTTTCTTCAAATTCAGCATTTTGGTTTTGTTACAAATTTTTTTTCCAATATATTTGAATATGGAGGGAATATATGGGATGAAAGTTATGTGAGTGTGCAGACTACACCCATCCTGTACTTCTGACATTGGCATCCTTGTACAAAACTCCAGCAGTCACCATTTAGTGTTACTGTGATGTGTTTGCTGAACTCCTGTTCCTGGTGAGAGGTGCAGGCTTTCACACGAGGGAGAAGGCCCATGCACTCATGTAACCTCATGGAAACTATCACAGGAAAAAGATTCCACATTGCAACAACTGGAGACTGTCCTCAGGGGTTTGAGCCAACCTGGTAAAACCTCCTTAGGTACAACAGCGTGAAGGCTCAGAGCTGAATTTTACAGTGTAGAGCATACACACATCCCATCACCCCTGAATCAGAGAGAGTTACTGCTGCTTTGTCACTGAGGCATGCTGCAAAGTACTGCTGTTGAGTTGTGGTTTAAGTGTTGCTCATACGTGTGGAGATGTGATTAGGGTGTTCTTCAGCTCAGTGAAACGCAGAGCCGTGCCCTGACAAGTCTCTTCCTTCTTCACCACCAGGCTAAGATGCCTTTCGATGCCAACAAACTGTACTGCAGCGAGGTGCTGGCTATTCTGCTCCAGAATAACGACGGTGAGACGTGCTTCTGGTATTGATCCTGTTAGGGTAGGACCCTTTCAGATCACAGCAGCAGCCTTCAGCTCCCCTTTCCTTGTGGACTCTCTCTCTGACGCATGCGCCCTCTCTTCCTCTGCAGCTTTTGTCCTCTGTCAAGCTGTATTGATTCTGTTGGCTGATGTATCAGTGTTAGATGGCTGTAAAATCTGACAGTTAGCTTCATTTTTCTCTCTCTTTTCCCCTTCCCCCCACCTCCGTCTAGACAACAGAGAATTGCTTGGGGAGCTGGATGGGATCGATGTGCTGCTTCAGCAGTTATCTGTGAGTAATTCACATACACCCCCTCTACCATCAGGAGACTCAGGGGCTGGGTGTGAGGAGGTAGAACAGATTCTGGGTGTAGTGCTGTCCTAGCAATCTGGGATACTGAAGTGTAGCAGTGCTTTATGTTTGGTGGGGCACAGTTCCTGAGTGGCTTCCACACAAGCATATCATCCATGGTAAGTGAGGTTAATCCCTGGTTTGCAAGTGTTAAGGTAGAGGTACACACAACTCAAATTATTTGCTATAATTACATGGCCAGTTGAAGACAGGGGTAGAATTTGGCCAGTTTTAGTGTTCTCTGCTCCGAGCACTGGGCTGCCTTGTGCCTGCATTTGAGTAGGTGAAGGTAATATCCTTGTAGATGACTCGGATTTCTCAAGGCAGTGCTGTCCATAGGTTAGGGGGCTGCAGAGCAGACCCCTGGGCTGGGCTGTGCCTGGGTGTTCTCTGGTAACAAGCTTTTCCACCTACTGTTGTGAATTGAGCAACCAGTGAGTTCCCCTTGACTTTTGGAGGCTGTGTCATCTTCCACCTGCAGGATTGTTGGTCTAGTCAGGACAGTAGGAAGGGCAGCAGAGTTACAAGGGGGCATGCATCAGTAGTGTGGGGGGCTGCAGCTTACTCATATCAGATGCCAGAGGCTTGTGATAGAAAAGGTTCATGTGTGGATCAAATAGAGCCCTCCCTTTTGGGGTAATTCTGATTTCTTTGTCATGCAGGTGTTTAAACGACACAACCCCAGTACAGCAGAAGAACAGGAGATGATGGAGAACCTGTTTGACTCCCTTTGCTCCTGCCTAATGCTCAGTTCCAACCGGGATCGCTTCCTGAAAGGCGAGGGTCTGCAGCTGATGAATCTCATGCTTAGGTACCCAGATAACTCTGTGATTTGCCTGCTTTTGATGTCTCAGCCACGTTCTGGCTACACATTTGTGGTTTTCTGTTTAGGAAATTTCTCTGTTCGTGGATTTGTTGGCTCCTGGTTTTGTTTGGCTTATTTTCCAGCATGTAAGTTAAATCTTCTCAGACAGATAAGCTCCACTCTTTGTCTTCAGCTTTTGTTTCCTAAGAACTGGGGTTACTACAATAGCTGCTGGAAAACAGCACAGGCCTGTGTGGCAGGGATGGGGTGAGACAATGCTGTAGGATTTAAAAGATCCCTGTGAGGGTGAGAGACCTTTTGTATGTCTCTGGGGAAAATGTTTTTCCTTTTGTTCTGCAGTTCAAGCTTCACTGTGGTGTGAATCCTCTGAGCTGGGGAATGTTTGTGGATCTTGATAGAAAATTTGCTGTTGTGAGATGAGCATAAGTATGCATTCTGACGTGGTTTGTCACACCATGAGTCTCCAGGGCTTCTCTGGTCTCTCTTCACTTTTACTTCCTACCCCAGCAGTGAATTGTGTCTGCTGGGCTGACTGGTTTCCTCCAGACTGGGCTCAGCAGGGCTCAGCCTGGCTTTCCCTGGCGTGCTGGCTGTGTGTGGTGGCTGGTTAGCAACCGCCAGCAGGAGGTGATGTGTTCCTGAGGCCCGTGGCTGGGTGATGGGCAGCAGCAGGGAACTGGGTAAATAACCAGACATGGATTATTCAAATAGGAATGCTGGGTTTTCTTGAGGCTAATTAAAGAAAAGCTCCAAAACTAAGAACAAGAGGGAAGCCTGCCTCTGCCTGGAGTACTAAGCCTTGCAGAACTAATTACTTGGAGCTCTTGTGCAGTGGGGGTGGGACTTGGTGTTTGGATTTTTAATAGTTTCTTACTCATTTTTGGGCTCTGCTGTTCACCACTCTCTGTATCAGACCCCAGGTGGAAAATTATGGCAAGGAAGATTTTTTTCCCTGGGTGCTTTTTTTCCTTACTCGCAGTAGCTGTGAAGGGGTTAGGAGGAACAAAGCATGACTTGCCTGCAGCAGCAGCTACATCTAATGGAAGGAGTTTCCAAGACCTTAATCTTTCAGTGCTTAGTGTCCTAACTTATTCTGCACTCTGAATGGGGTTGGTGAAGTGACAATGGAAAAAGTAATCATTCATGGAATATTTTCTAGAACCTTGTATCACTGCTGCCCATAAATGTGAACTATAGTGATAGTTGTGGGTTTTTTAAACTAATATAGCTCAGATAAGTAGAGAAGTTGACATTCTTCTCACCTGGCTGTTTGAGTGATACTGTGAGCTGATAGTTGACCGAATCTTGGCCCCAAACAGCTCCCTTCCTGCACTGCCAGTCTTGTTTTGAGAAAGCAGTACCAAGTTGGACAGAGGGTGTAAACTTCTTGCTACTAGTCTCATCTTCAGACTGGAGTTGCAAGCATTAAGCTGGTCCTTTAACTGCTGATCCATGTTACTGTTCCTCTGAAGAGCTGCCAAGCCCGTTCCCTGGTGCTTCGCCCTGCCCGCGCTGTTGGCGTGTGGGTTCATCCTGTGCCCAGTTTTGTCTTTGTCTTGATACTCCTGAGGCACAGACCTTCAGGACTCTGACACAGGTAACTGGAACCACGTGAAATCAGTGGTACTGATCGTTCATTCTCATACTACTTACTGCTGAGTAACCACACGATGAGCCCAGTGCCCCGTGGAGGGCACAGGAGATGGTGAAGGTAAGAGCACTGGTTTGTCATCATGTGGATTAGGAAAATGATGCTGGGAGAAGGTGGCGACTTTAGGAGGAGAAGATTGGGCAGCTCAGCTGCTGCTGGGGGATGTTACTTGCTTTGGCAGGTCATGGTGTGATTGCACGTATAAAGCTCTGCTGGACTTGG
Organism: Porphyrio hochstetteri; assembly: GCA_020800305.1. Lineage (NCBI taxonomy): Eukaryota > Metazoa > Chordata > Aves > Gruiformes > Rallidae > Porphyrio > Porphyrio hochstetteri. Next base: position 17,122,975 of record CM036921.1, on the reverse strand, counting down.
TGCTTTGGTGACGAATAGAAGAGCTCTGAAACCACCAGACAAAGCAGAGTGTCAGAACTGACACTGCAGGGGTTTGGTGTTCTCTTGCTTGTGGGGGTTTTATATATTTTAATATCTGGAAGACATTAAATGGCTATTAATTCTGTTAACCTCTATAATCATTAGGATTTCTCTTGCATATGCTTAAAAGCTGTTGCAGGTGCTCAGTTTTTCTTAGTGCTGCTGTGATAACCACAGACTGGCATCGTAAGTACAGAGGGAACCTGGATAGTTTTGATCTGGAGAGCTGCACAGGAGTATTGCCCTTCTGTATCTTCCTGATACCTTCATGATAAACACCAAATAATAGAAATGCCACTGGGCTGTGATTGACCACCTCGCCCACAGACAGGGCAGAGTATTTTTCTCTCCTGTCGGTGTCCTCTGAAGGCTGGGGGGAGAGATCTGTTGGTTTCTGGTTGTACTTTGAAAGTGGTTAATCATTGTACCATAGTCTGTGCAGATGAAAGGACAAATAAGCAAAGTTGAAAGTTTATTGACATGATGTGAGATAGATAAGCTGTGTGAGAATAAAGTTATCAGGCTTGAATCTCCATTACTGTCTGAGAGAACACACCATCCTGTATCTCCTGTATCTCCCCCATACATCCAGCCAGGCTGTTCTGTTAATAATGGCCATGCACACAGACCCACGGAGCAGCACAGCATCTGTAGCTGAGCAGTTAAGGTGCTCAGGAGATTCCTGTAGACAGGAATGAAAATGGAACTACTCTCTGTTATGCTGAGCCTTAAACCACACGACTGGCAGCTAAAGATGCCCTTTTGTGTGAACTTCTGGTTTGGGGGGGCAGTGGTAACCCCTGAAAAGGAACACGAGGTGTTTGATGTGCTCTACGTGTGGGTCCATAGCAACCCCTGTGCTGGATTTGGTGTCGTCTTGGACTTGTGGTGTTGGGGGATGGATCTTGCAGTTGGGAGTGGAGTGTCACAGAGAGGTATGTGGGGGGTGAGCAGAGGACTGGGAGAAGAGCAGATTGAGAAGGATGGAGCCTGTGGCAGCAGAAAGGAAGATGGAGGTTTAGAAGTAGAGTGAGAGTGCCGGTATATACAATTATTTGATTTGCATCTCTGCAGCAACAGAGGCTGGTTTATGTTACAGCATGTCTTTATCAGAAATGAGATAGTTTATCAAGGGGGAAGCCACCAGCAAAAAGTTGATAAATGTCACATAGAATTAAATTCTTTTGTATTTTTCTAGGTCAGGAAGCACTCCCAGCACGCAGTCCCTTGGCCTTGCCTTGGTAACCTAAATGCAGTTTACCTCACAAAGCCAAAAGAGACAAACCCAGGCTTGTAATGTCAGATACCTTGCAGACACTGACAGGAAGCTTATTGCTTTTGCTGTAAAATTGTGTTAGGTTTGGAGGAGGCACAGCCACCCCGTTCCCAGGGGACGTGTCAGGAAAGAGTCTGTTGCACAGGAAAAATGCCCTGTGGCTGCTCAGCCACTACCCAGCAGCGCCTGTGTGACCAGGGACAGACACAGCAAGGGGAGCTGGTGGAAACAGGCATCACACGGGCAACATGACCCACTCAGCAGCTGCTCAGTGCCTTTTCCTGACCCTCAGAATGACCTTTGCTTCTGGGCAGCAAAACCAGGATGAAGACAGACGACTCCGTGTGGCTTCCCCCAGCCTGCCTGTAGCTATTTCTGATTATTAAAATGCCTTTATGTGTTCTTGTCCTGCTGTTCCTAATGACCCTGTGGAAACTTAGACTCTCTTTTTTCCTCAATCACCTGGTTAATTAGACAGAACTATTTTATGCAGAGCTTTCTGGGAAATCTGGCGTTCAGCTTTTGTACTGTGCAAAGTGAGAGATGGTGTTACCCTAATTGTGGAAAGTCCAAATAATGTGAGCACCTCTCTTCTCTTGTATAGAATAATTGTACCAAAAGAGTTCTCTTGGATGGAAAGGTATCAAAAGGAGGTAAAACAGCAGTTAGCAAATAAAGTTGTAGTTCAGAGTTCCCTTTGAAGACTGAGGTCACTCCCTGCTTGGTGAGACTCACGTCTGCTTGTCTTTGAATTAGTGCTCAGCTAAAAGTTACCTCAATAAGCACAGATGAGACTAAGATAAACTGCTTGCCCTCCAGCAGAATAAATATTTCAAATAAAATCAACTCTAGACAGTCCAGTCAAGCAGCTATTGATCTCTAAAAGCCTGAACTTAAACCCAATGAATATTCCAGAGATCAGCTCTGTGCAACCTTCCTAAATGCTGATCAATATGCAATTACTTCCCCTGAAAATATTTCTTACATTGTCTGCCCTAAGAAGTACTTTATTTCTAGCTCCCTGTAGAGGGGAGGTGGGGGTGTCGAGCTGCTTGCTTGTGGGTAGAACTCGCTGCTGCACCAGATCCCAGCTGCCTGTGGTGGGAAGCCCTGGACAGGATGATCCTGCTGATGGGTGTGAGGCTCAGCCTGTGCTGTTTGCAGGTGGGCTTGGTGCTCCTGCTGGGTTTGGTGGGTGTCTTCAAGGGCAGCGTTGGGTACTGTCATCTCCCTGGGGGGAAACAGGAGGGGGGCTGCACTGTCTCAGTGCTCTGGTCTTTATAGACCTTTATTTGCAGTCACAGAATGGTAGGGGTTGGCAGGGACCTCTGGGGATCATCTAGTCCAACCCCCTGTGATCCAGAGCAGGATCACCTAGAGCAGGCTGCACAGGATAGCGCCCAGGTGGGTTTTGAATGTCTCCAGAGAAGGAGACTCCACAAGCTCTCTGGGCAGCCTGTCCCAGGGCTCTGTCACCCTCACAGTAAGGAGGTTCCTCCTCATGTTTAGGTGGGCTTTCCCATACTCAAGTTTATGCCCATTGCCTCTTGTCCTGTCCCTGGGACCTACTGAAGAAAGACTGACCCCATCCTCCTGACACCCACCCCTCAAGTGTTTGTAAGTGTTTATAAGATGCCCCCTCAGCCTTCTCTAGGCCCTCAGCCTCTTCCAGGTCCACAGTAACCCTTGAGCACCTCAGGGCAGGGCAGAGCAGCTCGTGTGTGTGGGAAGAGAATTGCTCTCTTGTCACTCCAGGGCTGGTGTGTTCCTCCAGGGTTTATTTTCCTATGTGTCTGTAGCTGTGTATTTGTTAGAGAATAACTTATTGTAGAGGAATCCAGAGGGGATTGCCAGGCACTGGAGGTGGGTAGTGGTGGGGCTTGTGGCTGTCCTGTCCCTGAGGGAATGTCCTCCTGGCCTGGCCTTTGGGGATGCTGAGGTTTCCTGGATCTGTTGATTCATGGGCTGTGTTAGGGGCTGGTTTCAGCTCACCTTTCACAAGATTGTTAAAATCTTCCCTTGGGTGAGTTATAAATTCTTCTGGTTTTGGTTGAGAGGTACAGAGCTTTTAGGGATCGTTTTGGGACCATCTGTGTGCTTTGGGGGTGAACTCACATGAGAACTGCACTGCCCAGCATCTGCCTCTGCCCAAGCCTGATTCCTAGAGCTGGAATTTTCTTCACTATAGCTGACCACCAAACTACACTTCCTTCTTTATTAAACCGAATTACTGCTGGATCTAAATCCTGATCTTGTGGTGTGCCAGTATTTGCCTCATGTCCCCCTCCCAGGCTCCCCTGCCATTCTGTGCTAGTGTTTGTAAGGTGGTAATGAAATAACATCTTTAATAGCCAGGAAATAATAAAAAAGCCCCAACCAAGCAAACATAAAAAATAGATAAAATTGAAATAAAAATAAAATAGAAAAGAAAAAGAAATAAAAGACATTAAAAAGAAATAACCAGGAGAATATGCTCAGCCACAGTTTTGTTGCTATAATGTTTTAGCTTCTTAAAGAAAATCTTGCTTAGAGCTGGCACACAGACCCTTCATTCCTTCCTGGCCCACCTTCATGTCCCTTTCCAGCGTGTCTCTTTCAAGTAGTGTGGTCCAGAGCTCCTCATGTCCATGGGAAGTGTAACCTGCAGCTGTTTTCCCCCACAGAGAGAAGAAGATCTCCCGCAGCAGCGCCCTGAAGGTGCTGGACCACGCCATGATCGGGCCCGAGGGCACAGACAACTGCCACAAGTTTGTGGACATCCTTGGCCTGAGGACCATCTTCCCACTCTTCATGAAATCGCCCAAAAAGATAAAGAAAGTGGGAACAACTGAAAAAGAACACGAAGGTAGGTGTGCTTCTGGATCCTCCTGGCCATGGGGAAGGTGAGAGGGAGTGTCGTGGTTCAGCCTGGCCAGCTGCTGAAGGACCCACACAGCCCTGGGCTCACCCCCACCCCTGCGGTGGGATGGGGGAGGGAATTCCAAAGGACAAGGAAACGTTTGTGTGTGGAGCTAAAGGCAGCTTGATAGGACAGCAAAGGAAGGTGCAAAACAAGGGATGCACAGCACAGTTACTCATCACCTGGAACTGATGCTCAACCAGTTCCTGAGCCAGGCACCTCCCAGCACCTCCCTGGTGATCCATGAAGTGGGATGTCACACTGCATGGAATATCCCTCTGGGTAGTTGGGGTCCTGGCCCTGTCCCCTCCCAGCTTCTGGGGTGTTTCAGCCTTCCAGGTGGTAGGGGGGTGTGAGAAGCTAAAAAGTCCTTAACTGCTTGTCATCCTCAATCCAAAACACAGCACTATACCAGCTGCTAGGAAGAAAATTTAACTCTGTCCCAGCCAAAAACCAAGACAAGAAGGCAAAGGTCTGAAAAGTGCCCGTGATGAGGAGGGGATGGCACATCAGGGAGTCTTTCCACAGCTCCTCCTGCAGCTTTCAGGTCCAGGCAGCCTGCCCGCTCCCTGTTGCAAGCTAGCTCTTCATGACACACTTGCCCTGCTTGTTTTGGTATCAGCAGTTCCTGGCAATTCCATTTCATGTGCTGTTAATAAGTTATTTTACTCCTGTAGGGTCTGTTGTTTGAAGCTCTGACTCTTTGATGCAAAACTCTTTTGAAAAGAGTAATGAGGCAACTACAAATGTCACCTCAAAAGCAGTGTTTTCATGGCTCTGAGCACTGGAGTGTGACTCGATGAACATCAGGCATTGCAGAAATAAACTGCATGCTTTTGAAGTTGCCTTTTTTTGTAGTTTTTCTATTTTTTTTCCCTCTCTTCCCTGGAAAACTCAGCTTTACCAAAAATCTGCTGGGGAGTATTACTGCAGGACCTTAGGCTGAACTGAGTCTGGGGTCAGCCCCTCCTGTGTCTGGTAACATTACTTTTTCCATTTTGTTGATAATTGACTGTGTCTTGGAAGAAACTTTAAATACTGAGGTTTTGTGCCAGTTCATTACTCATCTCAGTTCTGTAAAGGGTGGATATTGTCAAAAGCAGAAGAGGTGGGAGTGGGTCGTGGCTTGCCTGCTATCCATCCTTCACTCCTGCAGCAAATGGAAAATGAAAGGAGACAGCAGAAAAATGAGAGCTCTAAACCCAAAAGCCCTGCTTCTGTACTGTCCTCACAACTCTGGTGCAGCCAGATCTTCTCCAAAACGAAGGTGGGGAGATGCTGTCTCCCCCAGACCTGGGCTGCGATGCTGGCTGGGACTGAGCAGCCCCTCTCTGGGGAAGAGCTGGGGGCAGCTCAGCTGGCATCTGGCTCTTCTGGCCCCTCCTGTGTGGCAGTGGCTGCTGTCCTAGCAGGGTGGAGGGAAGGAGCTTAGCTCTAGTAAGGATTCACGCCCAGGCTGCCAATTCTGGCTGCCTTATCTGCCTTGTGTTGTGCTGCTTGTCTGGGATAGATAAAGGTGAGGCAGAGACACTGTCCTGTGTCTGGGGTTTATGTAATGAAATTGCAGGCTGCAGTTGTGCTTAGATGATGGATTTAGGGGATGTTTTGAAATCTTCATTTGCAGTATGAAAATAAGGTTATTTAATTCTTCTTTCTGAGAGAAGCTCAAGCTACATACGAGCTTGTGAGAGGAGGGATCTGGGTCTGTGGCTCCTATCACTGACTTGAATTTTTTCAGTTGGGGAAAGCGAGTTAATCTCTGTCTCATCTGCTTCATCTTGAGGCTGCAGATGACATCTGTGTGCAATCGTGGCCTCTGTGAGGATGAGGTAGCAGCCTGCAGAGCCCTAAAGGGGTCAGTTCCTAACTAGTGCTGTGATAGGGGAAAGTAAATCTGCTCTCAGGAGAATGGAGGGATCCCTGCAAGCAGTCGTGTATCTCGCCTCCGGCTCATCAGTATTCAGGAGAAATGGGGGACATTAAGATGAGTCCAGGAATCAGTTTTATTAAAATAAACTCTCCCTAAAACACTGTGGTGGTAAGTCCAATTTCCTCTGTTTTGCATCGCTGGGCAGGTGAGTTGCTGAATTTCTAACGATGGGAGTTAATTGAGATGTTGCACTGGGTTCCCCTGGAGCCTGTCACAGCCATTGTCCTGACATGGGCACGAGCACTCCAGTATATGATTTTACTTTGCCAAATGTTGCACCAGCAACACAGTAATTACTCTGTGCTCGGGGGCACTGCTGCTTGATGGTCAGCTCCTGTGAGCAGGATACTGCCACGGCTCCTTGGTGCCTGCTGGCTTGAAAAGAACTGGAATTTAAAGGAAAGCAGGTTGAGACTCGATGCCTTCTGTGCGGTGCTGCTGCTGGGAACACGCTGTGTCCCTCTGTTTATCAAAAAGACAGTGAGTCCTCTCTTGTCATCCTCCCTTGTAAAAACTTCATCCTGCCTTCAGACTGCTTGGAACAAATAGAACTGAACTAGGGATTGGGACGACCCTCTTCTGCCACGTCAGGTGGAGGAGCTGCTGCTTCAGAGGATTCTCTGGAGTGGCTTTGTGGCTGAGCAGCCTGAGGAGCTGCGCCCCTGAGCGCTGTCGCTGCGGTGCCACCGAGGCTGCCTGGGGACAGCCACTGTGCTGCAAACTGGGACACTACTAATGGGCTATTAACCCCAGAGCCTAATTACAACTGCTTAAAGGACAGCCCTGGGTCAGGGCTTCAGCACTGGGTCAGGTACCAAACGGCTCTGCCTGAAGCATCTGTCCACTGAGACTCAACCTGCTCCGTCTGTCCTGGGTGTCCCTGTGTCTGTCCTGGGTGTCCCTGTGTCTGTCCTGGGTGTCCCTGTGTCTGTCCTGGGTGTCCCTGTGTCTGTCCTGGGTGTCCCTGTGTCTGCTGCTGCAGAAGTGCTGCCAGGCTGCAGGTACTAGCAGCAGCTGGGGCTGCAGGATGCTTTAGCAGTTAGCTATTGGGCATTCGCTGCTCCACCTTTAGAGCACAAAATCTTTCATATGTGCCTGGTGGTGGTAGGAAAACACTTCTCTAGTTGTTATTTTACAGTAATGTTGCTTTTTACATAGGAGATAAACATTCTTTTATGGACTATTTTATTGTCTTGAAGGCAACGTTCTGACTGCGACAAAATCAGAAATACCCCAGTGAAAGAAACCTCCCTGTGACCTGGCAAGCTTTTGTTTATTACAGAAACGAACAGTCCAAATTAAATTTGATAAAAATAACTTTTCTGTAATGTATTTCTCTTTGGTTTTTAATGCTAGCATAAAGCTGGCAGTGCTGGTTAGCTGCATTTTAAACACTGTCAGTGTTTAAAAATTATTTTACCCTAGGGAGCCCGTGAACAGTTTAAATCCAAACTGCACATATTTATGCTGTATATGCACTGTGTCATTAGGAGAAAAGAAAGGGAGAATTTCTTAACTGCCTCTATGGATGGTCTGAGCCTGAATATTGGGCTGGTGGTGTCTGACTACATGTTACCTACGTGTGAGTTGTCTGAGTTGGTACAGACCACGACATCCTTCTGAGGGTATCAGGTTTGGGAGAAAAATCTCATTTGAAGCATTTTCCCTTTTTCTGAGGCACTGAAGCAACTCAAACCACATATTTTGCAGCTGAAAACAGAAATGGCTTTTGATTTCTCCTGAGTCTGTGAGGTCAAAATACTTGTGAGCATCCAGTCAGGTTGGCCAGCCTCAAGGAGAACCAGCCTGTGGTTGTGAGAGTAGGGGTTTTGTGGTGGGTTTGAATGGTGTTGGCTGGGCCCCCCCGAGGTGCTGCTGGGTGTTGTGTGTGGAGCAGAGGGAAAGGTGGATGAGGCAGGTTGTAGGAGGTGGAGGATCAAAGACAAGCATGACTGCAGCAACACATTTAATTCCAGGAGATGCTCTGTTTTTGTGACTGGCTGCTCCCTGTAACCTTCCCCTTGTAAGGACTGGGTCCCTCTGGAAGCTAATCCAGATGGGTGCTGAGTGGGGCACAGCACTGACCGCGTACGAGGCAGCACACAGCGTAGCTTGGCCGTAGCCTCTGGCTGTGGCTCGCTGTGTGGTGAGTGACTACAGCCTGCCTAGAGTGAGCAGTGGTAGAGGGGTGAAGGCCAAATTGTGAAGAAAATGTGCTCTTGGTTGGTCTGAGACTGGGGACCATGTTATACCTCACAGACGCTGAGATGTGCTGTGTTCTGAGGGGTTCCCTGAGAGGAGCTGCCCTGTGGCTCCAGTGGGGCTGAGCTGGGGGGGCAGAGGGAGGTGTCTGGTGTGTGCCATGGCAGGGAGCGAGCAGGAATCAGCACCGGGTGGTTCTTCCCACAGGGTAAGATGTGGATACTGCTGTGCTGTGACTGTGGCAGTTTGGGGGATGCAGTGCAAGGGCCTCTGCTCCAGAGGCTCTTCACTGCAGAGCTGAGGCTCAGCTTGTCTTGGCTGTTCGTAAGGGGCTGTGATCTCCTGGGGCTGCACGTCCTGCAGCAAGCACTGGATGGGAGCTTGAAATTCCTGAACAGTCCCAGTGAGCTAAAAATGGAGAAACCCTAAATTCCTTCTGAAGTAGAGATGGTAGTGAGGCAATCATAACTTGCTTGATAGGCTGTATATTCTCCTGCTCTTTCTCAGGGCAGTTATTTGCAGTCTAGTTTTGCTCACTTGGAGAATCTAATGAAGTACAAAAGGATGTTTGTCCAATTCATCTTCATTCAAATGCCTTCTCCTGCCTTGGATGTCAGTTTTACTTAGGAATGCTTAATTTGATAACCTTAGAATTAGTTCAGCCAATTTCCAAATGAGAATTCCTGTCGCTGTGGGTTTTTGCCTGTTTGCCCTCTAACAATAAGGCAGCTTCTTCTGGAGATGCTCAGCCACACACTTCCTGTAAGAAATGTGGTTTGCTGCTGTTGTTTCTTAGGAAATCTGCCCTTACTCCTGTGTAATGGAGACTGAAAGGCAGGAAAGCCTTGGAGTGAATGTCTGCTGCAGAACAAAGTTCCCTGGGCATGGAAGAGTGAAAAGGCAGTGACAGAAAAATGACCTGATAAAGAGTATCTTTATTAGCTGAAAAGCCCTCTGCCAGCCAGCAGAAAGTATTTTTCTGGTGGTGGTCTTCTGCAGTGTGTACCCAGGGAAGGCATCAGTCTGTTTAAGCAGAACTTTATTGTGCCAATTTGTTATTTTCCCATCACCCTCTGGAACGCGACAGGAATCTGTTACGTGGATGAGCCACGGTGCTGAGTGTGGAGTTAAATTGATCTCAATTAAAGTTAGCATTCTCTGATACAGGAACATCAGAAAAATAAACTTTCTCAGTTGATAGAGAGAATTTTGGTTTACATTCAGCACAGTGCTTGGATTCCAGCTCAGTGGAGCTGTGTGGAGCTTTTCCAGGCCCCACTTTACCCATCAGTAAAATCAGTTTTTCTTACTGTTGTCAGGATTTTAAGATAAGATTTTTCTTGGCAGAATATTTTGGGATATTTGAGTGGGTTACTCTTTTAAAATGCTGAGCATTAGTGCATGTGAGAACAGCTGAGCTTGTGAGGTGCTACAGCATCGGAACAGCGTGTCCCTGGTTTCACCTGTAACTCTGTAATGACCAGAAACTCCAGTGGGGTGCAGGAGTGGCCAGTCTTCCCTCAATTCACAAGCTGCATTGCCAAACAGAACCACAGGATCACAGAATCACCAGGTTTGAAAAGACCTTTAAGACCATCGAGTCCAACCATCCCTGTCCTGTGCTAAACCAGATCCCTGAGCACCTCATCTCCCCTTTTCTAAACACACTTGGGGGTGGGGACTCAGCCCCTCCCTGGGCAGCCTGTGCCACAGCCCCACAACTCTGCCAGGGAAGAACTTTGCCCTCCCATCTGAGCTGACCCTGCCCTGGGGCAGCTTGAGCCCATTGCCCCTTGTCCCATCTCCTGTCCCCTGGCTGAAGAGACCATCACCCACCTCTCTGCACCCTCCTGGCAGGGCAGGGGAGGTGGGGAGAAGGTCTCCCCTCAGCCTCCTCTTCTCCAGGCTCAACACCCCCAGCTCCCTCAGCTGCTCCTCAGAGGATTTGCCCTCCAGCCCCTTCCCCAGCCTGGTTGCCCTTCTCTGGACTCGCTCCAGGACCCCCATGTCCTTCTGATGGGGAGGAGCCCAGCCTCACCAGTGCCCAGTCCAGGGGCACAATCACCTCCCTAAACCTCTGAATATGTTTCATACGCATCTGGAAGCTGTGGGGAGAAGCCAGAAGGCACCTCTCTGCACTCCAGCTGCAGGGTTGTGCTGGTGGCTGCAGCCTGCTCCTGCTGTCCCAGCCCCGAGGCATTGCTGCTCGCTGTGAGCATGCTCCCTCCTGGAGCTGGGGAGCTGCTGGTGCTTGGGATGTGCTTTGTCAGGCTCTTCCAGCCACAGTTTTGTGCTCAGGAAGGTAGAAGTTCCTCGAAGTGGTGGCTTCTTTTTTCCCCTGGTACTTTCCTGCTCCTAGTTGAAACCACAGTGTACCTTAAGAGTTCTTCACAAGACAGAAGGCGCTTCAATATGTTCTGCTGGCTTCACCAGCATACCCTGCTCATCTACCTCATGGCTCTGGCCCCCTGCACCCCTTCCTCACCTGTGCCAGTGTTGCAGGGGAGCGTGCCTGAGCTTCCTCCCCTGCCAGGCAGATGTCCCTTATAATGAAATGTTAAAAAAAGGGGGGTTGCTGGATACTAAAGGCAGAGGAGTGTAATGTTACAGCTTGATTTGACAGGACCTCCTGCTGCTGCAGCTGCCAGTGCCAGCCATGGAATAGATTAATCTGTATTCCAACACGCTGCAGCTCGAGTCAAGATCGATCTAATTAGGGTGTTTTAAACACTGCTTGCATTCTGAAGTCTCTGTGCCTGTCTGGGAGAGGAGAGGCTCCCGTGGGTCCCAGGTGAGCCTGGCCTGAGGATGACTGTGGTGCAGCTGGGTGAGCACGTGTGGAGCCAGGGATGCTGCTGGCACGGTGCTGTGCTGCAGAGAGACGCCTCTGCCCTCCTGCATCCCTGAATCTGTGAGATTTTGGGATGTTTGTATGAAAATAAAAGAAAAGTTGTTCTTGATGCATCCAAGCTGCCAGCAGAGAAGTGTTTCTGCTTTAAAGGAGCCCTTGGTGGTGCCAAGCATGGCTCGTTTGGGTGTTTGCTTTTCAGAGAAGCACATTTACTTGTTCTTAGAGAAGGGGGCTAGACAGCACCTTCTGCCTCTGGCCTTGGCTCTCTTTGTGCAGGTGCTGTGGACTTTGGCTGAGCATTGGCAGGGTTATTTAGATCTCCCAAAACACTGAGAGGCAGGCAGGCTGCCCCAGGCCTCGCCCGAGGGCGATGTGCAGCTTGTGGCCTCTGTCTGTCAGCTGAGATCAAAGCTGCACCCCTCCAGGTTTTGCTTTCTGAGAACAACACCAGCTACTAATCATTTTCCAAAGAGAAGCAGATATGGTGATTGTGGGCTTGAAAAACTCTGCCTGTGGGAGAGATGGGTGCAGCCCATGGGGGAAGGGGGAGGACGTCCTCCCCATCCTCAGAATCCTTGGCTCCCAGGCCCCTCCCTTCTGATTACTTGTGTGGATGCTTTAATGCAGCAAATAATGGATTCACAGGATCACCAGCTCGGAAAAGACCTTTGAGATCATCGAGTCCAACCATATGCAAGGTGTGAGGACTGAAACCTCCGCTTGTAGCCTACAGGCAGCCCCTCTGACCGTACCCATCCTCTGCTAAACCACTGAGCGCCTCGTCTGCCCATCTTCTAAATGCATCCAGGGTTGGTGACTCAGCTCCTAGCTGGGCAGCCTGTGCAGTGCCCACCAACCCTTTCAGTGAAGAATTTTTTCCTTGTGTCTCCAGCCACTTACCCCCAGCACTTCTTACCCCAAGGTGTGTCCTGATTTTTGGCTGGTGTCCTTCCACAGGGGTGCTGGTGTGTATTTGGCTGGGAGTCGCATTATGGCATAATAATGTGATTATTATTTTTTATCAGGAGAAGGGGGGTATGAAACACACACCAGGGCTTTTTTTTTTTCCCAAGAAGCTGATTTTAAAAAAATAATGTTTAGATAGTTCAGAAATATTTCTGTACAATTTTTTTCTTGAACATTTTGACCAAGCAACTAGATCTTTCCTGGAGCAATATGTTGAAAGAATAACCTCATTCTTAAAAAGCCTGTGTCAGCTTCTTTAGGCTTCTCACTAGTTTTAAAGATTTTATTGATAAAATGGATAAATATCTGTATATGAGCACCAAAGCAAAAATGATAGCTGAAATACATCTCCTAGTAAGGGAGCGTAGGAAAAAAAGCAGTGGAGATATATCACTGGTGAGAATATTACTACTAAAATACTGTGTCAACACTTCTAAACACTTCTAAAGGAAGAAGGTTGGAGGAAAAGAAAGGAGTGTGAAGTACAGAGTGCTGACTTCTTCCTTGCACAGCAGAGTGTCTGCTGGGCTGGAGTTCTCAGCGAAAGAGGTCTTCATTTTCTTCTCTTTTTTTTCACCTTAAGAAAACAGGATCTTGCAAGGGCTTTGGAGGCTTGTGCAATATTTCTGTGGCAGACACTTAATTTGGTGTCTGTTTCTGTGGGGTAGCTGTGTGTGCAGAGTGTCCCCAGAGCCATCCTTCACCCCTTATCCCGCCGGGATGACAGAGCAGCTGTGCGGCGCTGGCCACCCGATAAACCTGTTATCTCCTCTGCTCCTCCTGCCAGCAGCTCTCCCAATCTCTTTGGTACATGAAAAATTGACACCACCTCAGGCAGAAATCTGTTTCTAAGGAAGCTACATTTATAAGTAGCTAATGAAATGGGGGTGTGTGTGCGGGTGTGCATACAGCCTCTTCTGTTCGCTGCCCTCGCTGCATGCAGATGATCTGCTCTGGAGAGGGCAGCCACAACTCGGACCAGCAGCCTGTGTGGCTCTGCCTGGCTGCAGAGGCTGGAGCTGGCAGTGCAGGAGCTGGAGCTGCCTGGCAGTGCAGGAGCTGGAGCTGGCAGTGCAGGAGCTGGAGCTGCCTGGCAGTGCAGGAGCTGGAGCTGCCAGTGCAGGAGCTGGAGCTGCCTGGCAGTGCAGGAGCTGGAGCTGCCTGGCAGTGCAGGAGCTCCCTGCAGACACCTCGGTGGCGCTTGTTCTTTGTAGGCTGGTGCAATCGATCAGGCTGCTGGTGGCTCCAGGCTAGGCAGCGCCCTGGAAATGCATGTTAAAAGGGTTTGATGGCAATAAGGTGAGGATCCCTCCTCTCTGAAAACAACACATCTCCACACTCCCTTCTCTCCCCACCACCCTGCATGAGGAACTGTTCACGGCCGTTACTGTTCATCACTCTTAATCAGCAAGATTGCAGTGAGGGCACCTTGGAGGAGTTAGTTTTGAGTATGTTGAGATACCTAAAGCAGAAGGTCTGTGCTGAACACAGACCTGCCAGCAGGAAGCGATACCAAGGGATTTGACGGGGGGGAGAAACTCGTGCTGCTTTCGGTTGCTCTGTGCCTTTGTGCATGGCTTTATTCCCCCATATTAAACCCATCGACTCCTTGATGCTGCCAGCATCATTCCTGGTGTTGGCATGCATTTCTGTAAGTGATCTGCATCTCCTCATCTCCTCTGCCTGTGTAGGAGTGATAATGGGGGTGCAGATGGGTGCAGAGTGTGTGCACTCTGCTTCCCTTCTGTGAGAGAAGGAAGGCAGACACCTTCCCTGGGCTCTTTCCCTTGGCTCGTGCTGTCTCCTGGGGTGAGTTGGGTTCTTTTTTCCCTGTAAACTGTTTACGGGCAACATGAAAAGAGCCAGAGGTTAAGGGCTGTACCTTGAGAGCTTGACTCAAAATGTGTTGCACCTGGTATGAATTTACACGTATACTGTGTGTGAACTGCACCTCAGACTGATGAATCCCGCTGAAGAAACAAGGACACAGGGAAGCACTTGCTTTTGTAGCTCTGCCAAGTCTGGTACAGCTCCTGGTGCTTAAAGAAGCGTAAGACACCCTAGGTGACACAGGGTGCTTTTGGAGATGATCCTGTTGCTCAAGGAGCCAGGAGCTGTGTGTCTGAACAGGGCTTGAACCCAGAGCATTGCAGTAGCTGGCAGCAGTGAGGCAGCGTGTGTGTTGGTGAGGGAAGCTGGGGAGAAGGAGCTTCTGATAGGGGTGCAAGCATGCCACCTGGCCCTTTGTACCTCCTTTGGTGGCCCAACCAAGGGACATCTGTGGTCGTGCAGAACTCCTCAGAGCTCAGTCCTGCCCCTGTAGGTCAGGACACCTGGTTCAGTCGCCTTCCAGAGTGAAGCTGTGGCTGGATGTTAACACAGATGATGTCTCTCGTGTGCTTGCAGTGCTGCATTTTCACTTGGCTCCAAGGTTTGTACTTACGTATGACCCCCAAGTGCAATTGAGAAGGCTGTAGAACATGTTTAGTTGGTCACTTCTGGTTTGTTGTGGCACATTCATATTCAATCCACGGGATTTCCTGTAAATAAAGGTGGTTTCCTTCAGGATCTGTTCCTCCAGCTAATACCAGCTCAGTGTCTGCAGGAGCTGCACGCTGGCACAGTTACTCCTTTCTCCAGCTTCCCTGTTTCAGTGACTGTTCCCTCTTTGTCAGGCTAAGGGTCATTTGAGTGACAGTGCTGGCTTTGGCCAGGATTCCTTTTAGCCCCAAGGGAGAAGGCAGTGTGTGCTGTGCCTTCAGCTAGGATGGAAGGTGCTGGAAAGAGAGTGTGCTGCTGGGCAGGTGAGCCAGCCTGGGGAGCCAAGCTGGGGCAGTCTGTGCTTTATGTAAGGCGCTTTTTTCAGGTCACCGAGGAAAAGTGGGATCAGTGTGGCAGGAGTGGTGCAGCAGAGCCAGAGGAGACCTCGCTAGGGGGCTGTGATGGGTGAGGAGCTGTCTGTGCTCCCTGGGAACACAGCTTGCTGCTCTCACCATCGCTCTGCCTCCGCTTGCCAGTGATGGGAAGGAACCGGGGCTCTGCTTATCAATGGCTGGCTACATGCAGGAGTGCTGGTAGTAAATTTAATGGCATGTTACAGAGAAAATAAGCTCCTGTTCCTGATCTCAGCATGCAGTTTTCATTTTGTATCTCCAGAACATGTCTGTTCTATCCTGGCCTCCCTTCTGCGGAACCTGAGAGGGCAGCAGAGGACACGGTTACTGAATAAATTCACAGAGAACGACAGTGAGAAGGTGAGTGCTGAGTGTGTGTGTGCAGGCTCTGGGCTGCCAGCCTGGGAGGGTACTTGCTAACAGCAGGGTCCCTCTGTGCACTCGCTAAGTTACTGAAAAGCCCTAATTGCACCTGCCTGTGGAGCCTTGCACTCTCACAGGCCATCATTCTCCTGTTCATATCTACAAATGGAAGAACTGGAAATGCTTTTAGTGCTTGGCCTCCCCACATCACACATGCCCCTGTTTTCTGGAGCTCCTGCACACAGCAGTTAGCAAGTCTCAGCCCTGGGTTGTGTGTCTTGGCTGCATTTTGTTCATTCAGCACGTGTGGTGTTGGTGGTACGTCATGCTGGCTCAGGGAGACCAGGGCAGTGTGGGAAGGTGCCTGTTTCTCTGGTGAAGCTCTTTCTGCAGAGAGTTTGGGAATTGCTACAGTACATATTTAACATTCCCCGTTCCTCTCCTAGAATGTGTCACTTTAGTGGTGCTTATTCTGGGAAATCCTTTCCAAAATGTTTACAGGGTGGTGGATAGACCAAACAGCTGTGAAACAGCAACAGCAGCTTTTGCAGAACAGGAATTCCCAAGGGCTTTGTAAATTCCACCCCTGAGGAAGTACTGGTTCCTTTGTATTCCTCATTAGTGTGTCTTAAAGGTGTTTTTCATAACCTGTTCTACCAGCTGCAGAAAATCTCCCATTATTAGCTGGGCTTTGGGCTGCCTGATGCAGTTCAGAGGATAACGAGTGCTTGGGTGCATACAGCCAGGCAGAAAGACCCTTTGGGAAACCAGGAGACCTGGAGAGGCACAGGACAGCAAGAGACAGGCGTCTCCAGCTCGATTTGCTGCCTTTTAGCTGGAGCTGATGAGACCATACTGTGATAGGGGATTCTGTTCAGATGCCTGCAGACTCAGCGTGCTCATCTGACCACTGCTCCCACCGTCCTGTGATGTGTTCCTGGGGGTGACAGAATCGCCTGTTCCTCTGCAGAGACTGCAGCTGGGAGAACAGCAGTGCGTGAAGGATGAGAGATGATTGCACTGTACTGTTTGGTGGGGCTTGGGTTTTGTTCTGCTTTGCTTAGGTCTCTCTCTTCTGCCCTTGCAGGTTGATAGGCTGATGGAATTGTATTTTAAGTACCTGGATGCGATGCAGGCAGCTGATAAGAAGATTGATGGAGAGAAACATGTATGTATTGCTTAAGTTTTGCCAGCTCTTGTCTACAACACCTCTGCACAGGCATGTCATCTGCACAGAACTTTTTGGTCACTCCTCTGAGCTGTGCCCTCATACCTGTGCTGTTACCTCTGATGCTCCACTCTCCAGATTCCTGTTAATCTCAGTTAAAATGGGCTGAGAACTTCTCTACAGCAGGTGCTCCTGATGCTTCCTTAGGGTGAATTTTACTGGGAGGGCCTCAGTCTGTGCTTCAGCGTGCTGTCACTTGACTGAAATCTTGGTGTGGCAGATGGAGAGTAAGTGAAATGCAGAGAGACAATTACATGGTAATGTGCAAGGCCTCCTACCCTGGTCTTTAGAGTTCTGATCAGCAGTGAGAAGGCGTCTATTTTGATGAGTTAGATGAGGCTGCAGCCAGAGGCTGGTGTGCTGCTCTCTGCACACCAGCAGCGAGTCGTTTGGAATGACATGAGCCCCGGTACCACACAGGACGTTCTTGGAACTGAGGCTGGAACAGACTTTGAAAGAGAACGAGCTGCTGGAGTCAGGAAGCAGCTTGCAGAGCTGTTAGCGAGCTTGGCCAGCTTCCCACAAGATTATCTGTATCAGCACTGAGGAGGGTGTGAGATTGATTAGCACTGACAGGCAGTAATCACTGCAGCCGCCGTCCCCGGGCTGCAGCCCCCCGCCAGGCCCCGACAAACAGCTGCCTGCCCACGGCCAAGGCCGCTTCTCGGGGCCCTGCCAGGCATTCTGAGGGCACGGGAGCTGCTGCTCTGAGGCGTGAGGGGGAGCAGTGAGTGGAGCTGCTTTTGCTGCCAGCGTTCGCGCTCCGTATGGAGAACTGCAGCTTCACAAGCGAACGCTGGCCTGGAGGAAACCAGCCTTTGTACTGTCCCTGCTACCCCTGCCTGCTCCATTCATCCTCTTTGGAACAGAGCAAGAAATTAGTTGTTCTTTCCCTTTCAGCTTTGCTGTGTGGGTTTGAGAACTCCAAAAGCAGAGTGGGTTTTCTGGCTGCAGGCTCGTGGTGTGTGGGCAGCTGCTGGCTGGAGCCCTGAATCGCAGCGTGCAGAGCTGGAGCGTGTGCCCTTTGTCCACAGAGATCCTGGAGCAGTCTGCAGGTGCTAGCACCTGTAGCAAGCAGCCAACACTAAGCAGGGGTGAGGAGAATTTGTGAATAAGCTTGTGTAGAAACTCTTTAATTAATGATATTAACCTGTTTGTGATTGCTGATACACAAGAGAAGAGGAACTGTAGGAACCTTGGGTTTTCCTGCTGTACCCAGGCAGTCCCAGGGCTTTTGCCCTGCTGCAGGGCTCTGTCCTGGAATGGACAGAGTAAATGGACCTCAATTCTTTGCTCATATTAGAGCTGTTAACAGGATTTGTCAGGAACTTCTCATGCAATATGTTGGACACAGCAGGTATGAAACACAACGTGGAGGTTCATTCCTGCTTGGAACACTCTTGGGATTATTGTTTGCTCTTTGTGGCATCCTCAGATGGTCAGTGGGAGACAATCTGCTGGGATCTGGAGCGGCTCAAGTGGTTTACCTGCACAGAAGCAGGCAAAAGCCATCCTTCTGTCCATCAAATCACAGCATTGTCTGGCTGTGACAGGATTTATGGAGCACTTTAATGTTTCTAGTTTGGCTCATGAATCATTGAAGTGGATGCTATGAACACTTGGTCCTTTAGAAACTGTACTGTATCATTGGGGGGTTTTGGCCTTTCTCTTGCAGTAGAGGACACAGTACCCCAAAAATATTGAGCACAGATCTGCACCTTTCTGTCTGCCCTAGAGAGAAAAGATAGCTGATGAGATTTGCAGGTTCAGCTTCTGATGGGAGTGAGACTCAAGTCTGATGGACAGAGCATCCTGCTCTAAGTCTGGCAGTACAAGAAGGTAAAACCTGATTATCCGAGGAGTGCCTGAGCGTGTCATACCTGATGTTTTATCTTTAGTGGAGCAGCAGGCATAAGAAGCTTCTGCTCTTGCAGTTCTTGTCCTTTTCCTTTCTTTTAGCTTGGCTTATTGTAGTGATCTGGTTTATAGCCCAGCCCTTTGGGCTGTGGTGGTGAGGGAGGTGTGAGGTCGAAGGGAGGGGGGAATTTCTGAAACCAGCTGTTCCTGAGGGAGAATGGTTGTGATGAAACTGCACCCTGAATCTGGGCAGTGGAACAGGATGAGGCCTGGAGAGAGAGCTCCCCTCCTTCCCAGTGTCCCCCACTTGTTTGCTTCTGTGCAATCTATTGAGAGGCATCAGAGGTGATAACTTAGTGATTACCCTACTCCCCAGGTGAAACCCAGGAGCAAAGTCCATGAGAACGTTTGTCTCCCACACCTGATCCTGTCTTAGCACCTTTCTCAGAGTTGGTTAACCAAATCTAAAAAGGATCTTGTCTCCTCTCAAATTCTTTAGTTCTTTCTGTAGGAAATGGCACAAAACCCTTTTGCTTTTAACTCCCTCTGAAACGAGGATAATTGCAGACAGCAGCAATTGCCTTGGTGATCTCTAAAAATGGTGGGAGAAGACAGGGGATGGTTTAATATTTTTATAGTTCCACAGAAAATCATGCTCAGCAGGTTTATTCGATAAAATATTCTCACCAGACACTTTGTGCTATAATGACTTACAAATTACATGCTAATTGTGCTACAGTTAAGTCATTCCATCCTTGAGAGGGAGAGGTGGAACTCCGAGCACGAGAGCAGCCTCCACAGTAACTGAAGTAGGAATCTCTGTTCCCCCAGCATTCCAGTTTGGTTTAGAAAGACCAGATGGCCTGGAGTTGTACTGAGGGCAGGACCCCCTCTCTGCCCTGCCCTGGGGAGGCCCCAGCTGGAGTCCTGTGTCCAGAGCTGGGCCCAACACAAGGAAGATGTGGGACTGTTGGAGAGGGGTCAGAGGAGCCACGGAGATGCTCAGAGGGCTGGAGCAGCTCCCCTATGGAGAGAGGCTGAGGGAGCTGGGCTGGGTCAGCCTGGGAAGAGAAGGCTGTGGGGGGACCTCATTGCAGCCTTCCAGTCCCTGAAGGGAGCAGAGGAACAGGAGGGGAATCAGCTTGTTAAAGGGCAGAGACTGGCAGGACAAGGGGGATGGAGTGAAGCTGGAGGAGGGAAGGGTGAGAGGAGAGATTGGGGGGAAGTTCTGTGCAGAGAGAGTGGTGAGGGGCTGGAACAGGCTGCCCAGAGAGGGGGTGGGTGCCCCATCCCTGGGGGTGTTCAAGGCCAGGTTGGATGGGGCCCTGGGCAACCTTGTGTAGCTCCAGGGCTGGAGGTTGGTGGCCCTGCCTGTGGCAGGGGGTTGGAGCTGTGTGACCCTTGGGGTCCCTTCCATCCCAGCCCAGGCTGTGACTCTATGATGTGGTGTCCTGGCAGGGGCTGGGTTCCTGTGAGTGAGAAGAACACGGCTGTGTTCCTGGGAGGGGGGTGTGCTGGAGTGGGGCTGAATTCCCCCTGTGTTACTGTGGGCTGTTCCAGCAAGCTTGAGGTTAGCCTGGAACTCTTGCTGAGACTGGGGAATGGTTCTAGGTGACTGTCCTAACGTGGTTCCTGCTTCGTGCTGCTGAAGTTGAGCTCCTGCTTTTGCAGGAGCTGCTGTGCTGTTTCTCCTGATGGGGAAGTGGTGGGGCCGTTTGTAGCAATCACAGTGAGCTTCCCAGCTATTGCAGGCTGGTGGCTCAATTTACAGAAACTCAAGCGTGTTCCTGCTTGTAAGGCAGAAATGAGAAAGTCCTTCCTGCCACAGAGGGCTCTGATGGCTTCTTGTGTGGTTCTGAGAGCTTCCTGGTCACCTTGGTGTGACCTGGATGTCTGCCTGCTCTCCTGGCTGCCCTGACTAGGGCTCAGTCCCAGCCGTCCTGTGTTTCTGGGCAGATGCTGGTCAGTCTGCTGCAGACACTGTGTGGTCTGCAGCCCCTGCCTGGGGAAGAAGCTTCTGGGAAAACTGTCATAGCTGTGAGCCTAAAGGAGATGGTGCTGGGCAGTCCTTGTTCTGATGGTCTGACTTCACTGGAGGCTTTTGCTTCCTCCTCTGCTGTCGCAGGTGTCAGTCCCTGTCTCCTGCATGTCCTTGTTGACCAAGGGCTTAGCAATGACCTTGAAGCACCTCGTGAGTGTGGCTTGTACCACTTGTCCTTCTCCACTAATATGGACAAACAGGAGTGATGAGAAGGAGTCTGTACCTGGTGCAGGAAACAAGTCAGGAAAGCTGTTTCTGTGCATGGCCACTTGGAACCTTCTCGTTTCTGATGGCCTGGATCCCATCCAGTGAGGAGATCAACCCAGGATCCCAGCAGTGTTCCTTGTTCTCCATCAGCACCCATCCCTTCTGCTCTGCCCAGGTAGGGAAAGGGGGTAAGGAAGGAGGCTGCAGGGAATCTTCTGGGCCCTACCCCAGTGACTGTGTGGAGCAGATGTGATCTTCTGTGTGGCATTGGCAGGTCCATTGTATCTTTAGGTTTTGAGTCTCTCATTGACATCCTGAAGCCTGTCAGTCCTGCCTCATTAGTGTGAGAGAAGCTCATTTTAGCTTCACAGAAGCCCATCTTATTGCTGTCTTCTCCCATCAGCAAGGGGCTTCTCAGTACATATTGTTGGCAGATTAGAAATGGCATCTGAGTGCTCATTTGGAGGTTAGTGACTTGACAGCTTTGAAAGAGACAAAGTGGAAAGGTGGCTACTTGGCACTGTACTGGGAGGCAGATTAGCATTTAAAGGGTGGCTGTGGTTAAGAAAGAAAAGACTGAAAAGGCACCTTAAGACTGTACTTGTCTTCTAATTCATATCTGCTTAATTTACTGGCACAAAATAATCTGGCTGCTCTGTCAGAGGGGCTGCTGTAGCTGCTGCCTTCGCTGGGTAATCGACACAGCAGTTGCCTGGACTCGGCTCCTGTGATCGCCGTGCTTGGATCAGAATACAGAACAGACATGGTCTTTGTTTTCTGCTCTGGAGACTCAAAATCCTGGCCTGTGGATGTGTTTCTGTTCAGGAATTTAGCACTGTTGACAGGAGCAGCCAGTAACCATGTGTGCAGCAAGGAGGGGATGCAGCAGTTTTGGGAGCCAGCATCTTGCCATCTTTCTGGAAGGGGGTTTTTGGACGTTTCAGTCAATATTCTGATTCCTTGCTAGCCAGACTCAATATTCCCTGGCTTTGGAGACCAGATTTGATCAGATCCATGCGATTTGGCATGGATACAGGGTGAGGAAAGTGTCTCCTTGCACAGAACTGGGCGGCTCTTTCTCACCGGTGAGCTTGCATGCAGGATCTGCCCAGTCGTGCCTGTGCCCGTGGTTTTGGGGACCTGGAGTAAATGGTGGTTGTGCAAATGCTGGATCTGATGCTAAAACATCCTGGAGTGTGGCCAAAGCAGTTGACTTTGTGGTGTTGGTAACCGGGCTTTGGTTTTTAAACTTAACTTGTTCTTTCCCTGGCAAGCTGGACTTCCAGGAGGAACAGAGGAGTATTTCATTGCCTGTGCTTTCCTCTCTCCCTTTCTGGAGGTGGTGGTAAACTGCTGTACTTCTGAGTCACTGAATCAGAGCTCTGTAGGGTGAGCATCCTCTCAGAGAGGATGCACCCTCTCCAGTAAGAACACACCATGGTAATTTTCCTCCTTGTGCCTCAGAGACTCTACCCACAGTTAGATGTGAGGACTTGGTGTGACCAAAGCAGGGAAATCTGGTATCCTGCATCAGCTCTGGTGCTGGTGACCTTGTGTGTGCCTGCCTGGAGCAGTGCACCCCGAGGCAGCGGTTCTGGCTGAGCAGCACAGGCACAGTGCTGGCGCTGGGGATGGCTCTAATGAGAAAATATTGCTCTGCTGGTGTGTGCCCACCTGCCAGCAGGCTGCTTCATAAATCACACGGGCTGCAGCGAGCTAGCAGGGTCTGACAAGCTGCTTCCTCTATTTAAGAACAAACCCAAAAAACAAAGCCCAAAGTGCAAAGGGTCACATGTGGCATCAGCTGTTTTGGCCTGTCAGTCTCCAGGAAGACGGATGGCAGATGCAGCTGGTGCTTGTGGCCAGCCCTGCTCGGGAGGAGACGGCTCGGAGCTTATTGCTGGGCTGCTCTTGCCAGTGTGTTGAAGAAGGTGCTCTGTCTGAGGAAGGCAGATGGAATGACTGGCCTCTTGCCTTCTGCCTTTGACCTCCGTTTGGGCAGGTCTTGCTAGTGAAACACCATCAGCGTTCCCATGGAAGCCAGTGGTCTTCTGCTAACAGCCCTGCAAGTGAAGCTGGAAGAGCAAAGCTGGGCTTGGTAAAGCTATTCCTGCACAGAGGTTGTGGACCTGTTTTCTCATTCATCAGTTGATGATAAAGTTGGAAGTCTTGATAGGTCTTTGAGTCTGCTGGAGGCACGTTCTGCACTGCTTAACAGCACCCTCAAATGGCCAGTAAAAGAGCAGGGTTTGTGTTCCCTTTTGACAAAGAACTTATAAATAATAGATAGACTGGTTTGTTCCATATTCCCAGCCTCTCAGTTGCTCCATTTAGAAAAGTAATTTGTATGTGTAAATTAAATTTTTAACTTGCAGATGGACACACTTCACAGCCAGCAAAGGCTGAACCTTGCTCAACATGTAATGACCTGTTTGGTGGATTTAAATGGATTACTGGAAGGAGGACTTCTTGGGCAAGAAATATATGGATGCTGATGTTTTGGGGAACAGAGTGTTTCTTAAGAAACTGCAAATATCACCAAGGTTTTGCCACTACTAATGAGAAGTGGTTTAGAGCCAGTCATCACCTTCTGTTTGTGTCACAGGACATGGTGCGTCGGGGAGAGATAATAGATGATGACATGGAAGACGAATTCTACCTCCGTCGCCTGGATGCTGGTCTCTTTGTTCTACAGCTCATTTGTTACATCATGGCAGAGATCTGCAATGCCAATGTTCCCCAGGTAAAGCTGTGTACAAGGCTGGCAGATGACCTGTGTTTCCATCCGTGATACAAACAAGACTGAGTCCTGGCACACGCTGCCTCACTGGATAATCTCCTCTTTGATTCTTTTACGTTTTTGTGGAGGGGGATGGAAACCTCCTGCTCACTGCACTCGTGTCCATACAGCTTCATCAGGCTGTAGAAGTGAGGAGGGAATTAGTGGATACAGAAACCAGTCGTTGTCAGTGAGTTCATACAGTCTGCTGTGGTCACAGTTCGAAAGGGAAAGGCCCTGTTGATGCCACTGCTGAGGGGGTAGGGGACACCTCTCAGAAGGTCTCACAAAGGCACAGACTATGGCAGGTGACTTCCTGATCCCTGCAAAACACCACATCTCTGCTGATGTGACTGCCTTGGGGTTTGTCAGTCTGTTCTGTGGTTACTTGCAGCTCCTGCCTTGCTGAGGGTGTGCTCTGGGACTCTGGGCTAGAAGGGTGACTTGGGTTTTGTGGTGCTCAGCCTTTCTGGCTCTTCCCTCAAAGAAAGTGGGAGCAAAAGGGGTTGTGCATGGGTTTGTGTTCTACTGCATGTTAATTTCTTCCCTTTCCTGCCCCGATCAGATTCGTCAGAGAGTCCATCAGATCCTGAACATGAGGGGCAGCTCCATCAAAATTGTCCGGCACATCCTGAAGGGTGAGTGGAGAGATTCCTCTGCATGTCCCATTTCTTCCAGGGTCGTCACTTCCCAGGGTGAGCCCTCACATGTACTTCTCCTTGACTTTATGAGGAGATGAGTAGTGTCCTGAGATCTGGGCAGGGCTGGAATCACCCTGATCAGGTGCATGCTTTGCCTTGGAGTCAGGACACTTGCTGTTGTCTGCTGTCATGGATCAGCAGCACATCACTTCATGCTGCTGTCAGCTACAAACTGGCTGGAACTCACTGCTGACATTAATGCTAGAGTAAATATTTAAGGGAAGTGTACATGCATGCTAGAGGGAAGAAGAGTGGAGTCTCATCTTTCATTAACATGGCCCTGCACTTTACCATCTGCACCATATTAGTATCCACGGTGTATTTGTCTTGTTCTTAGTGTCAGATTAATATGGATTATAGCATTAAAGTATCCTCTGTAGCTTTAAAATGTAGCTGTTGTGATTTGCAATCCCAGTTTTAAAGTCCTCCTTGTTATTTTTAATGCTTATGTCGAATTAGAGCAATGCTTACTTGAGCTGGGGCTCTCATCTGTAGCCTGATGTCCTTCAGAAGCTGCCAGTTGAAGGGGAAGAAGAGGACAGGCCTCTGCTCCCCAAGCCCCCTCTGAGCTGCAGGGCTTAGCTGGTGATCTGCTGCCCACAGGAGGTGCCTCCTCATTTAGCAGGGGTTTGTGCAGGATGTGTCTGCTCCTGAGGGGCTGTCTTGTTTCTGGTGAGGGGTGAGGAGTCTCTCTCTTTTGGAGAGAAAGGAAGGTTGGCAGCATCTCTGGGGGTCCTGGGCTGTAGGTTGAATTGTTTTGATGTCTCTGCTTTCTCTGGGAAAGAAACCTTTTCTCTGTGCCCTCCTCCCCAAAACGCTGGCAGGTACAGGCAGCTCTTTTTCTTGCAGATCCTGTTGTTTTTCTCCCTTCCCATGTGCAGGAGGAAGGGGGTGGGCAGGATGGCTGCTATGACGAAATTAAGAGTGATTAAGTGAGATTACCTGCAGCTACAGGCAATTGCTTTGGCCCTTGTCCCTTGTCAGCAAGTGCAAGTTAATGCCTGCTGATGAACAGAGGGGGCTGGAGAGGATGTCTTCTCTGCTTTTAATTGTGATACTTGACAATTTCTGCCTCCAAACTGTCCCTTCCCAACTTAGACCATCATGATTCACATTCCCTTTTAGATTCCCACACTTGACCTGGGCCACAGGGGCCCGAGGGGTGTTTCTGCACCCCTCCCTGTGCCTACCCCCCTCCCTGTGCCTACCCCCCTCCCTGTGCCTACCCCCCTCCCTGTGCCTACCCCACTCACGTTCGTGTCCCTGGCCTGTCGATTTACATCCTGAGCTGAGCTGCAGGGCAGCTGCATTAAGATTTCATCTGATTGTTCCCTTCACAGACAGTGACTTGCATTGTGAAACTTCTCTGTTGGTTCTGTGGTGTCTTGCATGACTTGCAGGACTGCAGCAGGCTCAGTGTTCTGGGCAGTAACACCTTCCTCTCCTGAAGAGGCCACACATGGCACGTTACTGATACAGGTGATGGATACGGTATTTGGGGCTCTCTGCAGCTCCCCCCAGCTCTCAGGCCTGTCAGTTTGAGAGACTTGTGCCATCACAGTTGTCAGTGACCTTAACTTTGTTGGTGGGTCTTTGTGGAACACTGAACCAGGGCCCAGAAGATTCCAGCCAGGAGCAGCCCTGGGCTGACTGAACTTCAGCAGTTACACACCTGTGTCCCCTCCTGCTGTCAGTGTCTTCACCAGCTCCAGTGGAGGGACAGCACGGACCAGTACCTGCCCTCCAGAGGAACGGGGGAATGGTTGGGCTAGATGATCCTGGAGGTCTTTCCCAACCTTAATGATTCTGTGATCCTGTGAGCACAGCTTGGCTGTTGCAGTACTTTGGTTGTGGACCCCGGACGTGTGCATCCCAGGGGGACAGCAGGGTGTTGCAGGAATTCAGTTGTCATCTCTGCTGTAGAACTGCCTTAGCCCAAAGGACTGAGAGGCTGGAAGCCTTGAGCTGTGGCTGAGGTGTTTCCAGGCCACTCTCCAGCTTGCTCTCAGGGCAGATGCAGGCTGGGTTATTTTTACTTTTCCTTCAGTGTTGTGCTCTCGTTCAGTTTTTATTTTCTATTTTTGCATACTAATTAGGTGCTTGGTTTTTAGTCTGATTTTTATGGCCTACATATTCTCCATGTTTCTCTGGCAACCTGACAGCTGATGGATCCCTTGGGGTTGCTCAGAATTACTTATGATGCAAGTGAGGAAGCAAGACTGTTTTCTTACGGTAGGGCTTTCAAGGGGGAGGAGTGGGCAGGGAGTAACTGCAGGTTCATTAGATGCATTTCTGCAGGCTGACCAGTCCTCCCACAGTTCCCTCTTCTTGGGGATCAAGTGTGACTTGCACCAGGATGGGTTGTTCTCCCTTTGGCAGGAAACAACTGGATGGTGTGGGCCTTGGCTGGGGATGTTGGTGGGATGGAGCCTGCTCTTCGTGACAGCAAGTGGTGTCTGTGTCTTGGGGCAGTTCTGGTCTCCATGTCTCTCGTGGGGCATGGAGTGAGGTGCAGGCCTCTCCTAGTAGCACTAGGCAGCCCTGGCAGAGGGAAGCCCCTTGTTCCTCAGCGATCCGCTGAGCGCAGTGCGTGGTCCCTCTCCCGTTGGGAGCTGCAGCCCAGGAGCCTGCGGGAGCCGGGGTGCAGAGCTCCCTCCCCAGAAGCACTGAGGTGATGCCTGCTGAGATGTCTGGCTTCAGGGAAGGTGATGGGCACGTCAGGGAGCTGGGAAGGTGGAATGCCAGCTGGATGCTAGGCCAGTTAGCATGGGTAATCAAAAGAAGAGGTAGGGACGTTCTGAGGACTGTGCTAAATTTGGCCTGTGGTCCCTCTCTACGTGCAGGTTTTATGGCTTCCAATATCCATTACAAGCCTCAGTATTTCCTTATTGATTTTTACTGTTCTGTAACCATTGTATTTTGTCTAATGAAGCAGAAACCAATCTGAGGTCCTTTCCCTTTGTGTAGCTACAGCAGTGTGTAAGCCCTGTTTAACTGTTGGCAGGGTGAGCTTATGTTTGATGCTGAAGTGGTGGAATTTTAAATAAAAAAGTAAATACAGATGACCTTGGTGGGAGATTTTTTAAAAGGTTGTTGTTTTTTTTATTAAATGCCTGGTTCTGGGGCTTTTTCTGGCCTCTTCCAATTAGTGTGAGCAACTGTTGGTACCCCAGTAAACAGTCTGCCTTGGGAGTCACTGGGATTGTAGTCTTAGAAAGCCTAAATAATTTAGAAGGGAAAATGCTGAGCATTTGGATGAGATAGAGGAGTTTGTGGCTTGCCTCTGTCCGAGAGAGCTCACTGGACAATGGAAGGGCTGTGGCATTAGCAGTTCCCCTGCTTGAGCTGTGTGTTCCACCTGTCCCTGCAGCTCAGCCCGGGCTGGCCGGGTGCTGCTGCCTGCGGCGCGGTGCTTCGGGCACCAAGCTCTGCCCAGGCCGGGGCCCACACGGGCTGCCCCAGCGCTGGGCCAGCCCCCGAGCCCACACCAGCCCTGCCTGGCTGTCCTGAGCCGTGAGAGGCAGCGCCAGGCAGGGAAGCGCTGTCCTTGGGCCGCCATAAACACAGGCAGGCGCTGGCATCTGTTTCAGAGGCCCTGACCAGGCAGGGAGCGGGCTGACGGGGGCACAGCTCTGGCACTGCCCACCTGAGCTGAACGCTGCCCTTGGCTGGCCCTGTCTCCCAGGAAGGTAACCCCATCTCTGCTGCAGCGGGGTTCATCTCCTGCCAGGAGGGAGTGGTGGGCTGTGATCCCTGGGCGCTGCGGTGCAGCCCTCTGCTAAAGCGTGCCGAGCTGCTGCCCGGGCCTCACCCCACGGCAATTAGCTGATACACAGGTAGCTACAAGAAATCTATTAGCTTGCTGCTGTCTTCATTAAGCCCGATGGAGAGCCCCTCCTCCGTCTGAGGGAGGAGTTCCCCGTGCTGGTCCCCCTGCTCCAGGACAGCCAGGAGGTCAGGCTCACTCGCAGCAAAGCTCAGCGTTAACCTGCCCGCTCTTGTTACAGGTACTGTAGCAGTTTATAAATATTAAAGGGATTTCTCCCAGAGGCCCTGAAAGAACTCTGCTGCTTGTATGTGGAGAGAGAGAGCGCACGCAGGAGGGAAGGCTCCCACATCAGCTAACTTCTCCCCATCCTCACTCTTTTCAGTGCTCTTATAATAAAGGCTTTGATGGAGCTCAGAAGCATGTAGCAGTGCTGAACATATAAATATTAAAGCAAACTTTCTACAGCGACTTATAGCATTCAGAGGCTGAATACAAGCTGTTCTGTTTGTTTAGGAAGAAGGGAAAGAAGGAGAGAAGGCGGAGGCTGGAAACACTGTCTAACCAGGCAGCCTGCTCCTGATCCACTGAGATGTGCTCAGCTCCTTGCTTTCACAGCAAAACCTGCTTGGCTTTTTTTTTTTTTCCCTTTTTTCCTTGTTAAACCATCTTTGAATATGCAGGTTCTGGTGGCAGGAAGGAGGGAGCTGGGAAGGCTTTAGAATGTCAGGCAGGGTGAGCTGCAGGGGAAGCTTTTGGTGTCACGGTGTTTGGCCATGTGTGTGGATGGGCAAGACCTCGGTCAGGGTCTGGTATCCTCTGCCTCAAGACAAGGAGTCTGTAGTTCAATCTGAACTGATGTATTTTCTTCCCTGAGAGTTGAAAGAACTTGTAGATTGGGGAATTGATCTGCACTTGACAGAAGTCCTCATTCAGGACACTTGGACAGCAGAGGGGTCAAACCCAGGGTTGGGAATGTTTATCCAGTGGGTACCAGCCCCTGCCCGACCATCCCTTGTGATACTCAGCAGTAAAAGGGACCTGGAAAAACTGACATTATCCAGAATTGCTTTGAATTTCTTGGGCTGAGAGAGGCCACTATACAACTCTTGGGTTCAACTGGCTTCTTGTTGGGGTAACAGAGGAATCCGGAGGAGCATCCGGACCGTCACCCCCCTAAATGGTTAGAGGCTGGGGAGCAGGGACTGCCTTTGGGTGCTGGCTGTGCTGCTTAGTGATGAGAGCTGGATGTTCCTGCTGCGGTCTCTGTGTAGTACAAAAGCTTTTAATGAGGGGTCAGTAGAGATTTATTATGCAGAGCTTTAACCCTGGGGATGGGGAGGGAAAACATCGATGCTCCTGGCATAAATTCCTGTGTGGCGGATGCAGATTTAGATTCTGCTGGGGTAGCTGAGAGAAGTTGACCATTGTTCATTAGTGCCTCACTCCAAGCCTGCTGTCTGTCTGCTTCCTCCCCTGCAGAGTATGCGGAGAACATCGGGGATGGGAAGAACCAGGAGTTCCGGGAGAGCGAGCAGAAGCGCATCCTGGATCTGCTGGAGAACTTCTGAGGACTGGGGGGGCCAAGTTCCACCTGTGCCCCCAAGGACTCAGCATCTCTCTCCTGCTGCTGCCCTCCTCCAGCCTTGATTGCACGATACAGAGATGTTTCTGTGAAACTGCCTCTCAGTGGGATTTTGGAGATATTAAAGATGGTTTGCTCTTTTTTAACCCCTCGTTTGTTCTTTCGGCAGCCTGCTGTGGTGGGGTTGCAGCCAGGTACTTTGCAGTAGGGCAGCTCGTGATTTTCCTTATTTTTCCACGTTTTTCCCCCCAAGCCAAGCTGCAGTGATCAGTGTGAAGCAATAACACAGTATATGCATTAGAGGCTGGGTAAAGAGCCTGGATAGCTCTAGAGCTTGTCAGC
Organism: Porphyrio hochstetteri; assembly: GCA_020800305.1. Lineage (NCBI taxonomy): Eukaryota > Metazoa > Chordata > Aves > Gruiformes > Rallidae > Porphyrio > Porphyrio hochstetteri. The sequence goes on along the minus strand of CM036921.1, from coordinate 17,093,028 downwards.
AAGTTACTCCAGCCTGATACTCTAATGAAAATGTACAGCCCCCTGTACTGATGGGGAGGCTGAGGCCTTGCTGTGTGTCCAGTTCAGCTTGCTTTGGTGGCAGAGGGAAGCAGGAATCACCCACATGAGCTGTTCCTGCTGAATCAGGATCAAAGGCACGTTTGGGCACAGGCTGGTGAGCTGCCCCGCTCCAGCAGGGGGGTTGGGGTGAGTCTGTCCAGGTTAGACCCAGAACTAAGGAGAAGGGTGATTAACCACCGAAATGCCCGATTCCCTGACTCCCTTTTGCTGCTGCCTTTAGGTCTTGGCTGTGGTTGTGGTGTGGAAAAGAGTGTTGTGATTCTTGAGCAGGCAGCCCGGCTGCTCCCAGCAGCGATCAGCTCAGCGGCAGCAGAGGGAGAACCCCACTCGTGCAGCCTTGTGCTGGGGCGCTGCAGGAGCTGCACAAAGACACGGTGCTTTGTCTCTGACCGCCTGGCTGATGGCAGCAGAACAGACCACAGCTCATTTTCCTGTTACCCTCCTGTGCTCACAGTGTAATTTCAGATGTCAACGTGCCAAACCCCACCGCTTCCCCGCGCAGCGACTCCCAGCTGGGACGAGAAGTAGCTGAGAATATTTTCCTGCATCCTCTTTTCTCCTGCTAAAGTTAATGACTGTCATCACAAAACATCGCAGCTCCAGCAAGCTGGGCCTTGCCTAATTTAGAGAGATTTGCATGCTGGCAGCATTCATTTTTTATCTCCAAGAAAAATGCATTGTCAGGGAAGCTTAAAGGCTTCCTTCAATCATGGCTGCGTAGGCACTGCTGGCCTGGGTGCTATCAAATGCTGTTATTCAGGGGATCAACATGGAAGTCATGGTTTCAGCAGCCACAAAAAGCTACAAAAATAGTTTTTTTTGGTGCAGAACTTCTTTGAATTCCTCATTTGTTTGTTCTATTTTCAAGCCCCTTTCAGATCCGTTTGGTTTCTTTAGTTCAGCCTTGGAATTGTTCCCTTTCCATCCTGCAGACTGTGGATTTGTGGTCAGAGCTGGTCTCTGGTTTTCCACCTGGAAGACGATCTGTTGTTCCCTGTCGCAGTGCCCCTGTGTTTGGAGAGCTGAGGAGAAAGGGGGTGTGAGGCAGGGGGAGTGAGGCAGGACAGAAAGGGGAGCATCGTGCATGTGAAACAGCTCCGACTGAAAAGTGGGTGCCACATCTTTGGGAGGGGGAAAGGGCAGGGAGGGTCTCAGCCACAGTACTACCGACTGCTTGTGCATGAGGTAAGGTGTTTTAAATCCAAATGTACCGTCTGTAATCTGATTTCAGTCGCTTTGCTGCACATGGCTGGTGAGCTGGTGTGGGTGTGTGGTGCATGATCGTGGCTCTGAGCTGGGGAAACCTCCAGCAACCTCCCTGCTGGGAGTGAAGCCCCCTCTCCTGTGTTGCTGCTTCAGCTGGAGTTTTGCTTTGGGAAAGTTAATTTCTCCTCCTTTGCCACTTCCATTCCAGAGGCATTGGCTGGGTTGCTAAACAGGGAGCCTGTGCTGAGATCACTCCCTGCTCTAGTGGCTGGCCGGCTCGTGCTGCTGCAGGCAGCTCCGGCTGCTCCTAACGAATGTTCCTCTTGTGTAAGACAGCTTTCCTTTGATTGTTGGGGTTTTTTTCCCTTTTGTAATTTGTGAGCTCTTCAAAGCCCTTCACCAAATCCTTTAAGTCTCTGGATGGTTCACAGAAGCAATCGGCACTGAAGCGGCCGTGACTGAATGTGGGGTGTACCCTGGGCTGCGCGGGTGCTGCTGGGGGAGCACTGCTCCGGGACAGGTACCTGTGAGGAGCCCGACCTCTGGTGACTCCCACCAGCCTGTCTCAGGGCAGTTCTGCTCTGGCTTTGTTGTTTGCTCTGTGTCAGTCGCTGCTGCGGTGGGTTGTGCCAGCGGACGCTTGCTGGGAGCGTTCCTGTCAAGGGACAGTGGGTGAGGGAACCAAAGGCTGGGTGCTGTGGTGGTGCCACGGTGTGCAGGTTTGGTGCAGGCTTGGTGCTGTGGTGGTGTCAGGGTGTGAGCGTTTGGTGAAGGCTGGGTGCTGTGGTGGTGTCACGGTGTGAGGGTTTGCTTCTGCCCAGGGAAATCCCCACTCCAGGAAGATTTTCATCAGCTAAATAATGGAATTTGGTGAGGAGAGCGAGATGTGCTGAAGGAGGGTGGTGATCAATAAATCATGGTCTTGGTTTGGGGCTGTGGGAGCCGAGCTGCTCTCCCCAGACCCGCTGCCTGGGGTGGGAAGTTGCTTCGTGCCGCTCCTGCGGTCAGGGAGCCCCCGGCACCCGGCTCCACCAGGCATCTGCACCCCAGCCCTGCTGCTGGGAGCTGCTGGATCCTCTGCCTTGGTCCTTAGCATGGGCTGGATGCCCACCTGGGCCCGCTGTTATTAATTAAGATAATTATTCAGCTTAATGTGGTGCTGCAGGCCAGCTCGCTGCCGCTGTGACGCAGAGCAGCACAGAGACGCCTCGGAGGCACGAGGACGGGCACTGTGAGCCCCAGCAGCTGTGGAGAATGTCCTCACTGTAATTGGGGGAGGATTAAAGGGTTGAGCTAATAACTGATTTCCTTAATGAAGCCCTTGCAGGTTGTGGCTGCTGGGTTTGTTCCCTGGTTTCAAAGGGTGGCAGTGTCACTGCTGGCTTCTGGGCTGCGTGTGGATTTTAGGAGTGGGGTGCAGGAGCAGTGCAGACCCCAGGCAGCACCTGCCAGGCTCTGTGCTGCTGGAGGTGATGGCATCTCCCAAGTGGTGGGAGCTGGGCAGCTTTTCCTCAGGTTCAGGCATCGTTCCCCTGCCCACCCATGCCGGCCCCGTGTCTCTGGCTGCAGCCAGCTCCAGCCCTTCTCCAGCCCTTTCCCACAGCCCAGCCCTTCGGCAGCACCGGCCACAGAGCTGACTCCAGTGAGCGGGGTAGGAGCGCTGGGGGACACGCAGCCCCCGCAGATGCCCCTGGCTCCCCTGTGCCAACTGGGTGCCGGGCTGGGCTGCGGCACGGAGGCAGCAGGGTGTGCAGGGAGAGACCCATCTTCATCTCACTTCTTGCTGGGTCGTGTTTTCTTGTCTCCGATTGTAAACAGATTTGACTAAAGAGGTAAATTAGAAGTTAATTAGAGGGAACATGATTGATGAGGCGCTCTGGTGCTGGGGAGGTAGGAAACTTGCACTCTGAAAGAACAGAGAGGGGAGGGTGATGTGCAGCAGGGGCACTGCCCTGTGCCCCATGGTGCTCTGTGCTCCCCCTTCGCCCTGCAGCGGGGACATGGTGTTTTTGGGGGGCTCTGCTCCCCCAAGGAGTTTTGAGGCTGCCCTGGGGTTGCAGCCAGCAGCCACTGCAGGAGGGGATGTGAGCCCATCACCTGGGCACCTGGGCTCTGTGAGGGCACTGATGGGGTCACACATGGTGTGCACGAAGCTGCTGAGCGGCAGCAGAGGATTTGGAAAGCAGGAGAGCAGAGCAGCCAGGGATGGGGGAGATGCTGGCCCTGGTTTACTGGGCCACATGCTTCACGTGGGGTTTGCCCAGGATGGGTCCTCTCCAGGACGGTCTGGGCTCTGCTGGGGCCAGGAGGGAAGGAGGAGGCAGAGGGGGGGTTACACCAGCCCAGCAATGGGCCTGGAGCCCCGGTGCAGGCGGCTGGTGGCACTGGGAAAGGTGTCATGTCCCAGCTGCAGCAGCTCTGGCTTCCTCCCAGCGGGGCTGCAGGAGCTGCCAGCGCTTCCCCAGGGCCGCAGGGGACCAGCACCGTCCCCGCCGCCTGTCTGGATCCATCGCCGGCCCCGCTCCAGCGGAGCCTCGAACAGGGAGACACGAGTGCTGAGGAATATCTCCTGACATCCCGGGGGAGAGACCCAGGCTCTGCTAAATACAAAGAGCCACTGTCAGAATGGGGAGGGGAACCTCACTGGCACAGAGAAGTCGCTTCAACTGTTGATTTTTTTCTTTTAGTTTTTGTTTTTTCTTTTAGATTTGGGTTCTTGGGAAGACTGCTCTCACGTGGCAGGAATACTCTGAAGGGGGAAGGGGGGTTTGGGTTTGGGGGTTTTTTGGGGGGGTTTGGGTGGTTTTTTCTTGAACGTTTCCTTTCTTGGTCCTTAAAACGATGGTTCAGAAGAAGGAGCTGCTGCTGGAATGATTGACACCCGCGAGAGCGCCTCTCCCCCTGGAAACCTGACGTGGGTTCTGCAGAGGAGGAAGGAGTTAATGGCCTGGAAATGGGCACGAATTGTTCTCTGAAGAAATAATTCTTACAAGTCCTTTTCCTCCTGAGTGTGATGTGGTGGATAAGCCTTGTCCTGGCCTGGGCAGAGACCTGGGACTACCGCAGCCCTTCGGCTCTGGAGGGGTTTCCATCACCTTCCCCTGCACTGGGACCCCTACGGCTTCCCCAGGGCAGGGGGCTTGGCCATCCCCGAGCTGGGCAGGAGGAGGGAGCTGCCACATTTGGGTGGCCTGGGGATGCCTCATGGCCCAGGTTCTCTCCCAGCCTGGGAGCAAGCGCTGGAATCTGCCCTCAGCAGAGGGTGTTTTCGGGGCAGGGTTCCCTCTCCCCGACACCCTCACCCAGGCCTGCCTCCCTGCCTGAGGAATTCTGCAATTCCTTGTCACTATTAGGCCAGGGTGGGGTTGTGCTGGCTCCCCAGAACTCCCCCTGGCTGCCTCCCTCGGCTGCTGCTCTCCATCGGGGGCTGTTCAAGCAGGCACTGCCCCTGGCTGGTTGTGCCCGGGGTGGGGTGCAGAGGGGAGGCTGTAGTGCTGGGTGTCGGTGTGTTGTGGCGCTGGGTGTCAGTGTGTTGTGGCGCTGGGTGTCGGTGTGTGGTGGTGTCGGTGTGTGGTGGCGCTGGGTGTCGGTGTGTGGTGGCGCTGGGTGTCGGTGTGTGGTGGCGCTGGGTGTCGGTGTGTGGTGGTGCCGGGTGTCGGTGTGTGGTGGTGTCGGTGTGTGGTGGTGTCGGTGTGTGGTGGTGTCGGTGTGTGGTGGTGTCGGTGTGTGGTGGTGTCGGTGTGTGGTGGTGCCGGGTGTCGGTGTGTGGTGGTGTCGGTGTGTGGTGGTGCCGGGTGTCGGTGTGTGGTGGTGTCGGTGTGTGGTGGTGCTGGGTGTCGGTGTGTGGTGGTGCTGGGTGTCGGTGTGTGGTGGTGCTGGGTGTCGGTGTGTGGTGGTGCTGGGTGTCGGTGTGTGGTGGTGTCGGGTGTCGGTGTGTGGTGGTGCCGGGTGTCGGTGTGTGGTGGTGTCGGTGTGTGGTGGTGCTGGGTGTCGGTGTGTGGTGGTGTCGGTGTGTGGTGGTGCCGGGTGTCGGTGTGTGGTGGTGCCGGGTGTCGGTGTGTGGTGGTGCCGGGTGTCGGTGTGTGGTGGTGCCGGGTGTCGGTGTGTGGTGGTGTCGGTGTGTGGTGGTGCCGGGTGTCGGTGTGTGGTGGTGCCGGGTGTCGGTGTGTGGTGGTGTCGGTGTGTGGTGGTGCCGGGTGTCGGTGTGTGGTGGTGCCGGGTGTCGGTGTGTGGTGGTGTCGGTGTGTGGTGGTGCCGGGTGTCGGTGTGTGGTGGTGTCGGTGTGTGGTGGTGCCGGGTGTCGGTGTGTGGTGGTGCCGGGTGTCGGTGTGTGGTGGTGCCGGGTGTCGGTGTGTGGTGGTGTCGGTGTGTGGTGGTGCTGGGTGTCGGTGTGTGGTGGTGCCGGGTGTCGGTGTGTGGTGGTGTCGGTGTGTGGTGGTGCTGGGTGTCGGTGTGTGGTGGTGCCGGGTGTCGGTGTGTGGTGGTGCCGGGTGTCGGTGTGTGGTGGTGCCGGGTGTCGGTGTGTGGTGGTGTCGGTGTGTGGTGGTGTCGGTGTGTGGTGGTGTCGGTGTGTGGTGGTGCTGGGTGTCGGTGTGTGGTGGTGTTGGTGTGCTGTTCTCCTGCAGCACACACAGACCTTTGCAAATAATCTAATAACGCAGGAATGTCAAGCTGGGGCTGCGGAAGGAAATCCTTTCATACAGGGATTGTCAAGTCTCTAAACAAGTATCAGAAATGAGCTCCCATCAGCGTGGAGGGTGTTTATTCTGCCCGTCAGGGAGATGAACAACCCAATCCGCTCTCCCTGGCAGCCGCAGGTTCCAGCGTCGGCCTCGGGTGAGCTCCGGGCCCCCCGGCTCCTGGGGTGCAGGACCCGCTGCCCTGGGGGGAGCCACGGGGACAAGAGCAGGCAGCAGGGCCCAGAGAGCAAAGAGAGCATCCTGCTGTGAGTGGGGGGTGCTGAGCCTCGGGGTGCCCCTGCACGAACCCTTAGGAAGCTGAGTTTCCAAATAATGCATGAGGCAACCCTCAGTGCTGCAGCAGCTGGGGGCTGCTTTTGTTTGGGGCTTTTTTCCCCTCCCTGGATGCCTTGAGCTGAAGCTGCAGTTGCTGGGTAGCTCTGCTAGTGAAAGAAAACACGGGCTGGGATTGCGTCAGCACGAGCAGGAGCGGTGCCTGGTTGCCAGCAGGATGGACTGACCCCATCGCCGCTGGGGTCTGGGTGTCCTTGGGGAGCGCTGGGCTGGGCTGTGTCACTGGGGACAATCCCTGCGCCCCAGTGAGCAGATCCTCCAGCCGGGATCCTCCTGGCTGCCCCACAGGCTCCGAGCCTTTCCTGAGGAGAGTCCTCCTGGTCAGGGAGACTCCTCAGGAGGTGCCCCTGATGTGGCTGGGCTCTCCCTGTCCCATTCACTCCAGCCTCTCATCCAGCTTTTAGAGCTCCCTTGCACCCTCCAGCTCCACCTTTGCCACCCGACCGATGTGCATCCCAAGGAGAACGTACACACGAACCTCACAGGCACAGGTGGGACCGTGGCAGACGTTGTGTCCCCGGGCTCTTCATGGTGACACTGTGTGGAACAGCCAGGGGGTCACCCCCATCGTGTGCTGCCCACCCTGAGCAGAGCCGGAATCAAGCGGCAGCAGAAACCCCACAGCTAAGGGAGACAAGGAATGCTTCCTCCTTGGAGCGAGTCCCTGGGCATGTTTGGCTGGAGCAGGAGCCCTGGGAGGGCTATTTCAGAGCAACACTGAGTGTGCAGATGAGGGGCCTCGTTACGCAGTGGGCGCCGGCGTCTCTCTGCTCCTGCTGCTGCGTGCAAGAGACCTTCCCTCCTGTCCCTGCCAGGCACACAGGGGGTCATCGGGGCTGCGTGGCTGCCACAGCAGACAGCAGCTGCTCTGTGCCTCTTCAGTGATGAACTGAAATTGAGGAGGAAAATGAAACCTTCCATGTGCAGCCGAGACACACGGGCACTTGGCTCTTCCCCTCCCCTGTCTGCTGGGCCCTGCGCAGCCCTGATGCCCGTTTGTCATCCTGTTGTGGCGGCAGAAAATCAGCTGGAAATGGGGCTTAATTCAGGCTCTGCATCTGGAGGTGTTCCCAGCTCCCAGAGGAATTTATGCTCTTTGCTTCCTCGTGGTGTGATTTAGGTATCTGATGACACACTGGCAGATCCTGGCAGGTTCCAGCTGTCAGGCAAACTCAGCACCCACTGTCCCGGCTGGCTGGTGGGGACTGTGCCACCCCTTGTGCTGGGGTGCAGGAGCTGGGTCTGGGACGGGGATGCCTGGGATGCTCACTCTTTGCTGTGACATCTCCAGCTGCATCTCTGGGTGGGTCCTTTCCAACGTGGGGGTGCCAGGTCTAAGGTGGGGGCAAACAGGCTGTCAGTGCCCTGTCACCACAGGCTCGTTTGGGTCCCCTCGCTGACTGGGGGCAGAAGAGGGACCCGGGGCCATGCAGCAGCTGTGAGACCTGACTGCCTGAACCGCTTGTGCTTGGCCTCTGCTGCTCTTTCCTGTTGCAGCTGAGCCTGTGCATGAGCCCCGCATTTCAGGGTGTGGGTGTTCTGCCTCCACCCCTCCTCTGGGCTCCTGCGTGCTCAGGCTCCAGCCCAGCGCCGCTCCCCTGAGGCAGCCCCAGTTGCTTGCTGGCTCCTGGCCGGGGGTGTGTGCCCCATCATCCCAGGGGGTGGCTGGAGCCCAGCGTGGCCCAAGGTGGGGGTCTCTCTGCTCAGAGAAAAGTCTCTCCCTGCGCCCCCACTGCGCTGGTTGGGCACCAGCATCCTCCTCCTGTTCCTTCCCAGCGCTGCGCAGCTGCCCCTGGCTCTAGCGAGCTTTCTCTTGGGAAGCCTGGGACCCTTCGCTGCTGCTGCTCTCCCAGCATCCCGGAGCGAGTCCCTCTGAACCCAACCAGCCGTGGCTGCCCGTGCCCGGCTCCTGCGCTGCCGCCATCCCTCCTTCCCCCGGCTTTCAACTCTAGAGGGAGTAATGAACTTGGGCAGAGATGGATGCTCTCTGCTCCGCTCTGATGTGGGCTTTCTTCTGACACGCCACAAACACTGCAGCAGGTAGAACTTTTTAAAAACCCATTGATTTGTAACGCAGGGATGAGGCAGGTGGCTGCTGCAGTCGGGCACCGGGCTCTTCCCGGCTGATGCGCGGGGCTGTAATGGGAAGAAAATGCTCCTGCTCTTTCTGCTGGAGGAACCCTGCTGAGGGAAGGGGGAAGGAGAGCAGTTTGTATTTTCAAGTCCAATTTAAAGAATATCTCTTTGTAGCGAGCATCTGTCATCTCGTGGCAGAAAACACCTGAAATAATCTGATTTTCCCTGTTTATCTGGAGAGCAAACACCCTTCAGACTGCGCTGTGGCGCACAGATAATACCCCGAGAGTGACGCCCGCGCCTCTGCCTTCCCTCCGGTGATGAAGCTCCGTGTTTAGGGGGAGATAAAGTGCCTCAGGGCCCCTCTCTGCGTTTGTAGACTGTTCAGAATGGGTGTATCAATTGCGTAGGTCACGGTGCTGTGGTTCTGCTCCGCTGCCAGGAGGGTGTGGAGAAAGGCCGGTGCTGTGGGTGGGATTGGCCCGTAGGTTTGTACAGCCCAGCGGAGCTCAGGATCTGGCCCGTTCCGTGGCAGGAGCAGGTTGGCCGTTCCCAGCCTGGCAGGGGGTCTATGGAGCTGCCCTGCACCTGCCGGGAGGGTCGGTCTGGGAGCAACCTGCTTCCAGGGTGGGTTTGAGACCCACAGGGACCCAGCCTCTGCATCTTTTCCTTTTGAGGCGACTCTCGGGGGCCTGGGGCAGCAGTTCTGCCCTTGGTTCTTTCCTTAACGTTCAAATAAAATAAAACCAAGGAGCAGAGCGCCCCTGACGCACCATTTGTCCCCCCTCCCCGAGCTGCAGCGGGACCCCACGGTGGAACCGGGGTGCAGGAGCCGGAGGGCAGCTCCCGAACCGTCCCGGCAGCTTCTTCCCTGTAAATAAATCTCCCTCGTGGGGAGGGACATCGGCCTCGCCTGCCGCTCCGCCCGGGGGTGACACGGGAACGGGGGAGAGGTGGGCCCCGCTCCCCGGGCCCCGCTCCCCGCGGGCCGGGCCGGGCCGGGCCGGGCGTCCGGCGCTGTCCCGGTGCTGCCCCCCCCCCCCCCCGGTGCGGGGTCCCGGTGCGGGCGGAGCGGCGCGCGGGGGTCTCGCGGCGGCCCCGCCTCGCGCTGGTTAAGAATGAACCGTGGGAAAAACTTTGGGGGTGTGCGCGGGGCCGGGATCCCTCCGCCGGGCGGGGGGAGGCTCCGGGCGAGCCGCGGCACCGCCTCGGCGCTCGGCGCCCTCCGCGCGAGGGAAGAGCTCCGCAGCGCGGCGGCGGCGGGACCGCGGCGCAGCCCCGGGGACAGGGCTCGGCCCGGCGGCGCCGCCGCCCCCGGGACAGACGCGCCCGCGGCAAGATGGGCGCCCTGGCCCTGGCCCTGGGGATTTTCCACTACCTGGGGCTCTACCTGCAGCTCGGCGCTGCCTCCCGGCACCCCCCGTGGGACGCCCCGGCGGCGGGCAGCGGTGAGCGCGGGCGGCGGCCGGGGCGGGATGCGCGGAGCCGGGGCTCGGGCGGCGGCTGCCCCCGGGGCGGGAGGGGAAGGGGCGGCTGCGCTCGGAGTGCTCCCGGGGTTCGGTTTCTCCCCGCTCCCTCCCCCGCGGTGCCCGTTCACGGCGCTACCGGTCCCCGCGGGCACCGGTCTCCGGCCGTCTCGACCGGGCGGGGTCGGCGGCGGGTCGGGGCGGCCCCTGCCCGGGCGGCGGGACGGGCGGCGGGAGGGTCCCGGTGCCGGCGGCGGCGCTGGGCTCCGCCGCCACGGGTAGCACCGCCTCGCGGGCCGTCGCGCCGGCGGCTCCGGGGAGCCCGGAGCGGGGGCGGCCCGGCCGAACTGGGGCCGGGGTCCGCCGCTCCCGTCCCTGGGGCCCGGGATGGGGGGGCGGAGGGGGTGGCCGGGGGCGGGGGGGGCTCTGCCTTCGCCTCCGGGCTGCCGAGCCCGGGGGGCTCTTCTGCACGGTGCGTCCCCGCGCGCACCCCCGTGCAAGCGCGCGTCTCCACGCACGTCTGTGTGCATCCCCGTGCGCACACAGCACCATCCACATCGCCGAGCAACTGTGCCGGCCCTGTGAACACCACCCTGCAGCCCCGTGTAACGTGCAGCCCCGTGCCCGCCGCCCCGTGAGTGTGCATCCCCTGCGCGCTGCCGAGCATCCCTGTGCGCTGCCGAGCATCCCTGTGCGCTGCCGAGCATCCCTGTGCGCTGCCACACGCCGCTCACAGCGGGAGCAACTCTCCAGCGAGTGTGGAGAGGCTCCTCTCCGGCCTCCCACTCCCCACCCGCCGTGGCTCCTCTGCTGGCTCTGGTGTGCAGTGGGTCGGTGGGTCAGTGGTCCCACCAAACCCAACCGGGGTCCTGGCAGGGGCTGGGAAAGGGGAACGTGTCTCTGCAGCCCCCTGTGAATAAGGTCTGTCCTAGTGTGGGGGCTGTTCCTGTCCGTGGGGCGCCGAGCAGATGATGGGAGTCAGAGCCCTGTCGGAGGAGAGCACCGAGACCCTCCTCGGGATGACAGGGGCAGGTTTAAGTCTGAGCCCAGTGGGGGGGGTGTGCTGGGTGCCCGGTGCCCGGATCGCAGCCGTCCCCCTCGCACGGTGCTGGAGCTCCAGGGTGTTGCAGGAGCTGCTCTCTGCCCCGAGGAGCCTGCAGGCACGAGGCCTGGGGGCTGAGCCGTGGGGGTGTGCGGTGTCCTGCAGGATGCACGGGAAGGGGATGATCTGCCTTTGTGCTGGGGGGTGAAGGCGGGAGGGCTTCCGGACCTGGCGTGCCGGAAGGAGACGTGGGCGAAGAGCCTCCATTAGTCGCTGCTGCTCCCCTGAAATTCAGCAAGAGGCAAATAAATAGTGAAATGGTCGCTGTGAGGGAGCAGGGAGCGAAGGGGAAGAAATATTCTGGGGGGCCCAGTGCACTTCAGAGCCACATTACAGCTGCTACTACGAGCAGTTCTGCAGCAACTCACTTAATCACAACAGAAACCTTTATTAACGATACTGAAAAGCAGTGAATAAGTGGGTCATGTATAATAAGCCGTTTGTGTTCAGTAGGTGAATACCAATTTGATAAAAGCTGTGTGTGCTGAAAACCTGTATAAATTGCTCCTTAGCAGATCGGAGATTGATCATTTCATTAGGCGCCGGCACGGCGCTCGCTCCGCACCTCCAGAGCCCGGCGGGTGGGGGGCGCAGGGTGGGAGAGGGGCTGCGGCCCGTGGCATGGATTTGGCTTTGGCCAAGCTGGGATGGGCAGGTCCTGCCCGGAGCAGGCGGTGTCCGGAGCTCGCCGCCATCTCTGCCCAGTTCCAGCAGCCCGGGGAGCCTCTGCTGCGCCGGCTCCGGCACGGCTCAGGAGCACGCTGGCTGCTGCCTTCAACTTCTCCGCAGCAGATGCAGCGGAACCGGAGCAGGGCACATGCTGCAGGGGACAGCGGGTGGCCACCAACGCCTCTTGGGGTGAGGGTGGCTCCCCCACTCTGCCTCCCCGCAAGGGCCAGTGATGTGTCTCTGTTCACATGGCTGCTCGGGGAGGAACAAAGTCTCCGTCAAAGAAAGTCCTTTCCCTGCCCTCGCAGCAAAGGCTCTGTCTCCAGCCAGGATGGAGCCAGGATGGAGCGAGGATCGGCTCCGTCTGCCCCGCTGCCCCCAGGGAGAGCGCCTGAGCCGCAGGATCCCTCCCCACCATCCCTCCCCTACCCTCAGCGCTGCCTCTCCCCTCCTCTTCCCTCCTCTCCTCTCTTCTCCTCTCCTCGGGCTGGCGCCTTCAATTATTCATGCCCCCCATTGCAGACAGCCTGTGCACGCTGGGCTGGTGCCATCGGCTTTCAAACCGGCGAGCAGGAAGCTCCAGCCGCCTTCCCAGCCCGTCGGCCCCGGGAGCAGGGCAGGGAGAGCCCTCCGGCGAGCAGCTCGCGTTCCCGAGGAGCCGCCTGGCTCCTTCCCTGCTCGGTTCGCAGGCGTCAGCGTCTCACCGTCAGTAAAGCTGCCGTGGAGGGGCTGGAGGCTGGAGGGAGCGGTGCCCCGGCTCCCCGGGGTGCTGCCCTTCTCTTCCCTTGCACACCCCGATGATTATTCTATCAATTACTTTCATAAACACTTTGCATTCTGCTGGATTTTTTCATGCTTCCTGATGGGAATTCTCCACCTGATGTGTTTTTCCTGCTGCTGTTCGTGCAGTCATTCAACACAATTACTTCTGACACCTCTCCTCATCAAATGTCTGTGCTTTCTTTTCCCTTGAAGAAGCTGACAGACGATGGGCCAGACACTGGGAATTATTACGTTAGGACAGTGACAGCTAATTTTAATCACAACGTTCCCTCTGAGCGAGGCAGCAAATCAAAGGGGGAGCCGGCGCGGCCGCGCGTGGTCTGGGAGCAGTGGGCAGCGTGGCGGTGCCGGGGCAGGGGGCAGGGAGCTGGACAGAGCCGTGGGGACGGCAGCTCTGCTTCGCTCCCCCCTTCAGTGGGTGCCTCTCCGGGGGCCGAGGCTGGGTGGGTGCTCAGGTGGGGTCCTGCTCGGGTGCTTTTCCCGTTGTGGTGCTCTGGAAAATCCCCGGATTTGGTTCATGGAGCAAGAAGGACTCGTGCACCTTGGGAGGAACAGCCCTTCCTGGCCCCGTCTGCCGGTGGCTTTGCCTTTGTCCCTGCTCCTCTGCTCCTGGGCCGTTCCCCTGGCTGCAGGGTTATGTCCCACCCCATGGCTCCGGTGTGACGGGCGTGAGGCTGGGTGTCAGGGCCATCGGATGCCCTGGTGCCTCGCAGTGTGTGCTCTGCATGGTCCAGGCTGAGCCCCCGGCGAGCAGGGTGGGCAGGGCCAGGCAGGAGGGTGCTGTGCCCCTGAGCACCGGGTGCTGCCGGCTCTGCGGGACGGGTGCTGGTGCCACACGGCGTGGGCAGCTCTCCCCACAGCAGTGCCAGCCACTCGTGTTTTCAATGCTGGGTGCAAGACCAGGAGGGCTGATCTCCTGCAGTGGAGCTCCTGCCTGCCCCATCCCAGTTCCTGCCCGCTACCAGGAGTCCTCCCTGCTGGGAACCAGCACCAAGGTGGGTGGCAGCTGAGGGGTGGCTGCACGGCGCTGCCGGGGTCCCGCCTGGAGCTGGGTAACAGGCCAGTTTGGGATTTTCCTACTTACACCATCAAATAGCTGCTCCTCCTCGCTCCCCACGGGAGGGAATTGTCTGGGAAGCTCCACTTGGGAGCAGCGAGCCCCCTCACTGGGGAAAGCTCCTCATGGCTGGGTTGGGCTGGGGGAGGATTCTCACTGCTGGCATCTCTTTTGCCATGGGGGTAAAACCAGGGTGGTGGGGAGGCTGCTGGAGGGGCGGGGGGCAGGAGCTGGGGGGGCACCCTGAGATAACAGTTCACTGTTAGAAATACTCGCAGCTTTCAAGGTTAATTCCAGCTCACTGGCAAGGTGAGCTGCAGCCTGCTCACAGCCCCCGAATTAGCTGCATTTGCTGTTGTTTTGTTTTTTAATTTATGATGCAAATTCGAGTTAATTCTGCTGCTAAATGTGACGGTAAACAGGGGCAGGGGAATGGCACTGCTGTCCCCAGCGTGCCAGCGGGAGCCCTTCCATCCCCAGCCAGCGGAGGGCAGTTGCAGGAGTTCTGTGGCACCAGGGCCGGGCCAGAGGCTGCCTGAGCGTGTCAGCAACTGGATGTGTCCCAGGCTCCATCCCTGTCCCTTGTCTTGTCCCCTCTGAAGCCCTTTGCCCCAGCACAGCTGCTGGTGTGGTTGCTGCCTGCCCTGCTCGGGCCGGTGACGCCGGCTGCTGCGCTGCTGTCTTGACGCGTTGCTTTGTGGCCCTGATGTGTTTTTGGTGACCCCAGGGTCAGCATCCCCGCTCGTGGGCTTGTCAGGAGGAGATTCATGCACAGATGTTAATGGGCAGATGGGAAGGGGAGGGTGGGTTTAGCCCAACCTGCATGGCAGGCAGCAGCAACCCTCGTGTCCCCGCTGCGGGGACAGCGTGGCCCAGCACAGCCAGCCTGCTGGAGCAGCACCTCGGCTTCTGCTCCTGGATCCATCCAGGGGGATGTCTCCTGTGCCTCCTGACCTCCCAGGGTGACTGCTGCATGGGCAGCCTGTGCTGAGAGGCCCCATGGCCCTGAGGAGGGTCCATCCTTCCCTGCGTTACGTGATGGGATGCGCTGCAGGCACCTTTGCTGCTGGCTGATGTTGATGCCTCTGCAGCTGAGACTGTCCCTCTTCATCAGTTCTGGGGACGTGGGTACCTGGGGGGGGGAAGGTGCTGTCAGCTGCAGTTGCTGTTGGACACATTTGTGTTTCCATCAGCAGGCAGGAGCAGCCCCTTGGCAGCCTGGGAAGGGCTGAGCGCTGCCGACAGCCCTGGTGCTGAGCTGGGCTGTGGGGGAGACGGGGAGGATGGGGAGGGGGATGGATGTCTCAGCAGCTCTGCAGGGCCTTCTCCAAGGGATGGGTCTCCACACACACGCTTGGCAGCTGGCAGGGAGGGAGCAGCCCCCTCTCCCAGCAGTGCTGGCTGCTTCGCCCTGCCTCTTCTTTTGCCCCGTGGTGGCGGGGAGGGCGGGGCTGGTGGCATCTGCTGGTGTGAGTGCTGCAGTCCCCAGGGCAGGAGGGTGGAGATGGCAGGTCTGGGTGCTGGTGGGGCTCGGCTTGTCTGGATGGAGTGTGCCAGTGGGACGTGGATGCTGCCGCTGTTTGGGGCCAGGCTCCATCGGAGCTGCGGGGGACATGCCCTTGGCTGGGGTGCAGGGCACCTTCCCCCACAGACCCAGCGCCGCGCTGGCCACATCTGGAGCGGGTCCCCTCCTGGAGCGGGTCCCCTCCTGCCGTGCCTCCCGCTGCTGGGGCGGGGGCCGGGGGCTGCTGAGGGAGCGGGAGGCTGAGCCGGCAATTAGTCCTCCGAGTGTCTTGACTCACTGAACCATAATAAACCATGAATTACGGCTGGGAGCTTCGTGAAGGGGAGAATAAGCCACACTTGATCGCAGCCCACGGCATCACAGCAGCAGCCGGAGGGAGGGACGGGAGGCGGCAGAGGCTGCTCCAGCAGCACCGTCCTGCACCCACCTACCCCGGGGTCTCCTGCTGCCCTGGGACTGGGGGCTTCCCAGCCTCCCCCAGCCTCTGTCCCTGCCCGGTACAGGACGGAGCCAGCCCCCACTTTTGTTGCCTGCCCCTCCAGCCCGGCTGCAGCTCTGGCAGGGGCTCCTGCTCGGTTTGGGTGGGGAACGAAGCATCCGCTTGCCCAGCGCTGGGGTAAAGAACTGGCAGAGCCAGCGCTCACCGGGTGCTTCTGCATCTGCAAATGGCCAATCCGTGTTTAATCGCCCTCCCAGAGCTGTTTACACAGACGTTACCCTGTCTGCATCCCTGCATCCCTCTTTATGCCATGGCTGTCCCAGAGGGTAGGGTCCTGGTGAGGCTCTGGGGGGGCTGTGTGGTGGTCTGGCGTGCTCAGGACAGCGATGGGGGGTCTGGAGGTTCATTTCCAGGTGCCCAGGGCGATGCACATCCTGGCCTTGCCCAGCGGCTGCCGGCTGCCCGTGCCGAGCGGGGCTGCGGTGATGGATCCTGCCCGCGGGGGGGGAGCGTGGCAGCCTGTATATCTCTGCTTTATGAGAGCACCAAGCTGTCCCAGCAGGCGTTTTCAATTCCGTTTATCTGTGTTTCCCCATTGAGTTCATTTTATTTCCCCTGATTTTTGTTTCCTGGAAGATTTATTGATCCTGATTTTCTCAGTTTATGACAGGTAGCAGGCCATAAAGCACGGGGAGCAGCCAGCCCGGCACCGGCCCCCCCTCGCACCGCGAGGACGCAGCACCAATGTCAGCAGCAGGGAAGGGATGGTGCTGGGTGATGGGGGGAGCTGGGGGTGGGCAGGCTGGGGGCTGGGGTGCTGGCAGCTCAGCTGTCCCCTGTCCCTGCCGGGGATGTTGATGGGAGCAGGGTCTGGGCAGCTCAGCTGCCCCCCTGCAGGGTCTGTGCCCAGCCGTGGGGTGCTCATGGCTGGGGGCTGCCTGGGGGGTCCCAGGATCTCCTCTGCACAGGTCCCTGCATAGCGTGCCCGGGTGGCTGGGGTCCATGGCATCCACTGGGGAGGGCACACGGTGCTGCTGGAGGGATGAGCACCAGCCCAAAGGTGTCCCCTCCCCAAAGGTGGAGGTGAAAGGGCTTTGTTATCCCCCGGGAGCTGCCGTCCCCATCCACCAGACCCGGCGTGTTGCTCGGTGCGGGCAGCAGGGATGAGCCATCCCCCGGCTGTCTCCTCTCCCCTGACTCGTCTCCTGGCCCGGCTCTGCCCGTCTCAGCCCACACCCGCTCTGCCCGTCTCAGCTTCTCCTTCACCGCGGCACCCGCCCGTATCTCCCCCCCCAGACCCCAGGCGCTCTGCCCAGGACGTGGTGACAGTCATCAGGAGCCTTAATTGCTTTTCCCTTAATGCATCAGATGACTCATTCGTACCCCCGGGCAGGGGGATTCCCCCAGGAGCGGGGGGGGGGGGACGAGTTCTCCTCTCTGAGCCCTCTCTCCTGGCACCCCTCTGGGACCATCGATCACACCCCACTCTCCTGGTGCCTGTCCTGCTCTCAGGACTGTCCTGCTGCTGTGGCGGGGCTGGGGGCTGCACTGGCCACCCACTGCCCCTTGTCCTGCTGGGACTGCTGGTGCCCCGGGGGGGTGGGCAGCCCAGCCCAGCACAGTGCCCCCTTGGCACTGGGGTCCTGGAGCCCCCTCCCTGCAGAGGCACCTCGGGATGGAGGAGGAGGGACTTTCTGTTCCCTCCTGCTGTCAGATTTTATTGTCCCTCTGTCTGTCCCTTGTCTGTTAGGAGTTCCCAGCTTGTCACTCACAACTGCTGAGCTGGGGAAGTGAGCGGGGCGTGGGGAGGGGGCTGGGGCCAGGGTGAGGAAGGGCCGGGTGTGGGGAGAGCAGTGGGGAGAGCAGTGGGGAGAGCAGTGGGGTCTGTGATCCCCAGGGATATGGTGGGGAGGGGCTGCTGTGGGGCTGGCGGGTCCCCAGAGGGACCTGCCCTCCGTTGGATGCCCTTTGAGGTGGCTGAGCCCTGGGGTTAATTAATACATGTGCTTCTCAATTAAACTCTGAAAGGAAGAAGGTGCTTCAGTCAATGGAGCCTTTTTTCTGCTCATTTGCCAAATTTCCATCTGTGGGAGCGGATTTTAATAGTTGTTGGAGTAATTTGGACGTGGCTGGAGCCCTCAGGCCGCTGCCCCCACTCTGCTCCACACGCCCGGCCAGGACTGCGGGTCCCAGGGGGTGACACGGGCTCTGCCGGGACCCTCTGGCTTCAGCTGTCGTTCCTGCCATCAGGAATCCTGCGGAGCAAAAGCCCCTTCCCAGGCCAGGCCGGGGCAGGGTGGGTGAGGGTTGGCTCCTGGGTGGCCGTATCGGCCCCGGCGCTGCGCGGCAGGAGCATGGACGAGCCCTGCGCCCTGTGCCAAACCCCCTGCTCTCCCCACAGCCTTCACCCCCCCCCGTTCCCCGGGCAGGAGTCCCTCTGCTCTCCATCACGGGTCCCACGTGGAGGACAGCAGCGGGGTCCCGGGAGAACAGGGGTGCAGGCTCCGTGCCGGGACCCCCGCCGGGACCCCCGGGCCGGGTGAAGCCCCGGGCCGGGTGAAGCCCCTCTGCTGGCTGTTCCCCGTTCCCTGCGGGGATGGATTACAGGGCAGCGATCAGCGGGGGATTTCCGTGCGTCCGGAGAGACGGGCAGATATTAAGGGTATTAACTTCTCCGCCTGGGCTGATAATCGCTGGTTTTCAGAGGGGATCAGGGCTCAGCGAGGAGCCCCGGGGAGCTGCACGCTGCTGCCGACCGGCTGCGTGTCCCGGGGCTCCAGTGGCACCCGAGGGACACCCACGGTGCTGTAAGCTGGCAGCACCGGCGGCAGACAGGGCGGCACAGGGCATGGGGTGCGGGTACAGACAGACCAGGCTGGGGTCTGTGACCAGCCCAGGCTGGGCCCGGGCCAGGGCCAGGGACACGGACAGGCAGGGACAGGGACAGGCAGGGCTGGCTGGCCCCATGCTGGAGCATATGCCAGTTGGACCAGGTTTGTTCCAGTGCTGCCACCAGCCCCAAAGCGATGCTCCTTGGGTGGTAGTGACAGGGCAGGTGGCCCGTAGCCCCCACCCCTGCCCGCAGCCCCTGCCCGCCTCCATGGCTAAACAGTGTCGGGGCAGTGCAGGGAGACTGTCAGCCCCCAGCCCGGCCGTGCCAGCACGGGGGGCTCAGCCCCCATCCCCATGCTGTGCCGTGCCGGGGAGAAGCCACCGCAGATTGTGACAGTAACACTTGGTGGTGACCCGCTCGCCGGGGCTGCCTTTCCAGAGGAACAATGATCTCTCCAGAGGAGATGAAAAGAATTCTAATTACATCTCTGAACAATATTTGTTTTGAGTGAGGAAAGCAAACCATATGGCATGTGGGAGCCTGTTTGGGGGCCGCATTAAACAAGGATTTGTTTTTCCTTGATGCGCTGATGGAAGCGGAGATGCCATCCTGCTTTGTTTGCTTATTCCAGCTCAGATGCCTGGGGGTCCCGTGCTGGCTCTGGGGCTGGGGTCCCAGGGGATGGCATGGGAGCGGGCCGTCCACAGGCACCTGCTCTCTCCTTTTCCTCCCACAGGCTGGGCAGGGCCAGGCTGGGAGTGGGGGGTGTCTCTGCCGAGGGTGCTGGGACTGTCTGGCTGGGGAAGGGTCCGGGCGCTCCTGGTGACCCTGCCTGTGTGGCTGGGGATACCGTCCCTCGCTGGGCGGTGGCACGTTCCCACGGGCACCCACAGCCCTCGCTCTGTCTCCCACAGCCCTTTTCACCGAGACCCCCCACGACATGACAGCGCAGGCAGGTGAGGACGTGGAGATGGCGTGCTCCTTCCGAGGCAGCGGCTCCCCTTCCTACTCCCTCGAGATACAGTGGTGGTATGTCCGCAACCACAAGGACTGGACGGACAAACAGACGTGGGCCTCCAACCAGGTAATGTCCCTGCTCCTCCAGCAGCAGCAGAGCCCTTCCCCACACTCCCCAGGGGGGTTCATTTGCAGCAACTGTTGGGGCTCAGGGGGGCTACAGCATCCCCAGAGCTGACCCAGCCTGTGAATGGAGGGTTTGCCCCCCTCTGCTCCCTGCTCATGGGCAGAAGGGGACTTGGGGAGTCCTGCAGCACCAGACTGTCCTTGCCTCCCTTCCCAATTAGCTGGGGGGCCACGTGGCACATCCCCTGGGACTGATCACAGGCAGAGGCTTTGTCTTTGTGCTCGTGCCTTCTCCCACCTCGGCATGAACTCATTGTCCCCTTGCACCCAGCCCTGCACCCAGCCCTGCACCCAGTCCTGCATCCAGCCCTGCACCCAGCCCTGCATCCAGCCCTGCATCCAGCCCTGCACCCAGCCCTGCATCCAGCCCTTGCATCCAGCCCTGCATCCAGCCCTGCACCCAGTCCTGCATCCAGCCCTGCACCCAGCCCTGCATCCAGCCCTGCATCCAGCCCTGCACCCAGTCCTGCACCCAGCCCTGCACCCAGTCCTGCATCCAGCCCTGCATCCAGCCCTGCACCCAGTCCTGCATCCAGCCCTGCACCCAGTCCTGCACCCAGTCCTGCATCCAGCCCTGCATCCTGCGCTCCCCTGGCCCTCCCTTGTTCTCCCCATTTCCGTGTGTATCGTCCCAGCAAACAGCTGTCTCTTTATTTCTCTTTCTGTTCACACAGAGATAAGGGCCAAATAATGGGAAGGCAGCTTTAGGTATTTTAATGAGCCTTTATTATTGTGTGTTTGGCAGAGCTGTTACTGGTATTACCATAAATTGAAAAAAGCGCTGGGGAAGTGCTGCTGCTGGCTGGGATCAGTTCTGGGGGGTGTGGGGGCTGTGGGGGTGAGGGGTCATTGGGTGAGGGGCAGCAGGGATGCCCGGGGTGGGGAGTGGCTGCGTGGTGCAGCGGGGCCCTGGATACCTTGGCCCTGGTGCTGCTGGCAGCTGCTGGAGGGGACCCAGGGAGCTGCCTGGCTCTCGGGCCAGCTCGGGGTATTTATGGTAAGAAGGGGCAGGGGGTGGCTGTGAAGGGGGACGGGGGTCACTGCTGCAGTGGTGATGCTGGGTGAGGGAGGGGGCCCATTCTCCATTGGGACTGCCCGCTGTGGGAGCTGAGCACCTCATGCTTCTGTGCTGGGTGCTCGGGTTTGCAGGGGCTGAGCAGCCCCTTCCTCCTCCTCCTCCTCCTCCTCCTCCTGGCTTGAACAGCCGTGCCGCTCAGGGCAGCCATCCCACACCAGCCCATGCTTCCCCCAGGGGTGGGCAGGGGTCTGGTGGGCTCCTGCCCCCTCCCGGCCAAGCTGATGGTGTCTCTCTCCTCTCTGGTCTCCCTCCCACCCCGCTCCTGCCCACAGCTGCAGCCGCCGCAGGAGGAGCCTGGGAAGGACGCAACCAAAATAAGCGTGAGTCTGGCTCATGGTTCCTGCAGGGCCCTGGGTGGGGGTTTGGCTACAGCACCCCCGGGCGATGCCGGCACCCAGCGCCGCACGGCCGTGGAGCGGGAGGCGCTCCTGGGGTTTGTGTCTCTGCGAGGCCGGGTTGGGGTGTCCCTGGGGGCAGGGCTGGGGGGTACACTGGGCCCGTCAGCGCTGCCCGTGCCGGGGGCTGGGGATGCCAGGGCACGTGGGTGAAGATCCACCCTGGATCCAGCCCGGACCACGAGCCCTGTCTGGCTCCTGTCGGCATCTGAGGGACACGTTTACGCTGAGGAAATAATCTAATTTGCCCAGCGGATTAGCATCCCAAAGCCAGTTAGGCTCACGTGGGCAGAATGAGGAGACACTAATCAGTTAAATAAAAGAAATGCCCCAGGCCTCCTGCTGCCAGGCGTGTGCCCCCCCTCCACCTCGGGGGGCTCTGCGTTGGGGGTGCCACACACACGGAGCTGTACTGTGAAGCTGTTCCCACCATTGCCCCCTCCCTGGAAGCTGCTTCTGGCTCTTGTGGTTTCCCTCACGGGTGAGGGAGCGGGGACGGGGCTTGCCATGCACCCACCGCTCCTCGGGGCCGAGGGTCCCCAAGCCCAGGGTCAATCCCCCCACCTGGCTCTCATCCCCTGGAAACAGCAGAGTGCCCTGGCAGGGGAAAGGCCAAGAAGCTTCAGGTCAGAGGGCATCGCCTCCCATCTCCCATCTGTGGGATTCTCTTGCCATTCATGGAACCCCCATGGGGACCATTCCCCCTTTGTTCTGTTCGCATCCCTGAGGTGTTGGCCCAGTTGCTGCCAGTCCTGCGATGGGCACAGCGAGACACCCACAGGCCACATCTGAAGCGCAGCAGGTGCCTTCAGGATCCCTTGCCAGGGTGCTGCAGCTCACCACCCCGTGCGCAGTGAAGCGCTGGGGCTGCTGCCAGAGCAGCCAGAGCTGGGGCACTGCCCACCCCTGGGGATGCTCCTGCCCACTGCACACAGCAGGAGCTGCTGGGAACCTTTGCAAAACTCTGGGACATGGGAGCGCTGCCAGTTCCCCCACTCCCTGGCACCCCAGCCCTGCTCCCAGCCCACAGTGCCTTGCCTTCCCCGGTGAGGATGTTGGGGTCCCGGTGCCCATTGCTGACAGAGGGGTGCAGGCAGTGTGCAGTGAGGGATGGGGGGCTGAATCCTGCCCTGGGCAGGGATGTACAGCTGGGAGCTGGTGCTGTGAGCGGGTCCTGCCGGGGTGGCTGAGATGGGTGCTGGGGCTGAGGAGCCATCCTGGGGCCAGTGCTCTTCCTCAGCTCGGCCGTTGCTTTTCCCAGCATAATTAGGCAGTTAATTGCAGGCTGGAACATAATGGGTGTGTGTGTGTGTATGTGTGTTTGCTGAGTGGGGGAGATAAATGAGCAGGGGCGAGACACCGCCCCCCCCCCCCCCCCGCGCTGGCTCTGATAACACCCGTGTTACAGCCACGGGGCGCCTGACCGGCAAAGGCCGGCAGCGTCAAGCGCTGTCAGGCGATGTAAACCCCCCGCAGCACCCCCACGCCAGGCGTGCCCTTGGCCATTTCTTATCTGCCAAAACACCCTTGGTGCTGGAGGCGCCGCCGCCCTTTGCCGTGGGGTAGCAAACAGGCTGGGTCTGGGTGTTGCAGGGCAGAGCAGGGGCTGGGCAGCGCTGTGGCTGTCTGTCCGGCCTGTCCTGGCCTGTGTGGGGGTCTCTCCAGGGCAGCGTGGGCCGTCGCCACCCTGTCTGAGCCTGCGAAGCCATCGGCCTTATGACCAGTCACAAAGTTATCCCTCCCTCTCGTAGCTGAGCCCCAGGGCTGAGGCTCGGTGGGCTGCTGGGCCAGCAAATCAGGGTTTCTTTTATTAGTCCTGAATTTCCCAGCCGTTCCTTTCACCGAGTGGCTTCTCGCTCTTCTCACACCAAGGGGCCGGTTTGTTGCAGAAGCTCCTTTTCTGCAACGGCCTCAGCACACTCGCACCCACACCAGGCAGCTCATCTCCCTCCCACCCCTCAGCCCCCCGCCTGCCCCCTGCCCCATCTTCGGCACGGCTTGGAGCCCGCCTTGTCCTGCCCTCCTGCAGCGCAGGATCAGTGTGCACAGCGGCTCACGGGCTCTGAGCAGCCCCAGAGCTGCCCTTCGGGGTGGCCAAGGTTACGGCGTGTGGCACCGGCCAGCGCTCAGCAGCCCATGGTGTGTTGGGTGGCCGAACGCAGCGTCTCCCATGTGCTCCCCTGTGCCAGCTCTGGCAGCTGCGGCAGCTCAGCCCGTCGGAGGGGTCGGTGCCAGGCTCCCCATCCTCGTCCTGCCTCCCTTGCCTTTTGGGCCAGGAGTTTGTGGCTCTTTGGTTGCAGTTCCCAGCCCCATTTCTAAACACCATAAAATCTTCAGCTAACAAATGCAGCGGCAAGTAGAAAAATGGCCTTTGCCATCCAGTGTGATTATAGGGAACAGAGCCAGGGGCCTCGGGGCGGGTTATAAATCTGATTTATTGACCCAGCCCAACAGCAGCCGCAGCTCTGGCTAGTGAGTAAGTCTTAAATTTCATTGGGTGATAAATACTGAGGGCGAATCAATTTGGTAGAAAAGCTAATTAGCCAGCATGGTTCTGCATCGATCTCCGAGCCCTGCGCAGCGGGACGCACGCCGGGGACTCCATCGTCCCGTGGTCCCGGGCTGGGGCCGGGGTCTCCCCATGCTGATTGCCCGGCTTTGCCTTCCACCACATCCTCCCCGGTGAGACCAGCTGGGATGGGATGTGGTGGCACACGTCAGGGGCGGCTCTGCAGGGCTGGGGAGGACCCGGGGTTGTGGGGGTCCTGGGGTGCTGCCTGACCCCCCTGTCTGCCCTGCCGCAGGTGGTGAAGGTGGTTGGCAGCAACATCTCCCACAAGCTGCGGCTGTCGCGGGTGAAGCCGGCGGACGAGGGGACGTACGAGTGCCGGGTGATCGACTCCAGCGACGGCAAGGCGCGGCACCACAAGGTGAAGGCGTACCTGCGGGTGGAGGCGGCGGAGGGCACGGGGCACCCCCAGGACACCCAGCTGCGGGGCGCCCCGCTGCCAGACCCCGCCGTGCCGGGCGCAGCCCACGCACACCATCACCACCACCACCACAAAGCCGGGAAGGAGCTGAAGAAGCGCTCTGCGGATACCTCCTGCGTGCTGTAGGCGGGCGGTGCCGGCGCGATGCCGGAGCCCCCACCACCCCGGACTCAGCAGAGTCGGCGAGGGTCCCGCACCCCCCGCCAAAGACTGGCCCAAGCTCCCCGTCTCGCCCACCAACCCACGCCATCCCTCCTCCTGCCAGCTGCTGCCAGCTCCATTTCTTCCCCAGCCCTGCAGTGCGGTGCTACCGGGGCTTGGTGCAGGAGCAGGGCCACGTCTGCGCTGGGGGTAGGTGGGGGGCATCACTGGGACCATGCCCAGGGCTGAGGCGTATGCCCACGGGTGGTGGTCCCCATCCCTCCTGGCCCCGTGCAAGTGGGCACCTCCCTGCTCGCTGCCACCAGTGGTGCCACGTTGTGCCCCAGCTGTGGGTGCTCAGCAGAGACCCCCCTGCCCGCGGGACCCTCCCTGCCCTCCCTTGTGCTTTGCAGAACCACCCCCCTGTTCCTGTAGGAGGCCCAGTTTAGTTGCTCTGTTCCAGCCCCACAGCACGTCCATACGTCCCACCGTCCATCTCGCAGAGCGTGTGTCTCACCTCCCCCTGCCCCTGCCTGCCCCACAGCTGCCCCAGCACATCGAGGCCTGAGCTCAGCAGAGGAAGGATGGCACGGCACGCTCCTGGCATGCTCCCAGCACAGCTGTGGTGCCGCAGGCTGTGCCACAGCATCGCCAGCCGGGCAGCCCGCCCGGGGAGCCGCGCGGTCAGAGCTGGCCTGCCTTCACCCATGGCTTCTCCCAGCCCTCTGCATTTCATGGAGGAAGCGGGGCTTGGCTGCCAGCCCCGTCTGCCCTCGCTCTGCCCAGTGCCCGTGCCAGCACGGCTCTCAGCCCCCTGCTCCTGGCCCAGCTCCCCTTCCTCCTGTGCCACAGCACCACACTGCCACGGCAGGGTCTGGCTCACGGGCTCTCACGTCACCCTGCAAATGGCAGAGCCCATCCCCACTGCCCCCGTGGGTCAACACCGTTGCTGAGGACAGAGCTGTGGGGATGGAGAGCGGCATCCTCAGTCTCCCTGTCTGGGTGCTGCTCCCCTGCCTCGCTCACCCATGCCGCCACGCCTGCCACCACCAGACCTGCTGCAGCTAATAAAGCTCTTTAAACGAAGCCTCTGTGGGTCTGTGCTCTCTGTCCTGGGCACGGTGAAGGGACGTGATGTTGGCACTGATTGGGCTACAAAGGGTCACAGCTGGGACTGTCCCGGGGGGGGGCTGCTGGGCTGGGGCCGGGTGGGTGTGGGCATGGGGATGGGGATGGGGATGGGGATGGGCAGGGGGATTGGAATCATCACCTGCAGCTGAGGACTCAGAGCATTTAAAAGCTGCAGCTGGGGAACTCCCCGCTCTGTCCTACCTGGGAGCAGGGAGGTGGTGTCCTGTGGCTGCAGGAGATGGCTCGGTCCTGGGTAAGTGGGCACTGCTCTGCACTGTGATTTTGGGTGCAGTGGGGAGTCTTGGGGGGGCTAATGAGGGTCTCTCCCCTCTCTGTACTGCCAGGTGTCAGCCCTGACCCCTGCCTGGGTGCCTGAAGCAAAGGCCTTGTTGCTGGCCAGGGTTGGGGTCCCAGAGCAGGGGTGCTGGCTCCTGCCCACCCTTTGGGAGAGGAGCTCCCAGCCTTGGCTGTGCCCAGCTCAGCCCTGGCTGCCGGGAGTCCCCTGGCTGCTTTGCAGCTTATTAATGCCCGGAGCTGTGTAGCTCTCCCCTCCCGCTCCGCTGGTGTGAAGCAATTTGTCACGCGATGGAGGAACAAAAGCAGAAGCCCTGTGTCACCCTGGCCGGCTGTGAGGCAGCGCCGGGGCGGAGGAGGGCACAGCTCGGCTGCTCGCCGCAGGACGAGGCTGAACCGCGCTCCCCTCTGCCCCCGCTGCGGGTCTCCCCCGCAGAGACCCCAGCTCGGGCAGCACCGGGCACGACAGCCCGTAGACACGCGGGTGCTTTGTCAGGAGCAGCAGTAGGGCAGGGGGCTGCTCTTGGTGATGCTGTTCACCAGACACAGCAGCAGCCGTAGCTCTCCCCGGTGGGGCTGGGGATGCTGTGCTGCCCTTGGATGCTCTTTGCCGGGGATCCGTATCGCTGGGGTGGGGGGAGAGGGAGTGGGAGGTGTCAGCTACCGGCACAATAACAAACAGGCTCCAGAGAAGGAAAGCAGAGAGCTGGAGCTGCTTTGGGGAAGGTAAAAAGGCTGCAAATCACCTCAAATGGAGAGTAAACAAATTGCTGCGTGGTGTAGTAATTTGCAAAACCTAGAGGCAAGCTTTAAAAAGAACAGGTTTTATTAGAATAGATTAATTTTCCTGAGTTCATGTGAAATCTTGGGAGCAGGAGTCAGAGGCAAGAGCCCCATGGGATGTCCATGGGATGCAGCAGCCCCATGGCAGCACCTGACCCTGGGGGCTGCATGTGGGGCTGTGCCCCCAGCCCCGGGTGTAGGGGGGTTTATGGCTGGGTTTGTGCATGGAGGAAGGGGCTGGATTGGGGTTTCTCTGCTCCCTGTCTCTGGGGAGGGCGGTTGGAGCTGGGTGAACTGGCTGGCAGGGCTCCCTGCACCCGGGAAGGGCTGTGTCCCCACACAGCCCCTCCGGCTCTGCGGAGCGGGGGCAGCTGCCAGCTGGAGCTGGGCACCCCTCCTGCACCCCAGGGTGCTGCCCCCTGCCTGGTCCCACACCCCAGTGGGCTGGGGGCTGCTCAGGTGCCTGCCTGGGTAGGAGACTGCAGGCAGGACAGCAGAGAAGCCCCTGGGTTCCCTTGCAAATGGGCTGAGCTTAATATGCAAGTCACTGCCGGGGAGGAACCAGCCTCATGAAAATGCCATTTCCACGCAGTCACTCTTCTGGCCATTATCCTGCTTCAGACAAAAGCAATTTACTCTGCCTGTAATAAAGCAGGGGTGATAACGAAGCTGAGAAGAGCTGTGACAGGCAGCGGTGTGACTTGGGCAGCCCAGCCTCTCCCCACACCCAGCTGCGGGCTGGGGACAGTGGCTGGGGCAGGGGGGGTCCTCCAGGAGAGAGGAGAAGCCCAGAGACACGGGTCTTGGCAGGTGTCTCGGTGTGGCTGGTTGTGCTGGAGGTCTGGCTGGGGAGATGTGGCTGGTTCCTGGTCACTGGGATGTGGACCAGTGCTGTGACCAACCTTCTCACCCAGTGAGGTGGGAGGGTGGCCTGTGGGAGCTGGGGTGAGCCCTCCCTGCCTGGTCAGTGACGCCTGGCAGGAGAAGGGGCTCTGGGAAGGTGTGTTTGTCTGTGGATGCAGCATCTCTGTGGGGAAGGGGCATCGCAGGGGGACAGAGCACTGTCCCTGCCCTGTCCCCGAGGGGCACAACAGGAGTGTGCCCTCGCTGTCATAGGGACCTGAGCGCACTGGTCCCTGCTGTGCTGGGGCAGTGACCTGCTCTCTGGGTGTGACATGTGGCATCAGCCACAGGGTGAAGCCCGGCAGCAGCTCCTGAAGCCCCATCAGCATCTCTGGGAGCTGATGTCACACAGCCAGTGCCACTGCCCAGCTCGGGGTGAGGGCTCCATCAGCCCAAAGCCAGGCGGCCGTGTTACAGGCTCACAAGGAAGCTGATGCTGGGGCAGCAGCCCAAGGCCCCTTTCCTGATGGATGCAGCTGGTTCCAGTTGCTCCCCTCACCAGCTCTCTTACAGGTAATCAAGAGCATGTCTCATTCCCCACTGGGGGGTGTTTCCCTGGGGTGTGGGTACTGCAGATGCCATTTGGGTTTGTGCTTCTCCTTTCAGAAACAGGGGTAACTTTGTTCTATAAAAAGCCAGAATAAAGGTTACTGGCTTCTCTCTCAAGCTTGCCTTGCCTCAGCAGAGGTGAATCCAGCCAGGCTGGGCTACTCCTGCTTCCCAGAGGTGACCGACCCGAGCTGTGCAGATACATCACTTGTCTGGCTGCAGCTGGAGGTGCCCGGTGACGGGAGGGGTGCTTCTCTCCAGCCCATTTTGGGGGCTTCTCCCAAGCTGCAGGCAGGTAGCACAGGTTTCCCTTGGCCATGTTTCCCTTGTACATCCCCAGCAAGAGGCACAGCCCGTGCCAGCCCCGTGCTGCTGGAGGGCAGGGGGAGGCAGCGGGCGCAGAGCCCGGAGCAGATGGTTTGGGCAGGAGCCCCGAGCGCCGTCACAGTGCTGCTGGGTCACGTGTGGGCTCCAGCCAGCGCCAGGGGCAAGGCAGGGACGGGCTGGATGCTGTGTGCACCTGATGGATGAGTTTTATCCAGAAAACTCTGCACCAGCCCCAAGGGCGCTCTGGAGACCGAAGGTGACAGTTCACCTTTCTGCCTCTCCTGCAGGATCAGCTCTTTGAACAAAGCCCATCCCGGGGTGAGCAGTGAACAGGGATAAATCCTGGGAAAAGCATAAGAGGGGAAAAGCTGACCTGCAGCTTTGTCCTGCCTGGTAAAAACCCACTGAGACTTGTGCTCCTCCTGGAGAAGCAACCAGGAGCGAAGCCTGAATGAAAGTGGGGAGATGAGGGGAGGGGGTGTCCCCCATGGGGGTGTGGGCATTGGTGGCAGTGCCCCTTGTCCCAGCAGTTAGGATGCAGTATGGAGGCTCACCCTGGATCCCAAGAGTGATGCACAAAGCCTGTTCTGTGTAACAATCAGTTTATTGCTTTGGCTTTTGCATTTCTGAGCTTGCTTCCAAGCTTACAGCCAGGACCTGTCCCTTCGCTGCACGGGGCTGGCGGAAGGTGACACGTCCAGGAGATGGTGAGGTCTGGGAGCAGCCAGTCTCCAGGGACAGAGCCTGGAGGGCTTGGGAGCTGGAGGACATGACAGCAGCTTCCAGGTGAGAGGTGACCCTGAGCTGTGTGCCCTCTGGTAGGGGCAGCAAACAGACCCCAAACACTCATCATCCTCTCTGCTCACTGCACTGAGCTATACCTGCTCGAGCAAACTGTGTCACTGCCATGGTGCCACTGTGCACACACCCCGTGTCACCCCCTGCACCATCTGAGCACGCAGGTGCCCACTGGGAGGTGGCACTGGGGCAGGGGTAAATTCTCCTGGTTCTCCTTGGGGTGGGTGTCAAAAACCTGAGAGGTCTAAAAAATGGCCTAGGAGAATGGGAGACAGTCTGGGGAGGAGGAGGAGGAGCCTTAAATCACCTGCAGGCTGTAAATCAGGGCTGGCTGATTCTCCACAGACCCTGCTCAGTGGTGAGGACTGGGGAGCGCCTGGGGGGTCTCAGCAAGCTGCAGCCTTGGTGTTTCTCAGAGGACACGGTGTCCTTGCCAGTAACACTGGTGATGAATTTATTGGAAATGCATTGTAACTGTCTCTGGGACCAACTGGTTTTATAAAGAAAAGGTTTTCAGTGCACAGCAAACTGGGTTCTCTTCCTGGGAAGGCTTCAGGCCAGGAGGAGCCTTTGTTCTGAGCTGGCAATCGCTGTCCAGCTGCGAGCAGGAGGGAGTATCAGGTCAGAGGGGTGTTGGGGTACGGAACAGGCACCACCCAGAGACTGAGCATTGGGAACTCGCTTCTGGAAAATGACTCAGCACTGCAGGATGTGGAATGGGAGTGCTATGTATGGCCCCTGGACATCTCTCCAGCACCATGTGCAGAGAGAAGTCCGAGTCTGGAGGAATCGGGGTGCTGTACCCACCACACCCTCAAATGCTGTTTAAAAAACCCAACGGCCTTCTGCCCATGGGGCCTGTTGGGCAGCCAGTCCCCCCGCCCCCTCCCAGGGCAGCCAGTCCCCCCGCCCCCTCCCCCAGGGCAGCCAGTCCCCCCGCCCCCTCCCCCAGGGCAGCCAGTCCCCCCGCCCCCTCCCAGGGCAGCCAGTCCCCCCGCCCCCTCCCAGGGCAGCCAGTCCCCCCTTCGCCCCTGGAAGGATTCAGGGTGTAAGTGATGGGATTCCCCAGGTGAGCACTATCCTGGCAGCTCCTCTTGCCCTGTGCAGGCTCAAGGAGGAGAGAGCTCCTGGGTGCCAGCCCCTGGTGTGCTGCTCTCCAGCTGCTGCAGCCTCTCCAGCAGCAGCAGCACGTTGTGGGTGAACTGGCCGCGCTGTGTCCCCATCCCCTGGAGCTGCAGGGGCCGCAGGCTGGCGTGGGGGGGCTGGTACTGCTGAGGGCAGCACACCTCGTTCAGGAGCAGCCAGGTGCTGTCAGGGTCCACGTGCATCAGGTGGAGGAAAACGCTTTGGAAAGCAGTGGGAAGAGAGGAAAGCAGGGTAAGGAGAAGGCTTCTGATTGGCACCCAAGAGGGTCATTAGCAGAGCGCTTTGATGCTGCCTGCAGCCCCGGCTTGGAGGCTCATTAGAGCCATTACATGGCTCCTGTGCCCAGGAGATGACAGTTCAGGGGTTCCACATCACCAGAGTGGGAGAAAAACAGTTATTATGCTACACAGCAAGTTACATGATCAGACAAGCAGCTGGTGGACAAGTGACCCTGGCTTTGGTCTCAGCACCACGGTGGTAAAACCAGAGTGTTTCTGGAGAGCTGCCCAGGCTGGGCACGGGCAGAACAGAGCGCTGGACTGAGGTCTCTCTAACCCCAAGTCCTTATCAGCTGCCTCGCTGCAGCACCTTTTACAAAGCAGGATTTTCTGGAGCCTTGAAGCTCTATTTAAAAATAATTAATTAGCAATAGAATGGATGGGGAGAGGAATGACAACCTCCTCCAGCCTTTTACTGGTGCCTTGATGTGTTTCACCCTGAATTTCATACCCCAGGTAAGGTGGGGATTTGGCTTTGGAGTCTGGACTTCACCCTTCTGAGTCCAGCTGTGAGCTGCTGGGGATGGTCCTGCTGGAGAGCAGGAAGCTCCAAGGAGCAGAACTGAAGCAGCTGCTTCGTGTGACCCACACTCACTCATTTCTTCCTGCCAGCTCTTGTTGCCAGTAACTTTTGGGCTTTGCTAGGGCTGGGCTGGGGCTTAATGCACAAGGTGTACTGGGCTAAACTGGTATTCAGTTTTCTGGCTGGGCCATGTATGAAACTAAACCAGAACTTGCAGGCTGCCCCGGGGCACTGCAAGGGCTCTTCCTGCATGGTGCTGGGTGCTCTGAGGGTACTCAGCGCTTGCCAAGCCCACAGGTCAGCTTCCTGAGACCCCAGGAGATGCCTGGCCACCTGTCTTCAGGTCTTTAGGCTCTACTGAGGTCATGGGGCTGTGAGGGGAAACCAGGGTAGGGCTGTCTCTGGTCCCCCAGGAAGGCCAGGACAGAACTCCCCTCTCTAAAACCAGAGATCACCTGCTACAAAAGCCACACAGGATCCAGATTTGATTGCTGCCAAAACTTGTCCCTGCAGAATTTTAATCCCTGAGGTGATCTTACTTCCTATGAAGAGCAGGCAGAGATCCCCTCCAGCAGCTCCCCTCTGAGGGGAGCGCAGGGCAGGTGGAGGCACCAGGAGCTGGCTCATCTCTTCAGTCGCCTGGTGGCTGCAGACTCCCTTCTCCATGAGCAGCCCAAGCTGCTGCTTGTGCCTGTCTGCCACGAAGCACCTGCCTGTCTGCACAGCCACGAGGGAAGGCGCCGGTGCTGCTGGCAGCGTCCCCTCCCGAGGGTGTCTGCCTGTCTGTCTGCTCCAGAGGAACCAGCAGCACCCTGCTCCCAGGAGACAGCTGTGCCAGGCAGCAGCAACACGCTGTCTGTCTGGGGGACAGACAGACACAGGTGAGCTCACAGGGCTCTCGCTGCCCTGGTGCTGTTCCTGCAGCCCGGGGAGGTGCAGCAGGGTCACTGGGGCTGGATCCTGCCCCTGCCATCCCTGCCCCAGCATTCCCAGCTCCCAGGGCTGCCAGAGCTCTCCTGGTGCTCCCCTGGCCGTGGCAGTGCGGGTGTGCAGCTGCCTGCCAGCCAGCAGCAGGTCCCAGTGGCCTCCCCAGCTCATGCTGGGCTGCTGCTGGGGGGAGCTGGAGAAATAACCCTCACTCCTTATGGCTGGGGTGGGATGGCCCAGGCAAGAAAGGGGAGTCACTGGGACACCAACCTGGGCACTGGAGATACTTCTGAGCTGGATTCTGTGTCTCCAGCACAGGCACAACTTCCCCTCCTCTATTCACAGCAAATACTCTGCTCTCCAACCTCTTCCCCATCAGCTGCTCTGGAGAGAGCAACCCTCGAGCTTAGCTGGTCCCTGGAGAACTCCACTGCCCCTCGTGCCCACACTGGCCAGAGGCATGTGATTATCTCCTGATAACCTGCACTCTGCAGCTTAAAGAACAACTTGACTTCTGCATTTCCCAACTAACTCTGGGGTAGTTTCTAAGCAACCTGTTTCCATGGTAAAGAATCCTGGGGTTAATCCAGGTTTGTTTTCTGTTGTTGGGGTTTTTTTAACTTAAATATCATTTTATTGATTTTTTTTTTGTATTATTATTATTTTGCCTTGTGCAGGTGGCTGCTTCAGTGTCCTTCAGCCCAGGCTGTGGGTGACAGCCGTCAATAGGTATCCAATGAACCCCACAGTCCAACAGAGGTATGCTGTGTAATCAACTTTGGTATCTAAAAAGGTCCAAAAATAGCTCATATTTGTTCCAGTTGTGCTAAACCATTTATTCCAGTAGCACAGAGCAGAGTTTGGCTGTTCTGTTGCCTGGTCTTTTCCCAGGCTCTCAGCACAGCCACAGCACAGTGAACAGGCTGGCAAAAGGACAAAGTGTCCTGGCTGTTGTGCCTCTGCTGACTGTTTAATTAGACACTTTACCACAGGCTCCAGGAAGGACTGGGCAAATTATTTCTACATCTTGAAAAACCCCACCACGTTTCTGCCCAGACTCTTGACCACAGGTCGGGTGGTGAATTTCACAGGCTGTAAACAGTGATTAGTAATTAAGGGTGGATTTCAGCACAGTTCCTTCAAACTGAGCAGATGCAGAGCAGTGTGTGAAGTGGTGACATCAGCCACCCACAACTTCTTCACCTCTCTTTCTTTCCAAGATATTTTTTCTTTCATCTAAGCAAAAAGCTTGTCAGGGATGATACAACCCAATGAACTGACAAGAAGCTCAGATCTACATACTGTGAGTTTTGGTTTACCCCACCTTCCCCCTGCCTCACACCCAGGGCTTGGCCCCACACCACCCCCCCTTGCTGCTCAAGTGTTTCTGGTCACTTCCCCCACAGTTGCACTGGCTTATTTTCAATGACAGCGAAGATTCACCTAGTGGTGTTCCCCAGCCTTCCCAAACTCCTCTTCAGCAGATACTCTTCCCAAGCTTTAGATAATTTTCCTCTCCTGGAATACTCCCAGCACTCATCTTGCAGCTCATTGTCCAATTTTCTCTTCCTCAGTCACACTGGAGTTCCTTTTATTTCGTCCCCAGCATCTCTGCCTGTTGAGCATTGCACGAAGCTGCAGCTACAGAATTCACTTTCTCCCACTGGTTCATCTAATAAAACTACAGGGTCCCATAAATGGGATTAAGCAGCCTCCTTGGGGCATGATAACATCCCTGGAAGACAGCCAAAACTTCTTTTGTAGTTTTGTGGCTTCAGTACCCTGGCCAAAACAATTCCTGCTCAGCCCTTCACACAGCTCCAGAATCCTCACTTAGTGCAGGAGATTATTGGGGCTGCAGCTGACTTTGTAAGACCTGACCTTGTTCTTGGCAGGTCACAACTCATGAGTTGAGTAAGAACCTGAGAAGCTGAGCAGAGGCCAGTTAGTATAAATCAATATGGCAAGCTGATTCCAAGCATCTTTTTACCTTGTATGATTTCTGCAGTGATAAAGCTGAGTTATGTGACGTATGTTGGCACTTAGGCTGCAGCCAAGATTAGTTCTGGTCTGTCTGGGTTTAGAAGCGTTTAAAATGCTGAGTTTCTCATGTGTCTGGTTGATAAGGTTGTCCTTGCCTAGATGGAAAGGGCCTTACATGTGACAGCCTGTGTCAGTCTGCAGGATTGCTGCCGGGCCCGTGGAGAGCAGGGACAAGGGCTGGAGCTCCCAGGAGTCTGGTGGCTGAGCTGCTGGAGGAGGGAAACTGAAGCCTGGCTGGGAAGGGATTCTTATCCTGGGCTGGAGCTCTCACTGCGACTCTTCCAAGCTGGAACGTCCCATCATGTGTTAGCTAGGAGTGACTGGGGTGTGTTTAACTCTGGTCTCCCAGGTTCCAAGACCTGGAGTTGCACAGGGTTAAACTGATCAGAGAACAGAACTCAAGTGCTGCCACGTGCCTGGTTGATCCCAGGCCAGGCACGGGGTGTGTACGTGTCTGCCCAACAGAGCTGCAGAGCACCTTGCTTTGTTCAGTGAAAGGTGTAATGTGTGGAGCATCAAAGGCGTGGGGAGAGCAGTGCAACATGAGGCATTCTTCTCTTAAAATAGAACAAAAATAATATACAGGAGAAAAATGCTCTTGCCCTTTATAGTTTGCAGCCCTTTTCTCCAGTAAGAGCTTGCTTCACAGCACAGCTCCTGAGGACCCTATCACATCACAGGGCTAATTCGGTCCTTCCCCCCTCCCCTGCTGTGGGGGGAAATTGCACAGCTTCTCAGGCTGCTTTGTTAATGATTTAAAAGCTTCAGATTCCCCATATCTAGCTAAATGCCAGTGTTCTGCTTTCCACTCCAGCATTGCTTACCCAGAGGAAGGCTTTACTGTATGCAGGGTATGGCAGCCTCCAGCCAGGAGCCCCTCTGCTGCTGCAGCCTGCTGCGAGGCAATGAAACCACCCAGGTAAAAATAACCCTCCTCTCCCAGCCAGGAACACAAAGAAAGGGACAGCCACAGCTCCTGAGAGCTCTCTCCTTCTAAACTGCTGCCCAGCCACACAGAAGCCCTTCACAACCCTGCACCCCCCTGTGCTCAGGTGGAAGGGAACTGCCAGCTCCTCTCTCCCCAGCAGCCTGCCCGCTGGGATCCCTCCTGCCCAGCCTGCTCCCCCCCTGCTTGAGGGAGAGGCCTGGCCACACAGAGAGGGGGTTCACCCCCCTTCAGCAGAGGTGCATGGCTTCCTGTGTTCTCTGACTGGCCTTGTTTAGCCTGTGGAAATCTCTGGCCTTGCTTCCAGGTGACAACATGTGACAGCAGCAATTCCTTATCCTGACAGCAAGAACAGGCTGAGCAGGATGCTGAACAGCACGCAGCAAAGGCTGTCTGTCAGCACCTCACAGAGCTGATGTGTGTTCCCCTAAGCCCTGTGTGTGCTCTTGTAACCTCTCCCAGCCTCCTCCGAGCAAGGCTGGTGCCAAGACTGACAGCTTCCCAAATAAACTCTGTTCCACCTGGCAAAGCCTGGGCTGGTGTGATCCCAGGAGCCCAGGGAAGGAGAGCAGAAGTAAATCCCCCAGCCTGCAGA
Organism: Porphyrio hochstetteri; assembly: GCA_020800305.1. Classification (NCBI taxonomy): domain Eukaryota; kingdom Metazoa; phylum Chordata; class Aves; order Gruiformes; family Rallidae; genus Porphyrio; species Porphyrio hochstetteri. The sequence continues at coordinate 17,057,768 of CM036921.1, read as the reverse complement.
AGGTAGGAAGTGATAAAACACGCAGCATGTGCTCTTGCAAAGGTGTCTCGTGCCCCCCATGGGCCAAGAGCCCCAAGTATTCTAGTGTAAGAGGTGGCTGGAAAACAAAGAGCACATCCTCCCCCTCTGTCCCCAAATGCACTGGGGGTAACGTGAAAGGCAGCAGTATCTTGCAGAGAGCTAACCTCTCCAGCTTGTTCTGGGTAGCAACTGATGCTTCACCAGAGCAAGGAGTTAACTTCCATGGGGGACCCTGTCCCAGAGGCCTCAAGCGTGCCAGAGGGAGGAATGGGAAAGGGGTGGTTGTGCTCCCTCCGTGCCCCACTGCCTGCACACCTGACCCCCCTGCACTGGGAGAGCCATTCCTTACCTCTGGGCAGCTTCTTGCAGTTTCAGGGGTTGCTTGGCGCTGAGGTAAACCAGGCAGGCACCTGCCACCTTATCCAGGTCACTCTCACCTGCAGAAAGGGAACAGAAGAGAAGGACAGGAGGTGACCTACTCCATGGCTGCTGCCTCATAGAATCAGCTCTAAATTGGCAGCAAGTGGCTGCTGAGCCTTTGAACTGCCTGACCCAGAGCTCTTCTGACCTTGCCTCTTAAGCATCTCGCTGCAAAGCCAGGAAAACAATCAAGGGCACTGAGAGGGAAAGAGCACCTAGCCAGCTCCAGAGAGGTAACCTAGGGGAATCCCAGAGGTTCTTCCAGGGGAAGAATGAGATGTGCTGCATTTAAAGGGTCACCCAGAGAGATGCTCCAAAATGGAACCAGTCAGCTTAGGACTCCAGTTCTTCAGGTAATTAAGAATAAAGCATGGCCCAACAGAGCACCCCAGGCACTCCACTCCTCTTGCCTAAGTGAGACAGACAGATTCTGCAAGGTGCTGGGAATCTTCTCTCCCATTTGTCTCCTGGGGAGAAAAGAGAAACCTGCTCCTCTGTAGAGAGCCTTTGAGGATAGATGAGGGCTCAGCAGAACCTGAATGGGATGAGGCTGGAGAAGATCAGGAAATCAATCCCACAGGGCAGCAGAAGGATGAGAAGCAATTACAGGCAAGGTCAGCTGAGATGAAAGGTGCAGAGGTGAGTCTGGCAGAAATCCCATACAGCCTCTGCTTTTCCTGGTACTCACCCATGTCCAGCTTCTCACACAGAGAACCCAGTCCCTCCAGCACAGCCAGCTGCAACTTGAAGGCAAGTGTGTGGCTGTACACAGGCCCAGCTCTGGCACTTGCTGGGGCCTGGCTGAGGAGGGAACTGGTCAGCTTAGGTAGGACATCTTTGGAGAACCTCTGCCTCAGGAAGTCTCCACACTTTTGAGCCAATGTACACAGCACCTAGTGAGGAAACATCAGTTACTGGAGGGTAACAGCACATATGGGACTGGGAAGAGCTCAGCAACCCTCACAGCTCAGGGAAAAAGGCATTCACTCTCCATTGGTAACTCTTTTGCAGTTGAGAGGATCTGACCACAGCTTCCCATAAGGAGCAGAAGGCAAATCCTCCACTGAGAGGCCAAGTGTCCTGCACCCTGCTCTCCAGTCTGACGTGGCTAACCCCCTGGAACCGCCCTTCTCATCAGCACAGGAAAGGTAAGAGCAACTTGTGAAGGCTGATTCAGAGCTGTTGGAGGAGCCTCTGGTGGAAAATGCCCCTAAAATCTAAATCATCAGATTTTAGAAGCATGCCAGCAACCAGAAAGGCCAACTGCCTGCAGCATGGGGCACCCAACAGTACTGGTGTGTGGTGGGATAAAACTAACCTGGCCAGGAGAATGGCCTTAAATACACAGGAAAACAAAGGGGAGTTCCAGGGGCCACCCCCCAGCCAGAATTTGGCTAAGGTCATGGTCTCTGTGCACAGGACTGGGGTGCTGGGTGTCTGGCTTAACACTGACAGGACGTTTCCTGCCCTGAGGTCTAGGGAGGAACAGTCCTGGGGGTTCTTCTAATGAAACCCAAACTTGGTGCTGAAAGCAATAACCCCTTGAAGTTCAAGAGTTAATCAGCTGTGCAGCAGTCTTTCCCTTCTTTTAGGGCAGGCATGTGTGAGATGGCTGCTCTGAAATGCTGGTGTACAGCTGCTTGAACTCAGGGAATCAGAGCTCTCCTTTACTCACACTGAAAGGCTCTAAAATGAATCTCACTGCAGAGCAGAGGAAGCCTGGGGCTGGCAACCTCTGGAAACATATTTTATCGTCCAACTTGTGAGTCAGGAAGAGAATGCAGTCTGTTGATGTGGTCAGGAGGAATTTAAGTGTTATGAGGCTAATCTTTGCTTAACCTCTCACCTGCCAATGCCTCAAGCACGTGGCAGTGCCTTTTCTCCAGCCTGTGACTTCCAAACGGGGGTGCTGGGACTGTGGCTCCCAGCAGGGGCGAGCTGCACTCTGCAGTGCCTCTGACAGGGGCTTAGGCTGCAGAAGAACTGTTCTCTCCTTCCCTGCAATAACCACTAATACTGCTGTCTCCCCCAGGAACAGGCTCGAGGTTTCACCTGTGGACAGGCTGCAGGGGGAGTGGTACAAGCCCACCCACTGCAGGGTGGTGACCCCGTATTCTGAAACACACTTTAAAATCACTCCACAAGCTCAGCGCTGCCCTCACGGGCCCCAGCAACGCCTGAGCCTCCTGCCTTCCAGGCACCAGCTGGCAGGCTGTAGGCAGAGACGTGCTGCTGTACCTTGAAGGCTCTGAGCACTGCCAGGGGGTCATCGCTGATCAGCCGGGCGACGAGCGCTGGCCAGACGCGATGAGCCATGGGCAGCAGATGGTTTCTGTGAGGATGCAGCACAGTGACACAGAGCTCCAGCACGTCCAGCACCTGGGCAAGAGGGGTAAGTAGCAGACTTTCAGGGTGCTGCAGCACCAGGCTTTCATGATGAGGATCCCCAGCCACGCTGGGGAGCCAGGAGAAAGAAGGGCTTTAGCACAAAAGGGCAGTTTCACCTCGGTGTGCTCTGGGGTAACAGGGCAGAGCATGGGCCTGTCTGGAGAGGCACAAGTAGCACAGTGACATAACCCGAGCTGTGCTGGAGCCAGGGGGTGATTTCTGGCTTGATCCTGCAGGCTGAGCTCTGCACTGGGAACCTCTGCTCCTGTGGCACAGCAGCAGGATCACCTGGCAGGGCTGGGGCTCAGTGCTAAGAATCTGGGTTACACCTCACTGCTGCATTTCCATCTCGCTCTGCAGTGTGAAAGGAGGCCACCTTCAAAGGGTTTTCATAATTAAAAAAACCCAGGCCTTTAGCCCTGCTTATCATCACCCCAGCAACTCCAGAAATGTTAATCAGTCCATGTCCTACACTGAGGAAGGGGGATGGGAGGCCTAGATGGGAGAAGGATGCTTCTGCTTCCTCCACCAAAGGCTGAGGCACAAGGTGCAACCATCACATGAATCAAGGTGCCTGATATGAAGCCACCCCTCAGGTTCTGTTCAGCCTGGCTGCTGACTGCTCCCAGACAACTGTCCCCCCTCCCCTAGCCAACACCCAGAGGGTCTGTTCTGAGGCAGCACGTGGCAGCACTCACTTCATCAGGGCAGGAAGCCCAGCATCCATCGTGCACGTGTTAAGGAACTACCAGCCCCCCTCACAGGCACCTCTGTGCCTCGAGAGCTGCGGTGCACCGACCTTCAGCCGCACGCGCAGGGTCCCGTCAGACAGCAGGTGGATGCATCTCTCCATCACAGCTCGGGCCAGCTGAGCGTGGCTTGGCAGTGGACCTTCTCCTTCTGTGTCAGGGTTTGGCTCTGGCTTAGCAAGGGGAGGAACCTCATCTGGAAGACAAAGCCATCAGTGAAGCAATGAAAATGACTTGGAAGTTCTGGGAGCTCCTGCTACCCACCCACGGCTACTGTGAACATCCTCAGGTAAAGCCACGTCTGCCTGAGTTCTGTGGGCTGTCGGGGTCAGTTAAGAGCCTGGGGCCAGGGAAGGTTTGCTTTCTTTACTGGACAATGCAGTTGATCTGACATTTGCAGTCTCTCTTCACCATGGACTGACTTCCCATTGATTTTTATTAAAAATGAAAAGCCTGGGCATTTGGAGATGAAGTGTTTAAAGGTCAGGATTGCAGCACAGCCCAGGGAGGACAAAACAGGTTCCCTATCCGAATGCCTGCAGGGCCTGCCAAGGCCCAGTGAGAAGGGATCATCAGTGGTGGCATCGTTAGCCAGGAGAAAATGGAACAGGGTTTCCCAAGGGAGTGTGAGGAAAATGCAGTGGGATCCCAGGAGGAGGAAGCATGGGGTCCTGAACTCCCAGAGGCACCTTAGGAGGTGAGGAAAACCAGTGTGCTCGTGCCTTTGAGCTGGACAAGCCTTGATCTGCAGATGTTTCACTCCCCCATGCACAGAACAAAGCAAGAACACCCAGCAGCCCCTTCCATGAGCCAAGGTCAACTCAAAGCAGACCTGAGGCTGCCAGGAGTGAGCTGGCTTTCAGCCTGTCCCACGTTCCCCCACTGACAAAAGGAAACCTCAGTGGACACTGTCTTTCCCCAAGCTGAGCACACTCTTCTCCGGTCACACACAGTACTGACCTGCCTCCTCGTCCCCCACGTCAGCAAGATCACCCTCTGCCATCTGCTTCTGCCTGATGTAGTCGAGGAAGAATCGCTCCACTTCTTGCCTTGTCCCCTGCTGGCCCTGGGGCAAAGTGCTGCTCTGCCCCTCAGGCTGCTGCTGCTCCTCACTGCAGGACGCCCCAAACCACTGCACTGCAAAAAGGGAACTGATGTGTCACTAAGCAGTTGTGACCCCCTCCTGCCAGCCAGCAAGGTGCCAGAGTCCTTGAAACACAACCATGGCTCTGAAGCCTCATGGAGCTGAACTACAGAATGGGCACCTGCTGTCACACCACCGTGACCTCTGTGACAGCAGGAGACTGTTAAAACCCCAACAACAAAAGGAACACACCCCATCTGCTTCTACAGAACGCTTCTGGGAGAGTAAATCCAGCCTTTCCCAACCACTGCAGGCCGTGTTCCTGCAGCTCAGGCAGACACTGGCTGTGGAGAGGGGAAGCTGTCAGTGCTCTTTGCTTGAGAGCTGGCCCACCCAGCAAAGCAAAAGCACCACCATCCCTGCAGCACCCCAGCTACCTGAAATCTGCCAGGGCAAGGTGCAAGGCCAGGGACAAGTACCCTTAGTTACAGGAAGACTGGAGCGAGCAAAGTAAACATCACTTAGATACCTAGAGCTGTCATCACTGAGTGGAGGACCCTGAGGAAGGTGGAAGCCTGGGTATTGTAAGACTGATCTAGTGTAGACAGGACATCTTGGATAACGTCTTCCACCAGAGGCAGCAAGCTGGCATCAGAGTGCCTCAGCATGGTGTCCAGGACCCGGGCAGCGTGTGGCTGGTGTGCCAGCTGGCGCAAGCCCAGGGAGATCCCGTTCACCAGGTAGTCAGAGTTCTCATTAATCAGGCACTGCACAGACTCGTAACCACAGGCCACACATATGTCTACCAGCGTCCCCAGCGCCGTCTCACTGACGAGCAGGGTCTTGTCACCAGCCTTCTCCAACACAGGGTAGAGGGCTGACAGCAGAAGCAACCGGAACTCCCTCCCCAGGACAGCGGCGAAGCAGCTGACGCCTTCCAGCTGGATGCAGATCTGCCAGATGTTGCTGTTCATGGTGTGGGTGGTTATCTGAGGCTCTGAGGATGGAAGGAGAACGCTGCAGCGTGCACCTCCCCAGTGCTGCGCAGGGTGCTCACGGCCCATCTCCTCTGTATCGATGCTGGTGATCAAATACCAGTTTGCCTGGTCCTGGTACTCATGGAGGATGGATGTTATGGACCCTCGGAGATCATCCACGCTGGGCAAAACGTCCCTTTCCTGAAGGACACCCACGCCCATGCCCGCAGCTCCTGCCATCAGCTGGTTGAGGACCATGGCTGCCTGCTTGCGGTACAGGCCAGACTCGCTGTACAGCCCCAGGAAATGGTCCACCAGCAAGTAAAGGTTCCCATAGTAGCCAAGGACACGACAGACCTGCTGAAGGAGCTGGAGGACTTTCTCCTCCGTGAAGAAGCGGAAGTGTTTCCTCTGACTCCTGCCCTCCAGCACACCCTGCTGCAGGGAGCCTGGGGGCCCAGCCAGGCTCTGGCAGCCCCAGCCTCTGTCCTCCACGATCTTCACATCTGTCACGTCCAGCTCCAGAACCTGCACCAGCGCCCTGGACAGGCGCTGCAGGTGGGACACGGAGTTGAGGACAAGGTTAATTTTGGGGCCCAGCAGCTTCAAGTAGCCGAGCAGCAAGCTCAGAGTGGAAACCTTGCCCGTGTCATCCTGAGAATTCATCAGGCGAGGAAGGGCCGTGGCAAGGGAGTGGAGGTTCTCAGAGAGGACATCGGCAAGAGCCCTGTTCTGTGCTACCATCCTCTGCTCTGCGATGCCTCGCAGAACCTCGTGGCACCTGCTCTGGACTTCACTGTTCTCATCGTTCACCAGCCCTACCAAGGCCTTCAAAAGATGACTGAACGAGTCCACCAGCGACTGACTGCAGTTCCTCAGCAAGTGGTGGACCAGTTCCACCAGCTCCAGTCTCACTTTCCAGTGGGGGTGAACTGAGGAGAATTCAACCATTTTACGCAAGAGGAGAGAGAGTTTGTCAGCAGTGCTTTTCCTCCAGCCAGGCCCTCTGTGCACCATTAGTTCTGATACTCTGCTTGGTTCCACTGGCAGCTTTTCTCTATTCTCTGGGATCCTGGCGAGCTGCGTATCTGCCATTACCAACCCAACAACCAGATAAAAGAGTCTGAGGGCAGAAACGGTGGGTTTGTGCCCTTGTTTGATGTCTCCAGTCACAACCCGGGACAGGGTGATGGAAATCCCAGGCAGGAAAGAAGCGAACAAGTCCCCGCAGTGCTGCGCCTCCTCCTCACCGAGGTGTGGATGCCCCTGGCAGTCACACTGCAGAACCAGGACCCGCAAGCACGTCAAAGCTGAGATCTTGATTTGCTTTGCTTTTTCTTGCTCTGCCAGGCCCAGCAGCAAAGACACAGCAAATCCTAAGAGAGGCAGGGTGGAAGGCTGATAGAGAGACAGGAGCACATCCCCGCAAGCCGAATGCATCAGGGTGTGCAGCGCCTGGATTACGTCCAGCTTCAACTCCTCCGACTGCGAGGCCGCCTGGCCGGCGCTGGCCGGGGGCGAGAGGCAGGTGCAGAGCTCGGAGAGCAGCTCCCGCAGCAGCTCGGGCTTCCTCACACGCGTGGCGGCGAGGACGGAGCAGACGCACCGCACCAGGCTCTGCACCAGCCGCTCCGGCCGGGGCCCCGGCACCTTCATGGCGAAGCGCAGGGGGAAGAGCACGTACTCCTGCAGCGCCTGCAGCGCCGGGGCGCTCACCGCTCCCAGGCGGGCCTGCAGCCGCGCCACGTTCTCCGCCGTCTGGGCCCGCGTCAGCTGCACGCAGACGGGGCGCAGGGCCCCGAAGGCCTCCTGCGGGGTGTCGAAGACGGCCATGCTGGGGGGCCGCCGGGGCTGTGGCAGCCCGCGCCCCGGGCCGGCCCCGGGGGCTCCTCCGAGGCCGCCGCGCTGGGGGCGGCCCCTCCTACCTGCTCCCGGCGCCGGGCGGCCACATGCCGGAAGTGATGTCGCGCCAACCTGAACTGGCAGCGCGACAAAAGGAGCCCGAGGGAGAGCAGCGGGTGAAGCGTTGTGAGAAAAGTCCCGGGTGAGCGCGCTGCGCATGCGCCTGCTCCGGCGGCTTGGCGGGCTCCGGCGCTGCTGCCGCGCATGCGCCGTGTGTTTCCCCCCCGCACGCCGCCCGTAGCGGTTGCCCCGTGTCCCTCCGGCGATCCGTACGATGCTGCCCTTTGACCCGGCGCGGCGGGGTGAGGGGCCGGGCGGCCATCTTGTGGCGGCGGGTTGCTGTCGGTGAGGCTGCGTCGCGGCCTCCCCCGCGGGCGGAGCAGGCCCGGCGCGGCCCGGCCCGCCGCCATGTCCTCCTTCTCGGAGTCGGCGCTGGAGAAGAAGCTGTCGGAGCTGAGCAACTCCCAGCAGAGCGTGCAGACGCTCTCGCTCTGGCTCATCCACCACCGCAAGCACGCAGGGCCCATCGTCTCCGTCTGGCACCGGGAGCTCCGCAAAGGTACCCGAACCCGGCGGCCTTGTCCATCGGACGCCGCCGTTTCGCTCCCCGGGCCCGTGCTGCGGCGGGACTCGCCTCAGGCTGGGTGCCCCGGCAGGGATGGAAGGGGGGGCGAGGGGTGCAGCGGCTACCGGGGAGCGCGCTCCTGTCGCGGGGGGACCCCGGCCCCTTCTTGGGAGTTGGGCGCGAGTGGGGCCGCGGCGAGGGGCCGGTTCTTCACGGCGGTCAGTGAACTCCTCGGGGCGGCGCGGTGCGAACCTGCTGAGGCGAGAGGGAGAGGCGGGGGCGCGGCCTGACGGGAGCCCCCTCGGCTGGGCGGTGTTGTCCGGCTGCTCCGGGCAGCTCCTGTCGGGGGTGGGGAGGGGGCTGTGCACGCCGCTGTGTGCGCCCCGTGGGTGCAGCTGGGGGTGGCGTTTGGGAGCCCAGGGGACGGAAATCTCCGTTAGAGTAGCGAAGTGTTGATTGGGAGGGGAGAGGCCGCTGGGCCGGGCAGCTTGGCTGTAAAACAGATGGACGAAGCCTTATTCCCCGGGTGTGAAGGGCTTTGCTGGCTGCTTTGGCTTTCTGTTAGTGCTACTTCTCTGTGCCAGAGTCACAGCAAGGCCTTAGGAGGGGAGCCAAGCAACAGCGGTTGTAGACATCTATAAAAGCTGTTCCCTGGTACCATCCAGAAGCGTTTGGTGCCTTCCTCTGCCCCTTGCAGGGTAACTTCGCTAAAGTTAACTTCTGATCGCTCCCCAGATCGCTTCCTAGTGAAGCTGGGGAGGTCACCAGTGTCAGTGTGGGCACCTTGTCCCCAGGGGCAGCTGTGAACCCACCAGTGTCACTGTTCACCCCGGGCACCCGGCGGTGTTCCCCCCTTGGAGCGGGTGATGCTGAGGAAGCCCGAGCTGGATTCTTCCCTGTGACTGCTAGCTGTTGCCATTTATAACATACTAAATATGACTCTTTGAAAGATCTGAGTTTGGCCTGCTGTGGAAATAAGGGCGTTTTGTTCTCTGTCTTGTGTGTGTGTCTTTACAGCCAGCACACTCTAGAGAACCCTGATCCCACCCGTTCTGGTCATGGTCAAATAGAAACTGATGGTGTGGAGATGGGAAAAAGTTATGGTATATGGAAGAAATTCAGTGTTGCTTTGGCACAGCACTGTCTGGAAAAATATTTGAGGCTCCCCAATAGCTTCCTCATTCAATCTCACGCTGTTCTTAATTAAATGGTTCTATACCAAGTTTTTCCATGAAGTTGATGAAAAAAAGTCTGTTGTGACATTAATTTGCTGCTGGAACAGCTCAGTTTAATCCTGTGTTCAAAGCTTATTTCTTGCACAGCTTTTCTCAGAGTTGATGTATCACTGTGTGCAAAAAATATTCAGCTCATGTTTGTTTTATAAATAGGCAAAAAATAAGAGCAGAGGTAAGGAGGTCAAGAGCTGCTTGACTCGAGGCCTCTGATGTAACATGGAAATATTTGAACTTTGTTTTTAGGCTAAAAAGCTGTGAGCAACTTTGAAAACCATGTTAATGATTCTGTGTGAAAGAAGTGAGAAATAAATGCAAACTCTCTTCCCTTTTTTTTCCCCTCTTCTTTTTTTTCCCCTTTCCCAGCAAAATCGAGCAGGAAACTCACTTTCCTATATTTAGCAAACGATGTCATCCAGAACAGTAAGAGGAAAGGTCCTGAATTTACTAGGGAATTTGAATCTGTTCTTGTGGATGCTTTTTCTCATGTTGCCAGGTATGTTGCTGTGTTATGTACTACAACTTTTCTCTCTGGAGATTTGCAGCCTGGTTATACAAAATCGAATTAAATTGTGTTTTGCTGGTTTTTGGAGTGTTTGTTTTTAATGTCTCAGGGATGCTTGTACCCTTGCTCCAGTAGGGGTGGGATTCTGACTGCTTTGTGGCTAGGAACTGCTTAGTGTTAACTTCTTCTCTTGAAGAAACTTGTGAAGCAGCTTTACACATTTGTTCTGTGCATGCAACTCCTATGTTCTTTAATTGTTACCCAGAGACTCTGTAGCACTGTTCATGGGTAGGGAAATGGGATGGCTGCATGTGTTTATTAAAGCCACATAATGGGCAGTTCTTCCCCATTGTCAGAAGGCTGTAATATAAAGGAGCTGATATTTTGGGTTATTGGATTTCTCATCAGTCTTCTGGTTTGAGCACAGGGTTGGGTTTTTTTTTCTATTACATTGCCTTTTTTAACAGTTTTCTGGTCATTAGTCTCACTGCTGGAGGAAGGAAGGATTTTGTATGTGAAAGGGAAGAAGTGATGCAGCCACCATCCTATCAAAATGAACTGTAATTTAGTTAAGATTTTCTCTAAATAGCATAATAATCCCTATTATCTCGACTAAGCAACTTTAACGTTCAGTGTTTAGTGGTAAGGCAGTTCTGGATGGCTGTCTAACTTCCAGTGTGCTGTATGAGTACATTTAAGTGCCTAATGATGCAAACAACCTGCTTTTTAATTGGGAAGTTACTGACTGAAACAGCTGTTTAAAGTTAATACTCTGCATTGTAAACATGTCAACTTGGGGGGTTTTTTATGGCTCTTCTTGCAAATTCTGAAGGATGGCAGGGTTCTTCTTTCAAAACTTGCCCTGCTTTTACTTTGGGGTGGGCATGTGGGGCACTTTCAGGCCACCTTTAGTCCCAAGAGAGGGGGAAAATTGGCCACAAAAGTGCTTTGCACAGCGTGTCTCAGGGTGAGAGTGATTGATTCTCTCCTATTACAAGTGCTAGGGTGGGTGCAGCTGCTGGTTTGGAAGATGCTCTCTGAAAGCATATGGGATATTTTTCAGCTGAACTCTAATTATTTTCTAATCTTTGAACAGAGAAGCAGATGAAGGCTGCAAAAAGCCCTTGGAACGATTGCTTAACATCTGGCAAGAAAGGAGTGTGTATGGCAGTGAGTTCATACAGCAACTGAAACTTTCTATGGAAGACTCCAATAGCCCCCAAACGAAAGGTAAAGGGCTTTGTACTGAACTGCTGTGTGTTTCACTGGAAGTTCTGTGAGGAGATGAACTCTGGGCTCCTGTGGTTGAGGTGCTGCCAGAGCTGGTCATGGAGATGCTCTGGGATTTTCTTGAGAGAAGCCTGACTTTGGTTAAACTGGCAGTTCCAGTTTGAGAGCGTGTTGGCTGGTGGCTGACAGTAAGCTACACCTGAGGTAATTTCTGCTCCCGTAGACAGAATACTCCAGGGCTGTCCTTTGATGTGAAGTCAAGTAAGTAGGGTGCAGGGAACTGCTGTGTTCACTTTGAGACTTAAAGTTGTCTCACTCTACGCTTCTGAGGGTGGTCAGCTGGGTTATTAGAATGGTTTATTCAGTTTTGGTGCTTTCATTCTTATATTATTTTTTAATCTTGCATAATTGCTATATTTTGCTGTGATTTTTAATAATTGAAGTGCCCAGGAGCTTGTCTGGTCTCTTTTCTTATGCCAGCTGTTGTGACTGTTGTGACAGTAACTCAGCAGCATTTCCCATCGTTAGCACATCATGGTTAGAACCTTAGTGTTGTGAGACAGATGTGAGAAACCCAGTCAAAGCTGCTCAGATTTATTGTGCTTTTATATTGCTTTGGCAGATACTGCCTCTTCCATAGCATCTGAAAACTGAACTGGGAGGCTGTAGTGAAGAGAGGGGAGCAGTGGGGTGCCTAACCTGTGGGAGGCACGGGTCATTAAAAATCAAGAGTGTTCTGGTCAGGGGAGTATTTGTCCACTTGGCAGATAAAGGAGGTGTCAGTGTCTTCAGATTAGCTGCAATCACATTGCTGCTTGGATGAGATCTTGCTCAGTTCCCCACAGAGGTGCAGGGAGGGACTTGGCCTGGTCATTAGTGAGGGGCTATTCTGCTGTTCTTAGGTGGTCAGAGCAAGCAAGACATGTCTACTGGAGTTGGTAATTAATACAGAATTAATCTGAAGAGATGAGCATTAACGAGAGGCCTGTGAAGATGTCCATTTGTCACTGTAGTTTTGTGGGTTTTAACATACTTTTTCAGGCCAGAGTACTGGGTGGGGCTTTGGCAGCTGACATCAGCACCCCTCCCACTTACTGCTGGGTGACATCAGATTGTATTGCCATGTTACCCCCCTCAAATTCAGGGGGACCAACTGACCTGATCAAAGGGGTCGTTGTCCCTGCTCCAGGTGATGGGAGAGGGCAGGGGTGGAAGGTTTCTGTGTGAAGTTTGGGTTTCTCTGTTTTCTGTGTGCAGTGCAAAAGGCATGTTTGTCTTGAAAGGACAGAATTTATGTGCCTGAATTCCTGTTGAACTGATTTATTGAGGGTTTGAAACTGTTTATGTAAGGCACCTAGCTAAGTGTTTTACAAATGTTTATTTTTTAATCTAAACAGAAAGACAAGTCCAAAAAACACAGCTGTGATGTCCTGGTGGATTGGCAAACAACTGTTGCTCAGCATGGCCCACCCTTTGGCTGGTGGTGGCAGTTGCTCCTGTTACTGTTATCTTCTCACCTTTAAAAATGTTTATATAAAATTAAACCCTTCCTAAGTGTAACAGACCTTTGTCTGTGGGAAACAGAATGAAAAATACAAATGTTTTAAGAACTGCTGTGTGTGCATGTTCACTTGGCAAGAAACTTAGTTTTTGTCTGGGTAATTGGAGATATTAATGTCTCATCCTTTGAGGGAACAGTTCAGGCCTTTTCAGGAGTGAGAATATTGCTGCTGCCTTGTCAGCTCATTAGAAAAAAGAGAGTTGTTTTAAACTAGGAGAAAAATTTGAAAAACTCAGCCAAGTTCTCCTTACTTTTTCTCCTTGCTTTGACTGGCTTGTTTTCAAATGAGCTTCGTAATAGTAAGAGCTGGTTTCCCAGGGGGATTTCATGGATTTCTAAGGTAAATTGAGGATTGTCCAGTTTCAGGTGAGTGACTGTATGTTGCAGTCTTTGTTGTAGTTACTCAATTCCATTACCAGAGAGGTGAACATCAGCAAGCTGCACATAATGTATCATGCTTTACAGACAAAATGCTTATCATAGAAGTGGAAAAGGGTAGTACAGTGCTCCTCCAAAACCATTTCCATCCTGACTTCCTGGTTTTGTGTATACCCAGGGTAGACACAGCTGAGAAATAGTATCTTGAGATGGTGCACAGTTGTGACATTAAAAGAAAATTCTGCAGTTCTTTCAGGGTATCTGGTACTGTGATAATGAGTATTTTTTGCTTCACCTTGAGGTATGGCAACAAGTCTATGCAGGGAGTTCTCCAAGGCTTTTTCATATTGCAGTGTCTTAAACTCCTGGCCTGGTAGGTGCTTCTTTCTGAACAGGATGGCTCTGCTTGGGTTGCAGAGCATCAGATACCCTGGGGAAAGTTGTGAAACTTGCCAAAATAAAGCAGAGTCCTGGATCAATAGAGACAGACATCTTTGAAGCTTATCTGTGTGCTTCAGTGGTGCAGCTTATTTCTTGTTCCATTAGTAGGAAGGCCTTGGGTAGATGTATAGCAATTCAGTTGGAAGCACGTGCTCAGTTCATGCGTGGAACAGTGTTGATTGCAGAAATAATTAAGCTTAATCTTCACAGAGGTGGAGGGGAAAGAGTACTGGCCCTTTCTAAGCATTATATTCCCTGGCTTTGACTTCCTCAGTGGTGCAGCTTGCTACCATATTTTAGTCTTTCTGTCTCTTTAAGGAAATGTGCATATATGTGGAAATGAGCTTCTGAATATTGAAGTATTAGTGTTTTAACTCTAAATGCATTCATTAAGCTTGCATTTGCTTTCTCGTTAATCTCATTTTTATGGCAATGTTTCATTTCACAAGCAGTAGGGAAGAGATCCACCACCCACTTGTCTTAAAGCCTGGGAAAACTAGGTCTGTAGAGGTCTGATGTAAAATCCTTTGGGTAATATAACCTACATAGCTGACATGTTTTCTTCTCATTGTCTTTGTAATAAGCAACTGGAGGAAGTCTTTGAATGTGCTCTGATGTAGCAGTGTCATGCAGACCTGCAACCCCTCTGCTCTGATTGTGTTTGTACTGCAAATTCAGACCCAGATTGAAGTGTGGAGAGGAGCATCAGAGAGGAGAGCAGGCAGGGATGCTTCCAAGCATTGCTGAAATAAAGGCACCTGGGGACAGGGCTGGGTATAATTTTGCAACAGATCAACTCTGGTTATGCTTGACCTAGGAGAGGCTACCAAAAAATGTATGTGATAACGCAGACCTCAGCATTCATGAGTAATCTGCCCCTGAACAAAGGGTTAGAACAAGTGGAAGGTGGACTGGACTAGTAGGCTTCTCTTAGTTTGTCCTTGCGTGGCCTCTTGTGTTCTGTGATGGTCTTTTGCTTTCTTCTGGAGAGCTGGCTGCTTTTTAAATGCTGTTGTATTCAGTGTTTTGTTCTAAAACACGTCTGGAAAGTGTCTTTTATATAAGTTTCCTTGGATCTTGTGCAAGTTGCTAAACCTCTGGTGCTTGGAACATAAACCCTACAACAGTTTGGGTTTAGTTACAGTTCTGGAAGGCTTTGTTGTTGTGCTGATTGAATACAATAGTTCTGCCAACACATTAAAAACCCACTTAAACTCAGCTGCTCTGCCTTTCAAGTAAGCAGTTATCTGTAGAGCTTCAGAGGTAGAACCCCTGTTTTACAGGTTTGCTGGAGTGTCTGTTAAGTGGTGTGGTTCCCTGTAGAGAGAAGTTTCTTGTTGCATTAACTGTGTGCTTACCCCCTAGAAGAGGCACGTGGTGTGACTGTGAATTAAGGACTATTTGTTTTTAAAACCCCTGAACCCTTTGCTTAGTTCCCCCCAGTGAAATGCATTGGTATGGGGGATACCTTACCGTGTGGTGTGGCTGCTTCTTCAGTGAGCAGCTGAACACAACCAAGTCCTCCTGAGAGAAAATAATGTTCATTTTATATCGCCTGGAGATGTAAAAAACACCTAAAAAAACCACCTACCCATCAAAACACTGACTTTAACAAAGTCAAAGGGGTTTTTTTTAAACTCTTAGTTATAATTTTTAATGTGTGTATACAGTTTCCACAGTTGGTTTTTTCCTTACTGTGCATATGAGCCTGGAGGCAAATCAAAGAAGCCTGTTTACATCCAGAAGTAGTCATAAGAGATGAGAACAAATAGGTGAACACCCTAGATGGGAGATCTCCCATGTTGCCAGCTTAGGGGAAAAACTCATACTCTGTCACTGAAGTCTTTGACACTCTAAGCTTCTGTAAGCCACCAGAGATGGTTTGAAGGCTGAAAAATCGGTGCAGAAATACCATTAAAAGTCTCTCTGGACATTGCAATAGCAGGATCAACAGCAACCTGAAGTTTCACTGCAAAGCTGTTATGGCAGCAATTGTCAGTCATTTTGGAGAAACAAAGTGTTTTGCTCTTTGAAGGCTTTTAGGGAGTAGCTCAGTTTCTGAGCTGTGAAGACCCCAGTGAAGCAGAAAAGCTGACTTCATCTCTGATAGTAGCTCCTTTATCTTCTTTATGTCAGTGTCAAGAATAAGCTCTTGATTTTCTGGAAGAAACTGTCCATATTCTACGAGGATATCTTGATTGTTTTGGGAGATGTGTTACATACTGTTGTTGAATTCTGGTTAGTTTTGATGCTCTTATTGCATGCTGCTTTCTTCTTGGATTTGACAGGCTTCTTGAGAAATGCAGTCTGCAGCAGTCAAATTACTTCTGGCTAGCAGATTTTGAAAGCTTCCCAGGCAGGGTGTGTTACAATTTCTGCCTTGCTTCCTGTTCTTTCAGAGATCCTTTCCCACCATATGCTCTGGGTTTGGAAATAAGTGTGGGGTTGCTTTTGGGGTTTATCTTTCTACTTTCATGAAATGGGGATAGTGCTTCTGGGTTTCTTCAATGAGGTCTGCTGCTTGTTGACCAATGACAAGGAAAAACTGCAGCAGCCCAGATCTATGTCATGCTGCTCATGCCCAAATACCACTTCAAAGCTGGTGGCTTTGTCTGTGTCCCTTTGTGTGCCGGTGTGTCCCCTCAGCTCATGTCCGTGTGCTTAGGGAGCCGCCTCCCCTCAGGTACACCAGCAGGCCACTGCTGCTCAGCACTGCAGATGTTCATACACCTGCCTCCTTCAGAGTCTTTCCAGTCAAACCCACT
The DNA here is from genome assembly GCA_020800305.1 of Porphyrio hochstetteri. NCBI lineage: Eukaryota > Metazoa > Chordata > Aves > Gruiformes > Rallidae > Porphyrio > Porphyrio hochstetteri. The sequence continues at coordinate 17,041,550 of CM036921.1, read as the reverse complement.
TGGACTTGTTTAGACAGATAATTAAACGCTGAATCCTCTGTGTCAGAACAGTAAGCCAGCCCGGTACCGTGTCTGGTGGTACACCAGTTGGCAGCACAGCAGGAGCAGCTCTTCAGCAATTCAAATACCAAGTTTTTCAGTTTTACTTCTTTGTGCACCATGGCCATGCATTCTTCTGTTGGTTATCTTTTTATCCTTTGTTAGTTAATCACTTAATAAGTGCACACAAGTGATAAATACCAATGGCATGTTCATCAGGCTGTGTGGCTTTAAATGCTCTTCTTAGCCATTGTGTCATGGGCAGCTCTCCTGTTCAGCTCCTGTCTTTTGCAGACCTCAGTGGAGAGCAGCTGATGTTCTTGTTGATCTTACTTGTGTTGAGCCAGATTATCATGTGCTCTGTGACATCCGTTGTATACATACAATACTTAGACTGTACCTTTTTCTAGCCCAGATTGCTTTGCTCTAGCATACATTGAAAATTCACTTGGTTGAGGGTAACTGTTTTCTGTGCTGCTTTGCCTGGCAGTGAGTAAATCTGTTCTCTAACAGAGACGTGTTTCTGCCTACCTCACAAAGGTTGTTCAGCTTTTTCCCATGTGAGCAGGACGTACCAGCACCTCTGACTTTCTCTCCATTAAAATGAGTTTTGTTGGACATCCATCCCACCTGACAAGGCAGGAAAAATTCTGCATTTAGGGACAGACCTTTCCATTTGCTTCCTTGTTAGAGTTGGGCAGGCTGATTTCATTTTAAATCAAGAATGATGCTGTTTTCCCTGTGAATCAAAGTATATACAGGCTCTTTCCCTTGAACTCCCATGATTATCTTAGTAAGACTTGATTGCATTGAAGAGATGTTCTCAAGACTCCTGTCTAAAGCTTTCTTACAAATTACCCTGGCTCTTTTGAATTTTGGTGATGAGTCTGAAGAATATCTGTCTTCTGATGCTTCTGTAACTGGATTGAAGACTTCTGAATCATTAAATAAACTGAACTTATACCTTATAGCTGAGGTATGATATGCTAAGGTTCATTTTGCCAACACTGTCTTGTTTTATGAAATCCATATCTCTGACATCCATATTTCTTAATTGTTAAGCTTACCTGCTTGGAGATTGACTCATGTTCTGCCCGTTGCTGCTGTTGCTCTCATCTTAGAGTTTCAGTTTCAGAGCTGTCCCTGGAAGGGTGGAAGGTTGAATAAACAGCAATTTAGTTGATTTTGGGATCATAGTGACTATATGCTCAGTGCAAAAAGATAAATTTAATTTCTTCTGTCCATCAGCATCAATATCCCAGCATCAGTGCTTCATTCTGCTGGTAGAAGTGCTTTCCTGCATGCATGGTATTAACCAGAGGAGCTGATGGTGTTGAAGAGCTGCTGTTTATTGACAAATAGGATGCTTCTTGCCTCTCTGACTGTCAGTGCAGGAGGCACAAACGTGTGTGCAGTGCACACTGCTGATAGGAACGCTGCGTCCTTGCGTATGCAGAGAGATGTGTGGGGGCAAACCCAACCTTTTATTGCTGTTTTGCATTTGAGTGTTTGGAATATGATCCAGCTTGAGCCCAGCTGTGGTCATCTTTCTCTTTAGAGAGCTTAACCATCAGAGCATCTGGTACAGTGTTTTGAAGTAGAGATTGTTAAGGTGGGCAGATTTGGCATCCAGATGAGTTGATTATCTGTGTCTTCAGTTGCAGAGGAGAAGAAGTCTTTAAAGCGGACTTTTCAGCAAATACAAGAGGAGGAAGATGATGATTACCCTGGGAGCTACTCACCCCAAGACCCTAGTGCTGGGCCGCTGCTGGTATGTGGGGCTGGTTGGGAGGGGGAGTTCTGAACGCCACCTCCCGTGTGGTACAGCCACAAGGTGGAGCTGCCAACAAGTACAACGCTTCAATGGAGCGAGTCCTTTGGGGCTTGAGAGGACCATGTGTAATGGAACATTTTTTTTCATCCTGAAACACTGCCACTTTGAGTGATTTCAGGCAGTCTAAACCAAGGTCTGAGTAAAGGATCTCCGAGGACTGCGAGAAGAACAGGCCGTATTTTAAATTCTAAGATCAGTGTGTAATCTCTCAAACCCAAAGTTGTAACAGTTAAAATTTAAGAGTTTTTTGTAGGACACCTCTCTCTGAGCTCTTAAAAAGCTCAGCCATTGGTGGATCTGTATGGAGCTGGCTAGGAAAACCAATTCTGAAGACTTTGCTTTGAGGCTGAAACATTAGTTAAACCATTGTCTATTTGAAAGAGAATTAAAAACTATTACACCATCCATCTGGTAGACTGTGGACACTGAAAAGTAAAAGTAAATAACAGTTGTCAAGGAAATAAGTGAGATTTTTTGTTGTTTTTATCTCCAGATACATTGCAGGTTATGATTTCCCTTGATAAGCATCGTGTTTGTTACTGTTGGAATGTTTAGCAGTTTGCAAAGCAGTGAATATTAGGTAATGGGTTTACTCATTTTTCAGATTAAGTAAACATTTATTTTAAAATATTCAGTGTTTTCATTAGTTTTCAAATAATGTAGTTTCAACATCAGTGCTGGTGTTTAGAGCTAGTGTTCCAGTTTCAAAACCTTCCAATTAAAAACTTAATATTTCTTTTAAAAACCAACAATAAAGCAACGCTGCTTTTTTCCTTCCTCTTCAGGGAGTCTCTCTTCTTCTCTTCTGTTTTTTTGAGCAGGGAGGAAATATGGTGTGTTAGGGGAGGTCCTCTGAAGGCTGTCCTCATCCACAACCTTTTTAACCTAGAATACATTTTGTGCCTATTCTTGTAAACTGACACATTTTTCCTCAATGCACTAAACCCAGCGGGGAGAGGAAGTTGAGGGGATACAGTGGAGCCCAGTTTAATTGCAGATTGCAGTGTGCTTCAGAGAGCCAGCTGAGCTAAGCAAGGATAGCAATGGCTTTTCAAAATCAGGACAATAGCTAGTTGGCTTTAACAAGGATAGCTTTCATCGCCATCAGAGTTTGTGGTAGGTAACCAGTTGCATAATTCTTATTAATGATGGTGGAAATCTGACATGGTTTTGTTTGTGCTGATACAAGTTTGTGGTTGGGTTGTGGGGCAGCTTCTGTGTCAGAACAGAACGCTGGGGCACTTTGGGAATAGCACAGAGGTGCACCTACACTCGTACTAGTCCAGGAGATAGTGCCAGAGATGCTCAGCTAGAAGATGGGATCCCCGTTTGATGTGCCACAGAGGGCTGATGGCTGCTGCTGACTGGCGTGGTCATGTGCTTTCAGCTTTGTCTCAAATGATCGTGTCTCTTAGTTGGAATGAGCAGTTTTCTACTGCAGTCTTGAAAAAGATGATCATACTGTAATTATGCATAAATTCCTAAACACTGGGATAGTGTAAATTTAGTGAATACTCAGTCACGAACCAGCAGTTTAAAAATGACTTGAAGAAAATACTCTGCAGATAGTTACTTTCAGAGGTCAGTGACCTCAGGTGCAGTGGCCACGTCCACTGAAAATGGCATAGAAGTCACCTGGGTTTAATGTCTGCTGACCTGTCTTGCAGACTGAGGATTTGATCAAGGCTCTACAAGACTTGGAAAATGCAGCATCAGGAGATGCAACAGTGCGGCAAAAAATCGCCTCCCTGCCTCAGGAAGTTCAAGATGTTTCATTACTGGAGAAAATCACAGGTATGAAGCTGGGAGATGATGCTCTTTGGGTCCAAAGCATATCTTAGAAATACACTTAGAAAGGTGGGGTGTTTTTTCTTTCGATCATCACAGAGTATGATGGAGTGAGTTCTTGCATTTGTGGCTGTTTTGTAGCAGTTGAGTAGCTAATAGCTGGTGAGCCTGTGGAGTAAAATTGCAGATGAAATGTATAGCTGCTTCCAGTTTTTGTCTTTGACCAGGGCTTTTGTCCTTGGAGAGTATCAACAGCTTTTGCAAGAATGTAAAGGAAATAGGGCCAGAGTTCTCAGATGGATGTGTTTGATGTTGGGCACCTTGACTGTGAGATACTTCTGAGTTTCCTCAGAGTGTACTGTGTGCACCTGCACTCCTCAGTTGCTATGGAAAGGGAAACTCACTGCCCCCATTCCTCTGTCAGTCTTGGTTTAAATGGCCTTTTTGCAATTGTATTTGAAAAGTGATCCTAATAGAAGCATGTAAAGGTTGGACTGTTTTGATTCTTGTTCCTGGAAGTAGTTCTAATTTAGAATTCCTTATGAACTGTCACTTTTCAGTCCTTTGTAATACGTCCTTACAATGTCCAGCTGTGAAAAACCAGTGTGCAGTTCCTATCTTTGTATTGATACATGAGGAGTTACTCAGAGAACAGAGTCACTGCACACCCTGTTTCAATGTGAAAACCTCCCAGTTTAACTGAATTCCTGGAAGTACAGCTTAAAGTTTTAGTTTGTTTAACCTTTTTATAGAGGCTAATGTCATAGATTTATCCATCATCCCCCCCAAGTCATGGACATCTCTGCAAGGAAGATGCAGCCAGTCATGTCAGACTCTAAACCCCACCACTGCTGGGTGGCTGGTCCTGCCTGTTTCCTTCTCATGCCCTGTGATCAGAACTCTCATTTTCCTGTCAAGCCAGAAGTGTGCTTATGAATGAGAAGTTACTCTGTGCGTGGCTGGTGAGTTGTAGCCCTCCTGTCAAAGGTGGAAAGTGCTAAACTTTGTTCCCTGAATCGCCCAACCCTTCTGCATGCAGACAAAGAGGCAGCCGAGCGCCTTTCCAAGACCGTGGACGAAGCCTGCCTGTTACTAGCCGAGTACAACGGCCGGCTGGCAGCCGAGCTGGAGGACCGGCGCCAGCTGGCACGCATGCTGATCGAGTACACCCAGAATCAGAAGGATGTATTGACAGAGAAAGAGAAGAAGCTAGAAGTGAGTACTGATTGCACTGATGCCAGCAAGCTGATTGCCTCACCAAATGCTCCTGCTTGACTCCTAAACTGTGCCTTTCTCTTGAGGGACATGATTCTGGTGTTATCTTTACATTTTGAGTAAAACACGAGTAAGAATGTGGTGTAAAACGTCTGGAGAAGACTTTCTGATATTCACTCTAAATGCTTTAATACATGTGGACATGGAAGGGTCAGAACTCAATGCTCTTTAAAGAAAAATAGGCTTATTTAACAAAGTTTCTTCAGATTTACTCTTTTTTTTATGAAATTCCCACTTCCAAAAAGTCATCCTCCTTTTGCCGTAGTTAGCGGGGAATTTTTTTGTTAGTTGGGGTTTGGTTTTAATTCTTTTCCTTATGGTTGGGTGCACCTCCTCTGCCATTCCCATCCCTTCTTGATGAGGGGATGCAATTTAAACGAGATCTTCTGGCATCCATCCTTTAACAACCACTCTTACCTCCAGCCTCTGTGATGGAGTGTAAATTGGGCTGACACCCAAAGAGGATGACTTGCATTTCCTGCTGTAGCTCTCTTAAACAAGGAGGGCAGGACGCTGTTAAATGAGACTATGGTGACTGGACCTGACCACCAGCTGCACGTCCTAGAGCCAGTGCAGAGGCTGTAGCAGCCAGCCATTTATCTGAAGCGTTCTTTCTCAGAAGAAGTTCTTTCAGCATCGCATCTTGGGACTAGTGTGGAAGTTTAATTAATGATTGTGGTTGTATGTCACTCTGCCATCTGTTAAACTGCCCCTTGGCGACACATTAAGGGCTTCCTCTACACTGTCGGCTGCTGGTTATTAGGAACAGATGTTGCTGGGTGGGACATGAGTTGCTGTAGAGGACAAAAATCTTCTGGAAGGAGACTGTGCTGTAGCAATTGTAGGTTGTGTTTACTGTCATGACAAACCTAATCCTCTGACAGCTAGGCAACATTGTTCTGAGGTAGATTTCATTTTGAATGTTTTCTTTGTCCTGTGTGTTTATACTAGAGTTTCTCAATGTCTTGTGACTCGGAACATGTTGCTTTGCCAGAGTGATGTCTTTTCCAAATCAGCCAGACTGGTGCTGATGCTGCATTTGGAATTAGTGTGAATAGTTAATAACCTGTTAGCTTGTTTAGCTTGAATTCTTCAAGCATAGCGTCTGGTTTATGCCTCTGTCATTAAAAGGCACTTTCAGACGTGGATATAAGAGATGCTGTAAAACCAAATCCTGTTGGCACCTGATGTATTAGCTGAATACTGGTGGAAGTCCTGGGCCAGGTTTATTTTGTTGGTTTTTTCCCTTGCTGAGAGGAGGACACTTGTCCTGTCTAGTAACATATCTCTATGTGTGTGTACAAACATACATAAATGATAGACATGTTGCTGCTTACTTTAAAAAAAACAAAAAAAAGGGAAGAAATGGTTAGCAAAACGCTGCACAGCTATTTAGGAAGCCCAGAACAATCCATAGATTTGGGTCAGTTTGAGACTGTGACATGAAGAAATTCACAATAACAGCGTTAAAATTTCTGATGAACCAGCTGAGATGCTGTGAAAATTGTGCTAGGTTTTGGTTTGGAAAATAATCATTTTGGGAAGGAATGTTTCAGTTGTTACTGTGGCAGAGGCAGGATTGTGATTCTAGAAACTTCAGTGGATCATTGGCCAAGCTACTTCGATAATAGGAATAATCCTGCTGGTGACAGCAGGGCAGGTAACTTGCCCACTGTCAGGGGTAAACACGTTCTTTATTATGTTGGAAACTAAAGAATTTTCATATTCAATATTTGTTTAGGTTGGCATCTTTGATGTTCTGCCAAAACAAGGTGGCCCCAGTGCTGCAGGAGACTGAAATGAGGTGCAGGAGATGCCGCTCGTTAATTGTTATTGAACATGAGGGCAGGATTCATATTCATGTCAGAACTCAGATCTGAGCCCAGGGATGTTCCCTGACTAAAGCAACCCATTGTTCTGGAGTTGTAGAGGGTTAATAAACAGGGGAAGATGTTGGTTACAGATGAGACTCTGCCATATCTGCTTATCAGTTTCCTTTCAGGCTTTGATGTTCTCAGGGTACTGTTATTGATAAGCCTGGCTTTCTGTTTGTAGTGCTAATAAGCATTTTAATGGAAGGAGCTGAAATTCTTGTAGCAATTAAGGATGTATTAGAAAACAAAACATTTACTCAGGCAAAGACTGAAATAAGAAAATAATTTAAACCAATCTGGTTTTACGTATCCCCTCATTGTATGCTCTGCTCTCTCAAGGTATCTTTTCCAGAATCTTTGGTGCTATTGACTCTACTTTTTTTTTCCACTTGAGAAGAAGGTTTCCTGACTCTGAGATGAGATGGCATTTGTTTACTTGACTGTGGTAATCTAGCCAAGGCTGCTAGTTGGGGAAAGGGGTTTCTGATAATAATATTACTCAGGGCTTTATTTTAAGATGTGGAAATGTCTAATATCCACTCTGGATATTTTTTGTATGTTATTTACTCAGAAAGCAAAGAGTGATCACAATGAAAATAGTGGATCTACATCTTTTGAAAAGCAGCTTTTGTGGTCTAAAGAGCTGTGGTTGTTTACTAATCCTATTAATACTATCCCCCATGAAACACAGCAAATTCTCAACACATACAGATAAACTCAGGGTGTTTATGTCTGGTGGGCTGATGCTCAAAATGCTTTGCAATGTCAGAACCCCACGACATGGAGCTCTTGTCATCAGTGGCAGAAAGGATGTTTAATTAAGGGACAATATGCTGAGAAGGGTGGTTTTGGACAAGGAATGTCACTTACACTTCAGCAGTGATACAGACTGGCAGGAGTAAGGATTGAAACAATGTGGTGTTGAGAAGCTCTGGTAATTTGAAGGGAGAAAGCTGGCACAGAGCCTGGGGATGGAAACATATGGATAAATTCTGCTTTTAGGGTAACAGTTGTAAAAATGGAAAGTGTAATAATTAGAATTACTTTATCCAGAGCAGAGGAGATTCTGATAACTTCATTGTAGTGTAAAAGTGCTCAGAAGGAGAAGGTAGATTTCCTTTCACTCTGGCAATCAGCTGCAGAGCAAAATCAGCTGAACCAAACCTAATGCTGAACAACCAGTAACAAAACGTGTATTTTTAAGGGTAAATATTCTTTAGGTTAACTTGCTGAAAGGAATGGTAGATTCTGGCATTCAGCATCTGAACACTGCATTTCTTCTTAAACGGTGCTTTATCTCAGTCAGAAATTGTGGGCTCGAAACTGCAGCTGTGGTGTGATCCTCCATGGTCTGAACTGGATCAGAATCAGCCTGGGCTTTCACAATAGGTGTTGGGAAATAAAGTCCAGTTCCAGACAGGCAAAGAAACAAGAGCTACTGTTTCTATAAGGATGTGATGAGGTGTCTTCATATCTCATATGAGTACTTAACTTCCAGTGAAAGTTCTCTGAATTGTGTTATTTTTGGCCATGTACAATCAGCTGGGGAGGTTTTTTGTGTCCTTCAGCACCTGAGTCTGCAGAACTTCAAGGGGAAGAGTTGTCTTTTGAAGTCAGTGTGCTCTTTGTGAATGCATGGCAGGCAAGTGGGAGGAACCAGGGAATCAATTGGTGTGAAACTGAAAGGGGGGGAGGTATCCAGGAGAACCTTTCCGTGTGGGTGTACCAAGTGACTAAAGTGGAGTCAACTAAATAGAAGAATTAAGTGAAAGTAATGCTAGAAAATACCAAACTGTGTGGCAGCTTTGTAGGTATCTAAAAGAACTGCTCACAATAGAAAATTTGTTGAGGGAGGGGGGGTGTTTTAGTCTAGTGGCAAGAAGGGGTGGGGGGAAGAGAGAAGGATGTGCCTTCAGAACTTCTGTTTTGATTTACAGTCAGTGATGCTGGGGTTCTTCCCCCTGCCCTCTGTCTGTCTTCTTCTGTACCTGCATTTAGGAGGTTACATGCAGAATGTACTATAGTCTATACATTATAGAGAGAGTGTTGTGTATGTGGGGGTATGTGTGTATGCATACAATCACATCTGTGTGTATCTACATAGAAATATAGAGAACATGCTGTATTTAACATCCAGTGTAGGGGAATTTCTCTGATTGCTGTCTGCACCTGAAAAACTGTGACTCAGAATCCTGCTGAGAGCTGTGGGGGTTTTTAGATGTTGGTGGTTTTTAATATTCATGGCTTCAAGGCACCTTTAATAAGGTGTTGAAGCTGTGCCCATATGAATTTGCAAACGCTCTTTGATAATGCATCTCTGAAGGATTAAGTACAATCTCACTTGAGGTTTTTGGGCTGCCCAGCACTACACATTTTCTTGAAATACGGTTTAGTTCAGCGGGTTAATATGCAATTTATTGCTGTGTTGCTTCCACTGCTTGGGTTTTTGTTGCATGTCGCTGTTGGCGTGCCTTTGTGGCTGCTGCTGTCCTCACAGACAAGAACTCCTAGGTTGCTGTATACTTGGTTTGTGGTTTAGGCTGGGAACAAGAGTTGAAGTTCTGTTTCTTTTGGCAAAGAGACAGAAATGTGGATACTTCACGTGCGTGTGAGGAGCTGGAGACAGCTCTGGGAACTGGGCAGCGCAGGGAGCTCTCCTGCTCTGTACCTGGGGCAGGGCACAAGCTCCTGGACAGGAGCACCCAGGCAGGGTGTCTGTACAACAGAGCTGATTAACAGGGCAAAAAAATGACTAATGGCACCTCAGTGTTTCCAGCTGTGAGGAGTCGTGCCCCTGGGTGTGGGACGAGGGGGCTGACTCACAGCGATGCAGTAAGCTGACAGTGTGCTGTCTGGCGTGGTGTGTGGTGTGTGGCTCCAGGCAGCAGCTGCCTTTCCTCACACAGTGCAGAGGTGTAATGTCCTCACTTGGTGGGTACTTGTAGGGATTCGTAATTATACCAGTGCTGCAAATGAAATTGTACTGATAACAGCAAATAAGAATCATCCAATAATAATATATAAGGTTTTTATGCATTTTACTGAAGGGAACCAGTATATAGCTGCTCTTTTTTGCTTAGCAATCAAAAGCATTAAGGTGCCTGGAGAGGTGAATATGCAGCTGCTTGCTGGTGTCGTAAATATTGTATTTTTAATATATATTTTTAAATACACATAATTTGTGCCTCCCCCCCTTTGTTGTGGAAAGGATATATTGCAAATGAACCCTGGGTTTGTTGTCATTGTACAGCAGCACCTTGGCCACCTCTGAGAGAGCTTTTCAGTGCTGCAGAGGCTGGTAGATGAGGAGGTGGCATCTCGAGCAGCTGCAGAAGTGCTCTGCAGGGGCCTCTGTTGCTGACTCTTTGGTTGGACAATTGAAAGTTGTCCACAGTAACGGAGGTAACAAGGAGGCAAGTTATGGTTTGAGAGCACTGTCATTGTGCCAAGAGCGGAAATGCCATCTCTGGTGAAGTGTGATGAATGGTGCTGCAGAAGGAGCCTTGTCAGATTAAAACAGCAAGACTGGACAAATTTAAGATTTCAAAATGAACTGTAACCCTGTGAGGAAATAGACCACTTGAGCCCTGATTCCTGGACTGTGTCTTTCAGATGTGTTGTATAAAACCCTCAGGTTTATTTTAGTGCTGCTTCAGAATAAGGAAAACTGGCTTTGCCACTAGCATGTGTTTTCTCTTTGCTTTTGTGGTGGGTTCTGCTGCACTGAACTTGTGAAACAGAAGGCATTGCCCTGTTACCTGACTTCTTGCAGGGACAAACTGACTGTGTGGCTGTTGAGAACCTCTCAAGGCCTTTGCCATGCTGACTGCAGGGCTGCTTTTGAGTTCTGCCAAGTACTGGCAAATATTCTGCCCCTTTGGTACTCAACCCTACGCAGCCTGGGAGGTGAGGACACAGAGGATGTGCTGTGCAGCTGTAAGCATTTCTGTGCTTTTCTCTGCAGGTTTGAGGCAGCTTTGTGGAGAGATCGTTTCAAGCAGGTCTGGCCTTGCACTGCTCAGCCCTGCAGAGGAGGAGAGGCCGGGCAGCCTTGCTGCCAGGCTTCTGCAGCTGCATAACTGCACCAGTGCAGGAGCAGGTCTCTTTAAAGGTGTCTGTGTCCAGACAAACTATTTCAGAGGGCTTTGGCCTCAGCTGCCTTCTTTTGACCAGGACTAGTCTAGTCCTTATTTCAGGGACTGTATGGGTTGGGTTTTTTACAAGACAAATTCATGTCTGTTTGCAGACAGACCCTTCAAGATTTGCTTACTGTGAGGTTTGGGTGGTTATAACTGATGTGGAGAAAGCTGTCCTGCCCCTCCTGCCACTGAACTGCTGGGAATTTTGCTTGGTGTGCAGACCAGTGCCTCCCCCAGCGTGTGGGGAAGATGGATGTGTGCTTGTACAGGATGGAATACAGATCTAAAACAGCTTACTCAAACCTGATGCTTGAGAGAGTGTGCAGGGAGGTGGAGGCAGGAGGAAAGTGCAGATACTTTGACACTTTGCATGTGTGAGAAATTTTGGCCTGTTTTTGGAAAGGTGATAGGGAGCAGCCTGGCAGGAGGTGGAGCAAGTGCCCATAGAGGATGCAGAGTGGGGATCTGGATGGGGTTGTGCTGGAGCACAGGACTGACACGGAACAGTAAGCTTCTTTATAAAAGGTTATCTGACAAATCATGCTGAAAGAAACCCCTTGTGTAGTCCTCTAGGTGTACATACACTGGAAATAGTGATTAATAATCTCTCTTTCTTACATAAGAAAGAACAACCTTTGGGATGTGGACACACACCCAAAACCAACAAACCCAGCCCCCTGTTGCTGTTCTCCTGGTGGTGTGCTGTGTCTGAGCACTCTGTCAGGGCGTAAGCAAGGCTTGCTTCGCTTGCTGAGCAGGAGCTTGGCTGTCCTTGCCTTGAAAGCTTCTCACTTTGGGTGATTTTCTCCCAACACCCTGCACTTGGGTCATTTCATATAAACATGCAGTTTAAAAATATTACTTGTAGGTTAAATGGCAAGCAGCAAAAGCAAAAGAAAATCAACCTCCTGTCTTATATTTAATGTTTTTAAACAGATGTTTTTCATGTCCATAGAAACAGATTATTGTCAAACCTCCCACTTCACTAAGTACCCTCTTCAAATTTCTCTTGAGCCTCTGGTGCATTTTTTTTCCTTGACTTCTGTGGTCTTTTTCTTCATACATCTGGCTCAAGCTCCAGCATATCAAAACTGAGGCTGGCTGCTCTTCCTATTCGCTTTCTAAATTCTCATTAATGCCTAACTAGATGTTTTTTGGTAGATGCAATTGCTGTGCTGACTTACAGCATGTTACTGCCTGACCCAGAACAGGAATGGAAGTGTCCAGTGCAAATTCTAAGCTAAAATAAAATGAAGTCTGTGCTGTGTAATTCAGTAAGGTGAAGCAGGCAGTGCAGTTCCTCAGATGAATCTCCTGCCATGGCGATTACAGTTGGTTTTATAATGCTCAGGCAGAGCTGCTTCTGAATGAAACACTTCCTTGAGATGCGCTCAGTGGTGTGTTAATCCTGATTTTGCATTTGCTTCAAGGACTAAGTATCTAATTTACTTGGCTGCTGTGGCTGTAGAATCCCACGTACTGAGAGGGAATGTTGATGAGTTAAAGCATTCCTGTGGCACAGTGCCAGGTTTTTCATATCATCCTGAAAGTCCTGCATACAGCAAAGATCTCATTATTTTGCCTAAAAAAAGCAAATAGCATCCAAATACTATTAATCTTAATGAAAGCTTACTATGCAGCGAGGCAATTAGCTAGACACAGGGTACAAACCAAGACCTCAGAAAGCATTGCTTTCTTTTAAGTGCCCTTCCTATTTTTTCAGCTGTATAGAAGGTAGGAACCTGATGCAGAAGAAGTCTGCAAGATGCAGTTCCAAAAGCATGTCATGTAAAAGGGCTGAAGGGAAAGGATGCTTTTCCATAAAAGCTGCAGAATATGGCCACAGATCGGTCTGCAGGAAGAGAAGAGCCCCTGAGCCTGGGAGGGGGTTACACCACTGTGCTTCTGCATGTTCCTGAGTGGAGCTGAGGTGTATCCCTGAGGGGTGCAAATGGCAAGGCCAAGTACAGGTGCCTTGCACGTCGGGCGCAGGACTACAGCTCCCTCCGTGTTGCAGGGGGACATCAGAATTCTCCACTTCCAGGAGCAGCTGCCCAGAAGGGACGGGCTGCCCCCAGGCTGTGTCTTTGATACCCCTTTTTTAGATCATTGCCTTGTTCTCAGCTTGGTGTGTTAGCCCTGGGACAGGCTGCCCAGAGAGGCTGGGGAGCCTCCTTCTCTGGAGACATTCAGACCCGCCTGGATGTGTTGCTGTGTGATTTAGTCTGGGTGACCCTGCTCTGGCAGGGGGGTTGGACTAGACGAGCTCTTGAGATCCCTTCCAACTCCTAACACTCTGTGGTTGGTGTGCCTGCCAGGTGCTTCAGTTCAGCCACACTCCCTGACCCAGCTTTGGTGTCCAGGATCTCTGGTCCCTTGCTGCTCTGCCACGGGTCAGCACAACCTTTGGGTTCCAGAGCAGATGGGAAGTGTTAAGGATGCAGGAGACAGTTCTCTAATGCAGTCTGTGTTGTGTATCAGATCTGTCCAGCAAGTATTCATCTCTTCTAGGAAATCTTGGTTCCTGGATTACTCCCTTAGGGCACGGTTTCAATTCCTGAATTTAGGGACATTTTTCTGAGCCAGAAGCTTTTATGGTTTTGGGGCTGTTGCTGCCTTTTCCCTCTTTCTTTAATCTTTTAAATTTTTTTTCCTTCTAACAGATAGGATTTAGTCCTCAGTGCTTTAACATAAACTTTTGTGGGGTTAGTTCATGCATTAGCCTACTAGTAAATTAGAATTACTTGAAGAGGTGTGATTCTCAAGGGGATTTGATTCCCCCCCCCTTGTCATCCATGTGCAAAAGGCTGTTCAAATTGAGGTGTTCCTGATAGCTCAGTGCTCCATGTAGCTCCCAGTGTATTCCTCCAAATGGGGACATGCTAAGAGCAGTATTTTTGTAAACATTCAGAGCTCGTAGTTGTTAATCTGAGAGCAGCTTGCTGCTGTTAATGTGTAGAGGAATCCCTCCTAAGTGCATGTTTGCCATGGCATCAAGTCAGTATGGTTTGCGTTCATCTTAGTGGCTCTTCATTTGCTGGTGTCTTCTCAGAGCTGGGCTATCAAGGCATTGCAAAAACTCTCATTCCCCTCAGTATTCTATCAGGAAAGAAGTGTTGTTTGGGTCTAATAAAATTATAATAGTTACACACACCATCTTCAGCAAAAACCCCACAGTGCCCCAGCCCTGACTGTCTGCTGGAAGCAGGATCCTGGTCCTGTGGGCTTGGCCCTGGACAGAGCAGGACATCAGTCTTCTGTGGAGGCACGTATTGCCTTGTACCTGTCTTCACAGAATTCTTGTGTGTGGATTTTGGCATTCCATGCAGTATTGGAGATCTTTTGGTTATGGTTGGAATTTGCACCTTCTACTCTGTTTGTCTGGCTTTGAGGGCTTGCCAGCTGCCTTGCCCTTTGTGATGTCTTTCCTATCTTAATTAAGAGTTACTACAGGAAAAAATTAAGTCTCCTGATACTCACTCTTGGCAGAGTTTGGCATGCTTGAGAAAGCACTGCCCTTTCTTTCCTGGTTTGGAATCCATCACTCCCTGACGATGTCCTGAGTTATGTGTTGGTTTTTCGGTTTGTTTGTTAATTTAAGGACAGCCCTGTGAGGGATGGGGTGGGGGAAGCAGATTCTGCATCCAGCCTCTTCCACCTTCTCTCTGTAAGCGTTTGGAAGGCAGTATTACAGTCAATATTCTTGCTGCCTGTATCCCATATGTGCAGGAGCTGGCGTTCTGCTGTCTCCCTGCCTCTCTTTAATCCAGACTTGCCAGCCTTGAGCAGAGCACTCCATTTACTGTGTCTCTTTCCCCAGTGTTGGCTTCCACATTCTCTTTGTGAATACACCAGGGGCTGGAATGCAGTCCTCCCGTGGTTTCCTCATTGTCTGCTTTTGTTCTGTATCCATGCTTAAAACTCCATTGTTTTTTTTCCTGGTTTTGTTCCCTGTCACATAATATGACTTCCTTGACTTCTTTTCTGCATATAAGTGTTTTCCAAAATAGTATGGCCAGCAATGTGGGGTGCATTCCTATTTTGGTCCTGATTCTGTGTCTGCCACTAAAACAAAACCAAACCTTGCAGCCCTAAATTCATGGGCACACCTTCTCCAGAGTTGGGTGCTGTTCTTCTCTAGGCTTGTGAACAGTGCCCTTGAGTTTGAGGCTTGTTGAGCTTTGTGATCCTGATGATTTGGGTGTATATCCCATGTGGGCTAACAGGAATGTTTGGATATGCTGCATGTCAACTCCCCGAGCCTTGTAAGAGGAGTTAAGTTTGAATAGGCCTTTAAAGGACATTCTGATCATGGAATATATTTATATAGTCATTCCACATGTCAGGCTACTCTGAGCTGTTGCAATCAGCTGCTGCTCTCACTGTTCTAATTCAACGAAATGAAACGTGGAGAGAGTAAACTCACTGCTTGTAACCCCACAGGAACTGCTCTGCTTTGATATTTGGAGGAAGTGAAGAGAATTTCCGTCACTGAGAAGGTTAGAAAGATTGGATTCAAGTTGCAAACTCTTCAGAAAGATGTATTGATTAAATATGTGCCTAGTTATATTTGATCTTCAAAGATAAACTTCTGTTCTCTTTGCCAAGTAATTAAGGAATGAAAGCTCAGTTAATATTAGAGCTGCTGGTGTGGAAGTGCTTTGTGTACTGTTTCTCTTCAGCTCATTGTTCCCTGCGTTCTGGAGGTGCCATGAAAAACACAGCCTGTGTAGCTGGGTAAAGACTGGTGCTTTCCAACAGAAATTACACAACACTGATGTTTAATTACTCAAATAGCTGTCTTCTCTGGCTGCTACATTAATGTTTAATATAACAAAACTTTGGAGATATAAATAGCAATCTTTAATTGAGCTGCAGTTGTAGATAACTTGAGTATCTGTTTCCCTGCTCTTAAGTGGCCTCTAAACATAATTTAACAAGGTACAGATTGTTCTTTCATTTCCAGGATCCAAGCTTTGTCCTGTTACCTGGTGTCTTTAGATTGTGGGGATTTCTGGAGGTGGGTAAATATTTCTTACTGGAGCTTCAGTGCTCAAGCCAGACATCATTTCTGGGAAAACTACTTGCAGTTTCCTCTTCAGGGATTATTTTTACCTTACTGTTTTTCTCACTTCATAACAAAATTCTGGAAATGTTAGTGTTTATGTTTTGCTGCTTTCAATCCAGTGTGGATGTGTGTCTCTGTACATTTAGTGCTCAGACACACACTTCTGAGGGGGGTTGCTAATGTGCCAGTCTAGTGCTGCAGCTGCTGTGGTTGCTAACATGAGTTGTCCTCACAAGTCAGAGGAGACCATTTTTGGGTTTGACTTCATGTGAAAGGGAGAACTTGATCAATTTTAGATATTTAGATGATCCTGGCTAGAGGGGGGAAGGCATCAGAGCAGCATGGTAATGCCTAGTACTGTATCATAATGACACTTCTCTCAAATGCTCTACCGAGCCCCAGTGGGTGCAGGTTTTGGGGGCATTTTACACAGCTTCTGTTAAAGTTACAGTCCTGGTTCTGGCAGGGCAGGAGTAGTGGGTTTGGGCTGCCAAAGCTGGTGGCTTTCTTGTTGATACCAGACTGTGAATTTGGGTGTGAACGACAGGGTCTGCAGTCGTGCAGGCAGTTGCTCACAGAACCAGTACCTTGAACCTTCTCTCAGAACCCTCACCTGGAAAAGAAATGCTCCTAGATTAAGTGAAAGCACTGTTAATGAACCCGTGTGTAATGCTCCTTCTCTTGCCTCTCTCCCTCAGGAATACAAGCAGAAGCTTGCTCGGGTGACCCAGGTCCGCAAGGAGCTGAAGTCCCACATCCAGAGCCTTCCAGACCTGTCCCTGCTGCCCAATGTCACAGGAGGGCTGGCACCTCTGCCGTCTGCTGGTGACCTGTTTTCAACAGACTAGAACAAACGCTGTCTCCCAGTTTCCATTATTACCAGCAGAAGAAAGAAGACTGGTGGTGACTGGAAATCCAGTCTTCCAAGATCTCCAGTAGGAAGGACCTTGCAGACCCCGCTTGGAACCCTCGGCTGCTCACACCCACCCTCTCCCTGTGTACGCTGGCTCACGCTGAGGGGAGGACAGGCAGTGAGTTATGTGAGCTCTGAAGGGAGTGGGGATGCTCTGTATAGGCAACCTTTGTTCCTATTTTTCCATACTCTTTAGTTGCTGTTTGCTCTTAGCACTTGTTACCCCACAAAACTCGTGAGAATCATGTACATACCTGCAGAATTTTCAAAGGAAGGTTGACCATGTCAAGTTTTTCTGTGTAAAAGCATCATATTATTTCTGAACAAGTCCTGTCTGTTTTAGTTGGGTTTCTTCTGAACCTCATCTCTGAGAGCAGTGGAGTGGCTAGCAGGCTTTGGAGGGGGCTCTGTACCGCGTGGGTGTAAGAAGGCATCTCCCCAGCAGTGGCACAGAGCAGTGTTTTCCCTGGGGCTGCTGGGGGACTGAGGGGAAGATAGTTCCTGTCCTGCACGTGGGTAAAGGGAAACTCCCCCAGGCAATAAAACCAACCAGCTTTTCTTGTGAATGAGAGAGCACTTCCTAATTTACACTCTGCTGAGCAATGCAGAACTGGATATTACCTACATGAGAGTGGAAGTACATTTTGTTCTAGCTACCTTAGATTTATACCACATTTTTCCTCTTTGTTATACAAAATGAGATGGTCACAAGCTTTGGCTTAACGAACTGAGAGGTTGGAATGAGCTGTTGCAGCTGGTGATACCCAGTGACAGGCACGCTCTGAGGATGGTGCCATCAAAAAGACTGTTGTATATACATTCTCTCCATGGCTTTAGTGAAGGTATTGGATGAACAGAAGTTAAATGTGGTATAAATATTTATTTATATAGAAAATAGGCCCATATATATGCACATATCCTGTATGCACATGTACCATGTCCATGCATGTAGATATTAGAAGGATGTACTTAATTTTGTGTCACAGATTATTGTGAGTTGATTTTTATAATTGGGAAAAAAAGGCACATTTAAAATACTCTTAATTAATAATTCCACTGTGTTGCTAGCTAATGTTTTAGCTGCCATGGGTGTCGTTACGTTTCAGTTTGTGTGTGTTAGGTCTAACAAGCTGGACTCTGATCACTGAAAACCATTCCAATTTAGATAACAATTCTGTTTAAATTTGGCACCTCTCACTATTTAAAAAAAAACTTTATTAAGTTTCTGGAAACACTTGATCTGATAATACAGGTTTTGTAACACAGAGGCTGAAATTAGTCGAAGTGATGTGCTGTGTTTGTGCCTCCCTGTAGTCTTAAGCTGCTGTTGTCAAAGACATGAGAGGAAGCCTACAGAAATGCCAAGCTTGTTCTGCCTCCTCCTTAATTTATTTTACAGGGTATTCAGTAGCCTATTCAGCATTCAGTTCAAACAAACAATGCAGCAGTTTTTGGTCATGAAGTTGTTAAAAAGCTCATGTCCTTTTTTCTTACTGACACTTCATTTTGTTGGGTTTCTTGTTGGTTGTTTCTTTTCAGACTCCTTGCACCCTTACTGCCCAGCCAAGGAATGTGGGTTTAGTTTACAGGAAGTTTTCCAGCCACAGAACTGTTCTTTCCAGGACTTGGTTTGATTGTCCAGCCTTTTATGGTCCAAACATGAGCTAGATAAAGCACTGTCCATTCTCCCTGCTTTTGCCAAAAATGAAAAACAAACAACACCCACACCCCCAGACCTCAAAACCCAAACCAAAAGACTCCTTTCTCCTGTCTCCCCTCAGAGTTACCCTGAGGCTGTTCTAACCCATCCATTGAGTGTGTATCCCTTACAGGACAGAAGGAAAACCTGTCATAAAAGCAATTAGGCAGACAAATGTGTTGACATCTCACGCTGTTGTTTTGGGCAGATCTTCTATGAGAGAGTTGTATGTCCTTTTCTTTTTTAAATTGTTTTGATTTTCTTTTTTTTCCAAATATATGTGTGTGTTTTATTTTGCTTAATTTAATTGAAGTCTTGTGGTTTTTAATTTTATTTGTCTTTTTGGGCAAAAGGCATCTGGTGAACTGGGTGACATTCTCTCAAGGTTAAACAGTTTTCCCCAAGGTGTGTCCTTTTTTTTTTTTAACAAAAGCTTAAAATCTGTATATGAACTGATTTAGGAGTTAATTTAGACATACAGGCTGCCCTTTGTGACAGCAGTATATTCTGAAATGTCTCATAGATATCTATTTTTGAATAAAGAGGGTGTCGTTGAATAGTAGTGGTTCTACTTATTCTTCTGCTTATCCCCAGGCAGTGCAGGTGCTGCTCTGGCACACCATGGGCTTCGTTTGGGGGCTTTGCCCTTTAGAATCAGAGGCTGCTGAGGGGTCCTTGTGTTGGAGCTCGGAGCTGTGGATCTTGTCAGGCTGAGAGCCGTGCTCCACAGCTGCTGAGCCAAACCAGGGTGCAGCTGTCTCTGCTCCCTGCTGCAACCAGCACAAATAAAATACACCCCCTGGGCTATTCTCTGATGGCAGGGGCACAGCTCATAACTCATAAGTGAATTTGGGCTATATGTAGGTAATTCTCTTAAAAAGATCCAAAGAAACAAGCACAGGCTGAACCTGGAAGCCAGGAAATGCTTCCAGTGCGAGCAGGGAGAGCTGCTGCCCCCGCGGGACTCAGGCTCCACTACGCAGCACCCCTTCTGCTTCACAGGAGGATGGGTCTTCCCGTCTGATGGGGTGTTGATGCTCTTGGAGGGTTTGGGAGGGGGTGCTCAGGGGTTCTTCAGTTCACTACAGTGGTCTTCTCAGGGCAAACTAAATAATTGTTTCCTGTGCCTTGGAGAGTGTCTGTAAAGCTGCTTGCGTTCCCACACCGATTCATGAATCTTCCATTACAGAGACTATACTTAGTTCTGCTTTCAGCAAAGGTTTGATGTTGGGCTTTCTGTGAGCAGGAGGGAGCCTGATGCAATTCCTTGCAGTTAAAAGCCACCTTTTATCGTGTTTGTAGGAACCAGCGAGGTTTTCAAAGGCATAAAACGTGGCTGGGTACCAGGTGTCCTTCCTCACCTTTGAGAATCTTTGCTTTAAGACCAGAAACAACTGTCTCCAAAAATACTGGCCTGTTGTGCAGCTCTTGGTGCAGTTAACTCCTTCAGTGTGCTGGGCTGTGCTCCCACACTGGCCAGGGGTTGCTGTGAGGAGCTGGTGTTGGCGCAGTGGCTGTGGAAGGTGAGATCTCCATTCGGGTTAATGAGCACTTGAGCCTGTAAGAGCACAGGTTATGGTGGTGATAAAGAAGCAAGGCTGGTGTAACCTCAGTTCTAAACTTCATGTACATTTATCTTTAAGATTAGCTAGGAAGAGTGTAAAAAATGTACCTTGTGTGCTCTGGAAAGAAGGGGCTGTAACGACTGCATGAAACGTCACCACAGATGCTGGAGCGAGACCGGGACACATCAGTACCTGCACTTGCTGCTAGGGGGGTGCTGCTAGGGGGGTGCTGCCAGCATCAGCTGCCTTCCTCCTGCCTGCACTTCGCTGAGGTGTCTGAGGTTGGAGCCCACCGAGTTCCCTGGGGCTGGTTGTGTCTTGGGGGTGTCTGGATGCGCCAGAGGAGTTGTGGAGCTCTGGGAGGTCAGTGCTGCAGCAGTGCCAGGAGAAAAGCTTTTGCATTAGCACTAGAAGCAGAGTTGTATCACCTTAGAAAGTGAACTCTTGTCTCTGCAGCAAGTAAAATGAGAGTGAAATTCACATCTGCTTTGTAAAGCAGAAGTATAAAATGTACCTGTTAAAGTACAGTGAGTAGAGTCTTGATGTGCAGGAAATGCCACGGAGGTTTCTCGGAGCGGGAGTTTGGGGGATGGATGAATCCAGGTTTGAGGGTTTTGCATACTCAAAGGCTGGGATTTGGTGGCTTTGTGCTCGCTGTGAGGGGACCTGGGACACATGGGGAGGGCCCCCGTGCCAGTTGGGATGCTGAGCCTGCAGGGAGCCTTGGTGGGGTGTCCAGCTCAGGGTGCCTCTACCAAGTCCAGGAGGCAAATAAGCTTCTTTAAGGGGTTAGATTGTGAAAAGCCAAGTCTTGTGGGAAGAGAATTGCAAGGTGATGGGTGTGAATTACAGCACAAATACCTTTGTGTCTTCTACAGAGCTGCTGCAGCCATTCCCTTCTCTTTCCTTCCCCTTTTCACACCATTCCTGCCAGTGGAAAAAGGCTGCTGGAAGGCAACAGTGGGTAGAAAATTGTTTCTCTGGTTGTGTTTTCAGTCGGGGCTTCACATGGCACCACTCAGCACGGAGCTCAGCAAAGGCCAGTACCCCACCAAGCCTCTGCATATGCTGGAGCAGATGAAGCTTCACGGTTCTGTTGGTCCAGAACGCTGGATGCTTTTAACACAGGAGCATCTGAGGCCCTTCCAGAGGGGATCAGAGCCCTTGGCTGTACCCTGCCCTGCACAGGTGGGCAGCGAGGTGAGGCCTGGAGACAGCTGCACCCGGAGGAGGGTGGCAGCATCCCCTGCATCCCCTGCTTGGCATCCCCTCGTTACCAACTGCCCGGCTTCTGTGGCGCGAATCACTGAAGTGGCTGTGCCAGGGAGATGATGGGACATCTGCTGCTGATTGCCACAGCAGATGACAATCATCTACTCTGCTGCAGTTACCAAATATGGGTTTTGAGACATTTTGTTTGCTGTCCAGGGAATGGAGGCTAAAGTGGGTATTAATCCCGGACACCCAGCTATTTTCTCCCTGCATCTGCCTCATGCATTTTCTGGCACAGAGTTGGCTGAAACATTTTTCTTCACGTGTGTCTTTCACGGCTCTTTCTGATGCCCTGAGGTGAGGGAAGCTCAGTATTTGTCTTGAGAGATTGAACAGCTTCAACTAGGTCTTCTGTTGGGTTTAGATCAGCCACGCTCCTGGCAGCAGTGGGGAAACCCCCAAATCTCTTGGCTTGCCCTTGGCTGTGTCGCTGTGGCTGTGCAGGGATTCGTGGAGGAACCTGGCAGGGAAGTGCTGCAGATACCCTCAGCCAGGTGTGGCCCCTAAGGTGACAGGAGCCACTGAGGCCACTTCTCCATCCCTGGGCTGGTAGGAAGCCAGCCTGGGAGCAGGCAGGGAGGCTCCGTGGTGCAGCCAGCACGGGTGGCAGTGGTGCAGCTCCAGGATCGCTTCAGGTAAACAGCTCTTTGGGCACAGAAATGCCCTCACAGCAGCCTGAGGAGCCGGCGCTGAGCAGCCCCATCCAGCCCAGACCCTTGGAATGGGCTGCAGAGATGTCTCTTTCCCAGAGTTTTCCTTGGCTCAGGGATGGGATGTGGTATCACAGCCTGGCTGGGTCACTGTGTTCCAGCCCTGTGCTGCTGCTGGAATCAATCAGTGTGAGGACTAATAATAAGCCATAAGCAGATGCAGGGTCTTGTCTTTCTGGGAAGAGACAAGTGCCTGACCCAAAGCACACCTGTCTGCTGGCTCTCACCAGTCTCCTTACTGGTTTGGGTGGGTCCAGCCCAGGCAGGAGCGGTGTGAAGGGCAGGAGGGGGACCTGCCCTGCAGATCAGAGGGGGAGCAGGACTGAACCCACACAGCTTGTGGGCTGCTCCCTCCTGGGAGCTGCCTGGCAAGAAAGGCTGTTGGAGTTGTGACTCTACTTGGTGGCCACGCTGAAAGAAGCATCTCTGCATGGTGCCTCCTGCACCTCCTGTTGCCTTGGGAACAGGGAATGGCTTCCCACTATTTGGGGTTTTTATGTGGCTTTTTTCTTGCTGCTCCCCAGTGCCTCAGGTGTCCGGTGGCTGTGTGAGTGTAAAAACATGCCTGTGTTGGTGGAGGAGGAGGGAGGCTTTGGAGTGGCAGTGGCATTTGAAAAATCCCACAAAATTGTACTTTGTGCTCTGATTTATGGTGTCTTGTCCCAGTCTCGATCCATCAATGAAGGCAAGTTAAAGGTCCTCAAGTCTAAAATGAGTTTACAGTCACTGCCTGGCAAGTCAGCATCTCTGGTGAGCTGGGATGTGTTAATAACCTCTCCTCACACATAAATAGTCTCACGTTGCTTTGGCACTTGGGCTAAGGCTGAACTGCAGGTTCTCCTGTGCAATGGCTGCTGTAGCTGTTTCATTGTTTGCATGGCAGGAGTGCCAAAGCAGCACCCAGGGATGTGTGCAGGGAAGCTGTCCTGGAGCTGTGGCACCTGGTGGTGCCTGTTCTTCACCAGGAAAGGCACCGTGGTGGCTGTGGGACTGCTCACACTGTGCCCAGTGTCCCTAATGCGGTGTGTGGGGCTTCATGGAGGTGTCTTAATTAGTGCAAACGCTCTGGAAGGGGGATGTGGTGGTTTCTGGATGATGGGGGAAAAGCCAAGCCCAAAGTGAGCCAAACCCCAGAGCCAAACCCTAAACACATTTGGAGCCTCACAAGCTGGTTTCTAGTCAGAGCAGACTTGCTCTGCCGAGCCTCAGATGGATGGGAGTGACCTTCAGCAGGAGCTGTGCTGATGTTTATTTTATCAGGACCCGGCTTCGAACCGGAGGAGCTGCTGGTTATTTTTAAACCAGGCATTGAGCAGCTTTCAGCCTGGCTCAGCAGACCTCAGTGTAACAAACGCTCTTTCAAGTCAGGCTGTGCATCATGGCTGGCGCTGAGGAATGCTCCTGACAGGGGGAGGCAGCGCTGGGCTCCTGCTGTTAACTCCTTCGGACCCCGCTGGGGCTGGACGCTGCCAGAGCTGGGGGCCAGCACGGTCCCCACCGCTCCCCTCCTGGCTGCAGGAGCAGCCTGCTACCCCCACCCCTGTCTCTCCTGGAGGCCCCGTGGCAGCTCCTCAGCCCTCCCGGGGGCCGGACCCTCCGTCCCCACCTGCCCCTGGGAGAGGCACCCCCAGCAGCCCCTCCACAGCCCTGCCCTGGGCTGGTCCCAGCTGGGTTTTCTGGCTGCACTGGAGAAAAGCAGCGTGGAGAGATGTGGTGAGATGTCCTGAAGGTAAGGGGAGAAGGGTCGTGGGGCTGTGCTGGAGGGCTGTGTTGAGAGATTCTGGTGGCCAAATAACCAGTTGCCACATGTGAAGCCGGAGCCTGGCAGTGCCCACCCCAGCCCCTCGCCTGGAGCAGAAGCCAAGGCTGCTGGCATGGAGCACAGGCAGCTCCCACCGGCCCCACTGGTCCTCCCATGGGGTGAGCAGAGCCAGGCGCTGGGGTCTCTGGCTGTGGAGCCTCTGCTGGGCCTGGGGCAGGTGAGCAGCTGCGTCTCCAACACCTCACAGGGAGATTGTGCCTCATCCTAAACGGAGACTGAAGCTGGAGGACAGGCTGAGACAGGATGTGCTACCAGTTCCTAATCCAGCTGGTCTGGGACAGGAGACCCCCACAGCTGCAGCAGTGTGGGGAGGATCTGGGACCAGCCAGGGACAAGCTCACTGAGCAGGGTCACCTTGTGCTGCAGACTGTCCCCCAGTTTGGGGGGTCAGAGGCCGGGCCGGGCCCACCCCCTCTGCCTGGGGCTGCTGTGGGTGTGGGAAAACGTGGCTGCAGTGGGAGACCCCCAGTTCTGTACTGGTTTTCTTTGGTTTAAGGGGGGCAGGGAGGATCCCACAATGGGTGTGGAGAAAGCAGGAGGGTTGTGTTCTGGCATGGGAAGCACAGACCTTCAGCAGGGCCTTGACCCGTTCCAGGACAGGCGAATCCTGCCCTCCTCCTGCCCCCCTGCACCCAGCCACTCCCTCCCCTTCTCCCCCAGCGCCGGGGGGCCGTAGCGCTGCCCAGGGCTGTCCCTGGCTGCACTGGGAGCTGCTTCTCTCTGCATTTTCCTGGGCTGGTTTCCCTCCTGTTGGTGCCATCCCTGGTATGGGAGAAGCCACCAGGCACGCGTGGTGCCTGCTGCGCTCCCTTGGGGGCTGAAAGCCTTTGCCTGGTGCTGTGGGACCGGGACAGCCATGGGGCTCACCACGGGGCCCCACGTGATGCTCAAGAAGAGCTGGATTTAGCTTGAAAAGTGAAAAATAGAGTTTTATTCAGTGCTTGTGCAGCCGGGTCACGTCAAGGCAGCAGCCTGTCCCTCGCTATGCGCTGTCTGCAGCAGCAGGAACGGGGGGTGTTGCAGCGAGCCCCCTGCTTTGGGCTCCGAGTTACAGGCAGCAGAGCTATAAATAGACTGGGCAGGATGTGGCGTATGAACAGCTTCGTCCCCACAGAACAGATCTTCCCTCTGGGGCAGCAGAGCCCGAGCAGCACGTGTGAGCATGGCTGGGGAGTGATGGGTGCTGGAGGAGCCCCTCTGGCTTCTGACAGGTGCTGTGGGGCCTGGGGCTGTGGGCGCTGCAGAGAGAGGAGGGGGCTGCCCCCCCAGAGCGGGACTCTGCTGCGCCCGGGCAGGGGGGCTGGGGGGACAGCCAGGATGGGGACATTTCCACTCTGGGGAAGGTGGTAACGCAAGCGGCTGCTGCAGGGAGCCCCCAACCCCCCCAGCCCCTCTCTCCTGTCCCTGCGCCCCTCGCTTCTCTCCCCGCAGCCCCCGGGTCAGGGCTGGGCTGCGGGCTGGGGGCTGCGGGCTGGGGGCTGTGGGCTGGGGGCTGCGGGCTGCGGGCTGTGGCAGTCGCCCTTCCGTGCGTCGCTGGGACCATCTGGGGCTAAAGCGAGTGTGGGGCCAGGGAGGACCCGGGCGGGAGGGGGGCGGGGGCCCGGGGCGGGGGCAGCCGCTCACTCGGGCTGCGGCGCGATGATGACGTTGCGGTAGCCCTTCACCCCCGCCAGCCGGTCGCTCTCGAAGTCCACCACCAGCTTGTGCAGCCCCGCCTGGTGCGGCACGAAATCCAGCCTGAACTTGGCCTCTGCATGCGGCTCCACGGGCTCCTCGCTGCGGGAGGGGAGGGGAGGGGATCAGTGGGGCAGCCCCCCTTCCCTCCCAGCCACCTGCCACCCTCCCCCTGCCCCAAGGCAGTGCTGGGCACCTGGGACCGGCCCCCTCCCCCCGTTGGGTGGCTGGACACCCCTCCCCAGCGAGGTGTGGGGCAGAGATGCTCCAAGACCCCGTGCCCCACAGGGACCAGTTCAGCCCCAGCTGCCCCTGTGCCCACAGCAGAGCCAGACCATGGGGCCGCCCTCCCTGGGGGCTTCAGGCTCAAACTCTGCCCTCGTCCCACTCCCAGCCGCCCGGCTGAGCGAAGGTAGGGAAGTGTCTTACAGCTCCTTGACCTGCTGCCCGTCGGTGAGGCCAGCACCCTCCACCACGAACACGCAGCTGTTCAGGGGGACTGCCAGGGGGTTCACCAGGCTGATCTCTGCCACCAGCTTCCGCTTCTGCATTGGCTCCCCTAAAATCTGCAAGCAGGTGGTCTCAGACCCAGCACCACCACATCTGGGGGCCCTGGTGCTCCCCCTGCCCGAGCCTCACAGAGCTGATGCAGGTCCTGTGTGATGATGCCCAAGTCCCACTGTGATGGGGCTGCCCCAGGGCTTGGGTCTCTCAGACCAAGCCCCCCAGGTGATTGCAGCACCCCCTCTGTGAACAGGAAATGTGCCCCCCAAACACATCTGGGACAGAGCAGCTGAGCTCTTACCCTGATCTTGATCTCCGGGTTCTGGATGTAGACATCCCTGACAGCCACGATGACATCGTCGGTCTGGTGGTCAGTCAGGAGAGCCACCACCTTGATGATGTTGTCCTGGGTCAGGCTCTCCCCGTACTTCTCGTACAGGATACGCAGGGGCACACTCTTCTCTGGAAGGGAAAGCAGAGTAGGGGGGTCAGGGCTCACCCCCTCCCCAAACCCAGCAGCTTGGTGCTCACATCTGTCTGGTCTGGATTCTCCAGGAGCTTTTCCAGGCACCTTGCAAGCATGGGGGAGCCTTGGGGAAACCCCTGTTAGGCCAG
Source organism: Porphyrio hochstetteri (assembly GCA_020800305.1). Lineage (NCBI taxonomy): Eukaryota > Metazoa > Chordata > Aves > Gruiformes > Rallidae > Porphyrio > Porphyrio hochstetteri. The sequence goes on along the minus strand of CM036921.1, from coordinate 17,014,759 downwards.
GGCACTGCAGGTTGGGCAGCCCCCATGAGCTGCTGGCTGGAGCACCTGCAAGGAAGCCTGTACTGGGGGGGGGTCTTGCCAAGCCCCCTTCCCCAAGAAAATGGGTGATATTTAGCTGTCATCAACCCCCAGCTCAGCAGTGAGCACCCAGCTCGGCGCGGCGGGGAGGCACCTTGCAGCCTGGCCAGGGCTCCAACACCAGGTGCCAGAAGTGATGCTCAGGGTGTGAGTAGGGGAAGGAGCCACGTGCCAGGGCAGGACCCTGGGGACACCCCTGCACCGCGGCCGAGAGGGGCTTTGCCAACCCTTACAGCTGGTGCTGGTGGGAGGCAGCCCGGCCCCCTCGGCAGCCGCCCGCCCTCAGCTCCGAGCCTTGTTTATCCCAAAGCCCCTCGGGGACTGGGCTGTCCTGTGCTGAGCGGGAGGGAGGCTGAAGGCAGCCAGCTGCGGGGCTGTGGAGCCCGCAGAGGCCGTGACCGCTGGAAGAGCAGCCCGGGGCAGGACATGAAGTGCTGGAGCAGCAGCTGCAGGAGACAGACGGGGCGGCTCCAGCCGGCACAGAGTGCCCGGCCTCCCTGAAGGCTGGGGGACTCCTGAGGTCTGTAACCACAGAACCACAGAACGTCAGGGGTTGGAAGGGACCTCGAAAGCTCATCTAGTCCAACCCCCCTGCCAGAGCAGGGTAACCCAGACTAAATCCCACAGGAGCACATCCAGGTGGGTGTGAATGTCTCCAGAGAAGGAGGCTCCCCAGCCTCTCTGGGCACCTGTCCCAGGGCTCTGTCACCCTCACAGTGACAAAGCTCCTCCTGACATTCCCATGGAACTCCCTCTGCTCCAGCTGCACCCGCTGCCCCTTGTCCTGTCGCTGCCACCCCCGAGCAGAGCCTGGCTCCAGCCCCCTGCCTCTCGCCCTCTGCGTGTTGCTGAACATCAGTAAGGTCACCCAGGCTGGAGCTGCAGGGGGACAAGCCTCAGGAGCTGTTCTGGGACAACCAATGCATGAAGCTTCCCAAGCCCTGAAGGGGCTGCAGTAAACTGCCATCGATCAAACCTTGTGTTTAATTACCAGCAGTACTGCTAATTTGTAACAGAGACAAACAAAGGTTCAGCAGCCTGTGCCAGGACGGCTCTGTGAGCCACTGCACCCGCCCCAGGAGGGGATGCTGAGAGCCTGGGCGCTGCTGGGACCAGCCTGGGGCCGACTCGGGTCAGTCCTGCTCTCCCTGCCTCTGGGAAAACCCCGCTGGAGACACCAGCCTAGCCCAGCTCCAGCCTGCAGAGCAGAGGTTACAGAAGAGTAGGGGAGGGATGGAGACAAGCGGCTGAGGGAGCTGGGGGTGTTCAGCCTGGAGAAGAGGAGGCTGAGGGGAGACCTTCTCCCCACCTCCCCTGCCCTGCCAGGAGGGTGCAGAGAGGTGGGCGAGGGTCTCTGCAGCCAGGGGACAGGAGATGGGACAAGGGGCAATGGGCTCAAGCTGCCCCAGGGCAGGGTCAGCTCAGCTGGGAGGGGAAAGTTCTTCCCTGGCAGAGTTGTGGGGCTGTGGCACAGGCTGCCCAGGGAGGGGCTGAGTCCCCACCCCTGGGGGTGTTTAACAGAGGGGAGATGAGGTGCTCAGGGATCTGGGTCAGCACAGGACAGGGATGGTTGGACTTGATGAGCTTAAAGGTCTTTTCCAGCCCTGTGACTCTGTGAGTGCTGCAGAGCGCCCTGGGATGGGACCCCTGTGCTGAGCTCAGCTCGCCCGGCGTGACGGATGCGATGGCTGGAACTTCTGCCCTGCTCTGAACGCGTGTCCAGCTCCCTGCCTGAGCAATGCTCCTTATTGCTCCATCAGAGATTAAACCCCAGTGGTAGCTGAAGAAGGATGAAGCCTGGCAGGAGGCATTGCCTGCTGAAGCAGCCTCCTGACAGAGCCAGTTGCCGGCACAGGGGGTGATGCAGCCCGGGGCTGTCACATGGATAAACGCAGCGGCTCTGGGTGCTGGCTGTCCCTGCCACCCAGGTCGTGCTGCTGTGATTCCCTGGGGTTAAACAGGAACCTCTGACTGCTGCTGTACACCAGCCCAGAGTGTGCCGACCTGGCAACCAGAGCAGGTGGCACAACCAGAGGGGATACAAGTGGAGGGGACAAAATCACCCCTGCAGCGCCGGCAGCTCAGGTGCCAGGCTGGGGAAGCAGGGAGGGGAAGGCTGAAGCTGAACCCTGGCCCTTGGTGGCTTCAGGGTGCTGCAGCCCAGGTGCTGAGCAGGGCTGCAGGGCTCTGTGCGAGCCTGCGGCTCTTCCTGCTGGTCCTGGCTCCCTGATCCCCACTGGGATGTACAGAGCTGGTGCTGTGACTGGGGTTTCCTCTCTGGGAAGCTGTCGATGCAGAGCCCACACACCGGGGTGGTGGCTGCCCCAGCCCGGTGCACAGTCAGGCCCAGGACCCATCCCCGGCACTACAGCCACACTGCAGACCCCCAAAACTGGCTGACCCTGATGCAACGAAGGCGTCAACCCGACCCCAGCCCTCACCCTGCACCCCCTGCTCCCTGCCAGCAGGCTCTTACCGGCGTGGGGCTCGAGGGTGAGGTTCAGCAGGTCCTTCATGCCGCACTGGGGCCCGAGGGTGCCGTTGTAGCTGGCGGTCCGGGCGCACATCGTCAGCCTGCACACCCGCTCTGTGCCCGCGGCGTTGCTGATGACGGCGAAGACGTCGAAGTCGCAGCCGTTGTTGGCACCGTCCGACAGCTTGATCCTGAGGTGCAGCCCCTCAGCCTCCTCCCTGAGAGAGCTCTGCTCCCGCTCTGCCTTCTCAAACACTTCTCTCTCCTTGTCAGACCCTGCGGTGCACGGGAAGCCGTGGTTTGGGGAGGGGGCAGTGGGAAGGGCATGGTCCTGGCTGCTTTGCCCCGATCCCTCCCGGTGCAGTGTCATCCCACTCCATCTCCCACCAGCTGACCCTCCCGTAGTGCCTCTGCCCCCACTGCCAGCCTGTACCCTCTGGGTACTTGTAGGTGTGGGTGATGTCCTCCCTGCTGTCCCTGCCCACGCTCTTGGTGCTGATGTTCTTCCCCACGACAGAGGAGTGGGTGCTCTTCTTCTCCGTCCCGTCCTGGTGCACCACCCAGTACACCACGTCGGCGTTGACCTCGGCAAAGACGAAGGGGATGTCGTACTTCAGCTGCAGGTCACCCTCCTTGATGGCTTTGACGGGGGCTGGCCCGCAGCAGAACACCCCTGCAGAGAGCAGAGCAGCCGTCACTGCCCGGGTTTGGCCACCACAGGGGTAAGGCACGGTTGTGGCGGGGGGAGACCCTGCATGTTGGGGGTGAGGGGTGGGAGGGAGCCCCTGCGTGGTGCATGCTGTACCTTCGCTCTTCTCCTGGGGCGTCGGGTCCAGCGCCTGCCACCCATCGTAGCTGGGTGCCAAGTCTGGACGGGCCATCCAGGACTCCACCCAGCAGTGGAAGTTCCTGCAATGGAAGGCAGGATGCAGGGGGCTCGGGCTGCCCCCCCGGCATCTGCTGGGCCCTGGGGAGGAGCTGGGGAAGGGGCAGATACCGTCCCAGGGTGGGCGGGCTGGGCTCCCACCCTGCTGCTCACCAGATCATGTCCCTGGAGCGCCGGTTCTCCTCCCCGGCCTCGCTCAGGTACCGGTCGATGACCAGGTTGCCGTTGGTGTCGTGGGCTGAGTTGTAGTTGGTCACCACCCGGCTGGGGATGCCCAGGCACCGCATGACTGCAGGGGAGCAGGGGAGGGTGAGGTGGGGGGTTGTGCAGCCCCAGGTCTCCCATCCCACTGCGCCCTGGCTCTGCACAGCCCCTGCCCTCCCCTTTCCCCACAGAGGTGTCTGGGGACCGATGCCCGGGGTGAGCCGCCTGTTGCCGCTGCCGTGGGGCTGGCGTGCCGCGGGCGAGATGGGTGGCACACGCCCTGGCAGCCTGCAAGGTTCTGATACTGCAGCAGAAGAAAGGCACAGGAGAGGCTTCTGAGGGAGTGCACGAGCAGCAGCACGCCGCAACCCCGTGTTTAATCTCCCAGCTGCCTTTCACTGCGAGCGGAGCTCCCTGGGGAACAGGGAGGTAGTTACACCGCTTCAAAGGCAGGCTGTAAACTTCTGAGAGGCGCAGAGCAGCCACTCTGCCTTCCTGCTGCTCCTCCAGCCAGGCTCTGGCGTAGCTGTGCCGTAGCAGCGGGTCCCTCGTGTGCCCACTGCTCGTGGGAGCCAGCCTGAAATCCTTCTCCTCCCGTGCCCCAGCCCAGCCCCCTCGGTGGCAGTGGAACTATTTGGATCTCAGTGGATTAATGACTTTACTGCAGACTTGACCTTAAAGCCACGTCCCCCTCCTGCACTGAGCATCCATCTCCTCCCTCTCTGCCCGGCCGGGGAAGAGGCGCTAATTGAAAAGCCAGAGCCCTTTCCTGTCATCATCCCCCCGTTTCCTGATGAATTAGAGTAACAGAGAGTTTAGCTGCTAAGCAATCGCTGCAGGCTGACTGTAACCAACCCCTGCGGCTCCCTCCTGCTGCAGCACAGGGTGAAGGGCAGGGGGTCAGGCTGGGAGATGGAGGGGACACACAGGGACCCCGTTCTGCGGGGAAGGGGAGATGGGAGACACCTGCTCTCACCAGTACACGCCACGGCAGCGAAGACCCAGCACTGGCCATACTTGACTGGGTGGCACCCAAACGTCTTCCACCTCTTGAGAATATCCACGCTCCCAATCCAGGACATGGGGCTCATCCCATCTTCGTACTGGTTGTCCCACCGCCCTGCCAGCACGCCCTGGTCCTCGTCGTTACAGTTCACCTGAGGCACAACACGAGGGGCTGTGATGGAAGGTCAGCAGGGCACGGGGGGCAGGGGGGCTGGCGAGGGAGGGAGAGCCCAAAGGTGCTGTCACCCCATCACCCACCCCGGAACCATGCAGGAGCAGCAAATGCCACCTCTCTGTCACAGCTGAGGGGACAGTGGAGGGATGTTTCCACCCTGGGGGGCACATGGGGTGCTGGGAAGCCTGGGGACACCTGTGGGGGTGTGCTGGTGTCCCCCCGCGGGACTCACCATGGCGCTCACCACCCTGCCAATGTACACGGGGTTGTTGCGGCGGGAGCAGTCCCGGTTCTGGTCCCTCAGGAATTTGGGGTTTGTGTCCAGCAGCTTGAGGCAGATGGACAAGACGTCCTCCTCGAACTGGTGGGGAGAGGGAAGAAAAGGTGTGTGAGGTCCCCAGGGTACCGGCAGCTCTTCTGTCCTCCCTCCCTGGGTCACCATGATGCCCTGCCAGCAGAGCTGCCCACACGTTGGGGGGGTCACACATACCCAGGCTGAGTGACATCCCCTGTTTGTGCCACCGTCCTCACACCGGGGCCAGATCCTGCTTCCTGCCCACTGCTGCACAGGGGTCACCCACAGACCTCCAGGGAAGCCCCTATTTCCCATCACTGGCCGAGTCCCAGCCCTTCCCCAAACCCAGGTGTGGGTCTTGCGGGAGCTACGGGCACCCCTGCTCCCACTGCCCTTGCAGTGCCTCGGGGACAGCCCAGAGCCTGGGGTACGGCCAGGGCACCCCTGCACTGGGGGCTGCAGCGCAGGGCGCGGGCGCCGCCTTATCGCTGCAGCCAGCACGGTGCCCAGGAGCACGTTATCGAGCACCGGCCCCAGAGCAGCGTGGCCACCCCGATTAGGAGCTCCTGGCCCCCAGGAGCTGTGCAGGAACGCTCCCCTGGCTCCCCCAACGCTTGGAAGTCAGCACGTTCCCCTCTTGGAAATGAGAGCTTGGTCGGTTTGTCCCACGGGTACGTGGTCAGGCTGGGTCCTCCCGAGGCGCTTGGGCTGCGGCGCGTTTCGGGGCACACATCAGCCCCCAGGCCCTGCAGTGCCAGTGTCTGGGCCCAGCCCGGGCTCCCAGGGGTGCTGGGGGCCACGTCCCGCTCACCTGGCCGAAGTTCCAGGGGATGGAGGTGATGTAGTCACGGGAACCCTGGTAGATGAGTCCCTGCTGGGACAGCACGTACTCGCGGCGCTCGTCCTCCTCTCGGAGGAAGACTGTGTCCTCTGTGGGAACAGGGAGAGATGGGGACAGGGCTCTGCCCTGCATCCCCTGGCCTTGCTCAAAGCCCCCCCACTCCCCAGGGATGTGCTGGGCAGGGACTGGGGATGGATCTGATGGGAAATGAGGGGCTGGAACTGCCCCTGTCTGAAAAGGCTGCTGGAGACTTTCAACCCAGTTTGATTTGAGCTGATGGGAAATGGTCAGCAGGCTCGTGGTTTTCTTTTAAGTCCTTTCTCACATCTGTCTTCTTTTTCTCCCCTTTGTTTTATGGAGTTGGGTCTTTTCCCAGGAGGGGAAACATCCCCAGTAGAAGTGAGAGTGGGAAGCGGGTGGGCTGGCTGGGAGCACAGCTGAAGCCATTTCGCTCGCACAGCAGTTACTGCTGGGAAAAAATCACTGTTCACTGGGCAAGTTTCCACAAAAAACCCTCAACATATACAGCCCTGGGGGAGCGAAACTTCCCCAAGCCCCTTATCTCAGCGGAGCTGGCATGGAGCCTTTGGGATTCGGGAAATGGCCGGTTTCAGCCCAGGTCTGGCCGGGTGGAGCAGGGGAAGGACGTGGAGAGATTAAAATCCCAGCTGTTGTTTTGCCCCACCTTGTTACACCCTGTGCTGGTGGGGGCAATTAGGGGTAATTAAGGGCTTTTCCTCCACCCATCACCCACTCGGGAGCTGCTGCTGGAGGCTGCACCAGCACTGCAGAGGTGAGCTCCTGGGGGGCTCTGTGGGGTGGGGGTAGCCCAGGTGGGGGGTCAGATGTTTGGGGTGCAGCAGAAGGGGTTGTATGTGTGCTGGGGTGGGGGGGTGTTGCTTTTGGCCTCAACCTGCTGAGGGGACTGTGTGGAGGTGGATGGCAAGTGGAGATTTATGCTGAGCCCAGAGCTCAGGGCAGGGCTTGGGGTACCTGGGGTCTGCAGTGGGGGGAGACTGTGGGGGCACGTTGGCCTGGCAGGGTGGGGGTGACCTAGGCACCCCCAGTCTGGGCAGGGTGAAAGCCTTACCTGGGTGCCAGGCGTTAAAGAGCAGGACAAAGTGCCCGATGTGGTAGCTGGAGCCCTGGTAGCCGGTGGAGGTCTCCAGCGTCAGGCTGTAGCGGCCGATGCAGGCGGTGGGAGGGGAGCAGAGCGAGACGCAGACCGAGTCCCCGTCCTGCTGCTGCACCACGGCACTCCAGCCCGATTCCTCCGGGAAGTCGGTCACAGCAAAGTGGAACCTGGTTCCTGACGTCTCGATGGGGCAGGGCCCTGCCAGGAAGGAGCACGTCAGTTCTCCTGGTGCTGCAGGGGTGCTGGAGCCACATCCTGGGGGGGCTGTGCCAAGGGGAGCTGCCCTGCAGTGCTCCCATGCCCTCTGCAACCCAGGGATGTTCACTGCTTGGCTTGCTGCCTGGGGAAGCCCACCCATAGGCAGCTCAGGCGGGTCTCCTGCTGTTTGGGAAGGGGTAGGATGGAGGGACTCGTCCCATGGGTGCCCCACGCTGGGGGAGTGGAGGGGGTGCTCATCGCAGTGCTGTGTCTCCTCCCTGCTTGGAGCAGAGCTGCCAAATCCCTGTGCCACACAGCCCAGTCCTGATGTGGGGGCCCTGGCTGAGCATGGCTGCGAGCCCCAGAGCCCCTGGTGCGGAGGGGCTCTTAGCAGGAGCCCCACTACACGCACCCAGCCTCAGGCATTGCTGCAAACATCCCAAATTAGTGATGACATCAGCGGCCGCTGCGCTTGAGCCGAGGACAGCGTGATCCCTGCCGGCCCCTCCGAGCAGAGGGCTGCATCCAAGCCACCTGCACCGCTGGCTTCCAGCACCGCCCAGCCTGGCCAGGCGTGGCCCTGCTGTGGGGCTGCCACAGGGGTGCCAGTGGGGATGCTGTGGGAATGCTGTGGGGTGGCAGTGGGGAATGGCAGTGGGGATGGCAGTGGGGATGCTGTGGGAATGCTGTGGGGTGGCAGTGGGGAATGGCAGTGGGGATGCCGTGGGGATGGCAGTGGGGGATGGCAGTGGGGGTGCTGTGGGGATGCCGTGGGGATGGCAGTGCCGGTGCCCGTGCGGGGCTGGCTGGCAGCCGGTGCAGCGGTGTCACCGCAGGCCGCTCTCTCACAGCCCCGCGCTGGTGCCCTGCCAGTCTTCGCCCGCAGCGTGGGCCGGGCGCCAGGCGAGTCACCAAAAATACTCATGAACTCATGAGAGTGACACAGTTTCTCCTCTCTGTCCTGCCGGTGAGGCCGGGTTGAGCTAAGCGTGTCCTTTTGGCAACAGGCAGCCTGGTGCTGCCATGGCGATGGCCAGCCATGGAAGCCTGCCGCCTCCTCCTCCTCCTCCTCCTCCCTGCCTGTGCATCTCCCGGGGCCCAGGCGGCTGAGCGAGGCTCTTCCAACACGCCCACTTTAAAAACACGGGCTCTATTTTCACCCGGAGCCATTCGGCTCCTTCCTACGGGAGGTGGCGTGTGGCCCGGCTGCCTGGGGGTGCCGGTCTGGCAGCCCTGCCCCGGCTGCACCGCCGGGTGCCTTTGCTCTCTGTCCCTCCTCTCCGGGGCTGCGCTCCAGCCAGACGGCAGCGGCTGCCAGCCTGTGCCTTTGCCCCAGGGGGCTGTGCTGGGATGGGGCTGGGGGGACACTTCTCACTTGGAAAACCAGCCTGGGATTGCCCGGGATGCAGCATGACCTCAGAAAACCCTGGCAGGTTTGAGCAGCGGGCGGGCAGACCCCTGCCACAGCTGCCTTGGGACCGGGGTGTGATGGGGGATGCTGGAGGGTAGGGGGGGTGCTGGGTATGTCACTTGTCACCCTGTGGTGGGTTCAGAGCTTTTAGGGGAAAAGAAAGAGAGCATTTTGCATCATGAGGAAACCCGGGTGGAGTTTCACTTCGAGTTCTGGGCTGGTTGAGTCAGCAGGATGCTCCAGCCCCAAAATAACTCTTGCCCAAGAGTTTCCTCTCCCTTTGCTCTGAACTGGTGCAGGCTGAGCCCCTGTCTGGTGGCTGCAGCCAGAGGTGGCCCGGGGGTGACGTCCCTGTCCCCGCTGCTCTCGGTGGCGCCTCGCCAGGGCCTTGGAGCGCGGCCACGGGGACCCGCCGGATGCGGCGCCTGGCTGCCGGGTACCCTCTGAGCGGGACGTGTGGCTGGCTGGGTGCTGGGGAGGCTCAGTGGGAGCGTTTCCTTTCTCTGGGGTTCGTGATTCCTGAGCAAACCCCCAGGCCGGGGCTGTCTGAGTGCTGGGGTGGGGGCAGGGGTGACTGGTTAAAAGACCATCAGCAGCAGTGCTGTGAAACTGAAGTACTCACTGAAATACTCGCTGTGCTGATTGATGCTTCTGGGAAGGGCAGGAGATTCCCCTGCTGCAGCCCTGGCACTTTCTGGTAAGCCAGCAGCTCCAGCACAGCCCTGAGCCCAGCTCAGCCATGGGAGCAGGGGTGGCAGCTTTTTGGTTTATTTCAGCTCTGGTTATGGAGCTGAGTTCCTACTCTTTCTCTCCGTTTTGGTGTAAAAGCCCTGCACAGCTCCAGCCTCTGCTGGGAGGCGACAGGCAGGGTCACTGTGTGAGAGGGGTGGGTGGCTCAGTGCAGCACCCACACGAGCATGGGGCGAGCCCTGGGGCAGGTGCTCAGGCCACGGGGCGCAGCGACACTCACCCGTCTCGACGTTGAAGGCGAGTTTGTCCACCCCCTCCTCGTAGCCCCTGCCCGAGAAGCGCAGGGTGATGCTGAAGGGCTGCCCCCGGCGCACCACCAGCTGCTCGCGGCCCATCTCCACCGTGCGGTGCTCCCGGCTGTTGCGCTCGCACTGCAGGTCCCATGACTCCACCACCAGATCTGTAAAGGCACCAGTGTGTACAGCTCTCCTCGGCGCTGGGATGCAGATGTGCCCTGCTGCTGGAAGGGATTGCTATTGCCCCCGAGGCTTTTGGACCCTGGAGCTGGGCTTTGGCATCTCTTTCCCCCAAGCAGCCCTGTCCTCCCTCCCCCGGTGTGCCAGCACAGCGCTGGGTGCTGAGCCCTGAGCATCCCTCCTGGGTGGCTCTGCAGGCTGGGGCATTGTGGGCTGGGACCCTGCTGGGGTGTGGGCAGGGGTCCTGCAGCCAGCTGAGTGCTGCCCTCCCGACTGAGCTCTGTGCCCTGTTTCTTGGGCTGTGGTGCGCTCTGTGGTACTGTGACAGAGGATGGGCACTGGGTGCTGCCAGAGCCACATCAGGTCCACAGCTCACGGCATCCAGTGCTGGAGCAAAGCTGGGGGCTCATCTCCACTTTCTGGGAGGTGTGGGACCTGTCAGATGGGGTTTGCTGTCTGTGTGCCCCCACCCCGAACCGGTACCCCTGAGCCCAGAGTGTGAGGGCTGGTTCTGTGCCCCAGCCAGTCCCAGGGCAGCTCTCTGGGCAGCTTTAACGCTCTGCTGGCAAATCGGAGCGACGGACTGTAAACTCCATGACAAAGAGTGTCTGGTTGCCCGGCCCGGGGCGCTCTGCTCTGCTCTGCTCTGCCTCCAGCCCAGCCGCTGATGCAGGCAGGCTGCGTGCCCGAGCAGCCGGCGGCCACGTCCAGCGCCCCAGGCTGGAGCGATGCGATGCCGTTCCTCCCCTCAAGGCCGGTGACCCCTGAATGCTCTGCTGGCGGGCGCGTTCCTCACCAGAATAAGCAGAAGTGTTTAGTGCTTAGAGTGAGCTCAGCGCCAGCCCGGGGCTGGGGCCGCTTGCGAGGGGTTGTGAGGGGTGATGCTCTGCTCGCTGCCCTTGTGCCACAGCTCTCCCTGGCTCTGCCCGTCCCGGTGCCTGTGTGCCAGCAGTGGTGGTCACCGAGCTTGAGCTGGTGCCAGGTGTAAATATCTGACTCTGAGCTTGTTGTTCCCAGATGTTGTTCCAATTTAGGAACCCCCACTCCTGGCTCTCCAGGTGTGGAGATACCCCTGTGGGCATCCGGGGGTCAGGCTCATCACCTGTTCCTCTTCCTGCACAGAGCTGCTGCAGACAGCTGGGACTGTCCATAAATAAGGTGCAAGGTCCCCCCAGCCAGTCCATAAGGACGCTGGAGCAGGGACAGAGCACGGGAAGGACCTTGCTGACACTGAACCTGACTTGTTGCGAATAAGCGTGTTAAGAGAGCAGGACCGGGGCCTCTCCTTGTCCCTGTCACCCAGGGCTACCATCCTCATGGGATTCACCAGAAAGGGGGCTGTGGCATTGCTGGGGCATACAGATGCTAGTGGGATCCCAGACATGGCTGTGCGGGAGGATGGGCTGCCTGGGCTGTGGCAGCTCAGCTTTGTGATGGGACCTGGCAGTGCCTGTGCCAGCACTCCATCCCAGGGACCCGCGCTGGGATCGCTGCTGCAGTGCTGGAGCCCAGTGAGCCGGGACAGCTCAGGGGCAGAGCGATGCCATGTCACCCAGAGGGCTGTGTGCCCATTGCTATTGCACAGTCCTGTTTCCTGGGACTTTGGAGACAGGTCTCTTGGGAGGTGGGGGCTGGTTTTGCCCTCTCATATGAGTCCGAAAAGCCACCCGTAAGGAGCCATTTCTGAAGGCCAGCAGCAGTCCTTCTGGGTGAGCCTCCAGAAATCCTCCTTAAACCAGCGTGGGACGTGGGCACATGTTCATAGTCCAGCTGTCAACGCTCCTCTCCAAGAGCACTTAAAGCTTTAAATAGCACCAAACTTGATTCTGCAAATACTGGTGTGGCTCCAGCCAGCGGAGAGCCCTGGCGCTGGGCAGGGAGGGACGGAGTAGACCCTGCACAAACTCACTCTTCCCTTGTCGCTACTTACCTCTGGCTTAGTCTTTCCCACTCCCTACCGCCCTTTGCTTTGGGGGAGAGTCCATGGAGGTGGCTCCTGCACCAGCTCACCATGCCCGAAGGTGCCACCAAGTCCCGGCTGCCGGCGTGGCGGTGGGGACCCTGGGAGCAGCATTCCCCGTGCTCCAGAAACCCGGGATAGCGGTGGGAAGGGATCATCCTGTGGTCTTACCCTCGGCCATGGTGTCCCGCGGTGCCGGTCCGGTGGAGCTGCCCCCGAGCGCCGCCCGCCCGGCCCCGCCGCTCGCTGCGTTTATAGCGGCGCCGCGCACACCCCCGCGCTCGGGTGGCGGGGGGCAGAGCGGGAACACGGCTTCCAGGAAACGGCGTGGGCTCGGTCCCACCTAGTTAAACCAACTCAGAGAAAAAAAGAAAAGGAAAAAGCAAAAGCCGCCCCGGGAGGGGGGAGGGGGGGGTCAGCGCCCGCCCAGAAACCCCGGGGGCGGCCCCTGTCCCCGCCCGCCCTGCGCAGCCCCCTCGTCGCCGGCCCCCGGAGCCTCCCCCCGGGAGATGCTGCCGCTTCGAGGAGGGAAAACGAGAAGAAAAAATACTCAGGGAATGGGAGGGGAGGGGAGAGGGGCCGTGCGGTTCCCCCCGAGGTGCCAGGAGCGTGGCGAATGTTTTCTCCTTATAAAGTTTCCTTCCCCCGTGCCTTATCTCCGTACCCGGCCGTCGCTGGCAGGGAGCAGGCTGCTCTGGATTGCAGCTGCCAGACCCCCTTCCCGTAAACGCATCCCTGAAACGGAACGGCTGAAGGGAAAAGCTGCTGGAAACTTTACTCTTCGGAGGAAAACGTGATGGAAAGTTTGCTGTCAGCTCCGGGGCAGCGTGGGGAGGTGTGTGGGGAGCAGGTGATGTAGGAAAAATAGGGGTTAAGACTGGACAAAGCACACGCTGCTGTGGGTGTCTCCAGGACGGGGCATCTCAATGGACCAAGCGATGGGGGTGTAGGAAATGTTCTGATCTCTCAAGAGACTGTTTAGAAAAGCAGGACCCTTCAAGGTCTCCCTTCCTTACCGTGGCTGTGTGTAAAATATATAGCATCAAGAAATAGTGTAAACAGCGATGTGACCTTCTGCAGCTGCACAGGGGGTTTGGTACAGGCGGCGTCACAGTGACGCCTGAGCACGCCAAGAGCTCGGGAGAAGCCTGGGGTGGTGGGCTGGCCCTGGTCCCACCGCGGGGGGCACACAGCTGACTGTGCAGCAGTGCTGCCCTATGTGGCGGAGGGGCCCTGGAGGGGCAGCATCCCCTTCGCTGTAACCCGGGGAGGGGAGAGCCATCTCTTTCATCACCAGCTGTGAGGGGGGTTAAAGCCTGTGCAGCAAATCCTGGCTGAGGGAAAGCTGGGGACAGCTGGTGGTGGGGACAGCCATCCCTGCGCCGCCCCAGCGCGGGTGTGCAGGTGGCAGAGGGGGTGAACTTTCGCCGAGCACGATGCTGGTGTCAGCATTGCTCTTCTCACCCCTGCAGCAGCTAACCCGGAGCAGCGCCTGCCTCAGCGCAGGGTGTGCCGTGCAGGTACTGCCTGTGGGTGCTGCCCCCTCAGTGTACCCCTGCCACACTGAGCTTTCCTTGCTCAGACTCAGGAGGAGCCTCTGAAAACATCGCCCCCTCCTCCTCCCAGACCCCTTGGTGTCGGCAGCGTGGGCAGAGCTGGGTTGAGCTGTTCTCCTGGTACAGGGAGGGCTGGCTGGGAGCGGGGGTCCAGGGGGCTGCCTGACTCTCTGGGATCAGGGATGCCCTGCCAAGGCATCATCTCCCCTGCCAAGCTGCTGCAGGGCCAGGGCTGAGGAAGGGCTGGCGTCAGTGGGAGCCCACAGTCCCGCCGGCAGACATCTCTGCCTGCCCGGGTCTGGCCCCGCTCCCAGGGCACCTTCCTGGGCACAGATGCCACAGCATCAGCAGTGACATGTGCCCGTGTGTCTGGTCTCATGCTGGTGAGCGCAGGGTCTGGCTCTGCCTGTACAAGCCTGCTTGTTCCTCCTTTGCCCTGCGTGAACTTTGGATGCACTCAGCAGGCTGAGGTCCCGCGCTGGGGATGTGTTTAATTTGCTCTGGGTGATGTGTGACAAACAGCCCGTCATGGCATTGTGTGCTGCAGAGCAATCAGAAACAGGCTGCTCCTGCTCAGCACCCAAGGGCCAGCGCTTTGTTGGTGTGTTTGGGGTGCACAGGGCCAGGCAAGCTGGGGTGCCTGGTGCTGCTCAGGCTGTAGGGACTGGTTTCTGTCTGGTTTTCTGGCCAAGCACAGAGCGGGAACCACAGACAGTGTCTGTCCATCCTCTGGCACCTCTGTTAGATGTGGCACGAGCTGAGTGTCTGTCTGTTCCCCAGGGCTCTCTGGAGAGCCTCAGGCTTGGTCCCAGCATCTCAGGGAGAGGAAACCTCCCTTATTTCCACCTTTAGCACCCACTTCACTCACCACAATGTATCACAGAGGTATCTGTCTGCCCAGGCACTGGAAAATGCTGCACATGGAAGCCCAACCACAGTGCTGGCCTTGCTTTTACTCTCCTTGGTAAGACAAGGTTGCATTAAGAGAGCGTTTGAGCTGCTGGATGCCTAAAATAACTCATTTGCTCAAGGTGTTCAGCAGAGGATTGCAGCTTCCCCTGCACCCACCCTGGTCTTGGAGCTGCTTCAAAGCACGCTGGTTTCTTGCCTTCCCAGCCCCGCACAGGCTGAGGCTCTGTTTGCTTTCCTGGGTGTGTGCTGGGCAGGCTGGCAGCCCCCGGCTGCGCCCGCACATCCTGACTCAGTCTCTTGTGCAGGCAGATAAACAAGCTCTGAAAGGGACAGTGTCTTCCTCTGAGTCGCTCCGTTAGGCTGTCAACTGACTTCTAAGGGATCTGCCCGTTTCCCCGCCTCGCCTCCTGCCCCTGGGGCATCCCCCAAAGCGTGGCCCTTGGCAGAACTGGGAGCTGCTGCTTCCTTGCAGCCCCCCAAAGCCTGGGAGGCAGAAACCTGTCTGCTCCTCACCTTGCACGGCGATCCCGGCAGCCGGAGATCCTTGGCGGGGAGCCCGGCATCGTCCGGTCCCTGCCCCAGGTTTTGTGCTGGGGTGGTGGGTCCGGAAAGGGGGTGGCAGGGCTGGGACACAGCTTCAGGAAAAGGTTAAAGGGTGAGAAAATGTTTTATGTTCGTGATGACGGGGCTGGCAGGGAGCATTTGTGGGTGACCGTAGGGATCCTGGCACGTAGGATGCTGCAGTGACCCCTCACGTGCCGGAGCGGAGCTGAGCTCTGACCTGTGAGCATGGAAAAACACTTCAGAAGCCAGGGGAAAAGTCTCTAACTGCTCTTATCTGGTAGGGACGGAGCTGAGGGCTGGGCAGCAATGGCAGACAGGACCCATAAGGTCATCATGGCCTGAGGCTGGGGAAGCTGGGGTCGGTAACTGCGGCACGGGCAGGGGCAGGAGCTGGCTCTGTGTTTCGGGGCTTTTGGTCACTGTGGGCAGCTCTGGTGCTGGGCCAGTGGTTGAGCAAGACAGGCTCGGTGCTGTGCTGGGGCTCCCATGGCAGCAAGGCTTCGGGAGCTGGCCCAAAGGGGCTGCTGTTGTTCCTGGCCACAGGCAGTGCCGTTGGGGCAGGAGAAGGCTATTGCCTGCCAGGCAGCACAGCGCAGAGAATGCGCAGCCTTTCCTTTGGGAGAAGCGGCTTTTCCAAGGAAAAGTGGATTGTTTTTTTTGTCTGGCCCCACAGCTAGGTCCAGGGAGCCCAGTGTGCTCCAGTGCTGGGGTGGCCAGCAGACCTGCTCTCATGGGCTTGAAATGTCTTCTACTCACAAGGCAGGAGGAGGGATGTGCTGGCAGCATCTGATGTGGTGCTGGGCTCTGGATACAGCTCTTGGCACACACTGGGCCAGAGGCTGTTAGCAAGAGGTGCAGAGCACTGACCCGGCATCGCCTGTGGAGGGGCAAGCCAGCCAGCTGATAACCAGCCTCTCTGGAAAGCCCTGGGACAAGGCTCTCCAACCTGCTTCCAAAGGGGGGCTGAGGAGGAATTCGTTATGTCACCATCTTTATTCTTAGGCCAAGTCTGTGTTTTCATTTAACAGAATGGGGAAACACAAACCTTTCACGTGGCTCTTGACTTATGTGGTCACTGAGCTCGGGGAGGGGGCGGGCAGGAGGGCTGCAGCAGCGTTCCCCTGCTGTGCTGCCCTTTGGGAGGGGGCTTCCCTGGCAGGGCAGGGCTCCCCCAGGATGGGGCAGCCCCTTCCTGCTGCCCAGGAGCAGTGGGACCTGCAGGTGGGCAGCAGCAGTGTGTGCAGGGGTGATCTGCTCTCCGGCCCTGACCAGCCTGTCTGAGGAACAACCCTGGCCAGGCCCTCGGAAAGGCTGGATGGGGCCGGAGAGCGGATCACCAGCGGGAGGGGGGACATGAGTCCACTGCTGGGGCAGCCCTGAGCCTTGGACACAGTGTTGTGCAACCTGAGCTGGCTGAACCTGGCAGGAGCTGAATTCCTGTCTCCCGGTGTCATTTCCCAGCAGCATGCTGGAAATCCCCCAGCCCTCCAGCCCTCAGGGCGCCGGTTCCCTCAGGTGCCTCTCCCCTGTAATCCTCCTCTGTCCTCATTGCACACAGGCTCTGAGGGGGTCTGTGGAAGGAAACCAGGTGCTTGCACGCTCTGGTCGTGGCTCTGGTGTGCAGCGTGCCTGGGTTCCTCCGGGCATTCGTGTCCGGCCGCCGTGCCTGAAGCTGTGTGATTCCCAGGAGAGGCACGTGAACAGTGTGCTTCCCCATGCAGGGGACTGCCCGAGGTTCCCAGGGTGAGTGTCCATGGGCTGCTGGGCGAGAACACTCGCGTTTTCCCACAGATCCTCAGGACGGGGCCCAGCTGGGATGCTGGGAGGCAGCTGGGCTGGCCTTGCCCAGGCTGCTCAGACCAGACCAGAGGGATGTTTGGCCCTCAGAGTTCAACCCTTTGGTGTTACCTTTCACCTTTCCTGTTCTCCTTCAGAGTTGCTTCTTTCTTTGTTTTTAACTTTTCTATGGCCACCCCACAGCACCAGCCACCTCCCCTGGCTGATGGGCCAGACCCGAGTCGGCTCTGTTGGAGCAGGAGCTGCTCAGGGACACCTCTGCCTGCTGCTGCCAAACCCCTTGGGAAGCCAAGGATGGTGCTGCATGGCTTTGTGTTCCAGTTCATCTTCGCTGTACATTAAGGGCTCTCTCAGTGCTCACCTGGTGAAACCAGACCCAGTTTGACCCCCCCAGAGGACAGATCCAGGCACGACCGTGTTTCCGCTGCAGCATGGGCCAAGTTCCCGTTCTGTGCTTCAAATGCCAGAGGGGGTTGTAATAGGGAAGGGCCTGCGGCAGCTGGGCTAGCACCAGAACTGCCGGGGGTCCCATCTGGGGGGGTTGTGTTGTCCCACTTGTGGTTGTCCCTGAGCCTTTGCCTTGCCAGCCATCGCCCTCACCTTCTTCCTTGCCCTCAGAACGAAGGCACAGCTGCAGCTCTGCCCGTTCCTTCGTTCCTCTTCCCCTGTCCTGCTGCGGTTGATAACTCAGTGACCCTCCTGCCCTCACAGTCCACAGGGCAGGGCCTGACAGGAATCGGGCCGGGAGGAGGAAGAGGCAGAGGAAGAGTGCAGTTGCTGACCTCAGCCAGAGCTCTCTGCTCAGTGTGGACCCGGGGCACGGAGGGCAGTCCCCTCCCACAGCCGGCATCCTTGCCTGACCCACGGCTGATCTCTGTTTCCAGACTGGCTTTGTTTTCTTGCACATCTAACATTTCCCACCTTGTTTCCTTTGGAAACAAGGATTTCCCCAGTCTTTGTGGGCGCTCCTGGCCACGGGCTGGGCTGGCCACGGTGCCCCGGCACTGCCAGACCCCTGCTAGCTTGGCCTTACTGGACAACCCCCCCACCAGTCCATGACAGATGATTTTGCCATTTCATGGGTGGGAAGGAGACTTTGATTAACTCCTGCACTTGCCTTTCTGGAAAAGGTTACGGCTTAATTGGTCGGCCCTGGAGTCAAATCGCGTGCTGAAGGATCAGCACAGATAAGAACAATTTTTGCAGAATATTGCAAAAACACGTTTTGGTAGGAGGTATCCAGCTGTGCCCACCCAGATGTGGGGGCTGAGGGCAGCTGAGAGCACAGGGCTCCTCCAAAGGAAACTATTCACCCTCCAGCGAGAGGCCGGATATTCTCCCTTCTGTTATCAGTTAATCTCAGGATTTGCAAAGAGACTTTTTTTTTTTCCCTTTCTTTTGGAAAAAGAAAAACAACAGGAAAGCCATTGTTTGCTTTGATCAGAAGGATCTGAGTTCCATCTGTTTTGGAAGAGGATTCTGATTCTCTATGGGAAGCGCTACTGCCCCCCCCCCCAACCTAAAAACTAGTATTTACCAAGTCCCAACCTTTTCCTAGCCCGGGCAGGCAGTGGAGGAGGGAGCAGGTGGCTCTTTCCACCAAGGCAGAGGAGAACAGACTGATGGCAGCACCTTCCCACCCCAGGGGTGCTCTGAGCACTGGCCCAGCTCAGAGGTCCCTGCCAGCCTGGGGATGCCCCGTTCCCCAGGGACCCGGCAGTGTGCCTGCCCAGGTGCTCTGAGCACTGCAGAGGTGAAGCATTTATTATTCATGTCAGTAATTATTTCTTCCCTGATTCTCCCCAGCAATTTATTGAGGAATTAGGATGTTAATATGAGGAATCTCCAAATCACGCTGCAGACATCCCTATTACTACTGCTGTTGCTCAAAAATGGTAAGTTAGAAAATGTCCCCAACTCCCTGTGCGTGTGTCCCAGCCCTGGCTCGACAGCATCAGACCCCCATCTCAACACGCAGCCAAAGAGGGGCTCAGCATGGCCCTGGGCACCGATCCTGCTGTGGGACTGGTGCCTCTCGGTCTCTGTCTCCACTCTTCCAGCATTTTCTTTGCCTGAGTGTATTTTTTACACCTCACATCCAGGTTCTCCTGGATCTTTCTCCAGTTCCTCACGGCCTTTGGGGCAGCCTGTCCCCTCCCAGCCCGTCTTGGAGCTGAGACCCGGCTGTCATGGTCAGAGCGAGGTCTCGGTCTGCAGAGCCTGGCAGCCTGCTGGGATGGGGTGAGGGGCTGCTCCCCTGCACAGCCTGCATCCCGGTGCCAGAGTCTCTCCAGGCAAGGTCAGGGGGTGCTGTGACACAGACTCTGGCTTTGCTCCGTGTGTGATGATGCTGAAGAACAGCAGCACTGACCTGAGGGCTTTTTCAAAGGGCTCCTGGGAAACTGGCTACTTAAACACCAGCAAAATGCATGGAAAATGGTGAGCACCTTTTTCATCTCAATGTGGAAGCTAAACTAGCTGTTGCTTGCCCCAGTTATGTAAAGAGGCAGCTTCCCAGCATAGGGCTGGGAAGCCCAAGGCTGGGTCCCCACCACTTCCACCCTTCAGGGATTTGGGTCATTTCAGCCTCTGACCTCGTATCGCCCCTGGAAGTGGGCAGGAGAACAGCAAAGCTGGGGCTGCTGGGGCACTGGAGGCGTTATTCCTATAAACAAGCAAAGCACTTTGGAATCGATATGGAGTTTTACTCACAGCCACTAGAGAGATTTCATCTCTTGAATGATGTGATGGGATAAGCGAGATCCCAGCCTGGCTGCCGCACCGTGTACCAGCAGCTGAGCTGAACAGCTCCCAGAATTAATTAGAATAATCAATCCCAAAAATGACAAAAGTATTGATTAGCATTTTTGTCTCCTCACAGCCTGGCAGTGCTGTGGCTCTGGAAGCATTGCAGGGCGATAAAAAGCAGCCTCAACTGGGGATGGGAGGTGCTTACCTGGTGACAGCATAGCAGCCAGGGGTTCACGTGCAGGGATGGCATCACCCCAACGCTTCCATGCAGTACTGTTTCACTCACAGTATTCTCATTCCTCTTCCCTGCTCTCGTTCAGTTTACACAGTGGTTCCTTGTCAATACCTGGATGTTTACTGCTTTCCTGGGCTTGGTGAGAAAGCAGGAGCAGCAGGGAGGGGACACTGCACCCATCAACGCAGGCAGCTGCCTGGGCTTTGGGCAGCTTGGCCCCAGATGTCCCTGCCGGCCCTTGCTGGGTATGGAGCTGCCTTGTTGTGCCATGGGACATCCCTGCCCAGGAGCTGGCATGCCTCTGGCAGCAGTGGTGGGAGCCATGCTCACCACCAGCACATGGTCTGCCTTTCCTCAGGGACGTAACATGGACAGTGTGTCCAGCCCGTCAAGGCACCAGGCACAAGCCTTGGGTGGGATGTGAGAGCTGTGCTGGCCGTGTGTCGGTAACAGGGACCACCAGAGCTTCTGTGAAGTGCCAGGAGGAGATCAGCATCCAAAGAGGATGCTGCAGAGGCGAGTGTGTAACGGGCTGATACAACAAATCAGCTCTCAATAGAGCAGAAAATTGAGTGAGGGAACTGCTGGGCTGGGCTTTAAATGCTTTCAGAGGTAGAGGGGATTTTTTGCTCTTGTGATGGGGGCACCATCCAGGCTGGGATGGCTTTTGCCAGCTGCGTGCAGGGGGCTGGGGAGCAGGCACGCTCGGCTGGCTGGTGTGGGGACAGTGGGCTCTGGGTGGCTCACAAGAACGTTGGGGCAGGGGGAGGCACGTCTGTCTGCTCCTTCTCCAGATTTATGCACCACCTCATCTCTGCAGCACGGGGTTTTCTGAAGCCCTTCAAACTCTGTGCAGGGCTGGACAGTTGGGCATGGGCAGCTATTGTTATGTGAAGAATTGAGTGGCCTGGCTGGGGTGACCTCGGTGACACTCAGGACGTGGCTTAGATGGAGAATGCAGCAAAGCTGGCTGGGTTCACCCAGGATGGAACATCCAAACGTGGGTTCACCCAGGATGGATCATCCAAACGTCCCCCAGCATCTCCCCACAGTCATTACTTTTAAGCCAGAAGGACTTGGGTAGGCCTCTGCTAGCAGGACCTCAGTGAAGTGGGGCTAGAAGTGCTGCTTGGGAAGTTGCTGTCTGAGCTGGTGAGGATGGAGTTTGAAAGAACTGAAAGAGCAGACAGTGGTCAGGACTGGGAGCTGAAGGGCCGGGCGGGAGGTCCCAGGGCTGTGCTGGGGGAGCAGCCTGGGGTCCGTCTTCATTACCACTGCCATTAATGACTGGGGCAGGAGGAACGTGGCCTTTGGAGAGGTCAGTGGGGTTTGGCTTGGGGATTTGGCAAAAACAAGGCTGAGAGGGGTGTGAGTGATGCTCACAAACACTGGGATGGGCAAGTGCCCTTTGCTGAGGCACAGCATCGTGCGGGGCCGTGAGGCATGACCACGCCGTGGCTGGGAGGAGGAGGAGGAGGGGGAGGAGGCTGTTTTTCTGGAGTGGCCTCTGTGTGAGATATTGCTTTTTCTATGATGTCTCTTGCTTAGCTCATGATGCCACTGCCCGGGGTGGCGGGCGGTGCAGCACCCTGGCCCGGACAGCCCGTCCCCTGCCTGGTTTCGCCTACTCCCGGGTGCCCAAACGGGCGGTGCGGCTCGGTGGGACGCGCCCGTGGGGATGGGATATCTGGGGACCCCAGGCTGTTTCGGACAGCAGACTGCAGGGTTGCACCCAGCTCAGCTGGATCCCCGAAGCTTGGGACAACGCGTTCCCAGCAAGCCAGGTGGCTGGGCAGGGTGACACCACCCGCACCCGTGTACCACAGA
The DNA here is from genome assembly GCA_020800305.1 of Porphyrio hochstetteri. Taxonomy (NCBI): domain Eukaryota; kingdom Metazoa; phylum Chordata; class Aves; order Gruiformes; family Rallidae; genus Porphyrio; species Porphyrio hochstetteri. Next base: position 16,993,290 of record CM036921.1, on the reverse strand, counting down.
GGGGACAGGAGGGGAGTGAGAGCTGGAGGCAGAGGCAGTTCAGCCCAAAGGAACAGGGAGAGACTCATCCTGTGGATGGCTCATCCTGCTGGGCAGGGCACAACAGGGATGAGCCTGAGAGGTTTGAGCAGGGCCATCCTGCCAGTAGCAAGATGCTGGTGGTGGGCAGGAGAGCCAGGCTGTGACCATGGCCCGTCATGGGGCAGGGGGGGCTTTGTGGTGGCACCGGCTGCCCGTCGGCACTGGGCTGGGGCAGTGCCGGGGAGCCCCGGTGAGCAGGCTGGCACCTGGCTCTTGGCAGGACGTGGCTTTTCATTCTGCTCAACAAGGACCATGCAGGCTCTTCTCTTCAGGTTTATTAATAACGTTAATCCCATGTTAAGGAGTGCACACCGGCGATGTGTCTGCTGCTCGGCCAGGGCAGCGGCAGTGCAGGGGGTGGTACAGTTGCCTGGCAGAGTGGGGAGCACAGCAGGGCTGGCAAGCAGAAATGCCTGGGCACAGGTCTGCTCTCCCGTGGGATGTTCTGAGCGTGGCTACTGACTGCAGGGACCCCTCACTGCTGCCCTGGAGCACACCTGGCACTTCACAGGGCTGGGTGTACTTTAGTCAGGGATTGCAACACACCTAGTAGACTATTAATGAAACTCGTGAGGCTGCTGATGGGGTTACTGCTGTTCCATGGTGGGGCGGGTGCTAAGTATGGGGAGTTGAAGTACTCTAGGACAGAGGGTTGGGCACTGGGTGCCAGCGTCCCACCTCTGAACATGGGGCATCCCATCCAGTTGGTGATCAGACTTGCACGCTGGAGAGAAATGGCCCCAGCTGGAAGGCACTGGCTTTACTTGGCATGTGCTTTAGCTGGAGTCTCTGTGTGGTGGTTCTCCAGATAAACAATCTGAGGGAGCTTTTCAGAGGGGGAAGGTGTTCTGGGACTCTGGAGGTCCTGGGACAAAGCCAAGCTCACTGCTGGGGCTTCTTCAATGGAGTTCTGTGAATCCGAGTCTTCAGAGGAGAAACTGCTCTGGCTGGAAACCTGGAAGTACTGGGTGGCTTCTGCCCACTTATCTGCAGGCAGACCATGCGTGCTGGGGGCTGATGCAGTCCCGTGGGGCGCAGTGGTGGGGCACGGTGGGTCAGCACCTGAAAAACGCACCCGGAGAGGCAGGGTGAAGGAATGCTTCTGAAGGGGCTGGCTGCGCTCCTGGGCGAGGTGTCCTGCAGCCCCCTGGCAGGCTCCACTCTTGGGTTTTGGGAAGGAGGAGGTATCAGCTGAGACGTGGCGGTGAAAGGCACGGTCGCCCTGCCGGCAGCGGGGCTGGGGGGAGCCCGGCGCTGGGTAGGTGGCCTGGCTCGGCTTGGCACCCGGTGCAGGGCTGGGAACCCTGCCAGCCTGGGGCTGTCCTGGTCCCTGGTTGCTGGGCTCAGGGCTGGCGGTTGCTCTGCAGACTGGGGCTTCCTTGCAAGGGGCTGCAGACCCCGAGCTGGGGGAGCTGAAGGCATCTCCCTGCCCGTTGGTTTGTGCTCCCCAGGTCTCCTGAAGCTCTGCCAGCATCTCCTCCAGGATCTGCCGGCTCTCCTGGTACTTGTGCTGTGCCTCGGTCCAAGCTGCCAGCTTTTGGCTGCTCTGCATCCTGCACACCTGAGCCTTCATCTCTTGCAGCTTCTCCAGGGCGAACTCCACCGACAGCTTCTGGAAGGAGGTCTGCAGGCACTGCAGCGCCTGGCCCTCCCCACGCTTCACCTGGCCCGAGCGCTGCCTGCAGTCCAGCTGCAGCCCCGTGATCTAGAAGAGGCAAGAGCAGCTGTTTTCATGGCTGCCCAGCTGCCACCCGGCCCTGCAAGAGGACAGCCCGTGCACCCACCTTGCTGGAGAACCAGCCCAGCTCCCGCAGCAGCTCCCGCTCGGCCTGTCGCCGCTCCACCTGCCTGTGGAAGCTCGTGAGCTTCGTCCGGAAAAGGGCTGCAGCTGCCTGGAAGGGATCTGCCTCTGGGAAAGCCACGTCTGGCACCTCAGCCGCCTCCTGACACAGTGCCAGGCCGTGCCGGTACTGAGCCTGCGGGGACAGCAGGAAGGACACAAGCTCCACGCTCGGGGGGCAGCGCTGACCCGCTGTGCCAGGACGTGTGCAGGGTGAGGCTCTCTGCAGGTCAGCTCTTGGCATCCCTACCAAAGCTCTATGGGAAGTGTTTCTGGGCAAGTGAGCGGAAACGAGGAGAATGGGAATTCTCCGGATCTCTGCTCCATCCCAGTTTGGCTCAAAATGCATCGTCCTGTCCTGACAGCTTTCAGCTTGCCTTGTCCTCCCTGTGTTGCCTGTAATCAAGGGGCCTCCAGATCTAGGGGCTTGGGAGGAACAAACCCTTGTCACCATGCTACGTGATGTCTGATGGATGGCCCTGCGCGAGGAAGGGGGCTGTGAAGGACAGAGCACAGGAGGGCTTGGAACAGCACACCAAGGAGCAGCACAACCACCCTCAGATGGGAGCAAGGCTGCCCTAAGACCCTGGCAAAGCTGGGCTCAAAACCTGGAGCTTGGGACAGCCAGTTCTGCCCAGAAGTTTCACTCCAAGCCTGGGGGAACCTGGGCTGATGGTTTCCAGCTTTGTAATGACATCTGAACATTTCTAATTGGGCATTTTTGGTTTGTGCCAAGGACCAGGCAGGGGCTGGAGCCACCTCACAGTGCCACTGGCAGCCGTACCCAGGGGATGAATGTTAGAGAAAACCCTCTCCAAACGTACTGTTGCCTGGATGAAGAACTCGTTAAACCGCTCAGCAGAGCCCTGGAAGCTGTCGGGACTCGACTCCTCAGCACCCATCTCCCGCAGCCGTGCCGCTGCCTCCCCGTCCAGCCAGTGGCCCAGCTGCAAGAGAAAGTGGGGCCACGGTCAGGCAGGACTGGGCATCGGCAGCAGCGCTTCCGTGGCACCTCCCTTTCCTTCCCCGACTGGGCAGCCCAGCCCAGGCATGGTTATGCAGTCGAGTCTCCTCGCCATTAACATCAAAGCCCAGGCAATCCTGTTATTCTCTGTGCTTCCTTCATCACCCAGACCCAAGGAAACATGCCCAAAATGCTCAGCCGTGGGAATACCACAGAGGACAACTTCACCTTGTCGCAGCCAGAGCAGCACCCAGGGACACCCAGCTCACCTTGCTGAACTTGGCCTCGAGGTCCCGGACTTTTCGGAGGAACTCCAGGCGCTCCAGGCAGCTGTTGGACTGGGACACCAGGTCGTGAAGCTCTCCCTCCAGCTGGCTGTAGAGCCCCTCTGCCGACTCCAGGCTGGTCCTGGTGGTTGGAAGGAGAGGGACCGTCAGCTCCTGGTGCTGCTGGGTGAGCTGCCAGCTGCTCCTGAGGACACCGGCCATGGCACATCTCCGGCAGCAGGAGCCTCTGGATGGGGCAGCTCCCCATGAGCAGGAGCTGGTGTGCAGCCACACAGGCAACTGGCAGCCAAGGAAGCAGATGGGCAGCAACTCAGCACGTGTGGCTGGCGAGAGCCTGGCGGATGCCCAGGTCAGGAGCTGACCATGAGACTTCATCCCCACCCACCTTGTGCATCCTCAGAGCCCACCTGGGACACGCTGGCATCCCCCATGGGGGCACTCCCTGGGGTGCAGCAGGCTGCAGCAGAGCACCCCAGCCCAACACATAGCCTGGCACCTCCCACAGAGCGAACTGGATGTCAGGGAACACAGCACGGCAAAGCGTTGGCTCTCAGTGTGCCCCGGCCCTGGGAGCAAAAGGGAGCGGTGGGCTTAGCACTGTCTGTATGCATGGACCACCAATGGACCACCAGCCAAGAGCAGGACTGCCAGACAAGTGTGGCACCACGAGACACGCTCAGCATCGGCCGAGGCGCAGCACCGCCGGACATGTGCGGCACCGCCGGGGCTTGGCCCCATCTAGTGGCTCTGCCTGAGACCAGCCCGCAGGGCTCGCTGCCAGATCCCGGGCCCAGGGAAGATCCTTCCAGGGATCTAGGCACCTTCCTCAGCTGGGAAATCCTGCAAAGGACTGTTTTGAGACCTGAGCCCCAGGCTTGGATCGAGTTTGCAGGGCAGGAGGGAGCATGGCACCAGCTCCAGGGCGTGCTGGAAAGAAGCCTGTGCTCACGGGGACCTGGGGAGGTGGCTCTGTTGGCCAACACAAGAGGCTGGAGGTCCCTGGCATTGGCACCGCTCTCCCAGTGAAGCCACCCCTTCCTACCTGACGCTGACAGAGGCTCGGAGCCGGGAAGCCTCCCTGCGCAGCCTGGCCAGCACGGCCCCCCCCTCGCGCTGCACTCGCACCAGCTGCGGGTCGCTCAGCACCCTCTGCATCAGCTCCTGGTGCTTCTCGATGCTCGTGGTCACGTCCTGTGCAGGCAGGGTCAGACAGGCATCTTACCTGGGGCCTCACCTGGCAGCTCCCAGGCCAGCACGAGACTGGCACCCAGGGCTGCACCCCAAAGGGTGAGCAAAGGGGGCAGCCCCATGGCCAGGAGCAGCTGGTCTGGGAGCGGCTGCACTGAGTTTTGGGGAACCTGGGCAGAATGTTGCTGTGTACCAGACTGCAGACGGGCTTGTTGGGAAGCCCTACAGCCTGCAGTGCCCCAGCCCACGTTACCTGTGTCCCTGCCAGTGTGTCAGCACTCCGCAGCTCCTGGATGCAGCTCTGCAGCAGCTCTGACGCCTGCCTGAGGCTGGCCGTGAAGGGATGCAGCTTCTGCAGGTGGGGGACACAGCGGGTCAGCGGCACTGGGGTGGCTGGGCAGGCAGCGGGGCAGGAGGGAAGCCTGCCCATGAGGAGGAGGAGCAGTGCCAGGCCAGAGCAGGGAATACTGTGAGGCACCAGGTTAAAGCTGAGGAAGAGGGGAGCATGGAGGTGGATGGGATGTTACAGGCAGGAGCAGTCCGAAGCAGGCAGGAGGGGGTTGCCCTCCTGTGCTCAGAGCTCTCCTTTTCCTTCCCCTCTCTTGACCTTTCCTGTGGCGTTTCCAGGGATGCTGTGAGACAGGGAAGCCGGGGTGGGGATGGAGGGGCACCACGGGGAGGTGAGGCAATGGCTAATGGTGTGATGACAGACACCTGGAAGAATTGAACCCACTCGCCGTGGCAGTAGGGGAAGGCGCCATCCAGCTCCTGTGTCAGCTGGGAGCTGTCGACGTAGCGGCCCAGAGCTTTCAGCGACGCCAGGGTCTCCACCTGCGGGGCACAGGGTCTGTGAGCACCACGGGACCGTGCCAGGTCCCTCCCCAGAAACATCCCCAGGGGAGCGTGGAGCAGGGGTCTTAACCCCCCCTGCCCTAAGCCCCCCCAGCCTTGCAGCAGCTCTGCTTGGAGCATCTCCCAGCGGCTCCGCAGCATCTGAATGCATGGGAGATCGCCAGGGCTGCAATAAACTGCCACGACAGCCAAGCTAGGTGATGGAGTTCATTAATATTTCATGTTACATTAATTAAACTGAGCAGCACTAAAAGGACAATAAACCCTTTCAAGTTTATATTTATTATCCCAGTGCCTGTGTCTAGCCACTGGAGCTAACTGGGAAAGCCCTGGGGCAGCTTTTGCCTGCCTGCTCAGCCTGGTGAGCCTGAGGGCTTCACCCTGCACCCAGCATGGGGGGACCTGCCCCAGCGTGGGGGGACCCCCAGCAAGTGCTGCTCAGTCCCAGTTTCATCAAGCAAGGGTCCGTGGACAGGAGGCTGCTTTCACCCTGGCTCTGCTCTTCCCATAGGAGACAACGCAGGGACACGAGGAGGGGACAGGGGACAGGCTCACCTGCACCCCAGGCAGTCTCTCACGGTGGGCAGCCAGCTCCTTCTCGGCCAGCAGCAGCACGGTGTGGATGCAGCCTGGTTGGACGCTCTGCAGGAGGCAGGGAAGAGTCACCACAGTAAACCCCACGGCGCAGCCCCCAGGTACCCATGGTGATGCCAGGGCTCGGTTGCCCCAGTCGGCTGAGGCTGGTGAGCTTGTTACAGAGGAGAAGGCTCCCAAGCTCGCTGGCATGGGAAAGGGGAACGGGTCACTCAGGACATAACCCATCCACCATCTCCCTGGCAGAATGGACCCACAGATGGAGCCTGGTGACAAAGCCCTTCACTCACACCAGCAATGCTTCTCCGGGCAGGAAGCACTGGGATCAGCACAGGGTTTAGCTGACAGGCTGCAGCCAAGCCCTGAGCAGGCAGAGGCACAGGGCACTGTGGTGGGGAGGAGCCCCCAGGACAGTGCTGGGCACTGCCATGGCACAGCCTTGGCACTGGCACAGAAACCCTGCTGGGATGAACTGACTGTCTCTGCAGAGCGACTTCCAGGTGAGCTCTGCGAGTGGGATGCTGAAGGAGCTGGGGGCACACAATGATGCTGGGTGATAGTGGGACCAGTGGAGGACCCCAGCACAGGGACAAGGACAAGGACAGATCCTGTGGGGCGGGGCTGGGCTGGGCAGGGACCTTCGGTGCCTCGTGGTTGGTGTTCAAGGAGCTGGAGAGATGCAAGTGCTGGGTGTGAGCTTGGTGTGGGGGGCTGGTGGAAATGGGGTGTCTGTGCCCTGTTGGGTGATGGCCTGTGCCACTGCAGATGTGCTCAGAAACTAGAGATTTCTCAGCAATCTGGGGGACAAAGTGGCAGTTGTTTAAGTGCCGCAGGACCTACGGGGTGTCAGGAGCTGGGACTGGCTGCTGTGGAGGGAGCAGCAGGAGATATGTGGGCGTTCTAGATCACTGCACTGTGATGGAGCCCCGGGCAGCCAAGAGCTGCTCAGTAAATCCACAGTGATGCTTAGGGGTAAAATCTGTGAGTGAGATAAAAACCACAGCCCTGGCACAGCAGTGCTGGTGGCTGGCCACCAGAGAAGCTGCTGCCAGCCAGGGAACTGCACAGCATGGCAGAGGGGAGGCTCTGAGGGAACCCCAACGGGTGGCAGCACTCACTCCTGGGCAGGGACCCCCCACTGGCATGCAGAGCCTGGCGTACCTGGACAGAGCGGAGCGCCGAGAACAGCACAGGAGAGGGTGGCTGCTTCCTGGCATCCACCACGACAGTCACCCCACCGTCCTTCGCTTCTTGCCTAGCAAGGGGGAGGAAAGCAGGAGGCAAATTATACTGGTTAGAAGCAGCACATGAAGTGGGGGTCCCTCTCCTCCAGCAGCACCCATCTGAAGCCCCCTCCATGGATCTGTGGTCCTGGGCAGCAGGCACCAGCAGCTGCAGGGAATTGCCTTGTCCCCATGGGACACCCCAGCAGAGGGATTTGCCAGACCTTCAATAACGTGTGCCTTCAGCAGAGGCACGGGACAGGGTCCTTGGGGCCAGCTGCAGGGGGACGGTGGACATGGTGGGGACCACACAGGATGTGCCCAAAGCAGCTTGTGTGGGATGCTGGGCATCCATCCTGCCTTGGCCTGGGGACTGCCTGGGACCCCCAAGCTGGGAAGCAACTACGGGGATCCTGGCAGATCCTCCTGGCCCTTACCTGGGGAGGGAGCAGAGGTAGAGGATGAGCCTCGCCAGCTGTGCAGCCGAGCACCAGGCAGCCCCCCAGGCACTGCCGCTGGTGGTCACCTGGAGGAGGGCTCTGCCCAGCCTGTCCGAGCTCCCTGCAGGCAAAAGGGCGAGTGACTGTTCCAGCAGCACACACCAGCCACAACCCCCAGCACTGAGCAACCCCCAGGGATCCACAGCCCCCACGGCTGCTCGCCAAGAGGGAATGGCTGCCAAGGGACACAGGAGCAGGCTCTGCCCCTGCTCAGCTCGAGGGGCTCGGCACCAGTTAGTACAATCTGGCTGTGATGGCACAGCAGCCATCCCGGTGCCACACTGGTGCCACTCGTGTAGCCATGCCTGGCCACTCCAGAGGGGCAGCCCAGGAGGGCACTCGGCACCAGCCCTGGAAATGCCATGGCTGAGCCTCTGGGGACGTTTTTCATGAAAAAAAAGATGTTTTTGTCACTGTTTTTCAGCTCTTAGGGAAAGGAAGAAGCCAAATGTTTAGTGTTTGGCAGCTAAAAGCTGAACGGCTTCACTGGTGAGGAATGGTGTGGGAGGGCTCGCTGCAGCTGGGAGCCGGGGCAGCTGCTCAGAGCAACTGCTTGGGGTTTATATTTGTAATTATATTGCCCAGCTGAAAGGAGATTTTTCCATTTGGGGGCTTTCTGGCCTCCAGCAAAGCCCTGGAATCTTCCTCCAGAAAACCCTCTCCAGCAGCACGGCATCGTCCCTCTGGAAGCCTCTCCCAGCGTCGCCCCGAGGGTCTCGCGGTGCCGGCGGTACCTGGCAGGCACACGATGCCCGAGTGCAGCAGCCCCGAGTGCAGGTCCTGCCAGGCCGGCGGCTCCCGGCCAGGGGTGCTGGGCACAGGGGGGCTGTTCTTGCAGCTGGTGCTTTGCAGGGACTGTTCCTCTGTCGACACAGTGGCTGCTGCATCCGTTCCTGCCCGTGGGGACAGAGGAGAGAGAAGCTGGTGATGGGCAACAAAGCAGAGAGATGTAAAAGCCACCGGGCAGGTGCCATGGCCCCACTCAGACCTTACCTTTCCCGGCTGGCTTCGCCCTGCCCATCCTGGGTGAGTAGATGACAGATATCTTCTTCCAGGTGCCTTCGTGCTGGCTGGTGGCTCTTTCATCCCCTGAGGTCACCCCAAGCCGTGGCCCCTTCAGGAAGGAGAATTTGTGGCTGGAGCCCATTGGGGCTGGGGGGAGCTGGGGGCTGCCCTGCTGCGCCGATGCCTCCGCCTGCACCCTGGGACTCGCTCGGCGGGGACGGTGGGTGAGGAGCTTGGGGCTGCTGGTCCCTCTCCCGTGCTGTGTGGGGGTCTCATGGAGGGTGGCAGGAGGCGGTTCAAGGCCAGGGCCATCTGGCTCCTCCAGGATGGCAGCCATCAGCCCAGGACCGAAGCTCACTGGGTTCTGCAGCGCAGCCAGGTAGGAGTCACGGTGGCGGCACCGTGGGCCATGTGGTCCTGGCTCCTGGCTCAGGTTCCACCCCAGGCATGGGGTGCAGGGACCCTCCTCTGCACCCCCACAGGTCCAGGTGTTTGTGCCCGGCCCCTCACTTGCCCAGGTAAGCATTGCCTTGGCCCTGGCCCCCACCGGCCCTGCCGGGCAGGCAGGTGGCAGGGACCTGGCCAGGCGACCCAGCTGCTCCTGGGACAGGTCCAGCAGGTCCACATACTCCCCCTCTAGGTTCTGGCTGATGATCTCGTAGAGGCTGGGCATGGCCAGCATGGCCGGCTTCTTCTGCAGCCCAGCCTGGTCCACCTTGATCAGTCCCAGGTACCTTCCCTGGCTCAGCTTCTGAGAGGTGACCTTGCAGCCCGGGATGGTGCCTGCAACATTGCCATAGGGTGATGTGCCATTGGGCATGGGTGTGCTGGGTGCTGCTGGCTCAGCTGTCGTTTCAGGAGAAGGGCTATGCTGGGTCCCCCCAGGCACACCATCAGCTGCAGCCTTGGGCTTGTCAATGAACTCCGGCGTGGCGATCTTGCTCCACGGCAGTGGGGTGATGCCATTCTCGGTGGCCACCAGGCAGGTGTGCAGGGGGGTCCTGGCCTGGTCACTGTTGATCTCCTCCAGCCACTCGTTGGTGAAGAGCAGTGCATAGGCGGCCTTGGGGATGGGGGTCTCCTCCACCGTGTGCAGGTCGCAGGAGAGGTGCTTGACGGTGATGCGTGCCGAGTGCTCCTCGCAGGGCTCTGCTTGCAGGTAGAAGTCCCCGGGGCGCAGCAGGAGGGGGTTGAGCGGTGCGAGGTGGACAACCACCTTCTCATGAAGACACAAAGGCCAGCCTTCATGGAGAAAGATGCAGTTAAAGTAGGGAGCCTGGGAGGGAGGAAGAACACTGTGAGCGAGAGCCCTTGCTGGTTCTCTACCCTCTCGGCTGGTCCCACATGCTCTCACTGCCCGGCTCTGTGCTTCCCACGATGGGAACTGAAGAGCCTGGTGATTTAGTGGGATGTCCTGTAAGCCCACCCCAGTCTGTCACTATTCCCATGGCATTGAGCACTCCCCACAAGCTAACAGAGAAGAAACCCCACTGAAGCCTCTCCAGCAGCAAGACAAGGTGACCCTTATCTTGGGGACTACATGTGCTAGGTAGGCTCTGTGCCAGAGCCATCCTGGGGATCTGGGCACACCATGGGGAGGGGAGGGCATGGGGACAGGGAAGGGGACATGCAGTGAGGGAGCCTGCAGCCCTGTGCAGGGCACGGCTTTGCAGGCATCGTGTTAGAGTAGCCAGCCCCGTGGCACTGCGGCGCGGGGGACATGGGTGCTTACACAGGCTGCTTGCCGCACGTGCTCGAAGAGGCGCTTGGCTGGGATGAGGAACTGGAGCAGGCAGCACAGCCCATCCCCGTGGTAGCTGGTCTCCAGCAGCCGGAACACCTGGCCAAGGACTGTGGGAGCCGTCGCTTCGAAGGGCGGGTAGAGGGCCTGGAGGGCACTCTGCACTGCTGCGTCCAGTGACCCGGCATCCTGTGGGACAAAAGCACTGCTGGTGGGGACACTGGACCAGACACCCTCACTCCCTGCGGAGCCTCTGCCCACCAGCCCACACTGCACCGGTGTACCATGCCTCTGCCAGAGCCTCGGGGTGCCTGGAACCTTCCTGGGCTGAAAACTGGAGAGGAACTGGGTGTAGAGCACACCAAGCACCACACAGCTGGGAGGCAAGGGCGCGGCTGCATCTTGTTCCCAGCATCGGGCTGTGGTTTAAGGAGCCTGAGACGAGCCCTGAGTGCATCCTGCTGTCCTACTTGCTTGGGAATGTGGCCACCCAGAGGTGAAAGAGCCACAGCAGCCGAGGGGTTAAGTGGAGCCAGACATGGAGCAGGGGATGTGCGGGGCTCAGCAGCTTGCTGTAGGAATGCAGCAGATGGGAGGAAGAACAAACATCTGAAGATGGATGGAGTGTTTTGGGTCAGACTCATCGCTGAATTCGCCAAACTCAAAATTAGTCCTCTGAGCGCTTTCTGGGAAGGGCTGACAGCCCCCTCCCCTGCACTGCTGCCAGACCCCTGTGAGGACGCCAGTTTCCATGCCATGAGCGTCCTTCCAGTCCTGAGTTTGCTCTCCTGGCTTTGCAGGAGACACCGGCTGTGCAGAGCAGGCTGGCGCAGCAGACACACAGGGAAGCCATCGGCTGTGTCCCATTAAACCCCAGCTGCGTTACAGGCAGCGCGGGGCTGGCTACAGCCATGGCTGCTGAAAGGAGCCCATCCCCGAGCGGGAGAGACAGAGGCCACTCCAGCTCCTTACGGGATATTTCTGCAGGAGAGGCTCAGATAAAGAACAAATCAGGCTGGGAATGGTGTGGGGTGGGTTGGAGGGTGCAAAAAGCACCTTTTCTGCTGGGAATGGTGCTGCTGTGGGAGACATGAAGGTTTCTGCACCGTGCAGGGTCAGGCCCAGCCTGGCCAGCCCGGGATCTGCCACTCCACAGCGAGACAGCTCTCCTCTTCCTGCAGAGCCTGTTACCTCTGCCCCGCTGAAGGGTACTGAGGAGCTCCAAGCTCTGCCACCAAGTGCAGCCTGTGGCAAAGCTTGAGTTTGGGACTCAGGCCTGGGCTCCAAATTTAAGGGCAGAGGGGCCCTGGTGCTGCAGGGATGAGCATCCTCCCCAATGGCAGGTTGTGCCTCGGGCAGCCACAGCTCGCTGTCATCCCCATACTCTGCACCGGCACCTGGGAAGTCAGGTGGGATTAGCTGAAAGTGGGATTAGCTGAAGGAAGGTGGGCATTAGTTTCCATCAATTAATCCCTGGCCTGGGAGCCCATACAAGTGGCCTTGGTTAATTCAGCTTAATTAGCTTTAATACGCTTTAGCTAAAGCCCTTTGCAGTCATGCTTTGGTTAAATATTCTTGACTTTTTCTCAGCATCTCCACACAGAGATCTCCCGCCCTGGGGCCTGGCAGGAGAAGCCACAGGGCCTGGGCAGAGCAGGAGGAGAGCAAGTCCCTTCTCAGTGCCCTGATCCACACGTGCCCTGCCAGGCTTTCTGCCACTGGAGCACCAGTCTTCACATGCTTGGTCTTACTTTGCACACCAGGGCATCAGCTCTCCCTAGGAGGGACGGGAGACCTTGCTCTGGAAGAGCCCTGCCCCAGGGTGAAGCCCAGCTCCCCACTTTGACTTGCTCTGTGGGGCCCCACTCCCAAGCAGCGAGCCCGGCCAGGCATCTGCCTTCTCCCTGCCCAGCACCCCTGAGCTTGGCTGCTTCCCCGTCCCAGCGTGGTGGGAGGTGAGGAGCCACCGTCTACAACAGCACAGGGGGATCCATGCAGCACCTATTGCTGCCGTGAGAGATGGGCCGGCACTGCCTGCCCTGGCCTTCACCAGAGCCCGCTGCCCGGAGTCACCCTTGCACAGCCCTGGCACATCCCAAAATCAGCTCTCCAAACCAAACCGAACCCTTCCAGCTGAACTCATGTGGCGCTGATGAAAAAGCAAATGAAAGCAGAAAGAGAAGCCGGGTTCCCTGAGACCAGGGCCGACAGGGCTCAGCTCTGGGCAGGCTGCGGCCGTGAGGCAGCCCCAAACTCGGCTGTTCCCCAGCTCGGCTGTGCTGCCGTGGGCGGCTCTGTGGGGCAGGGGGTGCAAACCATGGTCCAGAGGGACCATCCCCCACCCCATCCCCACCTCTCTCTCGTGACACCATGCCCCAAACCCCGGAGCAGCCTGCCCTGGCTGCAGCCCGCACAGCCCGGCTCCCCGGCCCTGCACCTTGGGAGCTGGTGGGAACTTGTGGAGTTTGGGTGAAGGCCTGGGATAAACTCGGTGTGCCTGGGGGAGAGAACAGCCAAATTACCACCAGAATCCCATAGTGAAAGACGGGCCAAGGGATGGATCGACTGAATAAACAAAGCTGCTTTCTCTGTCAATGGAATAAAACCGCCCAGGACTTCATCCAGCAGCGGGGCCTGCGTGAGCCAGCGTCGGGAGAGCTACCCACCGAAGGAGGCACCACACACAGCCTGGGTTGTGCTGGGGAATATTTAGGTCTGGAACGACTGAAAATGTTTTCACTGAGTGTCACAAAGCATTTCACCACCGGGGGGGAGGATTTTGGGGTAACCATGGTGCAGGGGCTCCACGTCTGTGGGAGAAGCTGAGGCCAGGCTGGCCGAGGAGCCGTTAGAAATCCCAAAGCAAACAATTATCCCACATCCCTCTGCCAGCTGTGAGGGAGCGCGGAACTGAAACAAAAGGCATTAAGGAGCATAAGGAGATTTACATTCGCAAAGCTATTTCCATTTTAATAAGCCAAAGTACTGTTAAATAGAGATTGATATTTCTCCCCAAATACCCATATTTTTTAAAGCGGTTTACACCAACACCGCGAGCTGGGCTTTGGTGTTTTGGTGCTGTAAAGTTCTTTAACTCATACCCAAAGCCACAGGGTGACTCAGCTCCATCTCCTTTCTCCCTCCTGCTGAGGAAGGAGCGAGGTTTGAGTGCCGGGACCAGCCCTGAATAACAATTTGTCTCCCTCTCCTCAGCTCTTGCTGTCAGAGACTTTGGCAGGGCACGATGCGAATGCCATCAAACAGCCCCAGCCTGGCAGAGTGGGAGCCCAGCACCCAGCACAGCATCACCCAGGAACCTGGGGCCACAGCATCTATCAGCTGAAGTGACAAACGAGGTGGCCAGCCCAAGGATGACCCACCAAGCGCCCTGTACCTGCATGCCAGGCACAGGTCACGCAGTAGCACCCACTTGCTGCACCCCACGCCCCTGCCAAACTTCCGCAGGGAAGTTTTAAGCATCTCAGGCTGCAGTCCCGCACCCGCCTGCCCAAACGGCTGATGGCCACCTCCACCTTCACACCCAACCTCCAGCAATGCTCCCGATGCCCACCCTGTGCTCGGGAGGGTTGGGGGCTGCAGGTGCGACCGGGGGGTCCAGCAGCCAGCGGGGAAGGTCAGCGGAAAGGATAGGAAAGGAGAAGGAATTACCATGTTTACTGGGAAGTGGCAGAGGGGCCGGGGGTCCCGCGGCACCAACTATCCCTTCCCTCTTCCTTCCTTGGGGGGCCGAGCGCTGCCCTACCGCCCCGGCTCTGCCGCCCGTCTCGGCTCTTCCCCGGCCGCCGCCGCCTTCCCGAGCTGCGGGCGGGCAGCCCCGGCCCCATCGGCCCCGGGCCGGCTCCCTCCGCCCGCCGCGCCTCTTCTGGGCAGAGAGAAAGGGAGAGGGGAGGGAAAAAAAGAAAGGAAAAAGAAAGAAAAGGCGAAGAAAGAGCGAGCGCGGCGGGGCGGGCCGGGGGAGGGGGCTGGCGGGGGGCGGCTCGGGGAGAGCCCGGCTCCGCTCCCGTGGCTGCCAGCGCCGCCGGGCCCGGCCCGGCCGCTGCCTTGTGCCTGACGGGGGAGGGGGGCCGGGCCGGGGACAGACCCCGCCGTGTGCTCCCGAAGCCGCGGCTCCTCCCGGGGAGCTCCCGCCGGCTCCCCCGCCGGGTGCCCCGAGGCGGGCGGGCAGGGGCGGACGCGGCGCTGGCTCCGTGTGTCCCCCCCGGAGGGGATGTGGGGTAAGGGGGGTGGGATGGGGGATGGTGCGTGTGTGTATGGAGCCACGGAGAAAAAAAGCTCCGAGGGGATTGAGGGGGGAGACAGGAGGGCGGCTGCCCCCGGCGAGCCCTGCCCCGTCCCCCCGGCCCGGTGCCGGCCAGGGGCGCCCCGCCGCCCCCCGGGGCAGCTCCGGGGATCCTTCTCAGCACCGGGCAAAGGCAAACGCGCATGTGAGAGCGTGTGCAGGCGGTTAAATAGAGGCCGGTGTTGATGCGAGCGCCGGGGCTGGTTTGTATTCAAAGCAGGGCGCTCAGCACGGCTCCCAGCCCCGTTCCGAGCCGGCCTGAAAGCGCAGCAGAGGAAAAGCACCTCTTAGGGCTCTTTGGATGTTTCAAGGATGGAAAGTACCTACTTGAAGGCAAAACTGTGTGATTTAGCAACCAGCAGTCGTACAAAAACAAGCGGTGTAAGAGCCAAAGCCGCAGATCGAGGCTGTTCGGCACAAGCCGCTGCTCAGCACAGCTCTTCACCCAGTCCTCAGGCATCCAGCGCTCCCAGCCTGCTCCCTGCGCGGGCTGAACTCGTGTTCCCCGTCCTGTTCATGGGCATGGGCTCCAGGACGCGCCAGGGGACGGGACCAGGGACGTGTGGGATGACCAGAGCGTGGGCTGCGAGCTGCCGGGGCAGGCTCGATAACGAGGGGTTAGCCAGCAGCCAAAGGACATGCTGTGAACACAAGCCGAGACGGGAGGAGGTACAGCTGGGTTGCTGGCTTGTTTGGAGGGAGTACGGCGCCAGGGAGGGCTTTGCCTTTGCTTCCCATTTCCTTGGGAGCTCTAGTGAGAGCCCTTTTGCTGCCAGTACAGATCACGAGTGCTGCAAGGGCTCAGGCACTGGCGGTCAGGCTGGGTGGGCAGAGGCTTGGCTGTGGGGAGCAGGGCTGGAGCATCTTGCTGCAGCACATCCTGTGGCTCTGGACGCTCAGGCTCTGCCACAGCTCCACGCAGGGCTGACCCCCAGCTCAAACCCCATCCAAGCTGTCTGCTCAGGAACCTTAATGCAAATTGCAGCCCACTGGGCCAGCTCCTCCCTTCCCCACCAGTGGCCAATTGCTCCTTGAGTTGCATTCGTTCTCACACTCAGCTTCAGCCTTTAAGAGCTTCACTGAGTGCAAGGGGAGCATGAGCTCGTGCTCTGACCTTTTTTATTTGCCTGGTTGCCTGTGAAATGAGCCCCAGAACTGACTTTGGCTCCTGAAAGGCACCGAGGCCGGGCAAGGAGGGAGGCAGCATGGTTGGATGGGTCTCACACCAGCAGGTAGGATCCCTCTGTGGCATTGCTGAGCAGGGGGGTAGGATGTAAAGCTGAGCCCAGTGGGACCCCCACCACCAGGGAGTGTTTGAGGGCAGCAGCTCCCAGCGGGGCCCGGGGGGCTCTTATCAGCTGTGCTAAGGTAGCCCAGCCTGTAAGTGCACCCAGCCTGGCTGGATCCAGCCCTACATCCCTGTAGCACCCCAAAACAGCTCCCTGTGCCCCCCTGCTGCCCTGAGACAGTAAGGCTTGGAAGTGGGAGGGACCAAGCCTGCCCAGCAAAAGGCAAAGTCCCTGTGGGCCTCCTGGGTGCCCCAGCTGCCCCGGGGCCCCTGACCCCATGAGCTCACCCTCCTCTTTTGCTCCTTTTCTCCATGTCCTGTTTCTCCCAAGCAGCTGCTGGGACAGGCCGCATGTGGCCTCCTGCCCTGCCCCTCGGCCGGCACAGAGCCACCATTCAGCTCCCCCCAGGCTCTGCCTGAGGTCACCATTCCTGCATTTTTATTTTTACTTTTCTGCAAAATCATCCCCTTCTTCTTCTGCATCCCCTTTTGACTCCCACGAGGCTCCCAGCCCTCGTGTCGCAAGCCAGCGTGCTGCAAGAGGAGCCTGCCTGTCTGGGGGCCATGGCAGCCCTCAGCGAGCAGAGAAGATACTCTGGCTGCAGGGCTGGTCCTGGGGGGAGTCCTGGGATGTCACCAGTATATGGGGGTGAGGGGGAGGGTGGTGACCCCAGCGTTGGGGACTGTCTCTGGGACTGGGCTTCTGCTGGGAGCCTTGTTGCTTGTGGCTGTGTCCCTGCACCCAGGGTCCTCATAGCTGGGTGCAGCTGCTTGCTGTGCCCTGCAGGGCTCCTGCTTTATTATGCCTCGGGTCCCTGGGTGTTCCCATCTGCCTGCTTGTGATGCAGTGGTCAGGGATGGCGTCAGCAGCGACCCCACGCTGGCAGAGAGCCTGTCTGGCTCCAGGAACAGTCGGGGCCAGGTCACGCTGATCCTGCAGCTGGGAAAACAACGGCAGAGGAGCCCCTGCCTGTCCCCCAGGAGCCCCTGCCTGTCCCCCAGCTGTATTTTTAGATGCTGCTGGATCAAAGGTTGTGAGGGAGCTGCAGTGATGGTGGGCAGTGTCAGACTGGCAGTGGGACACATGGGTGGGACCTGGCAGGAGCTGCAGCTGGCCTACATCTTGATGCTGAGCGGTCAGTGTTTCACCAAGCTCTGGGTGAAGCCCTTGTGGGTTTAGGGACAACCACAGTGGCCACAGGTCATGGTCAGAGCCCAGTTCTGGTGGTGGCAGTGAGCCTGTCCTGACTGGCAATGGGTAGGGCGGAGGTTTTCATTCTGGCTGTGGACTTCTCTTTTCCGAGTTCCCTCCAAGACCAGCTGTGTGCTCCTGATTTGTTTTTCCAGGGTTCCCTGGGTTTTCCCCTGCGTTTCCCCAGCAGAGCATTTCTAGCCCACAGCTCTGCCCCAGGGCTGCCCCTCCAAGCCTGATGAGCTGATGTCTCTGGCACCATAACTTGGTGCCTGGCCCCGGGGAATTCCCGAGGCCCCTGTGGCACTGCAGGAAACGGATGCAGACAGGTTTCTTTGTAGAAGGCAAACAAGCCTGGTGTCCCTCACAGCCTGAGGAGCAGCCTGCCCTGCTGCCCAGCGTCTGCCAGAGGCTGTCCCGCTGACAGCTGGGGTGCAGCCAGCCCTGCCAGGTGCTCACCAGGAAGGGGCTCGGTGTGGCAGCAAGCCCAGTGGACCCAGCCTGGTGGCTGCTGGGGATGGGGCAGAGCCACAGCCTGAGCCCCACAGCCCCCCAGGGAGCCCCAGCACAGGGTTGCAGGGTGGTTTGGGCCGCTGGGTTGCACAAGAGATGAGGGAAGAGCTCTAAGCAGGATCTGGAACTGCCCACGTGTGCTCAGCATGTGGGGCCAGAGGAAGCCCTGACCTGGGGACAGCAGGGAGCAGGCCCTGGGTGGGGGACACTCAGACCTCCTGGCTCCCATCTCACAATGGCTCTTCACTGCACATACAGCCCAGTAAACCCCAACTCAGCTCCAGCAGCCCTGGGGGACCAGTCCCTCCCAAACTGAGCAGGTCCCGTGCTCCTAGGACTGCCAGAGCAGCCAGGCAGGGGAAGGCTTTTCCCCTCTGAAGGGTCAGGTCAGGCTACATTCCCAGCTGTTAATCCCTCAGATGAAGCACTACCTGGACCAGCCCACGTATCAAGCCTTAGATGTGGTTTCCTTGCTAAACATGGGAGTGTTTGATCAGGGTATGTGCTGTTTGAAGGGTTTTTTCAGTTCAAATTTAAAATTTGCTCAAATACAGAAGGAAGACCTTCTGGTTTTGCTTCCTCTCTGTGCTACTCCCTGTAAAATTTCATTTCTCCTTGTGGAAGGGCTTCTGGTTTCTCAATGCTCATCCTGAATTTCTTAGATACTGTTTTGCAACAGCCCTGCTGAGATGTGATGTCACAGGCAGGAGGGTTTGGGGAGCTCCTCCTCTGCCAAGCAAGAGCCAGCAAAGCACTGATGAGAGGTGGCAGTAAGGCCATGGAGGCTACAAGTGGGGATTTGGCCTTAAGCTTCTCTGCTTTTGACTTATTTCTGGGCAGAAAGAGGTCTGCCCATGGGCTCCTGGCCCCCAGGGATGGATTGGGGTCTGGCACTGACAGGAGGATCACAGCCCGTGGATGCTGTCTGGGTGCCTGTGGGACACGACTCTCCCCTGGGTGGTTTGTCCCACTCCGGGGGACACACAGGCACCATTGGCACCAGACCCTGTGTCCTTGCTGTGTCCTTGTTTTCCCGGTCTGGGTATGAGCCGATGGCACCTGCAGTGCTGCTTCCAAAGCTGTAGCCACATGAGCAAGTCTGGTGGGTGTTTGTGGTGTATCTGTCAGGCAACCTGCAAGTGCCCCTGTCTGAAACTCTGGGGAGGAAAGGCAGAGTGGATCTGAGAGCCCTGATCCTCCTGATGCTGATCCTCCATGTGCCAGGTTCCTCCAACACAGATGCCCTGGGCTCCCCTGCTCTGTCCCTTGGGACCTCCTGGGGCTGCAGCACCTCAGGGCATCACCCTGCCAGCGGGTGTGCTTGTAGCTGCATTGCAGAAGCTCCTGCTTCAGGGATGTTGCCTCTGGCAACCAGGACTTCCCTGGATCCTGCATGAGATCTGCCTGCATCAGCTGCCACGGGTTTCCTGTGCCCAGTCTTGCCATTTCCCCCATGAGAAATGAAAATAACTTAAATCACTACTTCTTCCCTCACCTCCACCCTTCAGCCTGTGGGGAGGACCCAGCTGTACCCATTTCCAGCACCCCTCTCCAGCTGTCCTGAGCCCAAGAGCTGTGACATGTCACGCCCAGGATGTTTTGCCTTTGGGGCTTGTCCCCAGCATGCTGGATGTCTCCTCCCATGCATGGCTGCTCTCTGATGGAGCCCTGGGCTAGGGGCTGGACACTGATGTAGTTGCCCACCATGTGCCCTGCTGCAGCTTCCCAGTGCAGGCAGGTGCCCCTTCACCAGCCCTGCTGCATATGGGGGCACTCTGTGGTCTGCCTGCATGGGGTGCTGAGCCATAACTTGCTGTCCTTCGCCCCTGCTGTCACCCGAGGCTGCTCCGGTTACAGCCTAAGTCTGTGTCATGACACCAGCAGCTGATGCCCAGAGCAGACTGGGCGTCCAGTGGGACTGGGGTGGGGGGCAGGAGAGGGGCACCCCAGCTGTTCCCAGCCTTTGTCCAGCGAAGGCAGAGCACGCAGAGGGAACCTTTTCCCCTCGGATGCCGCGGGCAGAGCAAATCCCGTGCCTGCAGCAAGTCTGCTTCACCGAGCCCCTGCTGCAGGCAGGGACCGTTTCCAGCTGATCCGGAGCTGGAGAGGAGCTGCTCCCTCCCAGCTTTCCCGTCCCCTCGTGCCTGTGAGGATACCATGGCGCGGGTGCCACCCGTGCGGAGGCCAAGGCGGTGGCCAAGCAGGAAGCGCTGGGGCTGCGGGGGACGCCCCGAGGGGCTGGGCTGTGGCCCTGGCTCTGCACGCCTGTCTTGCCTGCGGTTCCCGTTTTGGCAGGGGTATAAAGGCGGCACAGGCAGGGAGAGCCCGGCAGCAGCACGGCACTGCGAGCAGCCAGAATGGGAGCAGAGAGTCTGGTGGCGGCTTGCGGGGCGCTGGCTTTGTGCCTGGCGCTAGCCAGGGCCACCAGCCCCGGCTTCGTGGTGAGGATCACGCAGAACGGCTTGAATTACGGTGGGTCCAGCTCCTGGTTTCTCTCCTTGCAGGTGTGCTGGTGGCTGAGGCGTGGAGCTGGGCACCCGCTGGGAGAGTGCAGGATCCTGGGGCAGGATGGGATGATCCTCAGCCGTGGGTGCTGGATACACCATCAGCTGGGGCTTCGGGCTGTCCCTGCACCACCACCTTCATGGAGCTGCTGCAGAGGGCTCCAGCCTCGAAGGGGGTCTTGGGGGCTGCGCCCAGGTGGTGTCAGGGGAAGCGCAGGGCTGACTGGGTCAGAGGGTCCCACTCCCATGGTGTGTGTCCAGGCAGCTGAGCCATGAGCCCTGAAGGAGGGAGCTGCAGAGGAGAGAGGAGGTGGGGAGCTGCAGGGGGGCAGTGATGGAGATGGATGAGCCCCGTGCTGGGTTTATTGAGGCAGGCAGAGCCCTGGCTCCAGCTGAGTGCTCTTATGGATTGAAATACACTGTGTGAGAAACAGCTCATTTACCCAGCAGCTCTGCTAGCTGCACAGAAGAGGAGGATGTGACTCCCCTTCCCAGAGAAATGTGGGGATGCTGCTCGCTGGGAGGTGTCTCCATCCAGCTTTGCCTGCCAGCACTGGGCATGGAGCAGTGCCTGGGACACCCTGCACACCTCGTACAGTGTCCAGCCCAGAGAGCCATAGCTGGGACCTCTCCCCACTTTCCGGTAGCCACCACCTTCCCCTGGGGCGTGCAAGTGGGAGGCAGTCAGGCAGCATTGCTGGTGTGCTCCCAGGGCTCTGTGCACCAAGATTAGCTTTAAAGATAGCCCGAGGGGTGGAAAGCAGCCAGGGCATGGCATGGGTGTTTCCTTTAACCCTTTCGCTGCGTGCCTAGGGCTTGTTCCCAGCCCCTGTGGGAAGCCTGTGGTGGTGACATTCTCCCTCTGCCCCTGCAGCCCATCACCAGGGGGTCACTGTGCTGGAGAAGGAGCTGGTTCAGCTGAAGCTGCCAGACATCTCGGGCAACTTTCGCATCCGGAGCGTGGGGAAGGTGCGCTATGAGATCTCCAGGTGAGCCCTGCCGGCACCCCAAGCAGCCTGCTGCCCTCTCCCAGCCTATTTGCAGGACTCCAGGGATGGTGGAGGATGGGGAGCCCCCAGAGCAGAGTGTCCTGTCCCCTCCACAGCTCCCAGGGATGGTGGCCCTGTCCTCGGTGCAGGCAGAGATACTCCTGCTTCTCCCCCCTGCCCAAAGGGGAAGAAGGGAGTCGGGATGACCCCACTCTGGGTGGGGGTGGATTTTGTGCAATCGAAGCCCGGGCAGTGGGGGTGGCTCTGCTGGCCAGAGCAGGGCACCCACCCCCCCCACAGAGCAGGAGCCCAGCCCCTGTGGACACCCCAGCTCCTCGCTGCCCCACTGCACCTCTCTGCTCTCACCGGGCAGGGTTTCGAGCTGCTGTCTGGGTGGCTGCAGGGACCGTGTTCCCACAGGTCCTGCTTTGCTCTGCTCGTCCCTGCCACAGCAGGACAGGAACTGGGGACTGTGGCCAGCAGTAGCCTCCTTCCCTGCCTCCCTGTGGCCATGTGCCTGGGGGCAAGACATCCTCTTGTCTGTTTGTTTGTTTATTATCTATTTATTTTCTTGTTTTCAGAATGCAACTTCGTGATTTCCACTTGCCACACTCGGAGATCTCCCTGGTCCCCGGGGTGGGGCTGCGGGTCTCCATCGCTAACGCCTTCGCCCAGCTGGACGGGAACTGGCGGGTGAAGATAAACTTCATGTGCGTGCCTGGCTTCCTCCTTCCCGGCCTGGGGGCTTCACTGCGCCTCCCTCTCTGCCTCTGGACAGGTTTTTCCTCCTCTCCCTCATGTATTTGGCAGCTGTTGCTTTGCTCTCTCCAGATGTGCTGACTTGTCTTTCCTGCAGCGGGGCTGCAGCCACTGTATTCCTGGTGCACCTCTGGGAGCACCGTGCCCTGGGGGAGCCCAGCCAGGTCTCCCTCCATGCTGGGAGCCCTTGGAGCTGCCCAGCAGTGTTTATCCCATTTGCAAGTTGTTGGGGAGACAGTGTGAAAGCTGTGACCCCTCTTGTGGCACCTGGGGTGTGAGGGACGGTCCCTCCCATTTGTTTGCCCTGGGGAGCACCTTCCTGAGCACCCTCAGGACCAGACCTGAGCTGGGACCGGGGGTGGGCAGAGGCAGCTGCCACTCGTACAGCCACTGAGATGGATAAAACAGGGTGGGAGGTAAGAACAAGGTGAACAGAGGAGGAGCTGTGCGTCAACTCTACCATCTCTTCCATCCCCACTCCTTGCTCTGTCCTCTCTATTTAAAGGTTTCCTCTCCTAGTTTACATTCCAGTGAATTTTGATTTCCCTGAGTTTAAAAGCCTTCCCAGTCTCCTCTGGGTGCTGTGACAAGGGAGAACATCAGCTAGATAGATCCCTTCCAAAGCTGATTTGGGATTTGGAGTCCCTTCACCAGGACTTGGCACTGAGCAACATCCCTTTGTCGTCCTCCTCTCCCTGCAGCCGGGACCATGGTTCATTTCAGCTGAAGGTGGAGAACGTCTACATAAAAATCAGCCTGAAGCTGGGCAGTGATGCCTCTGGGAAACCCACCGTTGACACCTCTGACTGCAGCACCCGCATCTCCAAGGTCCACATACACTTTTTGGGCAAGCTTGGGTACGTAACTTCACCCACAGGCCTGGGAACCCTGCTGATAGCCTGCCTGCCCTGGGAGCGTGGGTGCCGAGCCCTGCTGCAGGGAATAAGATGTTGGCATGTCTGCAGTCCCTTGGAGGCTGCCCCTTCGTTAGGGAACGGGGTGGTGAGGGGCTGGAGCACAAGCCTCGTGAGAAGCAGCTGAGGGAACTGGGACTGTTTAGTCTGGAGAAGAGGCTGAGCGAGATCTCATTGCTCTCTGCAGCTGCGTGAGGGAGGTTGTGCTGAGCTGGGGCTCAGCCTCTTCTCGCAGATAAGTAGTGATAGGGCAGGAGGGGATGGCTGCTTGTTGTGCCAGGGGAGGCTCAGGTTAGGAATGAGGAGACATTTCTTCTCCCAAAGAGTGGTTGGGCATCGGAAGGGGCTGCCCAGGGAGGGGGTGGGGTCACCGTCCCTCGGGGTGAGTAGGGAAGGGCTGGGTGAGGTGCTTAGGGACACGGCATGGTAATATAGGTGGTAGGGGGATGGTTGGAGTAGGTGATCCTGGAGGGCTTTTCCAACCTGAATGACTGTGGTTCTGCCTGTGGGCTGCCTGCACCAGCACACTGCTCAGCAGCTGCCCCTGCACTCCTGCACCACACTCCTCACCCAGACCTGCAGCCGAGTGAACTGTTCACAGCAGGCTGTGGCTGTGGCTGCATTTCTACGGGAGGTTTAAGACATTCCCTGGGCTCCTGTACCCGTGGTGCACAAGCCTGTGTTTGCAAGTGTAAACCCTGAGGCAAAGCCAGACGCCAGATTGGTATGGGAATGATGTTCCCCAGCGTCGTGCATCTCCAGTGTCTCCTGTACCAATACCTCCCAGCAGCCTCTGAGCTGCAGCACTCCTCTCTGCTCTTCCTCTGCAGGTGGCTTTACAACCTCTTCCATAGTGCTGTCGAGTCCAGATTCCGGAAGACCTTGGAGAGCAAGGTGTGTGAGCGGAGGAGGGCAGGGCTCTGGGTTTCTCTGGTGGTCTGTAGCCCTCACTTGTAGCTGATGCTCTAGGAGGCTCAGAGCACACGGAGGGCTTTCACTCCAGCCAGAGCACAGTGGGCACGTTGCTGATTTGGTGAACACCAGAGGAATGGGCATCACTAACTGAGCTCTCTGTAGCATCGTGTGGTTCAGGCTGAATTCAAAATCTGCAGCCTTTGCCAAAGCCCAGTGTAATTGGTTCCTAATTAACAAAGACTTTTCTTTCCATGTGGTCAGTTAATTAGCTCTGATGCCTCGGCCAAACTCACTGCAAGAGGAACCCTGCTCAGAGCTGTCCTTTAGATGGATGCTCTCCCGGACGCTCTGGGGAGCAGTGGGGGGGCAGCTCACTCTGGATTTCAGGCCTTGCCCTCCCATTTTAACGGGGTGCATCAGAGGGGGCCCCGGGGCCGCCCACCCGGTACAAAAGCCTACAAGTAGGAGACCTGTGACAAGACATGGAAACAAGCTGTTAGCAGTAATTACTACAAGGCTAACTGGCAGGAGTCGCAGCCTCGCTGGGTGTGACCCTTGCTCAGGAAGGAGGCAGTTGGAGAACAGGCAAATCCCAGTCCCGCAGCAGCTCCCATCCTGCCCGGGCGCTACTCCCGCTGCCACGGCGGAGCTTTCCCAGGGCCTCCTGGAGCCAGGGCAGCAGATGGGCTGGCAGCAGCAGGGAAGCCAGGGCTCAAAAGCATTTGCTGCTGTTTTGTCTCCTGGAAGGAGAACAGCTCTGGGACTCGGAGGGGATCTCTGCTGCCCCGTGCTCCTCTCCAAGCCCCTCAGCCCAGCACGTTTCTCAGTGTTTCTCCACGTGCGAGGTGGTGTGAAGGGCGATGGCCAGGAGGAGGCACAGCCTGCACAGGACCCCAGGGCACAGCCCCATCCTGACCCTGCAGCAGCCCATGTATGCCTCCTGCTCTTGCTGCACGTGGTTGGGCAGCCCTCATGCCCCCAGTGCTGGGGAACCTGGTCACTGGGAGATCCCGGTCACTGGGATCAGGGCAGTGTTATCCTGGCTGCAGCTCCATCCTCCTGGGCAGCGATGGGGTGTTTCCAGACAAACGAGGATCAGCTGGGCACAGGGAAGAGCAGCAGCCCTCTCTGTCAATAAGGCCATGCCCAAGGCTCCATCCCTCCTCCTCCTCCCCAGCACCACAGAGCCAGCAGCTGTACTGCTGCCTGGTCACAGCTCCTCCAGAGCTCTTGCTATCAGCTGCTGCAGGCTGGATGCCCGGACAGACAGATGATGGCTTGATCCTGCCTGGCAGTTTCTGTGCCATCATGGGGAAAGCATTGGAATAGAGCTTGGGCAGATTATCTTGGCTGGCTGCAGGACTGTGCCCTGCAGTAAATTTCCTAGGTCAGTGTTTAGCCTGCAGTTAAATCACCCACTAATGCAGAGGCTTCACCCATCGATCACAGCAGCGGTGCGGTTTGCTGTTTTGTCCTGGCAGCCCAGAGCTGTAGGGACTGGGGACAGCTCTGCTTTGGTGCAGTCAGTGCCCCTGTGCCTGTGGTGGGTCAGCTCAGTTGTCCTGCTTTGGCTCAGCCTTGGCTGCTCCGTTCAGTCTGGTATGGGAAAGTCTGAGGGTGCAGGTGAGATTCCTTCCCAGGGCCTCCCCGGAGCTGAGCCGGGTGGGGAGCTTGCTGCACACAGGTGTTTGCAGGTATAAACCCTGCCTGGATCTCAGACACTGAATTAATGTGCTGCCTGGTGAGGAGAGACAACTGTCATTGTGTGCTCTGTATTTAAATGGGCTTTTGCAAGGACTGAAAAGGGACTGGGCAGCAAAGCTGAGAGCGTGGCTGGGGCTTTGTCCCCGTGGATGTGAACCAGCTGCCCCAGCAGAGCTGCCCCAGCTCAGCCTCACAGCCTTTCTTCCCCACAGGTCTGTGAGAACGTGGTCAAGTCTGTGCACACCGAGCTCCAGCCTTACCTCCAGACCCTGCCAGGTACCAGACAGGAGCTGCATGGCTTTTTAGGAG
This sequence comes from Porphyrio hochstetteri, assembly GCA_020800305.1. Taxonomy (NCBI): domain Eukaryota; kingdom Metazoa; phylum Chordata; class Aves; order Gruiformes; family Rallidae; genus Porphyrio; species Porphyrio hochstetteri. Next base: position 16,967,628 of record CM036921.1, on the reverse strand, counting down.
TTTCTTCTAGCTCTGCCCAGCCGTGAGGACAGTGCTTTGTCTTATGCCTGCCCCCCATTCCCTTGTATTTCTGCACCCAAGGTGGGAGATGGGGAACGAGCTGTGCCCCGGAGCTGGCAGGGGCACGGGCTGCCTTAGCCAGGGGACCCAGACTGTTGCTCGGGTCCAGGAGTTACTCTGCATGGCTGAGAGAGTCAGGAGGGAAATGTGATTTTTTGCTTCCAAACTGAAGCAAGCACACATGAAGCTGGTACTGAGCTGTTCCATGGGGAAGCCCAGGCATGGCAGTGCTTGGGTATTAGTGGAGACAATCTGCTTCCATCTCTCCCGTGCCATCTCTCTCTTGCTTATCCGTCTGTCCTGTGTTTTACAGTCACAGCCAACATAGGTACCATGGTTGGCATCGATTACTCCTTGGTGGCACCCCCGACTGCTACTGCCCAGTCCCTGGATGCGGGCCTGAAGGTGAGAGGGTGGGTGCTCTGGGAGGGGTGGCTGATGCCATCGCCACAGGCGGCTGGGGAACCAGGCTTGGGTACCCCCTGCAAATGCTGTTTCTCAGCCGAGGCCAGTGGGTGAGTCCCACTGCTCTCTGCCCTCCTGCTTCACCTCTCCCTCTCCTCCCAGGGCAAATTCTTCTCCCTGGCCCACAGGTCCACGGAGCCCTTCGCTCCGCTGGCACTGGCCATGCCCCCGGATCACGACCGCATGGTTTACTTCGGGGTCTCCAGCTACTTCTTCAACACAGCCAGCTTTGCCTACCATGAAGCTGGGGCACTGGTCTTTGAAATCACAGACTCCATGGTGAGCAGCACAGTGGGGCAGGGGCCATCCCCACCCCTGTGGGCAGCGGGTTCAGACTGCAGAGGAGCTCCGGTGGCAGCCTGTGGTCTGCAAGGAGCCCCCCAGCGAGCTGCCCAGAGGCTGAGAGCTGGGGGCTGTGGGAGGGGGCTGGGGCTGTCAGGCATGTGGGGGCAGGAGGGCTGATCTCACTGTGGGTTCGGCTGTGCCTCATCATCCTGCAGATCCCGAAGGGTGTTGACTTCCACTTGAACACCTCCACCTTCTCAGCCTTCGTTCCCCAGGTGAGTGGTCCAGCCCTGCTTTCCTGGAGTTCCCACTGTGAACACTGAGGGGTTTGCTCTCTGCAAGGTGGTTTTCCCCCAGGAACGGGGGTTTCTGCTGCTGTCCCTACCCTCTCCCTGCTCCTTTGCAGCTAGAGAAGATGTACCCAGACATGCTGATGAAGCTGAGGCTGTCTGCCCCCTCTGCTCCGTTCCTGAACATCGCACCAGGGGGGCTGTCACTCCAGCCTGTCGTGGATATCCAGGCTTATGCCATCCTTCCCAACTCCAGCCTGGCTCCTCTCTTCCTCCTCAGCCTGGTGAGCTGGGGCACAGCCTGCAGCAGTGACTGCGGGTCTGGCAGGGCAACTCCCACCAGTGAGCCCTCCCCTGCATCCCACCAGGGCAAAGGTGGGAATTTGAGCTGTGCACCATCCTCCTGCTGTGCCATTCCTGCCAGGAGAGGTCCTGGACTCTGTCTAAAACCAGGAGAGGTCCTGGACTCTGTCTAAAACCAGCCCAGGCCTGGTGCAATGGGGATGTCCCCAACAGAGAAACACCTGAGCTGACACATGCCAGGTTTAACACCGAGTACAAAGGTGCCCCCAGGACAGGCACCAATCCTGCTGGGTTCTGGCTGGTCTGAGCCGTTTCCTGGGGTGTCTGGTTTGGGGTGAGGTGGGGTGAGCACTGCCAGAGCTCTGCACTCTCTCCCCAGAGAAGCAATGTGTCCGCTGTCATCGACGTGAAGTCCGGCCACATAGTTGGGAACCTGAAGGTGGGCAGGTACGGAGGGGGAGCAGTGCCAGGGGGCTGGGGGGCTGCTGCTCTTCTGGGGGAAAGAGGTGAGATGGGGAGGTCCTGGGGATGGACACCCTGTATGGAGGGGGTGAGCTGGGGTTGGAGGGAGCAGAAACCTCACAGCTATCAATGGGCAACACCAGGCTGGGAACAACTCCCTGTACTGGGGCAGCCTTCACAGCTCTGCTTCCCTCGCTGCACAGGATGAAGCTTTCTTTGAAGCAATCGGATGTTGGCACTTTCCAAGTAAGTTATCCTTTGACCATGACCAGAGCCCCCAGAATGGTGGTGAGAGCCTTCTGGGGGCCGAGGAGAGAGCTCATTCCCCCTGCTGTCCAACATGGGACCTGGGTGCACCCACACTGACCCCATGGATGCCTCCTGCCTCAGCCTGAGAGACTAGGCGAGGATGCAGAGCCAGCTGCTGTTGCCTCTCTCACCCCTACGCCTCCTACCCTGCCAGCATGGCCAGACAAACCCTTGTTACTCTTCTCCTAATTATTCTCCAATGCCTGGTCACCAGTTCTCATGCAGGCTAAAGCTCTTTTCCTCCCCCATCTCTCCGCTGCCCAGGTGAGGACTCTGCAGTCCATCATGAACATCGTCGCTTCGGAAATCCTGCTCCCACGTCTTAATGGTGAGGACCTGCTGAGGGCAATGGGGCTGCTGGAGTCGCTGCTGGCCAGGCTGCTCTGTCCGAGCAGGCCCAGTTTGCTAATTAAACCCCTGTTGAGGAGGGGGATCCCTGGGCAATGCCTGCAGTGAGTGTGGGAGGCAGCAGGAGGTAGGCTGCGAGCAGCAGCATGCGGGAGCCTCTCAGCTCTGTGACTTGCATCCAGCAGTGAGCACAGTGGAAAAAATGAGCCCAGCGCACATCCTAATGCGTTCCAGATCCTCTCCCCCACTCGCTGCTGCTTCTGACTCCCCAGCAAGTGGGGCCAGAATGGGGCTGGTGGCTGCTGGGCGGGGGGAAACAGCCCAATTCCCCAGCCCTTCTGTGGAGCTTGGGAAGAATTTCCTCCGCCTGCCCCAGGGAAGGGGCTGGGGGGAGGAGGTGGCCACCTGGTGCTCTCTCTCGCTCCCCTTCCTTTCCCAATGCGGCTCTGTGTGTTGTCTCTTCCAGCCAGGTTGAGTCAGGGCTTCCCCCTGCCACTGCCAGACAGAATTCAGCTCTCCAGAATCCTCGTGCAGTTTCACCAGGTGAGTGAGGGGAAGCGCCCAGACCCAGCCAGAGCCTGTCCCGCTGCCCCCGAGTTCCCCGCCCCAGAGGCTGGCTGCTTGCTGCTGCCAGCATGGAGCACAAAGCCAGTTCCCAGCTGCTGGGGTGGCAGCGGGCAGGAGGGTACACTCAGCCAGGATCCCAGTGGCACGGCTGGAAACCCCTTTTCCTGTCCCCACAGCAGTGATCCGGGCTCTGCGCCCCCCGGGGCAGCACTGCTTCCCTCTCCAGTTCTTAAACCCGAGGCCTGAATTTCCCACGATCTTTTTATAGCTCTGAGAGGGCTGCGGCAGCGTCCGGCCCCCCCCCGCCTTCCCCGGCCGGCACTGCCTGTGGGATGCTGCCTGTGAGCACAGAGCAGCTGCCGCCGCGCACAGCTGCCTGCGCTGGGACAGGCAGCGCCTGCCAGGCTCGGTGCAAGGGACCCGGACGGGTCCTGGGGAGCTGAGACAGCCCCTGGCGTGGGAGGTTTTGGGGAAGTCCCAGCGGGATACCACTGTGGGGATGCTGAGTATTTATTGCGAGCTGTGGCTGTGAACAGTCTTCAGGGCTCCTCCAGGGATAAAATTAGGCACAGGGGCTGGCAGACCCACACGTGCCCATCCCTCCTCCTTCCGAAAATGCGGTGGGCGCAACAGCGAGCGGCTGCCAGGGCCTGTCGCAGCCCCGTGCCTTCTCCCTTCCAGAATTTCCTGCTGCTTGGAGCAGACGTTCAGTATGAGCCCCGGGGATGGAGATAAGATGATGCCACGGACCTCAAGCACCAGCAGTGCCCCTTCACCTGCCCACCCGGGGCCAGCAGCTCCCCACAACCCCTTCGCTCGCCCCAGCGCCAGAGCCGAACCCCGCCGGTTCCGCCGCAGTGCCCCTCGCCGCCCGCCTCGGCCGGACCGCGGCCGGGAGCTGAAGCCCCGCCGGGCCTGAACCGCGTGTCCCCTCACCCAGCGCAGCCCGCAGCCCGGGCTCCCTGCCCCCTTCCCGGCTCCCTTCCCTTCTGCTGGCAGCAATAAAGGGGCTGTGGTGGTGCTGTCACTGTCTGGGCCTGTCGCGTCTTTCCCGGGCCCGTGGGCAGCCGCAGGGTGCCGGGAGCCGCCGCCCCGGGGCAGGGCCGGCGGGGAGCGCCCGTTCCGGCTGCTCTATCCCCGCGGCCGTGGCGAGGCACCGCGGAACAACGTGTTTCCAGCCTGACTCCGCTTTTTCCGTGGCCCCGACTCCGCCCGGCAGCGGGGCGGTCCCGGCGGAACCGCGGTGGTGCGGAACGCAGGGCTGAGGAGCGGGGGCGCGGCGGGACCCGCTTTGGCGGCGCACGGCGGGGCCCCGCCCGCTCCCCTTCCCGGCCTGGCCATGCTGCCCTGGAGGCGAGCGCTGCGGGCAGCCGGGCTTCTCCGCTCGGCCGCCGCTCCCCGCCCCGGGGCCGCCTGCCGAGCGCGCTGCGGGCCGGGCGAGCGGCCGGTGGGGCGCGGGGCCGCGCTGCCCGCGGGGCCGGACCTGCGGCACTTCCTGAGAGCGGCCGCCGCCGGGGAGCCGCCGCCTGAGCCGCGGCCGGGCTCTGCCGCCGGGGCCGGGAAAGGTCTGTGGTGGTGCCGCCGCCCGTCCGCGGGCGCTGCCGAGCCCTGCGCGGTGGCCCGGGGCTGGGTGGCTGGGGCCGGGGCTAGGCCGGCCTCGGGAGCTAGTGGGGCTGGCCGTGGGGCTGCTGCCAGGCCAAGGCCGCCCCGGGCGCTGCCGAGGTCAGCGGTGCCCACTGCCCGAGCGGAGGGTCACTGCAGCCTGAGCGGGGAGAACGAGTTGTCTGGGTGCTCCGGGGGCCCAGGGGGTTGTTCTGATGTTGGAAGGAGTTTAGCTCCCTGGCCACATGCCCGCAGGTGTGTGTCCCCTCGCCATGAGGGTGCGTTGGGGGTGGCTTGCTCTGGCGCCTCTCTGCAGCCCCTGTGCTGGGCTGTCAGCCGGGAGATGCCCTGGGGAGGGGGCTTTCCTCCCACTTCCATGTCCTGTCCAAGTACTAACGTGGCTTCTGCTGCTCTGCAAGCTGCAGCCCAGACCTGTTGTGTTGGAGCAACGTGTTCCGAGGCACTTGGGTTTCCCAGAACCTCTCTTTATTTTTGCCTTATCCTTTCCCACTGCAAGTGCAGGCGGCTTTTGTGCCCCTTGCCCGGGTCTCTCCAGTGGTGAGTGAAGGTTCCTCTGCATGGGAAAGGTCACAGAAGGCGGCTGTAGACCAGAGGCGAGGCAGGCTTCTGCGTCACAGCGCCTTTGTTGCAGTGTACCTGGAGACCTATGGCTGCCAGATGAACGTCAACGACACGGAGATCGCCTGGGCCATCCTGCAGAAGAATGGCTACACCAGAACAAAGGACCTGGGAGAGGTAAGGCGCCTGGGCAGCTCTCCCTTAACGCAGGTCAGTGAGGGCGTCACACCAGTGCTGTGCCTGCGTTCCAGGTTGTGCCTGGAGAGCAGTCCTGCAGGATGGGTGATTTTTGTAGTCTAAGTTCCATGGAGTGAAGCAAGCTGCTTAACAAGCACGCTAGAAAGCTGTGGGTTGGTTTTTTTTCCTTAAACTGTTGGGTTTCCTCTCAGTTAGGAGAGGACACAGCAGGATGCTCCTGACTCAGCTTTGAGTTTATTCCTGCCATTTAGCAGAAGACTCTCCTCAGCTGCCTTCTGCTAGTTTCCTTCACCTTTCTGTGGTGAAACCCACCATGTACGTGGGCAGATCTTTTTTCACTAAGTGAAGTGAGTTTTACACTCTGCCTCTGCAGGTTACTGTTGTGGGGCAGGAGTACTTGTCATGTGGCATTTATAAATCTTGTTCCTTTTGTTATTTTCAATGTAGGCAGACGTGATTCTCCTTGTCACCTGTTCTGTGAGGTAAGGAGACTTACTGCTGCAGTTTTTTGGACAGGTTTTCAGGCATCACCATTTGAAAAAAAACAAGGAAATAAATACTTTGTGCATGGAAAAGAGCATGCAGATGTGAAACTGCCTGTTTAGATGAGGGTAGAGCTAGCTGATGCTACAATGTGTGAGGTTCATCGTGCTGTGAAGTGCTTTTCTGCGGAGTGAGAAGCAGCTCTGGTAGCGTGAGCTCTGTGCATACACCATGACCAGGAGACACATGCACAGATGTGTGCTTTAATGATTTTTAGGGGTTTTCTAATTCCTTCTTGAACTGACAGTCTCTCTAGTACAGAGTCCATACTTGAAAAATCTGGGAAATACATTGAAGGGCAATGTGGGATATAAATACACAGGGATGTGGGATATAGATACGTAGGGAACTTGTCTTGTCTGCCCGTAGAAGGTATCAGGTGCTCATTGTCACTTGCATGGTAGCTCATTTTGGCTGGCTAAGGCAGACTTTCTCTGCACAGGCTTAGTCCTGAGTTGTCTCTGCAGTGCAGATGCTCCCAAGCAAGTGAAGGTAGTAGATAAGACAGAGGCAGGATGTGATCCACACACCACAGCTGGCACTGTGCCATCAGATCCATCCCGGGGATGATTCCCTGTCTTTAGCTGAATTCTCCCCTCAGAGTGCTTGGGCTGCCTCACGTTGTGGGGCTGTGCAACAGTTGGAATAACCACTGTTCTCCTGGCTCCCCAGGGAGAAGGCAGAGCAGACTATCTGGAATCGCCTGCAGCACCTCAGGGCGCTGAAGGCCCGGCGGCAGCAGGCTGGCTCAGCTCTCCGCATCGGCATTCTAGGTACCTGACGGGACGGGCTGCAGTGGGAGGCACACACTGTCTGTGCCACATCCCAGCCTGCTGCCTTTCCTCTCCCCCTCTGGCAGCACCAAGCCTTTTCTGCAGGGTGAAAGCAGCTAGTGAGAGGGGTGTGGAGGTGTGGTGGAGGGTGGGCGCATCCTCACGAGGAGCCTTCTCCTTTGGCGGCAGGCTGCATGGCTGAGAGGCTTAAGGAAGAGATCCTGCACAGGGAGAAGCTGGTGGATCTTGTGGCAGGCCCTGATGCCTATCGTGACCTCCCCCGGCTGCTGGCCGTGGCAGGCTCTGGCCAGCAAGCTGCCAATGTCCTGCTGTCGCTGGACGAGACGTACGCAGATATCCTGCCTGTCCAGACTAGTGCAGGTGGCACGACAGCCTTTGTGTAAGTACCTTTCACTCCTGTGCATGTTCCCGTGGTTCTGGTGTGGAAATAGTGCTGTGCAGAGCAGACATGTCGTGATGGCAGCAGCCCAGGAGGTGCAATGCCTGGTTGCACTCGCTCCCAGCAGCCCAGAGGCGAGTCTACCAGACTGTTTGCTGCTGCTTCACCGTCTGGCTGTGCTCCAGAGAGGCTGCCCCGTGCTGTCTGCGGGCTGCTCCTGACTCTCCTTTGAGGACGTTGTTTGTCTAAGCCTGATGCTGCACTGGGTGATTTCTGTTCCACTGACGTCTGTGCCTTTCTGAAGTCTCTGCTTCTTTCATCCCCTGCCTGCTGCTGTGTCCTGCCCCAGGTTCTGCTGTTTAATTCTTCTAATCCTCCATGCATTGTAACTTCTGTTGGGTTTGTTTCCATTTGTTTAGTTCTGATAATAAGATTCCCAAAGATGAAATCAGGCTCGGTTCTGCCTGGCTGTAGAATACAAAGGGACAGCGTCACTCTCTGCAGGAACAGGATGCAGAGGAATCTTTCATCCCTGCCACATTGCAGAGCGAGTCTGTGCCTCATGAGTTGCTTTCCAAGTTGGTTGAAATGTGTGTGGAATATTAGGAGGTGTTAGTGAGAGGGAAGCAGAAGGCAGCCCTGGCTGGAATGGAGCACAAGGGGAAGGCACAGAGCTGTGTTCAGAGCTGGTGCTGGGTGAGCTGGAGGCCAAGGGAGTTGGCTGAAGGCAGTGGTGCTGGGTCAGGTCAAAGGAGGGCAGGATGCAGCATGGATGGTTCTTCAGAGCAATCCTAGTGTGGCCTGTGCTTTACCCCTTGGCAGGTCTATCATGCGGGGCTGTGACAACATGTGCAGCTATTGCATCGTGCCCTTCACCCGCGGCCGTGAGAGGAGCCGCCCCATCGCGTCCATCCTGCAGGAGGTCAGGATGCTCTCGGACCAGGTGAGGCAGAGACTCCTTCCCACCTGCCCCAAACAGGGGAGGAAGGATGCCTCAGTGGAAGTGTTTGATCTCTGCCCAACATCACTGCCTTTGTCTGTGGAGATGAGGTTACTGCAGGGTTCTCCTGGTAGCTTTTTGATTTCCCCTGGTGATACATCCAGAGGGACCGTGGCAGGCTTGAGAGGTGCAAACCTCATGAAGTTCAGCCAGCCATGGGCAGGGTCCTGCACATGGGTCAGGGCAATCCCAAGCACAACTACAGGCTGGGTGGAGAACGGATTGAGAACAGCCCTGAGGAGAAGGGCCTGGGGGTGTTGATGGACAAGAAGCTCAACACAGCCCAGCAGTGTGAGCCTGCAGCCCAGAAAACCAACCGTGTCCTGGGCTGTATCACAAGAAGCGTGACCAGCAGGTCAAGAGAGGGGATTCTGTCCCTCTACTCTGCTCTCATGAGACCCCACCTGGAGAACTACATCCAGCTTTGGGGTCCCCAGCATAAGAGGGATGTGGAGCTGTTGGAGTGAGCTCAGAGAAGGCCATGAACATGATCGGGGAGCTGGAGCACCTCTGCTATGCAGACAGGCTGAGAGAGTTGGGGTTGTTCAGCCTGGAGAAGAAAAGGCTCTGGGGAGACCTTAGAGCACCTTCCAGTCCCTAAAGGGGCTACAAGGAAAGCTGGGGAGGGGCTGGTTACATGGGCAGGGAGTGATAGGATGAGGGGGAATGACTTCAAACTGGAAGAAGGGAGATTTAGATACTAGGAAGACATTCTTCCCTGTGAGGGTGGAGAGGCCCTGGCACAGGGTGCCCAGAGAAGCTGTGGCTGCCCCTGGATCCCTGGCAGGGTCCAAGGCCGGGTTGGATGGGGCTTGGGGCACCCTGGGCTGGGGTGGGGTGTCCCTGCCCATGGCATTGGGGGGGTGGGACTAGATGGGCTTTGAGGTCCCTGCCAACCAAACCGTTCTAGTGTTACACACTCTTGAGACAGACAGGGAAGGGAGGGCTTCCCCTGGAGACTTCTTGAAGTAGAACCAGGGCAGCCTGTGCAGCTTAGCCATCCTGGCTGGGTTATATGTTTTCCTCTCTGTTTGTTTTTCCAGGGAGTGAAGGAAGTTACCCTTTTGGGCCAGAATGTCAACAGCTTTCGAGACACATCTGAGGTGCAGTTTCAGTCAGCTGCTGTCCCCGTCCTCAGTCGGGGCTTCAGCACAGTCTACAGGGCGAGGCCAGGGGGCTTGCGCTTCGCACACCTCCTAGACCAGGTTTCTAGAATTGACCCAGAAATGAGGATCCGCTTCACCTCTCCACACCCCAAGGATTTTCCTGATGAGGCAAGTGTGAAGCAAACAGCTGGATCTCTGCTTGCAGGCTGGCAGGCAGGTCTGAACTGCTGGCTGTGTGCTGTGCTTCCTTCCCAAAGGGAACACAGCATGGGAACAGCAGCTTCATGGGGGGAATGTCTGTGCTAAAGCTGGCAGGTTGTGCGGTTTGCTGGCTTTTACCTGGGGAACCACTTCCCCAGGGCATCCTGGTGGAGTTGAGCTGCCTGTGACAGTGTCTCCTGATCACCCATCACAGGTCCTGCAGCTCATCCAGGAGCGACACAACATCTGCAAGCAGCTTCACCTGCCGGCCCAGAGCGGCAGCACACGAGTCCTGGAGGCCATGCGGCGAGGGTGAGGGGTCACCCTGGGGGTCCTGTGCCCTCGCCCCTGGTTTGGGGTGCTGGTTTCTCCTCGCTCATGGGGTGGTTTTCTCATTGGCAAATCCACGTGCTGTTGACTGCAGGTACACGAGAGAAGCGTATCTAGAGCTCGTACACCACGTGCGTGAGTCCATCCCAGGTAGGGGCTCCTTTCGCCCAGCTGAGCTCGGCACAGCTCCCTGCTACTGTCCTTCCTGGAGTGAAACGCTCTCTTCCTTGAGGGAAGTGTAACGCTGTGTCTCTGTGACAGGAGTGAGCCTAAGCAGCGACTTCATTGCTGGCTTCTGTGGAGAGACAGAGGAAGATCACCAGCAGACTGTGTCCCTGCTGCGGGAAGTCCGCTACAACGTAGGATTCCTGTTTGCCTACAGCATGAGACAGGTGAGTGCAGGACCTGATGGAGAAGACTCTTCTCTCTGGGCATCCTGAGTGCTGTTTCTCACAATAAGATACTAGAAAAACCCTAAAACTACTGAAAATAATGCCCAAAGACTTGGGATATTGGGGCATTTTTTGATTTGCTTGCAGCACTTCTCGGATATGTGGGTCTGCAAGGGTGCCCTTCGTGCCTGAAGGGCTTCCAGCTCCCTTGTGTGAGCATCAGGGTTGATTACTGACCTGGTTCTGTAGACTCTCCAGAGGGATTGCAAGGAAGCAGCCCTGGCTGCAGATGCCTGGCTGTGGGTACATTTTCTTTGCTGATGAGAAATCTCTCTGTGATGAGACTCTATGTCAGTCAGGTCTGGAGAGAAGTGAATTTTCAGAAGGTGTTTCCATGAGAAGAGCAAATAGTTGACAAGTCTCCACTAGAATGCTCTCCAAAGTGTAAGATGCTGGCAAGGAAGAGGATAGGAGGTTGGGAAATGTAAGGAAACAAAGAAGTACAGATCACACTGAGCTTGTGAAGGTGGAAGTATTAGATTCCATTGGCTGTTGTTGTGGACAGACAGGTACCAGACACATCTCACACAGGATGCAGAACTGCTTCACACACCCACCGATGCTCAGTGCCCTACATCAACCCTGCCAAAAAAGGTGATGCAGAGAGAGCACGAGGAGCTTGAGGACGCTGCTGGTGCTGAGAATGTTCCTTGAGATTGTACATGCAAAGTGTAATGAGTGGAAAGGTGCTGCTTGAAGAGCAGCCAGGCTGGCTGGGGTCAGGCAGGGCTCTCACCTCAGGCTGGTTCCTGAGGAGCCACGCTGGCTCTGTCTCTGCAGCGCTGGCTCTGTCTCTGCAGAAGACGCGGGCGTATCACCGGCTGCAGGACGACGTGCCGGCAGCCACCAAGAGGAGGCGGCTGGAGGAGCTCATCAGCGTCTTCAGAGAGGAGGCTGCGAAGGCAAACGAGGCCATGGTGGGCCAGACTCAGCTGGTGCTGGTGGAGGGGGTGAGTGTGCCTGGAACGGACTTGTCCTCCTCCCCTCTTGCTGGCCAAGAGGCCCTCGGGCTGTACCCAGCAATCATCACCCTCTCCTTCCCTTCTCACTGTCCCCACACAGTCCTGGGGCTCCCAAGACGGTGTCTGTAGGTGTAAGCAGACAGCCTGATTTTTCCAGAGCACTGACCTGAGCACAGGGGGATGGGATGGGTTAGAGGCACTGAATTGGTGTGGGTTTTAAAGCATTGGCGTCGCTGTGTGGGTGTCAGCACAGCAGCTCTGGCTGCAGGACTGTTCCATGGTGTGCTTAACAGTGTGGAATGGGGATTTTAATGCCGGCAATAGTGCTCAATTAATTCCTGAGGCAGCGAAGCCCAGCCGTGCATCAGAGCTATTGCCATGCAGGTGATGTTCCCTGTGCTCCTTTCAGCCCAGCAAGCGCTCTGCCTCCGAGCTGTGTGGGAGGAACGACGGCAACACCAAGGTGATCTTCCCTGCCGAGCTGGAGGGCGCTGCGGGCTGCCCGGCTCTGCCCGGAGCCCAGCCAGGGGACTACGTCTGGGTGAAGGTGACCTGCCTACAGCCCTTGTTTCCTTGGGCTCTTTTTCTTTCACGGGGCTGTTCTCTGGAGCCAGGAAAGGCTAAAATTAGAACAGCTCCTTCTCAGCCTTTCTGCTCCTGAGGACTGCTGTGCTGTTTCTTTCAGATAACCTCTGCCAGCTCCCAGACCTTGAGGGGAGCTCTGCTCGCTCGTACCTCCCTCTCCCGCTCTGCTGCTTGTCGCTGAGGTAGCCCTGCTGCTGGTGCACAAAGGCAGCACATCTTCTCCAGGAAGAAGCAGGGCAGTTTGGGCAGGTGGACGTAGAGTAGAGATGGGGACATAGATGTGTATTTGAATGTATATTTGAAATAATAATAATTAAAATACATGTATTTCTGGTTTGGCAGCAGCCTGTCCCCCCCAGATCTGTGCAAGTTTGTAGGCAAAAGGGATGGAAGCTGCTTGTGGACTTGCCAAACCCAAGTCCTGTGTGATGTTGTATTGTTGTTTGCCCTCTGGCTTGGCCCACCCTTGCTGTGCTGCAGGTCTGGCCTCTGGCTTGGATCACATCCTCTAACCCAGCCCAGCCTGAGAAATGTTTGGTTGCAGAGTGGGTCATTCCTGCCAGCTCAGTTGAATTTGGGGGATGTAAAAACTGGTAGTGCCTCCAAAATACAGCCCCAGTGACTGCAGGGGAATGGGAGGAACACTGCCAAGGGGGATGAAGGACTGAAAGACCAGCAGAAGGCTGTGGTGACTGCTTTCCAAATATTGGGAACTTCTCTATCTGCAAAATGTGCAGAGAGGAGAACGAACCTGCACTGTGCCTCTGGTGGGATGTAGGAATATACAATAGTGTGTGATGTGTTTGTCTGTTGTACCTGAGGCTGAGGGACTGCAGCCTTGCCCCTGTGCTGGGCATGTTTGTGTCTGGGATGGAGAGGTTCTCCTGGTGTCCAGGCCCATGGGATGCATGGTGAGCACCGGCTGCCAGCACAGGGTTATCCCATGCCTGTTAAAACTGCAGGTGCAGCTCTGCAGTCCAGACATCTGTGGGTGTCTGTCCCTTTGCTCACTAGAGGAGAGAAAGGGTTGTATCAGCTTAAAATGACCAGTCAGCTCTTTAAGTGCATCTTACAGTTCCTGGGTGTTACCAGCCTGCAGCTCACCCTGTGTGACATTCCAGCCTGGCCTGCTAAACTCAAACAAGTGCCTGTAACCTGCACTTGTAAGTAAACTCTCTCTTAGGAGAGAAATCTATGTTCAAAGGAATGTTTCTGATCATGTCATTAAAAGAAATCATTGTAAAAGGCTCTATCCAGTGACAGGTTTTGAAGGAACTGTCGGTCAGCTCTCAGAGCAGCACCACAGGAATTTGCAGGGTTTTAAATAAACATGAAAGGGTTTTGCTAGAAAGTCTTCTCTCAGCTCTTTGTGGGATATAATTGTATCTCCTTGAAAACAGCACAGTTCACTGAATATTCATTAAACCTTAGTTTAAGAAACAAATGCATTTTGGTTATTATCTGGGAGCTGATTCTCTTGGTAGAAGCCAGTCTGCAGAGTCAGCACGAGTCACTGTGGGTTCTGAGGTGCTGACAAGAACGCGGTACTGTTCTGCTCTGCCTGGGGAAGTACCTTGGACCCCAGTTCACAACCTGGGTCTTAGACCTCTGCTGCCTACTGTGTGTCAGCCTGACTGGGGTTTCTGAGGAAGAGGCAGCTCTTTGTTTGCAATACCGAAGGAAGCAGCGGGATTTATAAGCATCATCCCTCAAAGGTGACAGGCACTGGAGCCAGTGTGTGCTTGCTAATTAAAACACCGGGGTAAGCAGCCCGGTTCTAACTGCCCTGTGTCTCTTTCAGTGTATTTTTCCCCATCCATCTGGAAACCATGGCCTGAGACAGCACCCCTGACAGGGCTGGCTCCCACCTCTCACTGCTCATCCTGACCTCCCTCCGAGCACCTATTGCAAGAGGGAAGTGCAGACAGCAGCGTGCCCTCCCTGCTCCAGCCAGCTTCCAGGACAGCTGTGGTCGTTTTACAATCATTATTTTAAGAGCAAGAGACTAATGAGCAGGAGAGTGGGGTTTTACATTTTGATGAGGAGGTGATAATGCTCAGTGCACAGACTCCCCGGGGAGCCCTTTGCCTCGCCTCCTTGGCTTTTATGGGCCTGAGCAGTGGGGGCTGAGGTTTTAAGGCAGCGAAGCATCTATTAGGAAGTGCTCAGAGTGACCTTGGAGGCTGAGGTAGTCATCCAGCACTGCCTGGAAGCAAGGATGGTTTTTCTCAAGGGCTAAAAGGTGGGATGTGGTTTCTGTGTCCCTTGGCAGGGGATTTGGTCCCTGAATTCGGCTGTTGGGCAGGCTGAACGTCCTGCCCCATAATCATTCATCTGCATTCCTTTGTCCAGCCCGAGCAGGGACAAGAGTCCTGAACTCCACAGGACTTTAAATCTCCTGTTCCACTGCCTCTCACACCAGGGAGGAGGCACACTGGTCCCTCCAGCCTGTCCCACTGCAGAGAAGCGTTGGGATTTCTGTGGTGTCTTGCCCCCTGCACTGGAGGGGCTGAGCTGCACAGGATGGTGTGTGGGGCTGCTGGTATATTGACAGCTCAAGGGCTCAGCTGGTCCTTTCAGGGGTGAGCAGAGCTCTGCCCAGCCCCGTGTCTCCAGCCACCCCCTTCTTCCCAGGCAATTGTCCCAGGATCCCTCTGTCCAGCCAGTTGTGCCCCAGTTACACCCATGAGCAAACACGTAACGAGGCATTGGGTACATCAGTTTTCCAAGCACAAATCTAAAGTGCTGGGATGACATTTACCCAGCCGTGCCCTGAGGCATCTCCTGGTGCTGGGATTTCCTAACACACAACCCACGTGCTTTCCTCTTCCGCTTGCAGCGTGTGCTGAGTGAGGCTGGACATCACCACGGGCACACAGATACCTTCACGGAGGAGAAAGGTCACTGTCAGAGCGAGCAAGAGCGTGGTTGTTCTCCAGACTCCATCACACAGCCCTGAAGAACAAACCTGTTTGTCCTCAGGTCCTGGCGGAGCTTACCCAGGGGAGGGACAGACGGCAGCGGGCGCTGTGAGCCAGTGTTCACCTGCTCAGCGCTGCCATTGATGGACCCGAGGGCAACCTCGAGATTTTAACCGCTCATCGCTGCCCCTTCCCAGCCCTGCTCCCTGCTCTGAGCAGCTCGGGCAGAGCAGCTGGGCTTTGCCCGGTGCCAGAGTGGGCTGTGGGGTGTCACGTCCTTCCCCGGATCCCCCAGTGGTCTGCAATCTGTTTTTCCTCTGAATATCAGTGAGGTCGGAGGGAAAGATTGACGGTTTCCCTGGTGCCAGCTTGTAAGCACAGTTTGCTTGGGGTCAGCCAGAGCCCTCCGCTCTGCTGAAGCGATGGCAGGTGACGGGAGGCATCGGCTCGAGCAGCCTGCCAGCCTGTGCCGGGGGTGAAACGCTTTCCTTCCCTTGTCTCGGGGGGTTTCACTTCAGCAGACAGGCTTCTCGTGCTTGCCAGCCCTTTTCCCTCAAGCCTCCTCCTCCTCCTCCCTCCACCAGCACTGCTGTGGGCTGGGAGCCCGGGGAGGGTTCCTTCGGTGGCTTTTCATCACCGGTGCTGAAGCCTGGTCTCTACGTGAAGCTCAGGGATTTAATGCAACACAAAGAAATCTTAGAATAATTCTCCATTTCTAAAGTCGGTTCCATCCTTAGCTCCCTCCTTTCTGGACCAGGTTCCAGCAGGCAGAGTTACACCTGCTCTCAAAGGCCCCTCCGCTGCTGTCAGTGGACTTGGCTGCACTGGCGATGCCACGGGCTCTCCGCAGCAGCACCCTGCCCACAGCCCCCACTGATGTCCCCCCTCAAGGCCAGCCGCGGGGTGCTCTGCAGCCCACCCAGCACCCTCTCCACCGGCAGCACTGGGGTTGGTGTGTCTGTCTGTGCCCAGGCGGTCCCGGAGCGCTGCACCTTCCTGGAGCGACCCTGGGGCTGCGAGCGGAATGGCAATGCCAGAGGAGCTGATGGTGAGTGGCAGCGCCGACTTTCCAGGGTTTTGTGAATTCAGCGTGTATCTTACAAGTCTGTCACAGTAACTGCTGTTCTCTGGGGCTTGGGAATCCTGTGGCTTTTCTTCCTCTTGTGAGCAATTTATTTCCTTTACTGACAGCTAAGTATTGACTTCTCATTCTCCTGAAGATGAGATGTCCTGTCTCATCAGGTTTAAATTAGTTTTATCTTTAGACTTTCCTATTAACAAGCTCTCCTCATGGTGTCATTACTTGATAGCTATTTTCTGATATTTTTCATTAACAGCTTCATATCTTCCAGATATTCTTTCAAGTATTTTCCCCTCTGCTGGCTGCATTATTTAGGAGCCAGGCACAGCTCAGGGCTGTGAAGATGGTCAGACGCTGGTCAGAGGCTCGGTGCTCACTGGCTGACTGCAGCTGCCACGAGGAGTGATGGGGCTGGCAGGGATGGCCACGTGCTCCCTAGCTCCATCTCTGCATCCCTCTAATCCCAGGCTCTGCCTCTCAAGAGCGTGAGTCAATAGAGTGATTAACATGCCTCCTGTGAGGCGGAGGTGGTGCAGTTCTTCTGGGCAGCTGTATGGGATGGGAAAACCAGAGGGTGACTTTCTGTGTGCCCTCCAGCTCCCCTTGTGCCCACTCCTGTGACCAGGGCACAGCTTTGTTCTGGAGCAATAGCCCCAGGGCTGGAGGCACCTCTCAGCTCTTACTTTCCCAACAAGTCTCCTTCCCACTCAGAACTCTGGCCTGGGGATCTAAGATCAAACAAGTAGGATTCAAACCAGCGTTTTGCGTAATGCATCGGAATTTCTGGGGGCAAAACTGCCCTTGGGTGGGACAAGACCTCTCCCAGGATGGACTTGAGCAGCAGAGCCCCCACCTCACCCCATGCTTCTCCTCATGTCACAGGAGCCCTGAGCCCCCCTCCTGCCCCCTCAGATGCGCAGGACATACCACAGCTTCTCTTTTGCACTGCAAATACCACAGCTCACAGGGACAGTCGTGTTTTCCACAGGAAACACATGGAAACACAACGCTGCACCTGATAATTTGGCTGCTCTGAGGTCAGCTGCTGACCTCCAGAGGGGAAATCCCAGCGTGGCCGAAGCTGACGTCCTCCTCCCGTGGCTGGAGCCCTTGGTCTGGAAGCCCGTGGTGTAGCGCGTGTGCCAGCTGCAGGGGGATGGTGCCGCGCTCCGTGGGCCGGGCCGGGGCTCGTCCCCGTTAGCAGAACTTCCTCTAGGAAACTGGAAATGAAAGGGGATTGTTTCACATTATTACAAAGGGGCCTGTGACTGGGGTCTCTGTTCCTGCTGGATCGGAGCCACTTTGCCCGGCAGCTGCTGCTGGGAGCACAGGGACAGGCAGGGCTGCCGGCCTGGCCCAGTGCCCTCAGCGTCGGGGAGAAGCAAAGCCCATCGGTGTTGAAGACACTCACATCTCCTACATCTCCTCCAGCCCAGGAAAATGCTTTCCCTGGGCTTCATCCCCAGGAGTCGCTTGCATGGTGCAAGGCAGGGTGAGGTGGGAAGCAGGGCCAGGGAGAGGATGAACGCAGGAAGGAACCTCATTTCCCTGTGTATCCTCCTGGCCTTAACGAGGAGAAAGGTGCCGGATTCCTTGGAAGGAAACCCTGGTATGACAACAGCCTGATGGAGAGTGGCATTTCTAATAGAGCTATCAGGGTGCTTCAGGGATGCTCCTGCTACCTGCAAAGTCAGGTCACAGAGGAGGAGGAGCTGGCCCAGCCCCTGCCGCTGGCAGAAATTAGACAGCAAACTACCAGTCGTTTGCAGCAGCGCCTACAGCTTGGGCTGGGGCTGATTAATATGCAGAGCACTGCTGTGAAAATGAAAAGCCAGACAGGATTGTCCTCCTCCCCTTGCTGCATCCGTGAAGATGCCAAGGGTAATGGCTGAAGCGCAGAACAAAAACAAGATTCACTTTCGGTCAAGCTGATCCAGGAGGTTTGAGCCTGAACCAGATGCTCTGCTCGCTCGGGGTTGGTCAGCCTCATCGTTTATCCTGTTTCCTTTTTCTTTTCCTTTTTACATTGTCTTTCTGTTATTTAATTGCAGGACCTTTAAGGAAGACTCGTAGGAGGCTTTCTTTGCACCTACCAGAACAAAACAGGAGGCATTTCAAAACACAGTTTCTCTTCAGAAAGGAAGGGACACGTTCTGACAGCTCACGAGCAGCTCCTTCCCCTGATGGCTGGATCAAAACTCCATTTTGAAAAGCACTTTTTTAGGACAACTTTCCCCATCTTGTGCTCAAAAGAAAACATGGCACAGGCCTGCCAGGGGCAACGGTAACTCCAGCAGAGACCTGGGGTCCTGTGGGCAGCAGGAAGATGCCCTGGAGCTTTGAGGGGACAAACTGGCATCCTCAGAGCTCGTCCTTCCCCTCACCACGTGCCTTTCCCTGCCCTGACCGCAGGCGACAGGGGTTTTCTCACCACCCTCCATGGAGAAGCCTGGGAGCCTCTCCATGTGCCAGGCCCATTGTCCCACCCGGATTCGGCTGAGCTAGGGCTGGGTGTTCTTGTACAACAAAGCAGCTTGTGCAAGAGGGAAGCGGAGCCCAGGCGGGTGTTTGCCTTCAGGGCTTTGGGTTTGCCTTCACAGGGCCAAAGCAAACCCTCCCCAGCAGGCCCAGGCCTCCTGTTTCCCTGGTGTGCAAACAGAAGGCGGGTGAGAGCGGGATGGCAGCTGTCAGAGCAACCCCCCCAGGGCAAACACAGCGGGAGCAGGAGGGGCACCGCTCGAGCTGCCCTGGGCCGGGCACCCCCGGGGTGCCCATGCTGCGGCCCGTCCTGCCAGCAGCCATCCAGAGGACAGGCCACGTGTCCCAGCTGCTGTGCGGGGGAACAGTGGGGTGAGCAGAGCCCTTGGGCGCCCCCCACCCCTCCATAACACTCCTGGGGAAATCCTGCACGAAAACCCATCGCTGCCCTCGCAGACGGGGCTGCCGGGGTCTGAGCCGGCCTGGAGTCACCCACGCTGGGCACAGGCAGTGCTTGATGGCAGGGACGAGCCCTGTGGCACCAACTGACATGAATATCAGTGTGCCAAAGCAGGGTGGGCTGGCGGGGCGGGTGCTGTGGCCGGCTCCATGGGGCTTGTGGTGGCCGCTGGCCGCCCGGCCCTTGCTCTGCGGGAGTGGAGCTGGGAACCACCCTGGTGGCACCACGCCACCTGGGAGGGTTTGGTTATTTGGAAGTTTAGGATTACTGAGAAACCCTTCCCACCTGTCTTTGCAGTTACTCACAGTCAGTGAGCCCGGGTTGGAGCTGGCGCTTCCTTTCATCCTGCTCCTTCTGCTTCCTTAGGAATTGGAAACCGAACGTGCCCAACGAGGCGTTATGAGACAGCTTGGACTGAGGCAATGCCACCCGTCCCTGGCCTTCCCCTCGCAGCTCTGCCTCTGCCATGGAAGGACCCCCAGCCTCCTCCTCTTCATCTTTGTGCTGCTGAGCACACACAGCTCATCCCGCTGAGGTTCAGTTTCCTGGAGCCACCAGCACATCGGTGTTCATTGCAGCCAGCACGAGACACAGGAGGGACACACGGGCTGCAGCCCTAATGGGACCTAATGACCTCAGGGGTGTCATTACCTCTGTGTTTAATTGGTGCAGCGAGGGGACCATGTCATCCTGACGACCCCCTCACTGAGGTCAGGATGCTCTAGGCATCTCTTGCTCGCAGGTGCCATGGCCAGGTAAAAGGAGTAAGGAGCAGTAGGAGAGGCTGGGTTGGGGTCCCTGGGCATTGGGGCACCTTGGTTACCCCACTGGCTTGTGAAAAGGGCAGAGGGAACCTCCAAAGTGTTAAAGAAACATTTACACTCCCAAATGCTCAGGCACAGAGTGCAGGAGCTGTAGGTCAGGCTGCAGGAAAATGGGTGTTCCCCAAGGAAAATTTTGTTCTTTCATGAAAAAAAAAACCCAACCTGAAATCTTTTGCTCACAAATCAAATAATTCTGTAGGGAACGAGCTGAAATACTTGATTCTTGGATCAGCTGCAAGAGAGCAGCCGTCCGCACCATCACTTCACTCCTCCAGTGGGGCCTTTTTTCCCCAGAGCTGCTGCTGCTTGGCAGAGCCACAGTGTCTGTGCAGAGCCAATTTCATTAAAAACCCACTTCTGTCAGAAACAGCCCAGGTGTGAAGCTCCAGAGCAGCACTAGTGCTGCCTGTGGGGCTGGGGACGTGCCAGCCAGCAGCTCTTTGCAGCCCCAGAGCGGGTGGGCTCGGATCAGCACTCTGGGGACAAGGGTCCACGAGGGGAGGATGGGGGCAGGGGGTTCTGCACTGGAAATGCTCACCCTGAGCTGGCCCCATGGCTGCACATGCTGCTCTTTCTGGTCCCCCCCTCCATTTCCCACTTCCCAGCCCCTTCTGCTCCTCTCTGCCGTTCCTGCTGGGTGACGTCACTGGGAGCAGG
This sequence comes from Porphyrio hochstetteri, assembly GCA_020800305.1. Taxonomy (NCBI): domain Eukaryota; kingdom Metazoa; phylum Chordata; class Aves; order Gruiformes; family Rallidae; genus Porphyrio; species Porphyrio hochstetteri. The sequence continues at coordinate 16,947,387 of CM036921.1, read as the reverse complement.
TGATGATGCCATCACTGGGAGCAGGTGATGATGCCAGCAGTGGGAGCAGGTGATGATGCCAGCAGTGGGGTACATGTGCTGCAGGTATGTTGAAACAGCAAACTGCAAGTTGAGCATCAGTGTCAGGTGAGAAGCAGGTCCTGTCCTCTGGCCGAGGCTGTGGGATGTGAGGAGGAGCCCTGGGGGGGGCAGGGAGTGCTGGAGAGGATGGGGTCTGCAAACCTGCAGCTCATGGGAACTGGGTCTCCCCTGCACCCCAGGAGGGGGCTCTGGGGCCCTGGGCAGTAGTAGAGGCAGAAGAGGGTGGGTGCATCCCAGTGGGATGCCCAGTAGAGCCAGTGTGGGCCCTGGGAAGCAGCTGGTGGCACACGGTGCTGTGCTGCCAGCTCTGGGGGCAGCAGGGTTTGGGGAGGGGGTCTGGCACCAGCCCCAGCACCTCTTACCGTGCCGCTGCGCTGTGCTGGGGCTGGGGCACAGCCAGCCCAGGACACATTTTGATGCAGGGAGCAGCCAGCAAACTGCAGTGGCTGGGAGCGAGCTCCTGCTGTGCCCAAGATGCCCACTTACCCCCAGGGCCCCTGGGGTCCCAGCCCCAGCCCGGGGGGGCTGCCCCAGCAGGCTGCCAGGGACGTGTTTGTTCGTGTCAAACAGCTCCCAGCTCACCAGCAACAAGTGGGGAGCAGGAGCAGAGAATAAAAACCAGCAGCTCAGGGCCAAGGGCAGAATAAATCTGCATAAATACCAAGGAGGGGAATATTTATTTCCCACACTGACCACGTTTCAGTAGCTGCTTTACATTGCGAGGAGGCTGGAGCCCATCAGGGCTGGGCAGGGCTTGGGCTCAGCTGGGGCTGCAGCTCATGGTGGCTCCCCACCCTTCCAGCAGACCTGTCTATTAAACATTCCTGGCCTGTGAGTTACTCCTGTAGCTGATAGGAGAGAGAAACAACAAAGCCCCTGCACATGCAGAAGTCCTTGGGCAGTTTGGAAAGGAACCAACCCACGTGCTGAATGCAGAGGGAGAAAAACCCTTTGTGCTGAGTGGAGCAGCAGAAGGGACGTGAATCCCCCTCACCCACAGGGCAGCACAGCCAAACCACGTGGAGATTACAAGGCAGGACAGCAGGGCCTCTGATCAGTCCAAAGCACGACTGGCTGGGGACAGTCAGTGACCTGCGTGGTGGGATTGGCTTGTAGCTCTTTGTTGCCTTGTTTGGACCAGGAGGAAATCCCTGGGAACAGCAAAATTCCCTTTTGAAACGGGCAGCTGCTGGAGAAGCAGGAGGAGAGCAGAGACAGAGTGTTTAATCACATCACTGGTTGTGCCTTTGGCATTTGGAGCAGTTGGTGCAAACACCCAAACTGCCCATGGGACAGCAGCATGGGGCCCAAATCGCTGCTGCCAGCCAGGCTGCCTTGCTCCAGCACCAGGAAAGCCCCCCCTGGGCTGAGCCATCCCCGGGCCCAAACCACAGCCCCAGTCCAGGCAAAACTCGCCTGTACATGAGGATGGGCTTGAGGGGCAAGGCAGGGGCTCCATCAGTGACTGCCAACACGAGGGGCTGATGGCCATGATGGCCAGGAGGGCACATGGGCATGGCCTGGGGCACCTGCCTCTGGCTCTGCTGCCAGCAGCCACTGGCACAGCTGACAATTGGCATGGCTAACCAATGGCACTGCTAACCATCAGCATGGATAACCGATGGCCTGGCTAACCAATGACATGGCTAACCATCAGCATGGCTAACCATCAGCACAGCTAACCATCAGCACAGCTAACCATCAGCATGGCTAACCATCAGCATGGCTAACCATGGGCACGGCTAACCATCAGCACAGCTAACCATCAGCATGGCTAACCAATGGCACTGCTAACCATCAGCATGGCTAACCATGGGCACGGCTAACCATCAGCACAGCTAACCATCAGCATGGCTAACCAATGGCACTGCTAACCATCAGCATGGCTAACCATGGGCACGGCTAACCATCAGCATGGCTAACCGATGGCCTGGCTAACCAACGACATGGCTAACCATTGTCACAGCTAACCATCAGCATGGCTAGCCCTGGGCTGGACAGAGACACCAAAGAATCATAAGGCTGAAATGCAATGCAGACGAAATAGTGTATTTTCTTGGCTGAGTTTCTCCATTTTCTGTGTATCAAGTCGTCTTCCTCCCTTCCCTCCTCCTCCTCCTCCTTGGGGCTGGGTGGTGGGAGCTGCCCTCAGGAGCACCTGGGAGGACAGTGGGGCTGAGGTTTCGGGCAGTGTGGGAGCTCCCAGTGCCAGGCAGCAGGGTCAGCCCCACAGGGCTCCCCTCACCCAGCCCAGCACCGCACGTCTGGCAGCAGAGCTGAGCCAGGCCCCAGGCAGAGGATGGTTCTTACCCCACAGCACGGCCAGCCCGCAGCTACGGAACGCTCCCAGCGTCGATGCCTGTGGCTGGGGAGAGGGACCCAGGTCAGTGAGCCCCAGCCCCTCTCCCCCCATCCCGAGCCCCAGCAGCCCCCACCCCTGGGGCTGGGCACAGTGGTACCCGATGTGCAGGTGCCTGAGAGCCCCCAGCTTTATGGGCAGAGATGATTTAGTGCCCTGAGGAATACGCCTCTGGGGAAGCTGGGACGGCTTCCAACTCTGCCTTCCCTGCTCTATATATTAACTTTGCATGCATATGAGGCTGAGAGCTCTTCCAATCACCTCTGCAAATATTAATTAATCCTCACAGCATCCTGAGGACCATTATTCACTCCTACTAAGTAAATATTATTAAATCCTTTTATGAGAGGTGAGGTGACTTTTCCAGGGCTGAGCAGGGCATAAGGAGGAGCGCACAGACTTTGTCTTGCCCAGAGCTGCTGAGCACTGAAGCAGCTGCTGTTCGTGGGCAAAGCTGCCTGTGCCTGAGCCAGGGGGTGCCTGAGCCAGGGGGTACCTGAGCCAGGGGGTGCCTCTGAGCACAGGGACCTCCATCACCCCACAGCTGTGGTGTGAGGGGTGGGAGTGCTTTGTGGGGCCACCCCGAGAAGCATCAGCACCCTGTGGCTTCAGCTCTACCCCATGGCCACGAGGACCCACTTCCCACTCTTGGTCACTACCCCGTGCCAGGGCTGTGCCCCCCACCCCGTGCAGCCCCACCTGCTCCCCGCTCGGTGCTGGGGCCAGACTTACTCTGCAGGAGCCAGTCGATGAAGGCGCTTGGGAAAGGGGATTTCTGCAAACAACAAGGGGGCATCCAAGCTCCTGGCTGTGGAGGGCAGGCAGCCCTGGGGAGGGGACGGGAGGGGGACACGGCCATACCTGCAGATCCAGCTCCACAAAGTGCCCCGATGTCACTGGCAAGTTGGAGAGGGCAGACTGGATTTTCCCCAGGAGTCCAAAGGTGACAACACCTGAGGACAGGGAGAAGCTGTCGGGCTGGGCAGAGCTGTCTGTCTGTCCAGGAGCCTGCCGGGGTGCTCTGCCTGTGGGGAGCGTCTGGCAGAGGCTGGGGGAGCCAAGTCCCTGCCCAGAGACACCCCCAGCACCAGAGGAGGGACATCCCTGTCCTCAAACCTCCTGGGGTGGGTTCAAAGCTCCTGCAGCAGCTGCTGTCCTGGAGCTGCCTGGCTCATGCCTCATCACACCAGGTGTGTTTGGAGTTGAAGGGTGCATGGAATGAGGCAGAAACTGTGTCTGTGCAGGACTAGGAGTGAGTAGAGCTGAGGGGGGATGAGCCCCCAGCTCTCAGCCTTGGCAGCAGCTGGGGTCTGGCCCCTGTTAGGGGAACAACCAGCCGAACTGTGAGGCTTTTGTGCCAGCCACAGCAGCTTTGCTGCTCCAGCTCCATGCAGACCAACTCCTTCACCCACAGCCCCAGCTCTCCTGAGGACACCCACTGCCCCTGGGGATGGCTGAGCACGCACAGGTCGGTGTCACTTGCTGCAGGAGAGGAAAGGTACCAACTCACGGTTGAGGAACTGCAGCTTCATGTTGATGATGCTGACCCAAATATTCACCAAGGGGCAGAGCTGCAACGATAACAAGTGGCACAGGCTGGGTGAGGATGTCCTGGGTGCGTTTCCCTGGCAGCCTCTGAGTTTCACAGGCTTTAAAACACGATGAATCAATCAGCTGCTCAGGCATTTCCCCAGAGCAATAGGGATTGTTCAGCCTCCTCCTCAAACTGGCCCCGATTCTACTGAATGGGATAAAAGAGTTTGTAAAAAGCACCTTTTTTTATTTCCCAAGCCAGACTGTGGCTCCTGCTCACCCTCCCCACAGCCACCCAGAGCAGAAGGTGCTGCAGAAGCACCGCTGTGTGCTGGGAGTTGAGCTGCTGCTAACAGCCAGACCCTGGCTGGGGGAAAGGGCGAGGCAGTTTGCAGGGTTCACCCAGGGAAGGGAGGTGTGCCTGTGCAGGCACAGCTATACCCTGTATGTATGGAAATCTCCAGAATTATGGCCAGAGCTCTGATTGCCACTGAGTGCAGCTTCTTACAGCGCAGGACTCACCAGCGCAGGTACCAGAGACTGGAGAGAAGAGTTCAGCAGTCTGCTGACCACACTGGTGAGGAAACTGCAAAGGAAGAAGACAAAATTACCAGGGAAGTTGTCCAAACCCATGGCTCAGCACCAAGGTGAATTTGAAGTGCAGCGCCGTGAGCAGCAGAGGAGACCCTGCTGCCTTCTCTCAGCTCTGGAGTTACGGGATGCTGCAAGCCCACAGCTCCCCCAGGCTTCAGCAGGAATTACAGGTGGGCAGGACTTCCTTACCTGCTTATCAAAGCCTGACTGTTAGCATGGAAATTTGTGCCCAGGTTTGAGACTTGCAAAGCCCATGGCCACTCCTGCCCAGTAACCATTCCTGTGTGGATGCACCAGTATCCCATCCCCTTCCAGGCTTCCTGGGCTCCTCAAGTCTGGCTAAAGGAGCTGCCCCTGTGTGCTGCCCCTGAAATCTTCACTGAATTAACCTTCTCTGTGAAGAGCTGGGTGGTCTCAAGGCTGGAAACTAGAGCCTGGATGGGTGGCTCTGGGACAGGATGGGGGAGAAGCCTTCCTCCAGTGAGAGATGCAGCCCTACGCTGGGGCCATGGTCAAGCCCTGGGGCAGCCGTGGGAGGCCAGGCTCGGTTCCTGCACGAGGTGGGTCTGTCTTGCAGGTCACCTTGGGGCTCCTGTGAGCAGCTGAATGGTCCCACACTCACCCTTTCTGCAGGTTGACACTGAAGCCACCAAGCAAGCTGTTGCAATCCTTAATCATGAACTTGAGGTCCCCAGGGGTGTCCTGGGTCAGGGCGATGTGGGACGTGATGTTTGTCTCCACTGAGGAGCCGCTCAGGAAGCGGAAAAGGCTGGAACAGAAGGGAGAGGCCTGCAGGATGGTGGAGGAGCCCAAAGCACTGGAGCAGAGTGGCAGCTGTGGCTCAGTTGCATGCTTGGGCTCGGCTGGGACACTGTTTGAGTCTCAGGACTGCCATCAGGCTCCTGTTAGCACATCAGGGGCACCAAGTCCCAGTGTGCAGGCAGGCACAGAGGGGGGTTCCAAGGCAGTTCTGGCTTCAGGTGGAGGAAGGACAAGTCAACATGAAGGAGCATGGAGCCTTCTTGGCACTTTGCTTCCAACACCTTCTCAGCAGGAGGATCTCTGCCTCTGCTGCTTGCCACAGACTGAGGCCATGCCTTTGGAGCAAGGACTGCTGGAAACGTCCCCAGAAAGAACAGCAGCACAGCACAGAGCTTCCCTCACCAGACCCTTGCTCAGCATTTGGGGACATTTCTCCAGCCCCCAGGAACATGCTGCCCTCCCCAGCACCCTTAGCCCCCCGTGGCCTCACTGCCTTGCCCACCAGCCCTGCTCACCCTGGCAAGCAGAATGCCACCTTCGAGTACAGGGTCAGCACAATCTCACTCCCATGAAAGACCTTCCACGACACTCGGACGTCCTCCAGGTTCACCACCTTCAGCCTAGGGATTGACATGGAAGGAGACTGACCTTGAGATGGCAGCAGCATCATCAGCAGACCCTACAGTCCCATCACTCCCTGCTCATTGTTTGACCTGGATATTCCCAGTTAAACACCTGAGTGGGGAAGGGTCAGCCCCTGCGCCAAGAAAAGCCAACACAGAAGCAGGGTCAGGGTGCTCAGGGCTGTGTCCCACTGAGCCTCCACCGTCTCCAAGGGTGGAGACTCCTCCACCTCTCTGGGTGCCCATCACAGTGTCACATCCCTCCCATGGGGAAGACCTGTCCTGTCTCTTGTTGGAATTTCCCTTGTCACATCTGGAGCTGTGAGACCAGGACCTGTGCTTTGCATAACAAGAAGGGTCTGAGCCCCTGGGGCGCCTCTGGAGGGGAACCCTTCCTCTTGGCCTCATTTTTGACCTGGCAGTGGCACTGTGCTCCTGCTCTGACTTACCAAGCGAAGCGTGTGGGTTTGCAGGAGGCTCCACTGCCCAGCACCCCTCCTTCCAGAAGACCATCAAGGCCGAGTAGACTTGCATTGCCTAAGAGACCTCCTTTTCCAAGCAGACCTGTGCCAAGCAGACCTTTCTCTCCAAGAAGGTTATTACTGCCAAGGAGCCCATTTCCAAGGAGCCCATTTCCAAGGAGCCCACTGCCAAGGAGCCCACTGCCAAGGCCTTCCCCACCAAGGATGCCCGTGCCGAGCAGACCACTGCTGCCAGTTTGTCCTCCTGCAACAGTCAGACCTCTGTTACTGTTCTGGCTTTCATTGCCAAGAAGCCCTCCTCTCCCAAGCACGCCCATGCCAAGTAGACCTTCCTCACCTAGGAGGCCTGTGCCAAGGATCCCAGACTTGTTGGATTCATTTCCAGCATTGAGGAGACCTCCACTTTCTTCTCCACTCTGACTCCCTCTGCCAAGTAGGCCAGTACCAAGTAGCCCACCTTCACCAAGAAGGCCTGTGCCAAGCAATCCACCTTTGTTGCTGATGAGACCTTCACTGCTGAGAAGACCTGCACCAAGGAAGTTGACAAGAAAGGTTGGTTCAGCTGTGTTAGGTTGACCTGCTCATGAGGTGCCACAGGGACCCCTGAGATTCCTTGTGCAAAGATGGGTTCCCCATGGAGCTGAGCCTGCCAGGAGGCAGGCTCCTGATGAGCAGAGAGACACTCCATGAGCTCAACGTGGCACAGGACACGCTGGGACTGAAGTGGGCACAGCTGCTTGTGCCAGAACATTCCCCTGGGAAACACGGAAAACTTCTGAGCTCACCGTCTTTTGGGCTGAGCCCAAGGACACTGCCCAGGTTGAGGAAGCCCTGGGAGGGGGTCAGGAGGTCCCCAAGGAGGATGAGACAGCAGAAAGACAGCATCTCTGGTCTCAGCACCTGCAAAGAGACATATATCAGCCCCAGCATCAGCCCCACCTGTGGGAATCGGACTAGTCCAGCTCTCCATCCTGGAGATGCAGCCCCCAGGCACCCGACCCCAGCCCCAGGGCACCAGCCCAGGCCCACAGCATCCTTTTCCCACCCAGAAAGGTCAAACTGCTTCTGGCTGTCAGGGAGCAAGTGGAGCATGGTGATGTTCTCCTCCAGAGCCTGTGCTGGCTGCACGCCTGGCTGGGCCACCCCGCTGCAGGGCTGGGGCCTGACAGCACAGGGCAACGGGGAGGGGGGAGATGTCACTGCAGAGAGAGCAGGAGGCAGGGGAGGAGGCAGGGCGAGCTTGTACTGAGTGAGATGGATGGCTCCTGACCGCTCTGCAGTGGCCCTGAAAGGAGAACGCTCTGAGGGGGCACAGCTGGGTCAACGCTGCGTGTCACAGTCGTGTCCTTCCCCCTGGCCTGAAGAACACGTTGTGTCACCAAAGCTCAAGGCACAGCCAAAACCAGGCTCACTTTTCCATGGGCAGAGTGTTTGTTCTTCTCATCTGGCTCCACCTGGGCTGTGACCAGAGCCTGTATTTATCTCTGGTGGAAAGGAGGCACCTTCAAGGACCTCACATTCCTGCCTGAGCTGGACCGTTTGGGGTGGCAACCAGCACTGTGGAGTGTTTGTTTATGCTCAGAAAGGTGTTTGCAAAGAAAGGAAGAGAGGCACCTGCTGCAGCACAGCCACAGGACTCAGCCTGAGGAAGCACCTGCCCGCACAGCCCCTGTCCCAGGCTGGATGCCCAGCTTGTCTCTGGATGCCCAGCTTGTCTCTGGCTGCCCAGTTTGTCTCTGGTTGCCCAGCTTGTCTCTGGATGCCCAGCTTGTCTCTGGCTGCCCAGTTTGTCTCTGGTTGCCCAGCTTGTCTCTGGCTGCCCAGTTTGTCTCTGGTTGCCCAGCTTGTCTCTGGTTGCCCAGCTTGTCTCTGGCTGCCCAGCTTGTCTCTGGTTGCCCAGCTTGTCTCTGGCTGCCCAGCTTGTCTCTGGATGCCCAGTTTGTCTCTGGATGCCCAGCTTGTCTCTGGATGCCCAGCTGTCTCTGGATGCCCAACTTGTCTCTGGCTGCCCAGCTTGTCTCTGGCTGCCCAGCTTGTCTCCCCTGGGAACAGCACCCTACAAGCTGTGCACTGCAGAGGTTCAGCACCAAGGAATCATATTATTTAGGTCAGGCTGAACAACTTCTTTATCTGCTCCAGATACTTTTTAAAAAAAGAAATCCCTCTCTGACAGTTCCTGGCACAATTAAATTAGACTTTAATTCAGTGGTCTGTCTGTTGCATTTGCCTTTGATCCGCACGCAGCGATGCGCAGCCCTGGAGCTGTGCTGACTGAACAGGAGAGGACAGAGGCTCGAGCAGCCTCCATTGAAAAGCCTGTCAAATAAAATCAGTGGGATTTGTTGGAGGGTCTCTGCAAGACGTGCACAGCATCGTAAAGGGATGCCAGGATGGCTGGCAGGGCTTTTCAGAGAGCAGACAGCTGCCTCTGCAGCTATTAACGACACCCATCGTGTCGGTACCTCCTTCATCACACACATCTGAGCGAGCAGAACACCTTGGACATGCCACATGCACGTGTGGCTTTGCAGATAAACATTGAATCCCAGCTGATAACCTGGAAATTGTTCCGAATTCTGCTCACCCAGATCGTGAAAAGAGAAGAACCCCAATATTCCTGCTAGCTTGGTCACTAGAACAAACAACAGCAAGGAAATAAACCTGGAACCTGACAAGCAGGAGCTCTGCTGCCTTTAAAAATTAATTTTCATAAATGATTAAATGCTGCTACAGAAATCAAAGGAAAACAGCGTTAAAATTCTTGCTCCTAAAGCTGAGTTACACTTTGCTGTAGGTTGTCTAATGGGAACAGGAGCTCTGTGGCCACGGTACCTTAATGCCACTTACCTGGAGCCCTTTGATGTTGCAGAGCAGCTGCCCACAGCCTCTCAGCTGCTGGCAGGAGCAGCTCTTATATACCCAAACTGCAGGAACAAGGAAAGTCCAGGGAAGGATGAAGCAGGAATAGTTCCTCTTCACTGGCTGTCAAGTGTGAACGCTGCACCAGCCCGATCCTGAGCGCTGGACCATGGCCGGCAGCACCCACCGAGCCTGGCAGGTCACCCCCGTCCCCTCAGGCTGGGTGCAGTGCCCACCAACGGGCACAGTGCCACCCTGCTCCTCAGGGCTTGTCCCCTCCTGCCCCCTCTGACTTCCAAGACAACGCCTGAGGCAGCTGTGCTGTGCCCAAGGGTCCTGCGAGGCAGCCCCCCCCCAGCCCCTGGGTGCTGGGGCAGCTGGGGTGAAGGGGGATCATAGAATCATAGAATCCCAGCCTGGGCTGGGTTGGAAGGGACCCCAAGGGTCACAGAGCTCCAACCCCCTGCCACAGGCAGGACCACCAACCCCCAGGCCTGGAGCTACACAAGGTTGCCCAGGGCCCCATCCAACCTGGCCCTGAACACCCCCAGGGATGGGGCACCCACCCCCTCTCTGGGCAGCCTGTTCCAGCCCCTCACCACTCTCTCTGGAAAGAACTTCCCCCCAATATCCAATTTAAACCTTCCTTCCTTCAGCTTTAATCCATCCCCCTTGTCCTGCCAGGGTCATGGGGATGTCATGGGGGATGGGGATGCTCCCAGGCTAAGCAGAGGGTCCCAGGGATGGTTTGGGGGCTCCACGCCAGGGGATGCTCCATCATATCCAGCAGAACATGAGAGTCTGAGGGCAGTGGGAGGGTGAGTGAAAAAGGAAAGGTTTTCACAAACTAAAGCATGTGTGGATTGATGGCACACCAGCTGCCCCAGGAAAACTCCCTGCCACACAGTGGTACACAGGAGATGGTTTGTGCCTCTAACAAAGATGTTGGTAGTTTAAAGGAGGCCATGGAAAAAAAAAAAGAAAAGAAAATGGGGAAATAAATACAGAGCTACAGAGGGGGAGGGGAAAGGAGCAGAAAAGATGAGGGGAAAAACCCAAGTCAGAGGTTCTGTGTGGTTTTCAAGGTGGATCAAGCCCCAGTAAAGCCCAGGGCAGGTGATGATGTGAGGTGTCCTCAAGATGACCAAGAGACCCCATGGCTTTGGGTCCAGGCCCTGAAAAGAGCCCAGCACATCTGGGTCTAACACAGTGTTTGCTGGCAGACAGCTCTCTGCCCACCCTGAGCTGGGTGTCGGGTGGGCACAGCCAGGGCTGAGCAACCAGGCAGGGGTCTGCATCCCTCCCACCCACCATGGCTGGGGTTCCCAGCACAGCAGGTCTGTCCTGAGCCACTGAGGTCCAGAACCAGCCAGCCCCACAGGCTGGAGTACCTGCTGTGGCTGCAGAGAGGGCTGGGCTTTACTAAACCTGAGCACGAGATTGCAAAATCCACCCACACCCTTCTGAGCACCCACAAAAGAGTCCAAACCACAAAGTCTGGAGGCAAAAAACACCTCTGTTCCTTCTGTTCCAAGCAATGTAGGCAGGATGCAACATCTGCAGGGAAAAGCCCAAGCTGCTGATGTGCTGTGCCAGGCATGGAGAGAGAGGTGCTGGGGATCCTCCCGGCAGGCTGGGCTCCCATCCCTCTGGAGATGGACGGAGGAACCTGAGGAGGCCCCTTCCCATCCCGTGTCCCTGGCTCACGCTGACAGCACGATGAGATCCTGGTGAAGCAAAGCAGTTCTCTTCCCTCTCTGAACAGGCCCAGCACAAGCGATGAGGCTCTGCAGCGGGGCTGGGGCTGGGGCTGGGGCACCTCGGGACACATCCCGAGCACTTACTTCAATGACATCAACATCTGCGTTGGTGAAGTCGATGTTCAGCAGCCTGGGGAGGGGAACCCCCACTCCCAGCACACCTGCAGGTCACAAGCCAGCCCAGCTCAGTGCCAGGGGGTCACAGCCAAGCTTCTGCCCAGGGCTTGGTATCCAACTCCATCCTCCCTGTGTGCAAACCCCTCCCTCCACCAGCCCGGGGCTCCCAGGGAAGCTTTGTGTCCTGGGATTTAGTGCTCCAGCAAAACATATGCTGTTATTTGCTCCCAGCACCAAAGCAGCACACTGGGGGTCAGACCCACAGAGGGGGCTGCAGGACCCCTGTTTTGTAATGCACATGTTTGCCCCCCAGCAAACCACTGCCACCCAAAACGAGCCCTCACCAGCACAGGATGCCCCACTGGCCCCCAGCCCATATGGCAGGGTCAGCTACACCTGTGGGAATTCGGTTTCTAGGGGTGGCCAAGCACAAGGAGGTGTGGGGGAGGCACAGGAGTCCTTACTGTTCATTGCAGGCAGGAAGGCAACATCGAAGATCTGGTCCACGAGCATCTCCAGGCGTGAGACCTGCAACAGGGAGAGGGGCCACTTCGTGCCACTGCTGGTCCCAGTCCCATGGCCAGCCCAGCCTCACCCTGTCCTTGGGCACATGGGGACGCCCCGTTCACACCAGCTAAACCCAACCTGGACCCTCCAGCTCCACACCCATCTAGTGCAACCTCCCAGTTTCACAGAAACCGGACTTTCCTACGGTCCATTTTTAGTCCCAGAACGATGCCATTCCACAGGCTCTTTCCTGTCGGCATTGAAGCTGCCTGCAGTCACCACCTCTGGAAACCAAACTGCTCTATCTGCAGGTATCCTGCCACAGGAGAGCCCAGGATCCCCCCTGACCTTTCCTGTCATCCCCTGTGAGGCACAGGCATGAGCATTCCCAGGTGCATCCCAAGGGGATGCTGTGGGTGCGTCACTGAGGACCCAGAACCTCCCCTTCTCTGTGGGGATTGTTTCCAGAAATCACTAATGGATCATTTATGGAAAAACAAATCCCTCTGCAGAGGTGAAGGGAAGGTGCTTCTGAAAACAGGACACAACCCTTACACCATAACTGGCCCTTATTTCCCAGGAACCTGTGTCTGTCAGCACTCCTCTTTCTGCAATGGATTTCACGCTTTGCTGAAGCTACTCATGTTCTTACATCAAAACCACCGATGGATGAAGACACCAGGGAGAGATTAGTCCTGCAAGAGGAAGCAGAGGTGAGTGAAATCCAAGCCGTTCCTCAGATGACCCAGTCCTGCTCATGTCCTCATCGTCATGCAGCCCAGGAGGTCCCATGTCCATCGCCACCCCTGGCCACCCCTGAGATGAAGACCAGGGTCCTACTTCTCCAGCCTGACGCTGATCTTCAGTTTGTTGTCCACGACTGAAAACTGGGCCAGCAAGGAGGCATCCTGTGGTCAGACAGAGAGGGCAGGGCAGGAGTGGCTCCTCCAGCTCTTGCCCAGCCTGCAGCCCAGCCATGTCACATCGGTCCCAGATACCAGCACCCCTACACCCCTGTGCAGGGAGAGACCCCAGGAGGGGTTTCTGCAGGGCTTGTTCCTTCATACATACGATATTCAGGAGGCAGAGACGCTGCTGGGTGTCATCTGGGTGCATCACCATCACCTCTGTTACAGCTGTGAGATGGATCACACCTTTATTTTTCTTTAAGGTCACCAGAGGCTCCTCAGGGACTGCAATTTCCAGCAGCAGATCGTGTGACTCGGGGTACGCCCTGAAAACCTGCCAACACCCAAAATGGAAAGTCTCTGTGGGCATGAGCATCGATGGTGCTGTGGCCAGGAGCCACAGAAGGCTCCTTACTCTGGCAGCATTTGCACAGTGCTGCTCCCAGGGATCAGATCTGATCCTGAATTGCTTCAGTCCAACAAGTCTGCATCTCGACTGGCTGGAGTGAAGTCAAGCTAGGTGAGAGCTCAGCCCCACTTATGCCCTCAGCCCCACTGAGAACATTTCATCCTGGCTGGAGGGCCACGGACCTGCATCCAGGCAGGTGGGACAGGATGGTTAAACACCTGTTTAACTCAAGACTGTGACCCAAGAGAGCTGCAGAGAACAAGGTGACGAACCGGGCTCTGGAGACCCCTGGTTTCCAGTTTTGGACCCAAGCCAGAGCTCGTTCAAGCCCATGGGCCGTCTGGGTGGTGCCTCTGGGGTGAAAGGGATGGGGAGACCCCCACCTGCCTGGACACTGCTGCTCTGACTGTGTTACTTGCAGTGTGAGGGGGAACCAGGACTCACCTCAGGAACCAGGGCTCCAAGGGTTGATGTTGTCAGTGGTGGGAGCTCAGGAAACTGTGACAGAGAAGAGACACAGCCCGTGTGTGCGGCTCTTTCCAGCAGGATCTGCTTCCACTGGCAGCACGCTCGAGGCTTTTACTGCACAGGCTCTGACACGTGCTGCCTCAGGCAGCAGAGACCCAGGTAAAGGGCAGAGAGGTGCCGAGGTGCTGTGCAGGTTGCACTGCTGGCAGCCCCCAGTCCTTCCAGACCCCAGCGAAGAGAAGCTCCCCACTCACCATGCCAGTGGAGATGTTCAGGTCCAGGGCACCCTCCTTCTGCAGGACACACAGCACGGCGCTGAGGAAGTTCACAGAGAGACCCAGCTGGGAGGAACTGGTGTCCGCCATGGGGGGCAGGGGTGGCACGGGCACCCGTGGGGGCGTGGGGACAGCTTCTGGCTGGCCCAGCGGGTAGTCCACCAGGCCTCCTGCCACTCGCCCGACGGCAGTCTGGAGGGACAGGGAAGGGAGGCACAGGCCAGGACGTTGGCAATATTTGCCTTCACGGTTAACTTCGTGTTCCCTCGGTGTGCAAGCAGCACACGCAGGACCACAGCGAGTCAGAGCCCGGGACACTTCCTGCTCCAGAAGGTCACGACATGCAAACCCTGCTGCTCTCCCGTGACGGTGCCAGCAGCAAGAACAGGGCACCGACACGGGACCCCCCCGAGCTTTCCACAGCAACCTCAGAGCCCACTGCTCGGGTGTCCGTGGCCCCAGGAGACCTTCCCAAACCCACGTGAGAAGATGCAGGACTTACGTTCAAGTCTACCTCGAGGAACTGGCCGGTGACCAGGGGCAGGCTGGACACAGTGTACTGGATACTGCCCAGCAAACCCAGAGGCACCAGGGCTGGGGGGAGAGGAAGGGAGTCAGCAATTCCCTGCTGTCTGGGGTGCAAATACCCCCTCCCCTTCCCAGCAGCTCTTCTTCTGCCAGATGGAATGCAGTAATGCCACAGGAGATGTTTCCCTAATGAGCAGGGAACAGCTCGAGGGGACAGCTCACAGCCCCACACCCCCCATCCCAGTGCCACTGTTGTGCACCCGGGGTCTTTCTGTCCATGATTAGAGACAGAGAAAGAGGGGAGATGTGGGGAGGGGAGTGCATCCCACAGTGTGCTGGGACACTGCTCCCCTGCTGCCCGGACGTGATGGGGTCTGGGCCAGGCGTCCCCACTCCCAGCACAGGGCAGACCTGGGGTCCGCCTGCTCTGCCCCCCTGGGGTGCAGCAGCAGAGGGGAAAGTGTCACAGTCCTCAGATGGCCAGAGAGGAGGTGGCACGAGGAGCAAGGCAGGGCACAGCGTGGGACCCACCAAGTACTTACAGTTCACAAGCCCCAGCTGGTCACTGACAAGTCCCAGGGCGATATCAACCACGGGGCAGAGCTGCAAGAGCCGGGGAGGGGCAGTGAGTGCCCAGTGTGCTGGACAAGGACACCCAGCTCGGCTCAGCCCTGCCATGCTCTCCCTGGGAACGGGAGCGCTGGGTGCACGGGATGGCAGGCCCCACTGGTGACTCCAGCAGCTGAGGCTGCACCAGCTCTGGGCCTGGCCCTGGGCACCTTGCCCTTCGTCAGAGAAGCAAGGTTAGGACTGGGCTCCAGGCGTCCATGTGGGATGGCTGGAGAGACCCTGGGGCTTTCAGGAGGGAGGAGAGATGCAATTAGCCCATAACATGGTCCAGAGCATCATTAGAAACTCCCAGGCACCAGGGCAGACCTGCCCCTGGCTTGCTGACCTTGCATTTTGGAAGGAGGGAGAAGGTTTTCCCAAGAAGATGGAGACATGGCATGTCCCCCCCGACTAATCCCAAAGCACTGGGAGGGCAGGTGGATGCTAAAGCCCTGGGACAGCGGCCACACTCCCACTCTGGCCACAAGCAATGCCACAGGGAGCTGCACCACAGCTCTTCACACTCATTGCTCCTCTCTGAGGTGGAAGGGTTTTTTTCTGACTTACCAGATTAGGAAGAAGCCTGTTCAGGACACTTGCCAATAAATTATCCACAATTGGGAGCAGACTGTGGAAAAATAAAGGAGCACCATGAAAAAACCTGCTGAAAGTAAATGAGTCTTGTTAAACAATTCCCTGTGAATAGCACGGAGCACAGACCTCCTGGAGCAAGGCAATTGCAGCAGCAAAGTGCATCGTGTATGCCTGGATTTCGGATGAGATAAGTGTGATTTGCATCCCAAAATAGCCAGTGGGAAATTTATTGCTGCCTTTCATCTACTACTGTGTAGTCTCCTTAAAGGAGCAGAAACAGCCTCAGCCCGAGTGGTGTCTGTGATTTACAGAGCAAGGGCTCACGTCTCAGGGGACCCTGTGCAGTGTCACCTAATGTGACCCATGAATGTGGCATGTGGGGCATGAATGTCCCTCTGGGACGGCTGTGAGGTCAGGCCTGCCGCCCTCTGGGGCAACACGCCCATTTGCTGTGGCTGTGAGGGGCACACAGGGCCCACCAGCACCAGCAGCAGCAGCCCTCTGCTCGGCCCCGTGACAGGGCAGCGAGTGGCTGTCACCTGCAGGGACAGCAGCTGCTGCCAGCGTCGTGGTTGACCCCGGGACAATGGGGAAATGCCGTCCTGGGGGTGTGGGCTGGGGCAGGAAAAGCCGGGTGGCAAGGTAGAGGGAGACACCTCCAGCACTCACCCTCTCAGGAGACAAACTTTAACACCACCAAGGAGGGTATCGCATCTCTCTGTCACCAGTCTGGGGTAGCCTGTGCCATCCATGGTTAGCCTGGCCCTCGCGGTGATGTTCACTTCCACCGCGATGTCGAGCAGCCCCAGGAGGCTGTGCAGGGGGGAGAGAGCGGCCTTCAGGGGAGCAGCCAGTTCCCCGCACGCAGGAGCTGCCTCTGTCCCCTGGGGAGGCCCCTCGCGGGGCTGCTCGCGCCAGGCCCGGCGCCTGGCTGGCACCAGCACTGGCCTGACCTACCTCTTGCCGTTGAGGGCCACCCGAGTGTAGAGGTTGAGGTGGACGCCGATGCCAGGCAGGAGCCGCAGGGACACCCTGGGGAGCGTCAGCTCCACGATCCTCAGCCTGCAGGGACAGCAAGGGGAACACCACGAGGGATGGACGGCTCTGAGCCCAGCACCCTGCCACCCGGGCTCTGCCCCTCACAAAGCCTCTGCTCGAGGAGTGGGTGAGACAGGGGCCCTTTAGACCAGAAATGGCAAAAGACAACAAGTTTTCCCAATTATTTTCCAGCTCTGTCAGAAGCTTTGTCCTCTTATTGCTTCTGCTCCTGCTTGGTGCTGGGTTTCGGGTAAGAGTTAAATGGGGACGGTGTCAGACAAGGAGCACTGGCCTGGCACCTGTGGCACAGGCCGCCCAGGGCCGATGTGTGGTTCTGTGCACCCTCTACGGGCAAGTGCCTTTCAACTGCTGCTGCCTTTAACTGTTCATGCAGCTCAAGAGGCCCTTTGGCAGCCAGAGATGCAAACCTGGCAGGACTTCCAGGCAGCACGTGCCCCAAAGCATCAGCTCCAAACCAGACCTGAGCACCTACATCACCATTACCCACCCCTCCCCTCCACAGAGCACTGAGGTTGTCCCCCCTGCAAGGAGCCCACCCAGTGCTGTCCTTACCCGGTGATCCCCTGGACGGTGCTGAGCAGGCCGCCTTCCCCGAGGATGCCGAGCAGGCCGCCGCCTCCCAGCAGCCCTCCTCTGCCCAGCAGCCCTCCTCTGCCCAGCAGGCCACCAGGACCACCGAGGATCCCTGCTGTGCCGAGGAGACCTCCATCACCGAGCAGACCTCCTTGTCCCAGTGCTCCTCCAGCAACCCCTGCAGGGATGTCATCCCTGGGGACATCACCACCAGCTGCCAGCCAGTCTCTGGGAGGGTTTCTGGGCTTCTCCCCATAAGTGCCTCCACCACCCCCTCCACCCAGCAAGCCACCACTGGCATCACCCCCTCCACCAAGCAGACCACCAGTCAGCCCCCCCAGCAGCCCTCCACCATTGCCGCCCAGCAAACCACCAGTAATACCACCAAGCAGACCACCACCACCACCAAGGAGACCTCCTCCAAGGCCACCCAACAGGTCTCCACTTCCATCTGTGCTGGGACGTCCGCTTCCGAGCGGCACCTCTCTGAAGGCACCTTGGAGGACGTTGTTTTGCCTGAGAGAGCCTGTAAAAGCTGGAAACATCATCTACCATCAGCCTGCAAGACAGACCTGCCTCCCCAGGCACTCAAGCTTTGTGCTCTTCCCCCTGCATCTGCAATTCCCCTCCTGTCCCCAGCTGACGGGGCTGTGTGGTACCACCACATCAACCCCCAAAGGCCACCACTGGTTGCTGTTTCCCAGGGTCCTGCTGTGAGGACACAGAGTGACTCACCATCGCTTATAACACCGTTATTGACCCTGAGGACAACATCCTTCATCTGGCTTAGCGCCGGGGTCAGCAGAGCACACAGGAGGGCGAAGCCCAGGGTGGGCACCATGGTGTCTCCTGCTTGGCTGGGAGCAGCTGTGGGTACTGGCAGGACCTGGGGAAGGACAAAGGGAAAAGAGTGGGAATAGGCTGGGTGATGCCCTGGAGACAAAGAGGAGCTGGATATTTCAAGTTGGATGAAAAGTTTCCAGTGAATAGAAAACATGAGCTTCAGGAGGAGCAAAACTTCTCAAGTTAGAGCTGCATTTGGCAAACAGAGCTGGGCACACCTGAAGGGGGAAGGGGCATCCATACACACATCCATCCACAGGGAATATTTCAACCCAGCTTCTGCATAACCCCAGCACCTGTTTGCTTGTTCCTGTTCCCTTCCCTCCCTGGTCACCACGACAGAATTCACAGTGTGGGGTGTGAAATCACTGCACATCCCCTACAGCCCACCCTGAGCTCCCCTCGCCAACAACCACCCCGTGAACCAGCACAGTACTGCTGCAATTATACAAGCGACTCCCGTTTGGATTAAAGCCTCTGAGCTTTTAAAGTAGCAGGTTTTCACCTTGCAACAATTAAAATACCACCCGCCTGCAGAGGATATTGCAACACCAAAAACCTCCTAACACTGTGTGGAAGGAGTGGTTCTCTCTTAGAGAAGGGTTTGCATTTTACTATAGCAACCTCCTTTCCTGATTTCCTCAGCCTGGTCACTAAATATGAACCAGAAATCCTTATTTGCATTGCTACTGCTATTGGTGGGTTTCCCCATGGCTTTTCCTGCTCACCGGAGTGTAATTTAAGGCCTGAAAGTGAAATAGTGCCTCCGTCCTCCTGAGCTCACAACACCACTATTTTGACCGTATTTACCTGGTTTTATCCCGAATTCAAAGCCTGGCTTTGGTCTTCAGTGCTCTTGGTGAAGGGGAGACCTTGCAGACGTCCATGGGCAGCTCTGCTCTAGCACAGAGGATTGGTGGGTCCTTATATAGTGAAGCTGATGAGGAAAAAGTGGAAAAAATTGCCTGAACTGTAACAGCTGGACTGGTGGGTGCACAAAGCAGCATTTGTGGGTTCAGTGTGTTCCAACATAAATAAGGATTTGTAGAAGAGGGAAGGGTATGAAGCAACAGGATACTGGATGCTCAGTTATCAGCCAGCGCTGTTACCCAAGAGCCCAGAGATAAAGTAAAGGAGAAGGAGACTCCATGGGCTGCAGCTCATGAAGCTGCCACTGACCCCAAAAGAGCTGGAAAATCAGCTTATTCCAGACAAATCCCTGCCTACACTTGCACTCAGACTGTCACACCCAAACCACCACGCTGGGGTAATTTTTCAAGTCTCCAGTGAGCCCATGGGAGGCTCCAGAAAAGCACTGGGAGGTTTTTGTCTCCTTTAATGCTCAACCTGAGAAGTGGTTCCTGAGGATCATCCCACTGGTCCAGCAGCTGCCAGCTGCTTCCTGGCAGGAGGAGTTCCCACAGCCTCAGAAAAGCCCCTGTGTGGTGGGAACTGCTGCTCCAGGACAGGACTAGACCATAAAGATGCTTTTGTCCTGGTGTCCTCAAGACTTAATACGTTTGTGAGATAAAACGTGTTGCTAACAGCTTGGTGCATCTTACACAATGAGGGGATAACACAGCAGTGGGTAAGCTCAGGTTACCTGCTCCTGGCTCCATACAGAGCCTTGCACAACAAGCGGCATTGGCTCCACCTTGGACGTGCTGAACGAGACCCTGGCAAGGGGCTCTGCCCCCTTCCCACCTGGCTCCAAACACGTGGGAAATGTCAGCAGGCCCTGTGCTGTCACTGCCTTGCCACAGCCTTGTGTCAGCCTGGCACACCCAGCCAGGCAGGGGATGGGCTGCAGCAGGGTACCCACTGAACCCCAGCTCCCCTGTGAGCTGCTGTTTGTGCCACAGGCTGAGCTTCAAAAATGCTTCCTGTGAGGTCCCAGCTTGCTGGCTGCAGGTACAGCCCCTCTTCAACCTGCGCTGCCCCTCCGTGGGGCACAGGGGCAGGGATGCTGGCAGCCAGAAACCCGCATGAAATAAATATTCAGAGAGAAATACTGAGGCAGGGAAAGATTTTATTTAGGAGCAACATGAGAGCAACCTTTATGCCTAAGAGGCAGCTCTGCTTCCTGACTGTGAGAAAAGTGCCCACAGGATCCCCCCCTCTAACATCTACCAGGCGAGCAGCTTTCCCTGTCCCGACGCCAGGCTGTTCCACGACCCCTCTGGCCACAGCCATGACACAGGGCATTGCTCAAGGGAGAATGAAGATGAAGACAGCAGAGAGGAGCAGGGCTGCAGGGCTGCTGGTGCACGGCCTGCCTCAGATGGCAGCCGTGATCACGGAGCCTCCTGAGCACAATCCTTTCAGATTGGCCTCGTCAGCAGAGTCATCCCCCTGAAAGAAGACACACAAAAGCTATTCAGTTTTCTCATCTGGACAGTCACCAGCTTCTCCCTGTACCCCAGGTGAGGCTTTCCTGTGGGTCCATGCAGGCAGAGGGACCTGAAACTGGGAGCAGCCCAAACAGCAGCAGGCTGGCTGGGGTGGGGGTCATCCCCCAGCTCCCTGGGGAAGCAAGGCTGTGGGAAAGGGGACCCTTACTTCAGTGATGTTAACCTCTGCGTTCCTGAGGCTGCCGTTGAGAGTGTTGGGCAGAGGGAGAACCACACTCAAGGCATCTGCAAAAATAAGTGAAAGCATCTCATCATGGGGGAAAACACCAACCACAGGCAGCAAGGTAAGGGGGGAGCCCAAATCTGTGGAGTTTGAGAGGAGAGGGGACCCAGAGCCTGGCTGTACCATTAATGGCAGGTATGTATGCAGCTGCAAGGACTTGCTTGACCCATCCTGCAATGGGGGAGGCCTGCAGGGGAAGAAGGCACATATCAGCATCAGAGGAGAGCAGTGGCTGTTGGTGTGAGAACAGCAATGTCAGGCTCCCCAGCTCAGTTCTGTCACTGCAGGATGCTCAGAGCTACGAAACACAGAGGCTGGGAAGCTTCCTCAGGGAAACGCTTCCAGAACTCGAGGAGTGACACACAGGGCCAAGCTCTTTGGGGAATTTCTTCTTGATAATTCCCCCCCCTCCCCAGCACCCCCACTGCGCTGCCAGCAAGTGAAAATATACATCCAAGTGTCAGTGCTGTCGGGCACAGGGGATGGACAGGGCAGGCAACAACTGGGCTCTGTCATGAGAAGAAGAATCGTGAAGACTGAATGGGCATCTTGGTTCTGTTTCCCCAGGCAGAGCCTCTGGCCATCGCCCCGCTCGCTGCAGCACCCTGACCCCACGCAGCAGGCACTTACACTGAGACGGTTGAGGCTGAGGGGTGCCCGTGTCACTTTGACACTGCAAAAGATAAAAACAAGGTAGAGTCAGCATGCATCAGGTGCACCAGCTTTCCAAGCGCTGCTCAGACCCTTCTTCTTGGCCCAGAATTCCTCTCAAAGACACAAGGATTTTGAAAATGGGGCAACTTTCAAAAAACTCTCCTATTGCTTCAGACATGAACTTGGTCTGAAGTTGGGACTGGGAGGAGGCAGGAAAGCTCCAGCAGCCCTTTACATCTCTACCACGTCTACATCACATTCTCTGATCGCTGCCACCAGCCCCATCTTGCCAGGCTCCTGGGAGCATCTCCAGGCAGAGCCTTGTCTGGCTGCAAAGCTCGGCTCTACCTGTCAAGAGCCGGAGTGGTCTGCAGTTTGCCATCCAAGACCGATGGGGTGACATCCAGAATGATGTCCTGAAATTGGAACAACAGAAGAAATTAAATTATTTCCCATCATAGCTCCCAAGACTGAAAAGAAAACCCAGAGTATTTATAAATAACCCATTCCAAGAAAAAACACCCGTCTGTGTCTAGAAATCGCATTTTTTTGATAGATAACCTCATGTCTCTCTCTCCTCAGGGTTCAACCTTCCTGTCTTTATTTCGCATTATTCCTTAAACATTTCACTGGTGCTTGGATACAGGCATTTTAGAGGGACTGGGCACCACCAGTTGCAAGATGTGTAAAGCCCAAATCACGAGTACTACACAGCTGAGGGCAGGACAGGCCGAGGGGATGCCAGGGAACAGCCAGCCTATCCCCTCGCCCTGTTTCAGAGGTCTCGGACCCCCAGAGCACACTCACCGTGTTGAGGGAGAAGAGGGGCTTCTGCATGGACTGCAGGGCAGGACTGAAGACATCGATCGAGGCTTTGAGGGTGACAGTGGCTTTGCCGCCGCTCACAGTCACCAGCGGCTTGTTGGCCACCTGCACACGCAGCTCCAGGGGCAGGGAGCCAGGGAGGATTCTGGAGAGCTGCACGGGGCAGGGAGAAGTCAGGGCGAGGGGGTCTTTGCGTGGCTGGGGTGGGGGGTGGAGATCAGGGTACACAGAAGGGGTGGCTGACCTGGGGGATGAAGGGGAGAAGGGCAGCCGTGGACAGCAACATGCTGTTGGGCACCTGTGGGAACAGCACAGGCGGCGTCAGAGGCCGGGATGGTTTGTGCAGAGCCCGCGCTGTGCTCAGCTGCACCCTGTGAGGGCCACCCAAGAGCAACCAGGACCCCAACCCCAACCCAGAGAGGGGCGATGCCACCCACCATGGAGCTGGTGATGCTGAGGTCCAAGGCTCCCTGGCTCTGGGCTGGCTCCAGCAGCGCGCCGAGCGCCCGCTGGGACAGGCTGAGCTGCGGCGGGCGGCCGGGGGCCAGCAGCAGGCTGGCGCTGAGCGGCACTCCCTGCGTGGGGGTCGCCACGCCACCCTCCGGGTCCTGCGCCGGCAGCTGCTGCGGACAGAGCAGAGGAGGGACTTTGGCTCGATGCCATCGCACCGAGCACCCTGCCTGCCCACAGGCAGAGGAGAGGCTCTGGTGGGGTGAATGAACACAGGGCTGCTGCAGGCTGCTCCAGCACAGGAGGTGGCTGCATCTGCCCCAGCTTCCCCTTCAACACGCTGCCACCTCTCTGGTCAGAAAGACACACTGCCAGTAGTTTTGACCAATTATGGTCCAAATCAATTACATACCAAACCTTTACAGACCATTTATAAGGGGAACCTGCTTGTGAACAGTGACCACTGTTCCTCTATGCAATCACAGAATCACAGAATCACAGAATTGTAGGGGTTGGAAGGGACCTTGAGAGATCATCGGGTCCAACCCCCCTGCCAAAGCAGGCTCCCTAGCTCATATTGCTCAGATAGGCGTCCAGGCGGGTCTTGAATATCTCCAGTGAAGGAGACTCCACCACCTCCCTGGGCAGCCTATTCCAGTGCTCAGTCACCCTCACTGTGAAAAAGTTCTTCCCCATGTTGGTGCGGAACTTCCTATGCTCCAACTTGCAGCCATTGCCCCTTGTCCTATCCCCACAGACCACTGAAAAGGGGCTGGCTGATTCCCCCTGCATCCCCTGCTTCAGATAATTATAAACTTTGATTAGGTCCCCCCTTAGTCTTCTCTTCTCAAGGCTGAACAGTCCCAGCTTACTCAGCCTTTCCTCATAGGGGAGATGCTCTAGGCCCTTAATCATCTTCGTAGCCCTTCTTTGGACTCTTTCCAGGAGATCCCTGTCCTTTTTATACCAAGGAGCCCAGAACTGGACACAATACTCCAGGTGGGGCCTGACCAGGGCAGAGTAGAGAGGGAGGATCACCTCCTTTGACCTGCTGGCTACACTCCTCCTGATGCATCCCAGGATCCCATTGGCTCTCTTGGCCACCGAGGCACACTGCTGGCTCATGGCCAACCTGTCATCTACCAGGACCCCCAGGTCCTTCTCCACAGAGCTCTTCTCCAGCAGGTCATCCCCCAGCCTGTACTGATACAAACAGTTGTTCCTTCCCAGGTGCAAGACTTTACACTTGCTTTTGTTGAACTTCATCTGGTTTCTCACTGCCCAGCTCTCCAGCCTGTCCAGCTTTTCTGATTAACAGCTATAATTACACTGGATTAAGCAGTGTCAACCCAGTCTGGTTTATGCTACCCTCAAGGATTAGCAAGTAAAAAATTAGGTAGAGACCCAATGGTGGCAATTAGCATGGATGTGGCTGGACCACACTCATGTGGTGTGGCATTTACCTTCCAGTAAATGCTTTCCTGAAGTCAGCTGGAATAAGAGGAGCCTGTGACAGAGCGCACTGCATTTTCAGATGAATCACCCAAACTCAGTCAGAGGTTTTTGGGCCAGGGAAGTGGTGGCACTTACGTTTATGTCCATCTTGATAGTGTCATCGCTGACGATGGAAAAGGGGGGCAGAGCACCGGGTGGGAGCATGACTGTGGGACACAGGAAGAGAGCTTTTACAACTGCAGGGAGAGGTGGGTGTTCCATATCCCGTGGTCCCAAGAGATGGTGGGACCAATGGTGGCTCCTGCTCACAGTGTTCCCAGTTGCAGAAGCCACCAGAAAGCACTAGTTTGCAGCAAAAAAAATGTTGTTTCTAAAAACACCAGTTCCTGAAGTGTCTTTCTGCTGGTCGGATTGCCTGCTGCTGCTCTGGGGCAAAGGAAATGAGCCTTGTGCTGGAGCTGAGGGTTGCGTTTTTAGGAAGCTTTTAAAAGATCTGTATTGATGCAGTGTGAAAAACCCCAAACCACCCCAAACCACCCCAAACCACCCCACCCAAAGTGCAGGGGAGGAAAAGGAGGGCACAGCACTTACAGATCCTGGAGCCCAGCTGAGACCTCAGCGCCTTGAGTCCAGTGTTAACGATGTTGCACCCCTGGGGAAGCAGAGGAGGGTCAGAGCACCGGGACCGCAGCAGCAGGTGTACACTGCACTAACACTGCTGGCAAGAACTGTCTCTGCTGGGCTTGTGCAGCGTGGAGAGGAGCTGCTGCCAGGCAGGGTGTGTGGGGACACCCCGGCACCGCAGCACTCAGCAAGCGGCTCCTCTAAGCCAGGGTGGGTTTCACGGGCCGGGCAAGACCTTCTCAGTGCAGCAGCTGAACGAGCAGGTGTCTCGGGAACCTGCTTGCTGGCGGGGCCTGGCACGAGCGGTGGCACAGGCAAGGTGCCGGTGCCTGCTGCTGGGGAGGACGGGCTGGCCGACGCGGCTGAGGCCGCAGCTGTGCAAACAGCCACGTCCCTGGGGGCAGCTTGGCCCGCTGCCTGCCCTGCCTGCCCTGCCCACGCTGCCCATGCTGCCCACGCTGCCCATGCTGCCTGCCCTGCCTGCCCTGCCCACGCTGCCCACGCTGCCCATGCTGCCTGCCCTGCCTGCCCTGCCCACGCTGCCCATGCTGCCTGCCCTGCCTGCCCTGCCCACGCTGCCCACGCTGCCCATGCTGCCTGCCCTGCCTGCCCTGCCCACGCTGCCCACGCTGCCCACGCTGCCTGCCCTGCCTGCCCTGCCTGCCCTGCCCACGCTGCCTGCCCTGCCTGCCCTGCCCACGCTGCCCATGCTGCCCATGCTGCCTGCCCTGCCCATGCTGCCCATGCTGCCCATGCTGCCTGCCCTGCCTGCCCTGCCTGCCCTGCCTGCCCTGCCCATGCTGCCCATGCTGCCCATGCTGCCTGCCCTGCCTGCCCTGCCCACGCTGCCCATGCTGCCCACGCTGCCCATGCTGCCTGCCCTGCCTGCCCTGCCTGCCCTGCCCACGCTGCCCACGCTGCCCATGCTGCCTGCCCTGCCTGCCCTGCCCACGCTGCCCACGCTGCCCATGCTGCCTGCCCTGCCTGCCCTGCCTGCCCTGCCTGCCCTGCCCACGCTGCCCATGCTGCCCATGCTGCCTGCCCTGCCTGCCCTGCCCACGCTGCCCACGCTGCCCATGCTGCCTGCCCTGCCTGCCCTGCCCACGCTGCCCATGCTGCCTGCCCTGCCTGCCCTGCCTGCCCTGCCTGCCCTGCCCACGCTGCCCACGCTGCCTGCCCTGCCCACCCAGCTCCGTGCTGACAGCTCCCATGAAGGTCGCTTTGCAGACCTACCGCCTCGCTCAGGACACCACGAAGGAGGCGAATTAAAGGCTCCTCCAGAAGCGGCACTTTGGGTCTGGGTAACAGGAAGATAAGAAACAAAGTGATGTAGACTGGGGCTGGAAAATAAAAGTAGTTTGCCCAAGAGAAATATGATGCCTTGCTTGCACTCTCCAGGGCCATATTCAGTGCTGATATATTACCAAAACCAAGCCCTCTAAATCCATCCTGGTGCTAGGCTCCCAGCCCAACCCAGAAATGCTCCTTCTGGAGGCCTAGTTTTAAAAGAAAGGTTGTCAGTTCCCCTCCGAGGCCGGCAGCTGGGGAGTTCAGCCTCCAAGGTGTCAGGCACAACAGTGTTGCTTTTGATGGCCAACAAACCCCAGATTTCCCACTGCTGCAGGGGCCACATGCTGGCCACAAGCACCCCACTCACACAGATGCCGACCTCACATGGATGCTACCACACATGGATGCCTACCTCACACGGATGTTTATGTTAAGAGTCTTGCACTCATTGTTCTGGGGATCCTCCCACTTGTCCTTGACCAGCATGGCTACATCTGCTTCCACCTGCATGCAGAGCACCTTGCCTGGCACACTGCACAGGGGGGAAACACCGCATGCAGCTCAGGAAATTTGCTGGACCTCCCCCTGCCCTGAGCCATCCCCTCATAGACACAACATACCTTGAGGTCTCTACCAACAGCTGGGTTTTGAAGCCCACCTGATGTCCAAGGCCTGGAATGGAGCGCAGAGTGATTTTGGGGAGGGTGTTGTTCAAAATTTTTGTCCTGGATGGTTGAAACAAAGAAAAGGCAGTGAGGAGCACATTTGTACAGCGGACACCCCGTCCCCCAGCCCCCAGTACTGTGGCTAATTGCAGAGTCATGGCATCAGGGTCCTTTCTGTCCTGGGTCAGCAGGGATCCCTACCACCCAGGACCACCTTGCACCACACACAAAGCTCCCTTGAGTGGCAGACACACACACACTCCCAACAGCTGAATCTTGGTTATGAATTTGCCCCGGGGAGGGAAAGAGTGGGCCCCATGTGTTCAGATAGCAGGGGCCAGAGAGAGCTTTCTTCACCCAGCTTGGCTCAGACATATTGAGGACTGTTCAGGGACACCCGCCTCCCACTCTCACTCACCCTGTGGAATCTCCACCAGGAAGATTGCCAACGAGACCATTTTTGCGGAAGAGAACATTTTTCCTAAGAAGATCCATGACAGCACGCAGGAGTTCAACGAGAAGACCATCTTTGCCAAGGAGAGCATCGAGAAGACCATCTTTGCCAACGAGACCACCAACGACACCATCTTTGGCAAGGAGACCACCAAGAGGACTATCTTCGCTGAGGAGACCACCAACGACACCATCTTTGCCAAGGAGACTACCAACAAGACCATTTCCACCAGGGAGACCACCAACGAGACCATCTCCGCCAAGGAGACCACCAACAAGACCATCTCCACCAAGGAGACCACCGACGACACCATCTCTGCCAAGGAGACCACCAACAAGACCATCTCCACCAAGGAGACCACCAATGACACCATCTCCACCAAGGAGACCATCAACGAGACCATCTCCACCAAGGAGACCACCAACGACACCATCTCCACCAAGGAGACCATCAACGAGACCATCTCCACCAAGGAGACCACCAACGACACCATCTCCACCAAGGAGACCATCAACAAGACCATCTCCACCAAGGAGACCACCAACGACACCATCTCCACCAAGGAGACCACCAACGACACCATCTCCAAGGGGACCACCAACAAGACCATCTCCACCAAGGAGACCACCAACGAGACCATCTCCAAGGGGACCACCAACGAGACCATCTCCACCAAGGAGACCACCAACGAGACCATCTCCACCAGGGAGACCACCGAGACCATCTCCACCAAGGAGACCACCAACGACACCATCTCCACCAAGGAGACCACCAACGAGACCATCTCCACCAAGGGGACCACCAGGAAGACCACCTTTGATCAGACTCTGACCACCAAGGACAGGCCCTAGGAGACTTCGTTTTCGCAGCGGTTTGCGGGGCAGCGTGCCCTCAGGACCCGATGCAGGTTGCTGCAGACGGAGTCGGGCAGGTGACTTTGTAGGATCTGAAAAATAAAAAGAAAGAAAAGCATGAGGGTTCCCTGTGAGCTGTGTGCTCAGCACAGGAGCACGTGTCAGCCGGGCTGTCCCGTCCCCTCCGCCGGCTCTCTGTGCACAGGAGGTGTGGTGGCCCCAGCCTCTGTACAGGAGCTGAAGTACCATCTCCAGAGTGCTGTCGAAAGGCACATTCTCAGTGCTGCCTCTGCTGCTGGACGGATCTGAACCAGCTTCTGATTTTCTGAGCATGGTCAAGAGACAGAAAGAGCAGGCCTTGTCTCCAAAAAAGGATAAGTCCTGTCTCTTCCACACACTTACCATCTACATCCACTTTGCCAACCGATGGCATGATTCCCAGTCCTTGTGAGGGGGTCAGCAGGCTGCAGAGGAGGAGGACAGCCCAGAACGCAGGCATCTTTGGTCCTGAGAGCTGTGGAAAGTGATTGCCATCAGTGCAAGGCCAGGACAGTGAGCACAGGGCAGTGGAGGGAGGAGAGAGGAAGACGAATGAAAGAAGGAGGAGAAATGCCTGTCAGGGAAGGCAAAATCAGAGAGGAAGCTGCTGGCACCTCTCCTGCCTCCTCATCACAGCGATGAGCACAGTAAAGCTCCTGATGGCACTTTCCACCAGGGGAACCAGAAATTCAACAGCAGTTGCTCCCAAGACCGACTATCACAACCACCAAATGAAGAGTGGTTGTTTCTCCTTTAGCCCCTCAGCACCAGTGAGCAACGTTGGTGACTGATCTGGACAATCTGGGTGGGAATTCCTCTGAGAAACAACATCCTGTATTCCCACGTGATGGGAAAACAGGTCATGATCACCTCTGGTCATGGGAAGAAATGGAGCAGCATCTACACAGGACAAATGCAGCAACATATCTAGTCAGGAGAGCATCTCCTTGTTTGAATGTCATGATCTCCACACAAACATCGAACAGCCCAGGCTTCCCTCTGCATAAAAGCACCTTTTGCTAGAATTGTCAGGGGGAGAAAATCATTTTTAAAGTTTCAGTGTCATTGCAACATTTCTGTAGGACTCACAACTTGAAGCAGTTTGGGGTTTTTTTAAAGAACCATAATGAACTTCACTGTCCCAAACCTATTTAAATGTAAATAGCACATTAAAAAGGGATCAGAATAAGCCGGAGAGGTCTAATTCACCTGAGGTAAAAATCTCTTTCAGATAACAGAGCTATACTAAAAATAATTTAAGTGATAATTGTTTATGAAAACCATGAAATAGCCTTTCTTCTTCAAGGACTGCAAAGACACTGAACATGATGTCTGTTCTTGAGCAACTCACAGTAAAAGCCACCACACGTTTCACCTGTCAGAGCATAATTCAGGCAGGCAGCAGGCAAGAATAACAATTTTTGTTAAAAAGCCAATAATCTTAAGTGAACATCAAGATTCATCCCTTGGGAACAGCCAGGTTTGCAGAAGCAGCAGCTAAGAGCATGCTTTCTGAGGAATAAGTTCCTTCTTACCTGGCCAAGCTCTTGAGTGCAAGGATCTCCCTCCCTGGCCGATGCCCCTGTCCTCTGGAGATGCCCTGCACCAAGCATCCTCATATATAGAGCTTCAGAGCAGGAAAGAGGCAAGGCTGTCACAGAGGACATACAGACTAACTGGTGGGGAGCAAAACAAACAACCTATGGTTTCTGGTGATTTCCACCGCAAATATTTCCCTAGAGATGCTCTGAGTTAGGTAAATCATTGAGCAATGACCTGGAGGTGCAGAGGCAGACTCGGCCAGCTCTGGGTGCCAGTCTGGTGTATCCGTCATCCTTTCTGGGTTTGCTTTCCTGTCAAGACACAGGTGTAGCTGACAAACCATGGCCTGAGAAAAGAATCATTTTATTTTCTTTTTTTTCCAATAAAATTGAGGTTTTGTCTGAAAAAAAAAAAAAGTCAAAATGCTGACCACCCCCCAGCTGTTACATCCTGCTCCAGGTCCCAGCGCTGCATCACGGAGCACTTCACCCTCCCAGTCTGCCCAGGCAGTGGGGATGTGCAACACATTGTGGGTGATAATGAAGGACCAGGCAGCACCCTTCTCAATGTAAGGACAGACTGTGGAGACAGCAATAGAGCCAGGTATTCCCCTTCCAGGCCAGCAGGACACGTCCAGTGTTCCCATCCCTGTGGGAACGAGGGGAACTACAAACTGACCTTACCCAATGCTTATCAAAGCCAACGGCACCTGTCCAGGGAAAATGGTTCCTAATCCATTCGATAACTGAGGAAAAGGAGGAATAAGGCTGGGAGTAGTGACACCGTGATAAGGTGTGTGGCTTTATGGGTACCCTGAGCTAACAGACTCTTTGGAGGGACACCATCTGATCTGGGAATGCTGCACTGGTCTAACTGGGCTGGCATTATTTCTAGGTCCAGCCAGCTCTGCCCCAGAGCACTTCAGCAGGTCTGGAGGTGGGATGTGCTGCCATGGGGAGATACTATTGAGAGGGTGATGCCATTGACCACAAAGCCAGTGAGCTCCCAGACTAGAGCTTGTGGGCTCTGGATCATTTTGGAGACCTGGAGGTGCCATTGGTCCCAGAGTAGGCATATCACAAGAGATGGGCTCCCTGCCATACCACCCCATGCAGCAAATGTGCTGCAGGAGAGGGACAGCCATGCAACTGCCCAGGGTCTGCTCCATCCAGGCACTCACTCCCTCAGATTTCTGGTCAGGTTTGTCTCCTACCTGGTTCATGATGCCTCATTTACTGCCAGATAGTTTACTGCTACAGGCAAGAGGAGGAAAAAATTCTGCTGAGACAACATGATGTGCACCCACAGCCACGCTGTCGTGTTCCCTTGTGCCCTGTCCTGACTCCGATCACCAGCACCACGTGGATACATGGAGCTGCTGCCTCGAGCTGCACCAGAGCAGCAGATCCTTGGGGCAAGACAAAGAAAACCCTCTCCTGTGGGCAACAGACAAGCATGATCTCTGCCTGTGGATCCCACCCCAGTATGCACAGCGAAGGCTGTCCATGGTGAAGGGGAAAACGTGTGTGCCAAGGGCACAGCAGTGAACCATTCACTCCCCTGATGTGCTTATTAACAACGGGGGTGGATGAGCTGCTCCCCAACTCTGAAAAATAATAGTCCAGAAAAATGCTTGCTCAGAGTTAATACTTTCTGCAAACTTGGAACTACGTGTTTCCAGTAGATTAGCCAGCTTTTGTCACACATTAATTCCAGCTTTAAAAATATCTTAGCTAAAGGCCAAGGAAGGGATGGCAAAAGTGCCAAAGTACTTAAGGAGTTGTCATTCTCCTTGCAACCTGATCAGCCAACCATCCTGGGAGCACAAAGCCTTGCTGTCACGGCTAGATCATGACATTTGATAAGCTGAACGAGAGTGTTAACACCATGGTATCATGTTAGCACCCCTCCTCAAGCACTTTATATTTTGGGCAGTCACTCTAGGAAACCCGACTTAGCATAAAGGCAGCCCTGATAATGGTCAGCACACAGGAAAGGGGCACTTTGGCACTGCAGAGAATAGCTTCTGAGCAGTGACCTTTCAGAGGTGACTGACTTGGCCTCTCACACCCCGCTGCTGAATGCAGAGCTCCCTGGCAATTAAATATTTTGGATAAACTGAATCAGATTCCCATAAAGAAAATGACATCGTGATGTCCAGGTCTCGCTAAAGCAACTTTCAAAGCCCTGAGAGAACAAAGAGAAATCCCTGTGTGAGGACACAGAGTCAACCAGAAACGGGTCAGCCAAAGGGGGAACGGGCCCCAGTGAACAGACAGCTGCTTTGATGCTTGAATCACTGGAACCAGAGACCCAAGGGCAGGCAGTAAGAGGGATGTGCCCCGGAGAAGCGCTGGAGATCTTGGCATTAGCAAGAGGGCCGCAGGCTCCAGCCAGGGCAGGCGCAGTGAAACACGTTAGCCCTGGCTGAAGGAATGAGATGGGTCTCTCACCTGGCTGGCATCAGCCAGACGTGGCCCAAGGAAACCATCTCTGCAGGGACCCCCAGGCCAGGGCAGTCTTGGTTTGCTCTCACATGCTGCTAGGACCATTAATGGGAGAAACTGGTACATCCCCCTCTGCTGGGTGGGGGAAAGAGCTCAGGGGGACAGAGCTGGTGCCCGAACATGTCTGAAGGCTGCACCTCCACCGTGTGCCCCAGGGCACCAAATGCAGTTATGTGACAGTGCAGCCCTTCAGTGGCTCATGAAAAATTCCCTAGGTGACCCCTGAGAGATCCAGCCTTGATCTCCAGCCCCAGGAGGGCTGCAGGCAGGTAGTTTGGTCTGGATTTGTTCTTCTGAAGGCAATTCAGACTCAAACTGTTTGATGGCTTATTAGCTAATGCAGGAACAGTAAGGAAAATGGCTTTTAGAAACTGTGCTTGGCATTGACAACGTTTGCAGTGAAGTGAAGAGAGAAGGCACCATAAACACCAGTCCTCACGGGGAGCTGGTTTTATGGCTGCTATCCTCACTGCTCAGGGCTCCTGATGGGGACAATTCCTTACACACGTTGCAGAACAAATGCCTGCTGGGCCTGGCAGCGGCACGAGGGAACAAATGGGGTTCTCAGAGCCTGCCTGGCCTCACAGGAGATCTTCCTGGGGACAAGTTCTTAAAAACACAACCATCTTTTCAAAGATATCCTCAGTTGTCCACCAGCCACCAGGGAAAAAAAGTGTTCAAATCGTGTTTGGCTCAATGAAACCAGGATCGAAGTTGTTTATTGACTTACTAATGACAGGTAATTATCTGGCAACCAGCAAACTATACACTTGGGATCAATATCTGCAGCACAGCCAATGCACCACAATGCCAGGCACTTCTGAAATAGTGAAAAACACAGAGAGATGTCTAAATTCCCCTCAAACTCCTTCCAAGAAATCCTAATCCCCCCCACACCACTGCAGACACACTCCCCTCCTGGCACAGCACACGCACCCTGGGATCAGGGAGTCCTCCCTCTTCTTGCACCCCCTTTCCTGCAGGAGATGTGGGTGCTGCACCCCAGGCTGCTGCCTGCAGCACACTGGTGCACGTGCTGCTCCTGGTGTGAAGGCGATTTATTTAGGGACTGGTCCTTTCAAGAATTACCACCTCTGCTCAGACATGCCCAGCTGGCTCCACCAGACACAGCAGGCCAGAGTCTCGGCACGGGGGGGGGGATGGGGGCTTTTTATTTCAGCTTGTGCAGGCAAACTATTGGAAAGTCAAGGGAAGAGGAAGAAACGCCTCAGGACCCCAGCACGCTCGCTGCTCTCCCACCCGTTCCTGCTGGGGCCTGGCAGCAGAGCTGGGCCGCGGCTGGACCTCCCCGCGCCTCAGGTCTCCACAACGGGCACGTCCAGCACCAGAGCACTCTGCAGATTCAGGAAATACAAAGCACATGGGCAGCGTTTGGGGTGGCTTCTGCCCTGAGACGAGACAGACCAGCAGCACCAGCGCCAGCGCTGCCCTGGGCACAGCACAACCACCACAGGAATTAGTCTCTCGGTACCCACCTCAAACCCACTGACGTTCGCTCGCTGGTAGGTGATGCCCAGCAGGTTGGGCAGGGGGACCCCTTCGTGTAGCACCCCTGGAACAAGGGGGACCTGGTGTCAGAAGTGCTCCAGCCGTGGCAGGTGCTTCCAGCATCTCCAACGCATCCCTGCCTGTCCTCGTGCTGCCTGCCCACACCTGCCCAAGGTCTGGCAAGGGGCTGGGAATGCTCAGAAGGAAAACTGGCAAGGGTGCAGTTCCTGGGGTTTGTATCTTAGCATGAATAAAAGCCCTGCTTTGGCATACTTTCTGTATGAGCTAAGCAGATAAATTGATGCTCCAGGGTAGGGTCCTTACTGACACTTGGGCTGTTTTCAGGCATGGTTTAGAGAGACAGGTCAACTTCTGGGAACCTCAGAGAGGCAAAGCTCTTATGAAACTGTTCCCAGTTGTTCACGGCAACTGGTTTTGATTTTGAGGACAGGAACAACATCCAAAGAGGCTTCAGAGGAGAAGCTTGCATGCTTTGCAGTGGCTCTGTTCTGCGTGGGCAGATGCCTGTGACGGAGTGGCCAGCCAGGCAGTGCCAATTCCAAACAGAGACAAGAGTCTATAGGAAAAGCAATGAGAACTGTGTTCCCCATGCAGAGAGCAAGGCCTCAGATGAAGCCAGAGCTGTGCTTACTGTTGATCGATGGCACATAAGCTGCAGGAATAATCTCTGCCAAAAGCCCTTTCAGAGGAAGCTCCTGAAACACAGAGAAGTGGAGTAAACCACCCACTGCCAGGCTCCCTCCCTCCATCCATCCATCCATCCAGCACCTTCTCCATTCATAGGAAAAAAGGTCCCCCAGGCAGAACGGGACATTTGAGACATTCTCAGTTCCCATGAAAACTGCCCCAGAGGAGGCTGTTCCCAGCCCAGCAGCTCCCTGCCCTGCAGTTGGTGCTGGGCACCCTCCTCGCAGCTCACAGCCCTGCTCCAAGGACCCACGTTACCAGCACTCGCCCTCCCAAGCCTCTCTATCTCAGCATCAGGATTACAGGGAGATGAGGAGCTCAAACATCTGGCTCACACCACCCCAGCCCAGCCCACCCCACCAGTGCTGCACCAGGGAGAGGTACTGGTGGCCAGAGCTCTCCCCCAAAATGAACACGGTGTGTTACGAGCAGGGACGCCTTCCCAGAGCATCTGTGCCTGTGGGAAAGTGGTTTTGGCAGTTGATTTGTCATTTGTTATTCCTTGAAATGTTTTTCCTTGGAATAACATTTCCATCTCCAGCATTGTTTGGTTTTCTTGTGGGTTTTTTCGTTTGGTGGTGGGGTTTTGGTGCAATCTGTTACTGATAATGAAGGCAGCAGGACGAGGCTCTGGGGAGCGGATTCCTGGTACCACAACACACAGATCACCAGCACTGAGATTCCCAACAGCAACCCCAGCCCCACGCACAGCACAGACCACCCAACTCACGTCAAACATCCCGAGGGAAGAGGAAGCCAAGGCCACCTGAGGCACACTGCAGGGAGAGGAAGGGCACAGCATCATTCACCCCCCACAGCCCCCATGAGCTGCCCTGTCCCCTCAGCAAAATCCTCACTCAGGTCTCAGCCTCGAGCAGCCTCCCCTCAGCACCAGAGCTCCGTGGCTCTGCCAGCCTCCCCCAGAAAGGGGCTGCTTCCCATTTGCTCCATCCTGAGCCAACCTCAGCTCTTCAAACTTCAAGAGCAAAAGTCCCAAGCAGGTTTGAGGGCAGCTGGGTTATCTCACACCGACCCTCGTCTGGTTTTAAATAGCTGGTCATATAAACTATAATAACATCATGGGGAGAGAACAAAGGTTCCTCCTGAAAATCCATGGGTGGGGTGCAGCATGTGGCCTCCCCAGCAGCCCAGGGACTGTCACTGTGCTGGGGGTGGCACTGGGGACCAGCAGCTGTGTTACCTTTGCAGAGTGAGGGAGAGCTGCAGCTTTTCTTCTGCAACAGTGAACTGCACCTCCAGGTTGCTGTGCTGCAAGGGGAAAGGGAAAGGGAGTCCCCAGCAGGACCTTGGTCCCCCTCAGACACTCCAGTCCCACGGGACACCCTGGCCAAGCATCCACCCAACAGAAGTCCTTGCCCATGGTCCTGCATCGCTCGCTCCGGTGCTGGTGTGGGTGTCCTGGCTCGGGGAGGGGTGACCCCGTTCAGCCCTCACCAACCTCAAAGAGCCTCAACTCACAACATCCAGGGCGAAGAGGAATTCAGGAGCAGAGTCTGGAGGGGAAACCCAGAACGTGGCGGTGCTGAAGAGCTGCACAAAGCTTTTGTCCTGGGTGATGGACACCACCGGTGCTGTCACTGCTCGCATCTCGATCACCACTGGCTGTGATGGAGGCAGCACCCTGGCAATCTGGGGAGAGTCAAAGCAAAGGGGTGGCGTTCCCTTTCCTGCCCAGTTCCCTGCTCTGGGGATTATCCCAGACCCACCAGTACTGAGCATTGCTGACATTCACCAAAGTCAGTGGGATTTAGTCAAGCTGGTCTCTCCTGCCCACGAGTGTGTCCCTTAAATAATCTTAGTAACAAAACAGAGAGCACCAGATTGACCTTGGGGAAAATGTGCCCAGCTTGTCTTTGTGAATGGAGAGCATCTGCTGCCATGAGTAGCCTGAGATGACCTACAGACCTGTAGGATGAAGCAAAGCCCACTCACCTCAGGGATGAGGGCTCCAAGCATCGTGGTCACCAGTGGGGGAAGCCCAAGAACCTTTTGAGAAAGTGTCACAAGGCAGGGGCTTAATGCTTGCTTGCAGGGGGAGAGTTCACCATGAGAAAGGGAAGAGACACAGCACGTGGATCTGCCCTGAACATAGATGTAGATTTCTGCAGTGGTTTCTTGAGGAACCTCCCAAGCCCAAGTCACCCACCGAGTTATTGCTGATATCCAGGTTGAAAGACACCAGCAGAATGGAGAGCTCAGCACTCAAGAAGCCTGCAGACAGGACGAGCTGGGTAGCACCATCCCTCTTGGGTGGCAGAGAAGCAAGAGGTGGTTGATCCCTGCGAAGTTTAACCTCCTTTCCCTCCTCTTGGTGGAGAATGGTCTAAAAGGACCAGTAAGAAGAGCCATGTCAGAGAGCACAGGTCCAGGTACAAGACACTGGATGCTTCACTCTGTAGTCTCAGCAATGAAACAGAGCAACAAACTCCATAGAAAATGATGAGCTGAGGAGGGGGTTAGTTGATATAATGCAACCAGGAGGTGTCTGCACCTCGGCCCAAGGCTGAGAAGGACAACAACTGTGAGCAAATGGATCCCAGAAACGTCACTGCTCCAAGACCCGGCACCAGGGAGGAGCTCTCACCTTCAGATCCAGCTCTATGAACCTTTCTCTTGTCACTGGGGGGTTCAGCAAAGCGTACTGGAGGGTCCCAGCAGTGCCAAGAGGGATCTCAGCTGTGTGGAAGGAAAGAGGGATGCTGAAGCAGAAGGTGCACACCCTAGTTCACCAGTGCCACGTGCCAGTGTGGGCTCCTGCCTCCCCACCAAGGGAAGGGAAGGGGATGGGTGGGATGGATGGATGGATGGACACCAGCTTACAGGTCAGGGTGCTGAATTTTGCATTCACAAGGTTGAGCACTGCATCAACAGCTGGACACAGCTGTAGGGAGAGAAGAAAGCCATGAGGAAACCTTGCACAGAGGCTTCTGGTGAAGCAGAGCTTTGCAGCCCCCAGACTGGCACAGCTCCCATCCTGAAGCACCAGAACCCTCTGTAATTAATCACTCAGACAAACTTGCCTCATTTTTCTCTGTCCCTGGTTGAATTAGCTTATCCTGGAGTAAACCTGCCCTAACCTGAGTGAAGAACAGGGCCAGAGTCCCACAGGTATCTGGTTAAACCAGCCTGACTTCATGACACGTGTTTGGAGTCTGCCCTTTGTCAAGGCTTCAGGAACAAGCGCTCAGCACCAACATCCACTCTGTGCAAGCACTGCATCCCTACCCACTGGCTGGGGGTGTTGGTTGCATAAAACCAGTAATTGCTCAAAATGTTCCCTTCACCAGCCAGAAAGCTCCTTTGTGGGGCAAACTGTGAAACCTGTGACAATGCAGTGAGGAGGAGGAGGAGCAGCAGGAGGAGGAGGAGGAGGAGATCTCCAGGAAACAAGGATGGGAGGAGGACTGGACTTACCAAATCAGGCAGCACTTTCTGAAGGGTGCTGTCCAGAAACTTGCTTATGACTTTGGGCAGCATTCTGGGCAGAGAAAACACATGAGCAAACACAGCCATTGATGCACATGGCAATAATTATTTGCTAAAGATCAAAAGGCAAGAGAGTCAAGTGCTAAAGAAACCTATCTGCTCTGGATTAGGTCAAATACGCCTGATGTCTAAGAAAAGATGCTCTCTCTCTTACAAACCTCTTCTCAAGAATGCCATCTTCTGGCTTTAAACAAAGCTAAAGGCTCCCATGCCTAAAAGGAGCTCCTATATCCCAGGAGCACAGCACTGAAGTGAGGGCTGATGTCCCAGATGAACGCTGCATGGAACAACTCAGGTGGGGCTGGGCCTGAGTTGGTCCATAAAACATGTGGAGTGGAAAAAATGAACAGTGGAAAATATCTGTGATCTGCAGGAGCCTAAAGTGGGAGGCTGACAGATTTAACAATGCCACTACCCACCTCCCAGGTGTGGGTGTCGTCCTTCGGGTGGCACTCACCTGCTGGGCAGGTTGGTGGTAACGCTGATGAGAGTGATGTGGCAGCCTCTGGCACTGAAGGTTGGGATGCCCGTGGCACCCTGCCACAGCTGGCTGCTGGCTGTCAGGTTTGCAGCCACGGCGATTTCCATATTTCCCCCTGTAAAGCTGCCC
Organism: Porphyrio hochstetteri; assembly: GCA_020800305.1. Lineage (NCBI taxonomy): Eukaryota > Metazoa > Chordata > Aves > Gruiformes > Rallidae > Porphyrio > Porphyrio hochstetteri. Next base: position 16,909,117 of record CM036921.1, on the reverse strand, counting down.
AGAGCAACGCTGGGTCACTGCAGGACAAAGCCCCTGGAGCCAGCGAGCCCACCCCAGCCCTGCCAGAAGCTCTCCCCCACCATCACCAGCACCTGCTCACCTCTTCCCAGTGATGGCCATCTGGACTAAGACAGCCATGAAGAGCCCCAGGCCCGGTGAGAATGCCAGAGATATCACTGGGGGATGGAGATCCTTCACCTTTATCCTGCGGAATAAAGAACCTTAGGAAGAGAGCTGGGAAAGAGGAGCCCACAGAGGAGCCACCCCAGGCTGCTTACAGCAGTCACCTAGCACTGCTATTGCCAACACCATCCTTACTCTCCCACTTCTTGTTTAAACTTCCCTTTTAAACTCAGAAACACGTTTCTTCCTAATGAAAAGATCACACAGCTTGAAAAGAGATCAGTAAAAATGCTTTGCGATTGGAAACATCCCCATGCTTTCATCCAGGATGGATTGGTGAGATGGAGGGCCAGCTCTGACCCCCCAGACATTCTGGGGTCCCTGGGATATCACAGCCAAGAGCTGGGCACCCCAGCTTTGGGAGCAAATCCCTCCCAGTGCCGCAGAGCCGCTGCAGCAGTCCCCAGCGGCGCTGAGCAGGAGCCGACACACTTTGTTGCCTCTAAGTTATAGTTTCCCCGTGTATTTGTAGACACAACCATGCAGAAAATCACCAGCTTTAATATCACACTTGTTAGCAGGGAGTGATTCGTTTCTGCCTCCAGGCTGACACTTCCCAACCTTCTGCTTTCATTCCCTCGTCCCCAGGTCCAGGCTGGGGCTGTGATGCTGCTGATCATCACTCACCCAGAGATGCCTCTGATGGGCTTGGTGTTTGGCTTTTTTTCTCCAGCTTCCTCTGCCATTCTCTGCAGCACATCACTCTCGTTCAGGGCACTGGAGACCGCTGGAAGAGTTACACCAGACGAGGAGTTTAGCACCAGCTCCCCAGGGGGCTGAGGGGCTTGGTGCTCCTCACTGCACCCTATAAAACATCGTTACTAACTTATTCCTGGCTGGTGGCAGGCAGTGGCTGGGGATGTGCTTGGGGATGCAGGTTGTGCAGCAGAGAAAGGCAGCTCTCTCACTGGGATGCAGCCAGTGCACTGCTGCCCACCTGTCTGCACAGACAGACAGACCCGTGCCCATGCAGGGACAGGAACAGGCTGAGCACTTACCCCGGTCTATTGTTCCAAGATCGATCCTGATGACAGCTCCTGGGCCATCAGCTCCTTCTGAGCACACCAGCCAGCCACTGAGGAGTAAAATGCACCACATCCCCAACATCATCTGATCCAGCACAGCTGCTCACGGAGCTCCCAAGGCAGCAGAGGCTACAGCACTGTGTGGGCTTCAAAGGACAGAGAGAGATGAGCTGGAGCCGGTTCCCAGACTGCATGTCAGGGGCTAAATGCTGCACTCACACTAGCAGAAACTGAGCAGGGCTCCATGCAAGTCCAGCAGAACCACACGAGCCAAAACACAGCCTGAATATAGGAACTGCTCCCCAAATCCAGACATCTGTGACCACCCCAGAGCAGCCCCATGGGGACACGCCTGTACCATGCACCACCTGCCCTGTGGCTGGTATCCAGGCAGAGCCCTCAGCCTTCCTCATCCACAAGCACCAGAGCTGCTCACGATGCCCAAAAGGTGCTGCAGAAGAAGGGCTGGAGGTGCCTGAGGGAGCACGTGGCTTGCTGAGTCTCGGGGTCACCCTGAGCCCTGGCCCCAGGAGCAGCAGGAGAGCTCACAGCTGTTGGCCATGGCAGAGGCACAAGGCACAGCAAGCCTCTCCACGGGCCATGGACAGGGAGCCACTGCTCTGCTTGGCCTCTCACTGCCTGCCTGCCTTGGAGGGAAATGATGCGACCTGCTGCACCTCACCAGGACAGGGGCTGCTGCAGGGATGGGCCCTGTGGTCACCTCGCCTCCTTCTTCTCCCAGAGGGTACCCAGGGCTCGCCCAAGCATTGCACTGCTCTCCTGGACAGAGGCAAAAACCAGCCTATATATAAATCCTGCCTGAGAAAGAGGAAAAACCCAAAGAATGAGAGGGCTGGGTAACTGCTGTGATGCAACCTAATCCCTGTGTGCTTCTGGCTCTGCCAACACAAAGAGATTGGAAAACCCAGGTGCACATTGAGCCCTGGGCACCAGGCATGTGCTCCCAGCAGGCTGCAGCCTCAACGCCCAGGAAGACCCAAAGGAGCCTTGCAGGTCAAGTCAAGATAAAACCTGGTCTGTTTAATTACATGGTACAGACAGAGGTGGGGGTGAGGAGGAACCTGAACCATGTAATGGTGAGTTCTGCTTCTGGAGACACCCGTGTGACTGTGGCTCTTGGGATGGGTGGTTCTCGCTCCCGCAAAGGGTGGTGGAGTAAACACCAGGAGAAGATGTGGGATCAGCTGGTGAAGAACCCACTGGAAATGGAGATAATCCCTCCTCCAGGCTGGACACACCGCTGGCATCGCTGTGACTGCCTGGGCTGGGGCTAGCAGCCACCACGGTGTCCTTACCCATCCCCTCCTGGGTATCCCACCCAGCAGGACCCAGGTCTGGGAGTTCACCCCAGTGGGATCCTGCAGCACAGAGTGATTTATTTCTTCCCTTCTTTTCTGTGTAAAACCTATCATGAGGTTTAATCTGTGGTTACCTCCCTCCCAGTGATGTATTCGGTGTCTCTCTGCTGAGCCCAGACAGGGAGATTTACACCTTATCTAAGGGAGGGTAAGATTTATAGATAACTCCTGCTGAAGAACACACCATGCCAGAGAGATGCCTTTGTGCTAGTAACTTGATCAGTCATTATGCTGTAAGTTGACATCTAATTAAGCCTCCACAGGGATCATCAGGTCTAGCACAGCTCTTCAGGAGGAGAAAATCCACATCTGAGCCCCATGGTGCCACCTCATCCCAGCAGCTTATCCTCCCAGCCTTGCTCTGCTGTAAATTATAATCATGCTCCACAGATAAATCTCCAGCACTGCTTAGGGAAGAGCTGCTGATGTTGCCTATGCTGGGACAAGGCCTACCAGGGGCCAATTTCCACCAACTGCTCTAAAACCCAGAGAAGACTTCTTTCCCAGAGACTTCTCTAGGTTGTGTCCCTGTCAATGCCAATGTCAGATGCCACGGCACGCCCCCCACGGCCCCAGGGAACCTGCCTGTGGCAACCTTCTCAGTGGATTTACTGCTCTGAACACATTTCTTCCCTCTGAGTGGGCTGCACACGTCAGCGGAACTCCTGTTCCCCCTCAGCAGGCTGCTGGATCCTCATGTTTCCCCTGGCGCTGCAGCCTGGGTGCCTGCCATGGACACACACGGCGTGGCTGGAGCGCTGCTGTTCTTCTGGGCAGTTCCCTGTCAGCAGCAGGGTGCTGGTGAGAGACAAAGGCTTTGAACATGTCAAGATGCACCTGGAAACGGTGCCCATAACTCACTTGGCCAACACACGGGACAATGGTGGCCTCCCCCAGCAGCAGGTGTTTCAACAAGTGCTGAACACCTTATCCCACTGCCAAGGGGTTCCAGCTGGAATGGGCAGTGCAACCCTCTCTGGAAGGCTGGTCATGCCTCAGAGCTGAGGGGACAAATATTGGGGAGGGGGGGGGGAAAGGCAGAACACAGAGCCTGGAGGAGAGCTGGGTGAGAGCCGAGGAGGATGCGCTTGCAGGGTGCGTGCAGGGAGCCCCTGCTCTGTCCTCCAGGCCAAAAGAGAGGCAGGGGAACACAATGGGCTCCAAGCACAGGAAGGGAAGGGACTGTGACTCTTCTCCACAAGCGCTTTCACTGCTTGTAGGGACACAGAAGGAGAAGAGAAGGTTCCAGAGGGACCTTAGAGAGGCCTTCCAGTCCCTGAAGGGTGCCTACAGGAAAGCTGGGGAAGAGCTGCTCTCGAGGGCATGGAGCAGTAGCACAAGAGGTTGTGGTTTTAAACCAGAAAAGGGGAGAGACTGAGGTTGGATATTAGGAAAAAGCTCTTCAATACGAGGGTGGTGGATCACTGGAACAGGCTGCCCAGAGACATGGTGGAAGCCCCATCCCTGGAGATATTCAAGGTCAGGCTTGTTGGGGCTCTCAGCAGCCTGCTCTAGTGAAGATGCCCCTGCTCACTGCAGGGGGGTGGGACTAGATGACCTCTGAAGGTCCTTCCAACCTTACATATTCTATGATTCTTTGATTCTATGACATTACCAAAGAGAGTGGGTGCCACCCACCATTTTTTGTGTACCAGTTGTTATAAATATTGCCAGAGGCTTCTGCTTGGGAACGAGTTAAAGAGGGGAAGGGATGACTGCACGTGGACAGTGCCACAGGTGAGAGGAGACAACTTCACAAAATTGTTCTTCTCTCTGGTGTAAAACTCCCTGAACCCAACAGAAACACTCCTGTTGCCTTCAGCAACTCACCCAGGCCTGATGGAAGGCATCCTTCACCAACTGCAGAGACCTTCAGCAGCTTCTTGCTGGTGTAAACACGGTGGCAGCTGTCCCTGTGGTGCTCTGCAGAGCACAGAAGCCAATGTTCACTTTCTAACAATGATTTCTTGGCACCCTGCACCCAGAGGCCTTTCTTTGTGCTCCCCAGTGACACCGCAGCGAAGGCAAGCTGCCCCAGCACCTGCTGTTCAGCACTTCACCTCACCAGGTCCATGAACAATGTAATCAAGCAAATGGGGAAACAATAAAAATTGTATATAAAACAAATTTTCCACCCAAGGTCCTGCTTTCCAGCTCCCTGCCAAGCCCTGAGCTGCCAGCCTTGGCTGTGCAGGGTATATAAGCCCACACAGCCCCTTGGTGTGGCCACCGCAAGACACGGGCTGAGCTGCAAGAATGAGCCGACCAGCCAGGAAAGGTAAAGATGCATTTACAGACTGAATAGCTTGATATAGGCATTGCTTGTACTTACTTTGGGGTGTCTCTGCAAGGGGCAGGTCTCACCAGAAGCCTGCCTTCTGCCAAGACTGGTACAGACCTGTATGTTTTCTGCAGGTCACACTTTCTGAATTACTTGTTTTCTTCAGCCTGTATGAGCACTGCAAGGATTACAAACAATTCCCGAAGCTTTCCCAGCGAGGCAGATGACACTTGCACGTTTTTATTTGATTAAAAGCCCCTTTATAAGCTACTTTGATTCCTTGACTAATTTTAGCTCCTGTCTGTGGGGGCTGTACCCCAGCTGTACCCCAGACGTGCTCTTCAGCAGGGGTGATGGTGCTGCAAGCACCACTCCAGCTCACAGCCTTGCAGGACGTGGTCAAGGCTGAGCCTTCTGGTGGTGCTTTCAATCCTCAGGCACCACGAGAGCCACGTGTTACTGCACAAAAGCTGTCGAGCTTGGGACCACAGACCCAGCCTGGCAGGGCTCCGAGCGTGGCTCTGCGCCTCAGCATCCAGGGCCATGCCACTCTGACCCGGCTGCTGAGGCTGCCCTTCTCCTTCAGGTGCCAGCATGGCAAAGTTCTGCACCCTGGGCATCCTCCTGAGCCTTCTGGTCCCCACTCACAGCACCAGGTCACCCAACTGCGGGGGCATCCTCACCTCCTCAGGACTGAGCTACCGTAAGTCTGTCCTGTGCCAGCAGCAGGGAGGGGAGGCAGCAGCATCCTTCAGGGATGAAACACCAAACACTGTCACCAGGAACTTACACCATTGATCACCTCACTATCATCATCCCCTTTCTATAGCTGGCGGGTTTAGTAAGGGGGGAAGTGTGTCACCTGGATGGATTTCAGTCTGTCTGTCTGTCTGTCTGTCTGTGCACCAGACCACGAGCTCCAGAGGGTCTCATAAAACGTCTGCCCTGTTTCACAGTTGCTGAAGTTTCCAGGCCATATGCAGAGGCAGTCCTGAGGCAGGACCTGATGGCCCCGACAGTCCCAGACCTGTTTCTCAGCTCTGCCAAGCCCAGCAGGTGAGTGCACAGCTCTGCCTTGCCCAGGCTTTGCTGCCACCCCCCCAGTTCACACCAGTGCTACCTGGAGCACTTTGTATACAGGTGCTTTGCAAGAAAGGGCCAAAATCCTCCTGGAGCCCAGCTCAGTGTTTGTCAGAATGGTTCAGAATCAGGCCCCTGACTCCTCTGGGGTGTAAGGGCAGCGGCCCCAGTGCCACCCCCAGGGCACTGATTGATCTGTGCAGGTCTCACAGACTTCTGGGGCTCAGCAGAAGCAGCCAGGGGCTGCACATCAGCCTGTGCTGACCCCCTGACCCCTTCGCTTCTGCTCCAGCAGGAACCAGATTCAGTCTGTCACCGTGGCCGAGCTGTCCCTGTCACTCATCCCCCACACCGGGCTGCGGCTGAGCATCGGCGTGGACCTTGGTGTCACCCCTGCCCCGTGAGTGCCAGCGATGCCAGGCTGGACACAGCCCAGCCTCCCAGCTGGAGCGATGGGGCTGCATCCAGCACTTCCCATCCATCTCCCTGGGGGAGCAGCGGGGGGCCCAGGAGCAGTCCCCACGCTGCAGGACAGGAAGCAGTCCCCACGCTCCAGCCTCCACCTCTCCTCCCCTGGCACAGTTCAGCCACCAAGGTGATGAGACTGTCCCTCGAGACCAACCTGCACGTGGAAATGAACCCCGAGGGGAACCTGGAGCTGGTGACATCTGCCTGCAGAGCCACCGTGGAGGAGATGCAGAGCACCGAGGAGATGGAAAGGTCAACCCCAAGGTTCCCCTGATATGGGATCTGGGTCATGGGGGGGAAGAGGAAACTGAGCCACAGGTATTTCCAGGCAGGAAGGTGGGATGACTAAGATCTGCTCACTGCTGCTTTAAGAGTCCCATTCTCTGGTAAGAGAGGGGATCTTCTTAAGTAGTGCAGCAGGAACTTTAGGTCCAACAGCAGCTCTTCAGTGTTGTAGGATTCTGAATTGTCATCAGACTTAATAGGTAACAGAGAATAATGGCAATACTGTCTCTGGGTGCCTCCTGGGTCAGATGAAAGGCATTCACATACCCTTGGCTGAGCTGGTTCTTACCTAACATCTTCTGTTTTCATCCAGTGAGTCCTCTAGTTCAGAGATGAACAAGGAGATTAACACTGATAAGGTAAGATAAAGTTCCTAAAGGTGTGAGACAGCAGAGGACAAAGTCCTACAGTTCTGTGAGAACTAGAGCACTCTGAGACAACCTGGTGCTCTGCCAGGTCTCTCCCCCAGCCCCACACATGGGATGAGGAGCAGCAGCCCCATGGCCACTGAAAGCTGCTGTGCTCCATCTCCTGACTGTGGTACAGCCAGATGATGGGGACACCCATATCAGTGGCGTTCGGGGGTCTCCTGATGCCAGCAGACCCTCACATTCACCTACCCCTTCTCTTGTGGATCGTTGTTCCATAGATTTGCCTGGAAGTCTCCAAACTGCTGCTTTTGCCAAGTGAACAGCTGATGTCTCTGACAGGTGAGCCCTTGGCTTTCAGCATCCCTAGGGATTTGGGGCTCATTTTGGAGCAGGTCATGGGATGGGATGGGATGGACTCACACTCTGCCACAGAAAGTCAATGGCAGCAGCTCTGCTGCCATCATCTCCCCAGGGACCCTCTCCCTCTGCCCAGCTCTCTTTCCCTGTCTCTCTACTTGGGAGACCCAGATGGTTCCCAGCCCCAACCTGCCACCACTGCTCCCCTCCTGTTCCTGAGCATCCCTCTGCTCCGTTTGCAGCTCAGTTCCCCATCACGCCGAGCTGCCAGGCCCAGTACCTGCCCCTGGCTGCACCTGTGTTCTCTGAGCAGGGAGTCATCATATCCTTGCAGGTAAGTCCTCCCTTCCCACCACTCACAGCCCAGCTCCAGGCCTGGGGAGAGCAGCTTCCTCCCACTGCAACATGCCCTGAGACACCTCAAACTTCTTTCGCCTTGCCTGTGTCCCTGCAGACGACTTTCCAGGTGGCAGGGATGGCGATCCCCCTGCCAGTCAGCCCCGTGCCCTTCAGCATGCCCGAGCCAGCGAGCTCCAGCGCTTCCCACCTCACCCTGGCTTTCTCTGAGCACTTCTACACCAGCCTCTTCTTTGCCCTGGAGATGGCTGGAGCATTCAACATGACCGTCCCGGTGAGTAGAGCCAGCGAGCCGGGAAGGAGTAGAAAACATGCCTGTGAAGGGACAGCCCTGCCTGATATTGGAGGAGCCCTGCTCCCCACAGGAAGGTGAGAGAATGTCTCACAGTGTCCCCAGGAGCCACAGCCTGGCCCCCTGGCTCCCAGAAATATTGTTGCTCTAATGGTGCATGGAAAGTTTGCCATGAGGAGCAACCAGAACGCTGCTCCTGGCACGTGCTGGAGTGCAGAGAGGCTCCTGCACACATCCCTGGGTGGCACAGCAGTCACCCCAGGGTCCATGTGGCCACGCTGGACAGGAGCCCCAGGGCAGCGGCCCCAAGTCAGGCAGCTCACAAGCCCTGCTTTTTCTTTCAGAGCCCGCTGACCACTGCCACCATGGCACAGAAGATCACCCAGGTTTGTGGGCATGGCCCCAGCTCAGGCAGTACCCCCACGGCCCCCTGCCCACCACCTCGGGGGCACATAGGGGACAGTTGCTGTGCCCAGAAATAACACTCACCCCCCCTCTGCAGATGGGCTCCCTCTTCCAGGAAGACCTACCGGTGATGCTGCAGGCTGTGTTCAGGAGCTCATCTCGGGTGGTGCTGGAAGAAGGCAAGGCAGCCCTGAAGCTCTTCCTCACCGTCCACATCGGGGCAGACTCATCATCTTTCCAAAGCTTTCTGAGTGTGCACGTGGTGAGTGTGCCCTGCTCGTGGTGCCCGAGCTGCACCCAGGGGATGCTGAGACCCAGCTGGGCCGAAGCCAGTGCAGGGGCTGGTTAACCCTCACCTGTCACCGTGCTGGTGGCTCGGAGCAGCACAGGGCGGGTGGCAGCACACAGGGCGGGTGGCAGCACCCAGATGTGCTCAGCACATCCCACTCTGCAGAGCTGAAGTGGGGCTGTTGGCTCTCTCTGATCCTGCTCTCTTCTCTCTCTGCAGGATATGTCTGCAGGAATCCTCCTGAGCATCACGGACACGAGGATGATGATCTCTGCAGCAGCAATCGAGTAATGAGCCCCGCGGTGCCCCTCGGCCTCGCAGGGGCTGTGTCCCAGCGCAGCAGGGGAAGCAGAAGCAGAGAGGTCCAGGTTTCTTAGCTGTTAGGGTCTGGCCATTGCAGATGTGGTTCAATCCTGAGGGAACTGGTGAGACTCCAGCCACACGTTAGAGAGAAAAGTGGAAATGGCACCTTCCCAGCAGCGCTGCTGGGGAGAGCACACGCCAGACTGAGCCTCCTGCAGACACAGCCTGCGGCTTGGGGGCTGCAGTGCCCCCAGCCACACAGCTCCAGGAGCTGCACATCACTCCAGACCCAGCCCTGCAGCATCCCACACCCCAGCCAGTTCACCCCAACACTGGGGTGAACACAGGGCCCAGCCTGCCAACTTTGTAGGGCCCCAAGAAAGCTGCTCAGCCTGAGTCCTGGGGGCTGAAACACCTTCAAGCCCTGGCTCCTGTGCATGGGGGGGAGGGTGGAATTAAGGTTCCAGCCACCAGCTCAGATGAGCCCAGGTGCCAGGTTCAGGGCTGGTTTGGCCCTGGGCTCAGCTGTGGTGTTGGGGAGGACATTAAAGTCACTGCTCGCTGCAGCTTGCTACAAGCAGGCCCTGTGCTGCTCTTTGCTTCCAGGGACATCGAGTTGAGCCTTGCTGCCTCCGACGTGGGCCCTGTGCCGGTAGGTGCCTCCAGCCGTGCAGCCCCCAGAGAGGAGCACAGCCCTGTCCCCTCCTTACAGCATGCTGCTGTCACCTGCTGAACGAAGCAGTCCTTGCCTTAGCACCATCCTCTAGCAGCCTGGTCACCCTCAGCTGCACCAGCCAGCTTAGACTTCCCTAAACCACCCCAGCAGTGCTTATCAGCAGGGAAATACTCACTTTGGGTGCTTGCTGCACCCTGCAGAAGTGAGAGGCAGGTCCCAGCAGGATTAGGAGGGGTGCAGTGAGCATCAGGACCCCTCTCTTGCTGGTCCCTGCCCCTCTCCTCTGCTTCAGAGCCACACTGAGCGAGCTGACCGTGGGTCTCCCTTTGGCAGGCTGCCTTGCTGGAGGAGTTGTTCTTGCCCACAGTCCGTGAGCAGGTTCTGGCTCAGATAAATGGTGAGTTTTGCAGCAGAGCCCCCCCACAGGATCCATGGTGAGGATGGAGGCAGCACCGAGCTGGCAACGCTCCCTCTGTTTTATTTCCCAGCGGCCCTGAGCGAAGGGGTGTTCCTGCCCCACCTGTACAGCTTCACCTACACTGACACCAGCGTCCTGATCCACAAGGTAAGAAATCAGACACCTAAAGGGCTTCTTGATACTTCTGATCTCCAGGGACCCTGGGAGTGATGCTTACCTCTTGGTTCCAAGATCAGTCAGAGCCTGCTCCCCTAGCCCTGCTCACCTGCAGAACCAGAGCAGCATCACTCCTCTGCCGGCCCCCTGGCAGGAGCAGCAGCTGTGCTGGAGGGGCCGTTGGCCTGCAGGAAGCTCCAGCAGGTTGATGTGAGCACCTTACTCAGCCCTCCTGCCTCCCCTTGCTTAGGACTACGTCCTGGTCCCCTGCAACCTCAAGCTACAGGCGAAGGCTGGAGAGTAGACTGCCATGGACTGGAGCTGGTGTCTGGGGTAAAACACTGGCTAAACCTCCTGCTGACTCTGGAATCAGGATTTGTGTCTTGCCACCGCTTGAAATGCTGAAGATCTTCTTTCTTGCCTTACTAAGACAACAGTTCCTCAGATTTAGGATAACACTGGCATTGCACTAGCAGCTTTTTCTTCCAGCCCTGCTCTTGGTGGTTTTGTTGCACAGAGGATGGATAGTAACAACGTTCCACACTTTAATTAAACATTGCTCTTTAATACTGTATTTTCTGGTATGACTATTGACTTTTTTCCCCCCCAATGATTTGCACCTAAAGACAGACTGATTTTGCCTTGCTAAGGACTGGTACCAGTACAGATGTCCAGGCTTTATATTTCATTAAGGGAGCATGAGAATTCCACTAACTTACCAGGTTTCAGAGCAGCCCCCGTGCCTCTCAGCTGCAGAATGACATGGCCCCTACCAACAAGAGAGCTTTCATCTGCTTTTCCTCCATTTCCCGTGTTACTATGGGAACATTATGGCTGGTGGTTTCCCTGGGTCAGAAAGAAGGAAAAAGAAAAAAAAAAAAAGAAAGAAATCAGCCTGCACAATGGTTTCTAATTTTAGACTTGAAGGCAGATGTATTTTCAAAACTACACTTCTGACAAGGCTCATCACAGAGAAAACACTGAATGAAACGTGACTGCACACACAGCCCATGCTGGGCACTGAGGATGCTGTGCACTGATGATGCTGGGCATGGATGATGCTGGGCACTGGTGCTGTGCATGGATGATGCTGTGCACTGATGATGCTGGGCACTGGTGCTGTGCACAGATGATGCTGTGCACGGATGATGCTGGGCACTGGTGCTGTGCACAGATGATGCTGTGCACAGATGATGCTGGTCATGGATGATGCTGTGCACGGATGATGCTGTGCATGGATGATGCTGGGCACTGATGATGCTGTGCATGGATGATGCTGTGCATGGATGATGCTGGGCACTGGTGCTGTGCATGGATGATGTTGGGCACTGATGATGCTGGGCACTGGTGCTGTGCATGGATGATGCTGTGCATGGATGATGCTGGGCACTGATGCTGTGCACTGATGATGCTGTGCATGGATGATGCTGGTCACGGATGATGCTGGGCACTGGTGCTGTGCATGGATGATGCTGTGCACCAGCTCTGTACGTGCCCACCCAAGGGCCCCAGCAGCTGCATTGTCTATTGGAATGCTCTTTCCTGTGACCAAATGCACCCCTGAACTCAAGAGGTTGATCAGGAACTAAATGGGGAGGGGAGATGGAGACCACAGCAGACCTGAGTGTGCAGAACAGAGGGTGAGCTGGTAACAGAGCTCCAGGAGACACCCAAGCTGCTCCATCACTGGGTGCTGCTGGCAGCTGCCCCCAGGCAGGGGGGTGCATCGCTGTGCCGATGCCCAGGAGCACCCTTAGTGGGGACAGCACAGCCCCCACCTAAGCTCAGCTGGTGATGCTTCACACAACACCCCGGCCATGTACATCTGCTTTCACTTGCATCAGCTCCACATGCCGTTTCCAGCCTCTGGAGCTGCTGAAAAACACTTCAAACCCTCATATTTTTAGAGACTGGGAAACAGGAAAGCAAACAAAACAAGCCAGGCTGATTTATTATAAGGAGTAAAACCCCCTGAAGGTTTATGTATCCAGCTTGGGGACCTGACTAATGATTTTAATGCCCAAAGTTGGCAATAGTGGGAACTGCTCCTAATAAAAGTTTTCTGGTAGAGCTGCAACCATTATTCTTTGACTAACACATCTCAAACCAGCTTCCCAGAAGGAATAAGCTACAGTAGTAAAGAGATTTATTTATTTGCCAGCAGATAGCCTGGCTTTAAGCTCCAGTGCATGGCTCTGTGTCTCCAGCATAGGGCTGGGGTCACAGGAGCTGCACACCCCAACTCCCAGCCCCACATGTCCTACCTGGGACCAGCTGCAGGCTCAGGGGCAGAGCTGGGTTATGCTGGAGAACTGGGCTCCTCTGCTCCTGTCCCCCCATTTCCTGAGTCCTTCCAGCACAGCTGCATTAGCAGGAGATGGCCAGTGTTGTTCCCAGCAGTCACTTTGGGTTCACCTGGAAAGAGAAATGCTGCAGTAAGTGTTTTAGCTTCTTCAGCATGCAGAAAATCCATCATTTCCCTGGGCAGCAGCCCAGGGTCCCACAGGAAGAGCTGCCTGGTGACACACAGCTTCTCGTGCCCGAGGCACACGAGCAGGACATGACAGCTGGATGATTCAAAGGCTGGAGAAAGAGAGATGAGCCCCTTCACCAGCCCCCCAGAGCAGCAGAGGCGTGAACTGGGGACATTCCTGAAGCAAGGGCTGGAAAGCCCAAAGTCCTGCACACAGCCAGGCAGAGCAGCCAGCCAGCCAGCCAGCCATCCCACCCTGCTCCTGCTGCTCATCCATAAAAAGACTCTGTGGCAGGTCAGGGTGCCCACACACTGGAAAATGACTGTTTAGTGGGTTTTCCACTGTGGGTGGAATTGTCTCAACTCTGATGAATTCTGACTTGCAGAAGTAAAAAGGTAAACTGAGAAGATGCTGCCCTTTCCTTTGGAAAAGGTTCCCCTTCTCCTTCCTGCTCACCCCCAGTCGATAAATGGCATGGCAGGAGCCAGGCTCCAGGAGGAAAAGCCATTCCCACGTGCAGGAGAAGGTTTTTCCACTTCTCTGCAATCCCCAGCTCACACAGCCCCTGCCCTGGCCCTGCACGACAGCCAGCTCTCCAATTACACACTTCCCTCCTCAAGCCAAACAGACCCCCAGGACAGGACAGATCACACGTTACATGCCAGCAGAATTAATCCCCTCCAGCAAACCAGAACACACAGAGATGCCAGCCAAAAGAGCTTGTAAAAAGGTGCTGAACTTATTATACAGAAGGTGTTTGCCAGAACAAACCCTTGTACAAACACAGATTGTTAATGCCAACCCCTGGGCAAAAAGGATGGGGGAGTCAAGCTCACAGGCTTCAACCTGCCTGAGCTGCCCAGTACCCCCAGGGTGGCACAAAGCTGCTGCCAGTGCTGCCAGCGGGGCTGCTCATCCTGCCCAGAGACACCCCAACACCCCGCTCTGCCAGCACCATGGGCATGGCAGCAGCAGAGGCACGAGCAGTGGGGCTGAAGCTCCTGGCTCATGAGCACAACTCGATGGTCTGCTTTGTTTCCCTTGTTCCCACCACACTGTGCACAAACTCCTCATCCCCGTGGTGTGGCTGGTTTGGGGGCCACCTGCAGCACACTGCTTGAGCAGGGAGTGCCATCACCTCCCTGCCTGGGCACAGGGCAAGGTCTGTGTCACCAGCAACTGAACAGCCTTTGGAGAGCACAGTCCCACCAGCACCAGCAGCCTGACCGGCTGGGATCCAAAGGAGCCCATTTACCCTCACTGAAACACTGGTCTTCAGCATTGCTGGGCACTTCCACCCACCCAGCCCCTTCTGCTGGGACACGAGAGGTGCCAGCCCAGGCGGTGACAGCGAGTGGCACCAGGTTTGCCATCTGGCACAGCAGGGAGAGCTCTGGGCAGAACTGGGACTGGCAGCAGATCCAGCGTGTCCCCTGCTGTGCTCAGTGGCTCCTCTGCACCATCCTTCTGCAAGGATGGAAATCAGTGCAACAGCCAAGGGCTTGGCCAGGCTGATCCTGAACCGTTCTTACCCTCAGGCAGGAATGCAGAGCAGGATGCTGCCCCGTGCCAGGCTTCTTCCCTGCTTTACCAGTGACACACCACCAGCTCTGGGGACACTAGTAATAAATGACACACTAGTGCTGGGAAAATAACATCTAGTGCTGGGAGAAACAGGTGTCTGAGAGGTGATTTAAGACCTGAGATTTACTTTTTAACCAGAATGAGTTGGTTTTTTCTGAAATCAAAAAAGCCTGGACACTTCTCTGTGTGACGTGAAGAGACCAACTGACTGTTACACCAGCCTCAGCTGAGGTGGGCTACAGCAGGTGTGTGTTATCCTGCTTCTAATTACCTGGTAATGAAGCTTTCCCCCCAGATTTTATTATGAAATGCTTCTTGGCCTTTGGAAATGTTTCTTCATTCTGCTTTCTGCTGGTGGGTTAGTGTTTGGTCAGTGGGTCACCTGGCCAGGGGGAGCCATTGGAAAGCCAAGTGTTTTGTTCTTGGTTTGGTTTTCCTCAGGAAGCTTGAGTGGAAAAAGTTTTCAAACTGAAAAGCAAACTGTCAGTTGTCACAAAGGAACCAGCAGGAGACAGGACACATGCTGTCCCTGCGAAGCATCAGAAACCAGAACCTCATTCCAAGCACTAGGAAAAGTAGGGACATTTATTAGAATTTATATGGCAAACACATTCTGAGCTCCTGCTCAGCACTGCACAGCCTTCCCAACGTGGATGATGACATTTACTTCGGAAGCCACATGCCACAAATTCACTTTTCCATTACATCAAGAACAATTTTCCCTTAGTTATCAGTCCCACCATGGGATCCCATGCAAGGGCTGGAGCTGTGACCCAAAACCCACACCGATTTCTCTAAATAAATATTTGTACACAGAGCTGCCTGCTGGGTTCTGGCTTACACGACTGTCTCAGTACTCACACAAGCCAATTAACTTTAAAGTGTCTCAAATGTTCCCAAGATTCTTGAATTAGGTTTAGAAAAGTAGATAGTGCTGCTCTCCATGTCGCCTCCTCACTGGTCTTTATTCCCCTTTCTCTGCCCAGAGAGACCCTGCCGTGCCTTGTGCTCCCCAGCTCACACAAGGATCACCAGCAGGCCCTGAGGAAGCACAAGGAGAGACACATCCACATCACTTTCTGACTCCAAGGGATGCTGGTTCACAAGAGCTTGTTGGCAACATGAGAAACCCTCTGGCAGAAACCCTTACGAGGGCAGAGCGCCCGTTGGGAAGTGCTGGGGAACATCCCAGCTCCTCTGAGACACCTCCAGGATGCCCAGGGCTGGAGTTTGGTGCAATTCAAGACCCTTTGAACAGTGACACTCAAAAGGGTTTGCCAGCCCTGCTGGGCCCACATCACTGAGCTCTCCAGAAAGGCAAGGCAGCCTGGCCAGGGACACCAGGGACACCCCAGAAGGGCTGGGCAATGCTCGCTGTGTGCCTCCTCTGATCACACGAGGGCAGGAGCCCTCAGAGCACTCTCTGACCTGAAGGAGGTCAGGCAGAGCAACCTCTTCTGGCCTGTTAAGGCTTAAAATCTATGGCTCCGGCACACTGAACCTGTCATGGTCCTGTGACAGGAGCCAGCTGCCAGACGCAGCCCCAGTGACCCCCACCGGGGCCTGGCAGGAGCGAACAGCCTTTCCAAACACTCACCCCCAGTATCCGAATCTCCGCCTTCGCTAAGGCAATGCCCATCACGTTTGGCAGAGGGATCCCCACGCCCAGAGCGGCTGCAGGGAACAGACAGGTCCTTATGCATCATCAGAGGGGTGAGCCCAGCTCCCACCCCACCACAAAGCTGCTCCTGGCAAGGATGAAGGCAGCAGAGCTGCTCCAGAGGCACAGGCTGCAGCCCCACCGTGCACCATGTATCCTGGCTTCCCATACATCCTCTGCCTCTGACTGTTGCCAGGGTCCTTCAGAGGGAAGCTGGGGTGGATGGTGTAAGCACATGGTTGGGAACTTTTAACTACAGCCTCAAAACAGGGACTGCAGACCTGTAATGGCTCCAGCTCTCCTGCTACAGCTTTCAATCACCCCCATACCCCTCTCCCCTCCTGAGGCAGAGCACTCCCACTGTTACCTCCATCCTGGTCACCTTACCGTTGATGAGGGGCAGGAACTTTTCCACCAGCAGACTGCTGCAGTGGGGCTTCAAGCTCGAGATCTGAACCAGAGGAGGAACAAGCACATGAGCAGCGCTGTCAGGCACCTGACAGCAGCAAGCACAGCCCAGCACTGTGCCTGGAAGGCAGCCGGTCCCCAGGACAGGAAACCACTTCCCACTGACACAGCAAAAGAACAAGGAGCCCCCTTTCCTTTAAAACAGATCTACTTTCCCTCCTCGGTTTGTGTTTGCAGCTTCCTTTGGAAAACGTTCCATGGGGTAAATCTGCTGGAGCTGTGTGTAAGCCTTGCCCCAGCAGGGTGAGCAACAGGCGGCAGGCTTCACCGTGGGAATATCAGAAAAGGCAGGAGGGGAAAAACAGAAGGGCAAAAGAGGAATTGCTACAACCTACAAAGCAGAACAGCCAACAACCAGAACCATCAGCACACACAACCCACCACAGCCAGGACACGTTCCAGCAGCGCACAGCAACCGCGCAGCTCCCTGTCTCCCCAGAGCCACAGGGCACAGCACCACACCCCCAGTAAGCCCAAACTGGTACCAGAGACTCACGTTACTGATGCCAACTTCAGAAGACTCCAAGGAGAAGGAAGTGCTGCAGGGAAAGGAAAGGAAACAGCACGTCAGATGCCAAAGCACCGGCCAGAGCTCACTGATCCCCACAACGGGACCCCGGCCACCTCCTACTGCTCATGGGCAAGGGGCTCCCGTGAGGCAGCATCGGGGCACCCTGAAGGGATCACTGGTTTGGAACACAAAAGCACTGCCACACTTCTGAGAGAGAAAAGAAAATGGGGAAATAAAAGCTTAGCCTAATTTTTATTTTCTTGTAAAAGAAACAGCTCTCCAACAGCACAGCAGCAGCTCCTGGCTGCCCCTTCCCTCTCTCGTGCCCAGGACGTTATTCACCTCAGGAAAGGAGTCGGCTCCCGTTCAGCTGAGAGCAGAGCTTCTAGAAGAAGCCTCCAGTCTGGATTTAAAGATCATGAGCTCTGGAGAATATGCCACAGCTCCTAATCTATCACAGCAATCGAGCAATCTCCGTAGCTGGAACGTATGCTTTATTTCAACTTCACATTTCCCTTCTCTACTTCCACTGAATTTTGTTATAGCTTTGTCTATTGAATTAAAAGCCTTTTGATGCATTTCTGTTCCCTGTATCGCTCCACACAAGCTATGCCAATATTGCTTCTAAATCTAACTCTTTGACAAGCTAAACGGCTTGAAATCCTCAAGCCTCACACTGTAAGAAATGCTTTCCAATCTTTAATCATCCCTTGACTGGCATTAATGACAGTACTTTCCTTTATTCCTTTATCACTCATGCTCAATATCAGACATTCCGAACTACAGCCCAGGATCAAAGTCAAGCTGACTGTCTCACCATTATTCAGGTTACCTCGTTTCTCCTCGTTATAAACCTGGCACAGACTTTTCCTCCACTCTCCTAAAACTCTCCCAGTGCTGCAATGTTTCCTGAATGTCAGCAATACCCATCCACCTCGTGCCATCAGCCAGGTGTGAGACTCTCAGATCTGGGGACTGAAATGTCTGCTTTACAGGCACTGAAAAGCATCTCAAGTGAGCGGCCCCAGCGCTAAGACTGGGGGCAGAGACAGTCACCAGCCTGCAAGAGGGCTGCACTGCCTGGCTTTGTCACAGACACGTTGGTGCCACACTCCTGTCCCCTCTGCCACAGATTCTGCAGCTCCAGCAGTGCTGTGGCACGGAGAGATACACCACTACAGCACTCAGAGCACCCCTGATGATTCACATCCCTGTTGTCCTGCTCTCTTCTGGCCACTGCTTCCCAGAAAACAGAACGCTGAGCTCTGGGAGAGCCCGAGTTTCCCAGCACGGCTGGAGAGCCTGGGCTGTCTCAGGGGAGCGAGCAGGCTGGGGGGTGCAGGAGGCTTTGCCTGGGGCAGCCACTGTGGGACAGCCTACCTGCCCAGGGACAGGCCCAGCATCAGTCTGCCTCCAGCAATCGACACGTGGACATTGAGACCCAGGTCCTGCAAGCAGACAGAGAGAGGATCAGCCCGTGGAGACGGCCCCATCCCAGCTGCCAGTCACTTGGCTGGCCCCACACGTCACCAGTCTGAGGTCTTCACATCCACACTTACAGCCTTCAGCAGCAGGAAGTTGAGGATGGGTCCATCTAAAGGCGTAAGAGACACCTGAATCATGACTGACAGCTCCAGGGTGGCTTTGTTCTCTTCCAAAAAGATGAGTGGGTTCCCAGATAACGTGAGGCTGACGCTCAGAGGACTGGTCCCTTGGCAGGTGGAGCACTGTGGGAATCAGGAACACATCCCACACACTGGCCAGGCAGGGGACCAGCAGTCCTCTGGTGGACTCTCATAGTCCCGTAAATCTGTAGGGCCTTCCCCAAGATCACAGAGACCTTGGACAAGCCCAATTTACAAAGCAAATAAGTCTGGCAGCAAGGGTTGGCACTCCTCACTGCGGGCACTAAGGGGCTGGGGAAGCAAAACTGGGCATGAAGGGGGCTGTGGCTGCAAGAGGATGCCCATGGTGCCCAGGAAAAGGGAGATGCCAGGTTTTATCAGCTTGCTCTGTCAATGGCAGTGAGGGAAGACACAGCCCCACTGCTTAGGGAGTGGGAGAAAGTTGGCTGCAGCCGATGGCACACAGGACAGCAGGCACAGGCAGAGGATGCAGAGGGCTAGGCACAAACCTCCAGTCCCTTCACCCACTCCCATCAGCCAGTCGGGTAGCCCTGAGCTGCTGGCACAGCTCAGCCATGGTGTACACTCCACACAGCCAAGGGGAGGGGAGAAGAAGACCAGAGACCTTTGGCAGCAGCACGCCAGCATGTCCAGGTGCATCACCTGAATGGCCTGGGACTGGGCAAGGTTTACAGAAACCCTTGTGCCAGCCAAAGTCACTCACCCCAGCAGGAGCCATGCTCATGAGGGCTTCTTGCAGAAGGCTAGCACTGGAGAACTGTTGGAACAAAAGCACAAGCAGCCCAGTGAGCTCTCCAGCGGGTTTCAGCATCACCCGCCCTGCAGCACGTGGACCCTTACTATTTCCCTTGGAAGTATGGGTCAGAGGCACACAAAATGGAGATGCCTGGAGAACTGCACTGCACACACTCAGTTGCTTTTCTGGGGGCCATTTTAAAGACTCCCTGAAAAAAGATTGCAGACCTCTGGGAGTCCCTGGCACGAGCAGCACACAGCTGGTTCCAACAGGTATCCCTGGGGGTGCCCATGCAGATACTGCACGTGCTACTAAAGCTTTCTGAAGAGAGCTGCAAGGAGGCTCGAGCAGCTGCACGGGGCACACACAGGTCCCACGTGGGCTGTGTGCTGTGAATGGGGTGCAGCCTGCTCCCTGAGCTGAGGTCAGGCTGGTGTGTGTCCCTTGCTCCCTCCCCGCAGCGTGAAACACAGGTGCTGCTACACTCACGGCTTCAGGCGTGCAGGAGAAGGTCTGTGGTGGTATCTGGATCAGGAGGAGCAGCACGGCATTGAGAAAGCTCTGGCGCAGGCCCATAACCAGCAGCTTGTCCAGCATCAGAGGCAAAGCAGAGGGGGATGAGTCGTGGGGGATGACGCTGCCTCCCACCTGCTTCACGGCGCCCTGCAAAGACAGGCGACACAGATGTTGAACTGGTCCTTGGAAGCCACGAGGCAAGCCCAGATTCTAGAGACAGAGTGCAGGGTCCGTGCCAGCCCAAACAGCCCCTCTCACCAGCAGCTGCGGGAAAGCATCCCACTCAGAGCAATCCCCTCTCTGTTTAACAGGAGCTGAGGATAAAGGCCAGAGTGTGTAACTGTGCCTTCCTAACAACACACTTTGTCCAAATGACAACTCCCTGCTTCATTTCACCCTTGTGATTTCACTCTGAGAGCAAATGGGGGGTGAAGGTGCCTCCAGCCCAGCGGCCCCAGCTCTGCCCTCCCCCTCTCCAGCGCCCAGCCAGGCACGAGCCATCCTCAGGCTCCACAATGAACTGGCTAAGGAGTCTGCAGAGCAAAGGCAAAAAGCAGCAACCCCTAATCTGCAGGCCAGGCGAGGATGGAAGCTGCTTGTCCCAACACTCAGGAACAGCAGACACGCCGTCTCAGGGCAAGTTTGCAAACAGGGCAAAAGAGGCCTTGAAAAAAAGCACACACAGGCACTTAGCAGTGGTTTGGAGAAGGATCTAAATATTTAGCTAGCATCTCCAGAACCAGTCGTTAGCCCAGCTGCTCCACAGGCTGGGACTGGAAGACGACAACTGTTCCCACAGGATCAGGGTGAAAAGCCTGAAAGCCACCACACCACAGTCAGGTCCACAGGGCCCGTCACCCCGTGTTGACTTACATCTAAATCCAACACCAGGAACAAGCCAGAGGTAAACGGGAGGCTGGCCAGCTGGTAGTGAATCGTTCCCGCCGCCCCAAGTGGGATCACCGCTACAGCAAGGGACAAACGTGGTTAGAACACCAGGGAATAGCAGGAACACAAACTCCTCCCCTGACCCCACAGGCCCCTCCCAGGCCTCAACCCCACAACCAGACCCCAAGGTGGCACTTCTGGGGTGGCTCATTGATACCCAAAACTGCCAACACATCCTCAGGCTCAGCTTTGTGGATTCTGCATTCAGAACAAATAAGCTCAGTCCTGGGATGGGTATAGAAATGGCATGAGGAAGGCCAAGGAGCGAGCGGGTCACTGCACCAGGTGTGGATTCAGCGTTCAAGAACAGCCGTGCAGAAGCACAGCTCCTCCTGATGCACTCTGTGACTCGACATGGGACAGGGCACGTCCCACCACGGGACTGCAGGCAGTGAGGGGAAGCAGCAGCTCATCCTCCACAGGAAACGTACAGTTGAGAGTTCCCAGGACCTGGATGCTCACAAGGTTGATGACGATATCGACCACGGGACACAGCTGCAACACGAAGCAGAAACGTGAGCACTCGATCCCCCTCACCACCCCTCTGCAAGGAGCCACAGCCCTACGGCCTGATCAGACTGGCTGCTTTCCATCTACACCCCCAGGGAAAGCAGCATGGTGTGGCATCAGGCGAAGGGATGGGTGAGGGACTCGGGGGCAGCGGAGCACCCCAGAGCTGTGCTATCCCACCAGTGGGGACTGCTTGGGCCTGGGGAACACTTCAGGCACTGCTCCGTGGGCAGAAGCACATCAGCAGCTGCCAGGCTGCTCACAGGCATCTCTGCCGAGCAGCACACGCCAGCAACGTGGGAAAGCAACGCAGGAAGCCATGCATCTTGCTGGGTCCCTGTGTCGGGGTGTTCCTGCTATCTCTGCACCTCAGCTCTGAAGACAGGGCAACCTTCGGGCTTACCAAACTGGGCAGAGTGGCTGTCAGCTTGTTGAGCACTATCTCATCTATGGACAGGGACAGCAAGCTGCAGAGGAAAGAATTCCCAATCACTGCAAGCACAGCCACAGGATAGGAGACCAAAGCATCCCCAGCTCTCATTGTACACGCTGCTAAGTCATCCCTTCAGGGACACTTCTGCAGCCAATACTGGCAAGAGCAAAGGGTCTGCAGAAGGCAGGGAGGGCAAGATGCTGCTTGCCTCACCACGGGGAGAACTGGGCTTATTTTGAGAGGTGAGGGCTCCAGCACTCGGGGTGTGCAGGCATCACCGCGCGAAAGGAGCCTGAGTTGGGCTGGCACCCTCTGGTATTTACATCGGTGCTGTAGTTAAGGAACGTGGAGTTGTTATGAAATATCTCCATGTTAGTTATGGGAAACAAACAATTTACATGTGGAATAACAAGAGGAGAACACTGGCGTGTAACATTTCAGCATTGCTGCTAAATACATCACTGTGGGATGCACGATGCCCTCAGGCAGTACAGAGCCATTTACTTTGGATAATCAATATGTTTCTGGACTGTTGAGTTAGAACATGCAGCAGCACACTCAGCAAGCCCAGACAGCAGGAATTCATAACGCACGTCGTTATTTATGCCCAAGTTCTGCCTACAGACACGTCTGGGGAACTGCCATGAAGGCAATCACATACATCCATGCTCCTCCTTACCCCAGAGGGAGCTCCCTTCCTGCACACCATCACTTTAAACCTGCTGAAACTTAAAACACGACCCCCAGAGCGGGTGAGTGTTGTTCCTCTGTTCCCTGACCCAGCCCCTTTCAGACCAGCTGCTGTGCTGATTGACACACGATGCATAATGCCAAAATTAATTAGGAGAAATTCAACTCACCTAAAACGTCATTCAAAAGCAATGAAAGAAAATATTTCAATTTACTGGCACATTCATCAATAGATGAACACAGCAAATTCTTTCTGCCAAGAATTCATTTGGTAAGACTGAGCAGGAGATGGGACGTTTGCAGGGAATTACCCCACACCCACACAGCAGGCAGACCAAAAGCATCTTTCTGTGACAGCAGCTGAACTCGGAGTATAAAACCAGGACAGGAAATGCTGCTGTTTTCCTAGAACACTCCCTGCCCTACTATTTCTATCCTCTGGATATCAGTTCACCAGCTAAGTCCAAAGGAAGTGCACTAGAGGAGGCACCAAACCTCATACTTTAGATCTTAAAATTTCCACGGGCAAACAGAGCAAATTCCCCCTCAGCTCCCAACAACCGAATTTTTTTTTGCCAGTTTGACTGAAACAACAGGCTCTGGCAATGGGAAAGGAATGACTCCCCTGAGGCCTGGCTCTGTACCAGCTCAGCACCATCAGTGTCCTGCCAGCCTGTCTAGATCTTCGGATAAGGAGAAGAGGATTGCAGGCAATGGAAAATGGGAATGCACAGGCACTTACCCAGAAAGGAGCTTGATCTTTACGGCACCAAAAATGCAGAGGCAATCCTCAGTGACAACATGCACCGTGCCCGAGTCAAAATTGGTGCATTTCACGGTCGCAGTGATGTTCACATCCAGGAAGATACTGATCAGTTCTGAGAGAAGGCCAAGCAAGCTGCAAAAAGTAAACAAGTAGAACGGATTTCATCTGTCATCCTCTAACCAGAGAGACTCAGCAACCCCAGAAACAATAAACTGCACCTCCATCCCCTGTAATTCATTATAAACGCCACAAGCCATCCCTTGGTGCCTGTTCTGCACCTTTATTATTGGTAAGAAACACCTAGGAATTGATGAAAGATGCAAAACTGCACCACAGGAAGCCCATGGATGGGTTTTCCCTTATCAGTGACCATGAACTGCCACGCTCACCAGTTGCCCCTGAGCTCCAGCTTTGCAGCGATGGTCAGCTGGACCCCGACTCCTGGCAGCAGCGCCACTGTCAGCCCGGGGAGGTGAACCTTGACAAGGTGCAGTCTGCAAACAAGAGCACAAGCTGGCACAGATTCAAAAGCACCTTCCAACAGCCGAGCAGCTGCAGGCACTGAGCAACCAGCACCGCTCACATCACCACAGCCATCTCCAGCTGGAGGCACGAGTATGATAAGCAAGAGATCCCAGCTCCAGGATGAGAGATGGAGTCTAAAGCTGAAAACCAAAACAAGGCTACCTCAAACCAGATCGGGGTGAAAGCCAACTTTACAGAGCAGCCCACTTTTTTCTCTCTACAGCATCTTCCTCTCTCAGTGCTGTAAAGCATCTCAGATACCAACAGCAGCACCAGAGCCACCAGTCTGCATCTGCATCCATAACCTGCAGTGCTCTTCACCATCCTCCTTGCTACCACACACACAACTTTTGTCAGGCCAGACTTTCAGCATTCAAATGAGAGGGGGGGTCGGGCACTGGCACAGGCTCCCCAGGGAAGGGGTCACAGCACCGAGCTTGGCTGAGTTCAGGAAGTTTCTTGACAATGCCCTCAGTGCCCTGCTCTGGCTTGGCTGGCCCTGTGTGGAGCCAGGGTCTGGACTCGATGATCCTTATGGATCCCTGACAGCTGAGGAGATTCTACAATTCTATGTTTCTATGAAAATAAGACAAGGACAACTACTTGGGCCCATCATGCCAACTGCAGCTCAGCTTTTGTGGTTCCAGAATTGCTGGTGAAGGTTTCGCTCTCACAGTGGGGCCCTGGCTCTCCACGTACCCGGTGATGCTGGTGGGAGAGTTCAGCAGACCCCCTTCACCCATGATGTTTGGGAGCACAAGGCCCTGCAGGTGCTGCTGGAGAAGCCCGTTCTGAAGGATGGCATCTGAGAGAACTGGAAAACATCTCTGTGTGAGGACTGGCGCTTCCAGCAGTGACCTCCCTCCTCTCAGTCAGGTCTGCCCTGGCAAAGGAGCCACACAGCAAAGCCACCCCGCTGCCTAAAACCACTTATAAAGTGACTGGCTGTCTCAGTGCAGTCACATCACATGGGGAATGATGTTTTACAACGTGCACCAAACCATAACTGCCCCCAGTGAGTTAACCAAGAGGGGCAGCAGTGGAGAGCATCCCAACCTCCCACTTAAAGATTACAGTGTGGTTGTGCACTACCAGGAGTAAGAGCAACCCCCCAGTGGGAGCTGCACTGCAACCCACAACTTGATTCCCATTTGTAAAGGGATTTCCTTGGTGGTTTTTAAATAGAAGCAAGTTGAAACAGGCCTCTTTTTGCTGGAGCATTGCAAATATTAACACAGCCACTAAACTTCACAGCAGTTTACCAGGTATCAGCTGCTCCAGTATGGAAATGGGGAACTGAGACAAAAAGAGGAAATAATCCCCATCCAGCCCTGAAATTCTCTATGGCTGTTCAGAGCTGAAATGAGTCGTGGTTCTGGAGCTGAGGGATCTCCCTGACCTGTGAACACAGCAATGGTTGTCAGAAGCTCTAAGCAAAGTCTGCTGCCCTGAAGATCTATAAAACAAATGTAACTCACTCCAGAGGCTTTTATTCCATGTCACAGTCCCACATCACTTATAAAGATAACTTGTGTTTTCTAGTTACCGTTCTGCATTGCCCCCGGGCTGACAGCACAGGACAGGCCAGACAAGACTTCTTCCGAGGGCGAGAGGAGGCCACAGAAGAGGATGATTCCAAAAGTCTTCAGCATCATCATGTCCAGAAGATTCCCCTGCTAGCAAGGGTGAAAAGTGTGGGAAAAGCCTCTAAGAAGAGATCCCAGTGTCCTAACAGGGAAAGAGGCTGAGCAAGGAATCCCCCCTCTACTCTTTGTGGAGCTCAAGTTAAACTCTGCTCGAGCGTGGGGCATCAGGACATCGTTCACATCCACACATGTGGACAGACTTCAAGTGTGGGCCAATAAAAGCCACAATCCTTGTCTTCTGTGACTTGCCCAACCACTCTGCGTGTTCACACAAAGGCAAGCCAAGCTGCTTTCCCCTGGAGCGAGGTCTAAGTGGTCATTCCCTCTGCACCCTTCGCATGCTTCGGTAAGAGCCTTTGCCAAAGGAAGCATCTGAGGGTTGTTCTTGTTCCTTTGAACTTTGAAAAGCAATAAACTAACACTCAAATGATAAAAATAAGATAACTCTAAAGTTATAAATAATAGTAATAATTATTATTAACAGAAATGTCACTATGAAATTACAGAGGCAGGTGATGGGGAGCTCGGTGCACAACAAGATCTCAGACTACAGCAGCCAAGCAACAGACACACTATGTGCATCCTCCCAGAGCTGTAAGGGGATGGGGCTCTACCACCACACATGTCTCCCTGCCTTCACCAGCCCAGGCTTTGGTGCACATGATGTTATTACCTGCATCAGCTGCAGCCAGCTGGGAAGGGCTCTGGGCTCTACTCGGGCTCCTCTGGAAGCAGTCAGGACTCCGTGTCGTCCTTCCTTTTTGTCCTGCAATGAGATGGAAGAAGTTGCCCTTATATAAAAACTGCAGCCGACCAGACACACCTTCTCCTCACACCGTCCACGTCTCAGGAGCAGGCATCCTTCTGTACTCCTACTCGTTGCAAGTAACACCCAGCTGCCACCTCTCTTGATTTATAGGAGGTAACGTCACCGCTGACTTGACGGGTTGCCGTTTCCCTTTGAGGCCTGGATCACTCAAACACCGCTTCCCCTCCCCTTTCCCCCCACAATTTGTCTTTGAAAGGATGCTCTGTGATGGTGGCCCCATGGGGAAACCAACTTTTTAGGAAATCATGGGAATTACTGAAGCATCTCAATCAGACAGGAGACCGATGGGGCTGCCTGCACAGGGAAGGCAGCACACAGAGCACATGGGCACAGGTTCCAGGAGGGTTGTATTAGGGAACAATCCACTTTCTCCCAGTCCCTGAGCTGTGGGATGTGTGACAGTCACTCCTGTTTCAAATGCAGCACCAGAAAAATATTTCCTTGAAAAAAAATCAGCGTGGAGTGGTTACAGAAACCTGATAAATGTTGGCTTTAAGAGCAGGCTGCAAATTGGTTTCAGTTGTATCTGTAAAGAGCGTCATGAATTGACTGTAAAAAACGAAGCAGTAATGAAATGTATAAAGCCAACACTAAATATCATCTTGAATAAGCAATTCCTGACTGCAGCTGAGCGAGCTGAGCGCAGCAGAACCGAGTGTGTCCAAGGAACGATCTCATCCCGCGGGGAGGAAAGTCTCACCCCTCAGCAGACACCTTGGCCAGGCTTCTCGGGAGTTTCCATTGTGCAGGGCCCCAGGAAGATCTTATCTGGGGACTTTGTTCAGGTTGGGTCACCCACGTTCAGCAGGGACGGACTGGGATGGAAAATGGGCAGCAAAGGGCTGCAGGGATGACTGGGAGGGTCCAGTGCGCTCAGCCTGGCGGAACAAAGACGAGCAGAGATACGATCGTTCTCCACAAACACAGGAGAGAGGTAAACGCTGGGGGAGGAGAGGAGAGCTGCTCGGTCTCAGGGGCAACGTGGGCACAGGAATAAACAGAGCTGACATGTTCCACCTGAAGTTAGGAGAAAGCTGTTGCCATCATGGCAAGTTTTGGGCTGGCTTTGCCATGGGAGTACAGCAAAAATAGTCTTGGGATGCTCTTCAATACCACACGAGGTCCTTCAGCACGTGCTTCCATGGGCTCAGACTCAACAGTGCATCACTGAAACTCTGAGAGTTCTTGTTTCAACACACACTCCCCCTGGGCTGCACACGGTGTGCTGGTGAGAGTTAGTCCCAAAGCCAGGGAGTGAAGGTAGCCTCTCCGAGAAGGCTGTGGCAGCCAGAAGTCATCCCCCCAGGACACGCAGCCCAGCCACCCACTGAGATGGTGACTGCAGTGCTTGGTCAGCGAGGAAACCACATGGAATGACACCACAAGGCCACTGCCAGCATCTCGCAGAGACCCTCTGTGAGTGCAGGGTGCAGAGCTGCACAGCGTGGTGCTTCCTGCCTGATGCCCACGCAGCCCGTGCCCCCCCAGCACATCATGATGCCCGTGTCCAGCCCCCAGCTCTAGTCCTGCTTGTCCCATTTTCCCCCCAGGTGTCTCAGGGGGCTTCACACTTACGTGTTTACAGGCTGACTCTGCTGCTTGCCCTGATGTTCCCTTAGTGCCTGGAAGAACCTACCCCTTCCTGTCCCTTTCTAAGAGGCTCATCCAAACGCACAAGACCGAGAAGTCATCCCAAACATCCACAGCGAAGCTGCCAGCAGAAGTCAGCTACGGAGCCTGCACAGAGGTGGATCTCCAAATGGCTTCAGACACACCACTCTGAGTGCACTAAACACCCGAGCTGCTGCATATGCACAAATCAGATCATCTCGGGGCTGAATGGCAGCGTGTTCCCACCTGACACACACATCTTGTACCCGCAGCAGCGAGCAGCAGCTGTAAAGAAAGCAGAGCGTTTTATGCCCTGCTGTAGATATTTCTTCTTGCTGTGCAAGTTTTTCTTGTTCAATCATATCCTTTGCCTCCCTCTCATGCACCGATATTTCATCCCCTCCTTGCAGCAGTGATTTAGATATCACTTACCAGGAGGCTGGATTCAGTTCTGCGGTGACAGGGGAATATATATTAAAATGAAGCATTGCAAGAAATGCTGGAAGAGATTATCACAACCCAAACGCTGGGAAGTGGCAGGGCTTGTGGAAAGACTAACACCCACAGAGGAAAGATGCTCCTGAGCAGCCTCTGGCATCCTGAACTGCCCCAAGCTTGTAGCTTAGGAAGACGGCAGGTGAAACAGCAGCGAGAACTTTGGAAGAGTAAATCAAGGTTAAAAAAGAAAATAAATACTACAGTTTGTATTAAATATTATTAAATCCACTGGTATTTTTTTCCTCTAGCTTTCAGAATCAGAGAATCTTAGGGAAAGCTTGTGAGAGCTATATACATCTCAAACTAAAATACTGAGCAACAATTAAAAAAAAAAGAAAAAGATTAGCTGTTTCCAGCACAGTCTGAGGGACACCACCACGGTTTTATGACCAACGGTGGTTTTGAGCCACTCCAGAGGTTTGCAGGCTACAGGAACACAAAATTCCTTTATTATTACACGGTGAATAAAAAGAAAGAAGAATAACCTCAGCCTTTAAAACTTCTTTAGTGGGCAAAACAGTACCTCATTAAGAATACACATGAACTGAGTCCTGTCTCTGGAGGTGAAAACCTGGCAGCGTGGGTTGCAGCCTGCGATGGAGCTGCCTTGCCCAAACACTCAGCTTGTGCTCTCACAGGGATGCTCCCTAGTAGTAAAATCCCTGCTGCCAGGTGGATGCTGTGAACATGAATGAAATTGCTCTGTTCAAATGTCGATGGAAAAATAACTTCCCTGGTGTCACCAAAGAGAAGGCAGCTCCAGAGAACAGAGAACACACTCAGGTGGGAAAATGACTCGGCAAACCTCAGGCTAAGTCAGGCTGCTGGAGCAAAATACAGGCAAAGAAGGGGAAGTAAGGCTTCACCACTGACTGTACCTGGGCTGTGAACTTCCAGCCTGGTTCCTGAATAGCTGCAGTTCAGCTTTATGAACTGTTCTTCCCCACCTGACACATTACCAGGAGCGTGGCAATGATGGCAAAGCAGCCGGACTGGCACTGAAGTGGGACTGACACTTCCAGCACGTCAGCCAGTACCAATTCAGCTCAGAGACTGGAAAAGTGAATGGAAAAGTGTCAATCGATGCTTTAATCCCTTTGCCCCACTGCAAGCAGTCTCACTCAGCAGAGATTGGTTTTTCCCACTCCTGTTTATGAAATTGCTCGGGGAAGTGGAAGGAGGGAACCTCTCCCTGAACTCCCAGTCCAGTGTAACACTGGATTACACTAGCCAGACAGGCTGTGTTAGTGAAGGATCCGTCTCTGTAACGTTACCTGTGCTCTTGTTTGGTTTGAGATGAACGAGTCCTCCCAGAGCCTCCTCAAAAGCCAATTTCTAGCAGCAGGATTTGGCAAAACGTGAACTAAAAACTCCTGGAAATGAGCTGAAGGGTTTTAGTTAGATGGAAAGAAATCCAACCCTCGAGTTCTGGGACTGAACTTTAGCCCAGGATTGTCAGAAACCCACAGTCCCCACGGCCAGATTTACAGTTGGTTTAACCGCTTCCATTGTCAGCCATCCACAAGGGCAGAGCAGCTTAATTAATACCAATCAGTGCTCACAAGGACAGCGAGCCTTGCCAGATCGATCCCAGGCTGCGCTGACCCGGGTCTCCTGCTCAGCGCGCGTACCGGGGGCTCGTGGCATGTTGTGCGTGGGCAGACGTCACAGCATCCCCCAGCTCCTGTCTGATCGCTCGGCCGTGCAGCCCACGCAGGGAACCCCAGGAACAGACACAGTCTGGGCAAGGGCAGAGAGCAGGGGCAGGGAGAAGAACACCGGGCTCAGGGGCAGCAGCTCGAAGGAGCTGCCTGTCAGAAGCATTGATTTCTGGACGCATCCGCGATGCCGAGCGTCAGCAGCAAGGCAGAGAAAACCACTGCCATGGGAGAGCAACAAATCAATGTCCCGGGGAGTTTTATAGACAGGAAACGTTCTGCTTCCGAGATGTGAAGTGAAATGAGCATAATGTGATCGGCCACAGGAAAGGGACAAACTTCATCAGCCAGCTGCTTCGTGCCGGGGTGCAGTGCAGGGAGAGGCGTTCTGGGAGACGTGTCTTCAGGCCTTTCCAAGAGGCCAGAGCCCCACAGCACAGTGCTGAAAGCAGCACTGGGGACTTGTGGGGGGAACCAACCCACACCAGGCAGGGAAGTCCAGGGAACCCCACACATCCTTCCCCAGCTGCTTCGGGCAGGCCTTTGTTTCACTGAGCTTTGCAGTATGCTGTCAGTGCCTGTTTGTCATCAGCCTGCAGGGACCAAGCTCAAGTCTAAGTGCTGCCCCGAGCATCTTTTGGCGTGAACATATCGCACCCTGAACTTCTCAGGTCTGGCATGTTCCAGGTTCCCCCAGGACATCCTGCTTTATCTGGCCCCACACGGGGCAAGCTTGGCCACTTGTCACTAATCACCTGATGTAAAGACCTTGTCAGGTCAGGAGAAGAGGCTATGACCTTCCCCCGGGGCTGCCAGGAGCCCCCAGCAAAGGGCCGTGGGGCACGTAGACACTCACTGCCTCATGTCTGGGGTGTGTGGCAAGAACCACCCCCATGCAGGCAGCTGATCTGCACTGGCATTCCTGCCTGTGTGCTGCCCACTGCCCACCCAGCAGAGCCACACCAGTTTGGGTTTCTCAGTGATGCAAAGCACACCTTAAAGTCACACACCTAGCCCTGTACTTCAAACAGCTGAATCCCCTTCCTGCCTTCTTCCCACCACCCCCATTCCCTTGTGCTGCAGGCACTGTGAGCACCTCAATTCCTCCTCACTCTTCGTTTATTTTTTGCCTTCCTTCCAGCCTGGAAAACGGATTTCTGTCCGTTCCATTGTCTCAGAAAGTATTGGCACTGGGGTGCCAACAGAGGCTTTTTAAATTAAGACAGCTATTTCCATCTGACTGAAAGAGAGCACCACAGACTCGAAGCCATGTTTCTGCCTTGCCTCAGGTTTGGGAAGCTTTGCTTTACAAGGAAAAAAAAGCAATACTGACTGAAATTGTCCTTGATCGTCTCTATTAATCCCTGGGAAGAATTAGCAGCAGCCTTATATTACACACATATATCTTCTGTAAGTAAAGATTTTAGGCTTTCTATCTTATCCTCAGCTTTTAATAGAGACTTGGCACGGTCTCTTTGGACACATCATCATCACGGGTGGCAGAATTAGTGCTGTGCTTTGTCCAGACGTTCCTCAGGGGATAAATTACAGCCCCTACAACTACTCAAGGGTCTGGAGTCAGCATTATGTAAATAAATGCCTATTTCTAGAGATACCAACTGCTCAGAAAGAAACTGCAGCTGAAACAAGAGAGCAAGATCATGTTGAACAAACCTGCTAATGAGTTAATTATCCCAAGGAGTCAGATTGAGGTCTAACTCACCCATATGCGGTCTCCCTTCCATGGCGGTGTCAGTTGGTACAATGATCCCGTCTCAGGGCAGAAGCCTCAAAGCACCAATGTGACACTGATGTGAGGAGACAAAGAGGCATCAGAGGAGAGAAACCCAGAGCAGGCTGGAGAGGGTGAAGATGTGGCCATGCCAGCAGGGCGGGCAGCTGCCTGGCCTCTGACCCTGCTGTGGCTCAGCATCCCAATCCACACCAAGGACCAGCATGAACAACACTGAGTACCCATCCCTACCCAGGGAATTCCCAGGTGTGAATTGAGCCCTGGGAGATGCTCCAGGGCTCATACACACCTTAACTCAGTCCTCCAAAACAAAGGGTGATTTTGATGCAAAAAAAGGTTGAGAATCTCAGCTCTCATAGTGGGAAACAAGAGAACAGGAGTGAGAAACAGCCACGGCTCCTCACCCCATGATGCAGGCAGTGCTGGGAGCCCAGAGCCAGGGCCCGCACTCGCCCAGACCCTGCACTGACACGGACACAAGCCACCCTCGCTGCAGAGAGGCGTCCCCAGAGGCTGGGCAAATAGACCCACACACCGCAGCGAGCAAGAGCACAAGGGAGAAGCCCTCAGAGACACGCAGGGAGCAGGAAAACGGCCCGACGCACACTCAACACAGGGCTGGAGCGGCCGGAGCTGCCAGGGCCGGCTTCGCGGGGGCAAGACTCGAACCTGCGGCCCCTCAGGCCGCGGGCGGCTCAGCGCGACCCCGCT
This sequence comes from Porphyrio hochstetteri, assembly GCA_020800305.1. Classification (NCBI taxonomy): domain Eukaryota; kingdom Metazoa; phylum Chordata; class Aves; order Gruiformes; family Rallidae; genus Porphyrio; species Porphyrio hochstetteri. The sequence continues at coordinate 16,876,619 of CM036921.1, read as the reverse complement.
CAGGCCCGCTTGGGTTGTACCGCCCCCTGCTGGCGGCGGGCGGCGGCACAGCTGGGAGCCGCGGCAGCTCCGCGGGGCAGGGACTGCGCGGGGCCACGGACCCCCGCCCCGGGGACACACACGGACCCCGGCCCCAGGGACACGGACCCCGGCCCCAGGGACACACACGGACCCCCGCCCCGGGGACACACACGGACCCCGGCCCCGGGGACACACACGGACCCCCGCCCCGGGGACACACACGGACCCCGGCCCCGGGGACACACACGGACCCCGGCCCCAGGGACACACACGGACCCCCGCCCCGGGGACACACACGGACCCCGGCACCGGGGACACACACACACGTCCCCATCTCCCCCGAGCCTTGCATCAAGGCACTCCCAAAGCTCAGGAGGGGGCTGGGGGGAGCGCAGGGGCTCGCTGAAGCCCGACGCCGTTTAACGCGGGGCTGGGGGCCGGTGTTCCCTCTCCCAGCGCTGGGGCTGATGTAAAACGGCCGGGAACGTTATGCAGGAAATGATTTCAAAGGCACGCACGGGATAACGCGCTTCTGGACCAGCTCACAGCGGGGTCACACGCATTCCCGTGCTCAAAACCCCAACAGAGACAAAACAATGAGAGATCATTTCATTCCCCTTTAACTCTGGGGGGGGGGAAAACAAATTGATGTGTATCTGACAGCTCGCAGAGAAATAGGTATCAACCCGGGAAACAAACGCAGCACAGAGGAGCCAGACACACCAGAGCGGGATGTCTCACACCATAAAGTTAAGGAAAACAAACAAAAAAAAAGGTTCAAGGCCAATTCCACTCACGGGGCTGTCGTGGTTTTGCCCCAGCTGAGCACCAGGCAGTGGCTTGTGCTTTTAAAAGGAACGGGGAGGGGGGAGAGGAGGCAGGGGGAAGGGAAGGGAAAAAAAAAACCCCAACCCCCCCACGGGCTGGGATAAGGATAGTTTACTAGAATAGCAGAAAGATGGACATAACAATGATAACAGGACTTTAGAGCAAAAAATATATGAAACTGGTGATACACCATGCAGTGTCCCACTGAACCCCACAGCTCAGGCCGTGCAGCCCAGAGCCATCCTGAAAAACCAGACTGTCCCCAAAAACTGCCCGTCCTGGAGCCGCCTGCTCCTCCCCCAACCAGCCCCCTTTATGCTGAGCATGATGTAACTGGCATGGGATACCCCTTTGGCCAGCTCGGTTCACCTGTCCTGGCTGCATCCCCTCCTTTCTCGTTAGTAGGGGAGTATGAACAACTGGAGAAGACCTTGATTGCTTGGCAACAACCAGAAGCATCAGGGTGCTCTCAGCACTGCTCTCATCCTGACTCCCAAACACGGCATTCCATCCACTATTAGAAAAGACATTAACTCCCTCCTAGCCCAAACCAGGACAGGAGTAAAACCCAGACTTGGTGAAGGTTGGAACAGGGCAGACTGATCTGCTGCTAAGCGCCACGGCCAGAGCTCCTCACGATGCAACAGCAACACTCACCTACCCAGGACCTCCACAGGTACCCACCACCTGCGGGCGAGCAGCACCCCGGCTGTGGGAAGGCAGCTCAGCTGCTCAGCTGCCTGGCAGGAAACACAAACAAACACATAAATAAATAAGGTGCTGTGGTTAAAAACTTAGTGCCAACTAATTAAAACCCTCAATAAGGTTGTGCAGTGGCTTTTAGCACCCTAGCACTTAGCCAGGGAAACCCTGTGTAAAGATCTGGGGGCACAGGTGCTCAGAGCTGAGCTTTGGGTGTGAAATCACCGAGCGCTCTGCCTGGGTCACCCCAGATGAGTGTGAAATGGCTGAACCACAGCACGGGGCGTTGATGTTGTCTCTGAAATGAAGAGCTGGGTTCTTGAAGGCATCGCCAGGCTCTGGTAATTTCCAGCAGCCTCTCCTGACTGCAGACGTTCAGACCATAAATAATCACTACACATTTTTGCTGCCACTGATATTTTATTGCCTGAGGCAGCCGCTCGCTGGTCTGCCTCCGAGATAAGGCCAGACAAGCTTCAGAGAGCTTGGGTCCTTTGACTGGAATCTTCTCAACATCAAAGTCCCAGTAGGGTTTTTAGTGAGACTTTAGAAAGCAAGTTAAGGATTTTTAATGTGCCGTACACCAAATAGCATCAAAGCTACAGCCATCTGCAGGGAACTGCTGTTTAACAAAGTCACCCATGGATGGAAACAGAGCTGAACTGAACAGCTTTATCACCAGTATTCTGAGAAACTTCTGTGTGCAGGAGATGAGCACTCCGGAGGTTTGTTTGGAGCAGAGAGGCTGAATAAAATAAAAAAAACTTGACTCCCCTCTTTGCTGTGTGAAATTACTCAGGAAAATGAGGCTGGAGATCCTGAGCTTGTGCCGCCGCGGCACAGAATAAATACTCTCACTGAATGATGATGCTTCGCAGCCCTCACACACAGAATCAAGGTCATCTCCAGCAGTTAGCGAGAGAGCCCCGCTCCTCGGGCTCTGCTATTTTGAGACACAATCCTGGTTTCCTCTCCTCAGCAGATGTTACTGCTGAGCAGGAGCGATCCCGGCTGTCGGGAGCGGGACCGTGCTTAACACAGCCACAGGCACCAGCAGCGTGGCTGGGTGGGAAGCTGGCAGGGATGTTCAGGCCCGGGCTCTGGTAAGACCAGCGCCTTGTAAATCATTTTCTCCCGTTGTCCAGTTCTCCTCAGGAGCCAGCAGCATCTTGTCCCTGCGCCGAACTCCCCGCATGCCTGCGACCCCGCGCAAGCGGCTGCTGAGCACACGCCCAGCACTTCAGGGTCACGGTGCTGCCTTCGCTCAATCGCGCCAGCGGCGAGGGCAGCGCCTGCACCTCAGCTGCAACAAAGAGCATCTGTTTTGGCAAGCAAAACGCAGTTCAGCACGGAGGAATGGGGGCAGTGCCGCTGCACTGTGAGCTCTGCCGCTCGGGAAGCTGGAGCGACCAGACGTTCTCCACCAGGTACCTCTGTTTTATAGAGAGTAATTGAGAGAAGGGCAAAGGAATGCTGCCGTGGCAAAGCAGGAGACGGGGCTCCTTTCTGCAGCACTCCACACCCAAAAGGAACGCAAAATGCTGCTGTCGGGACATTTAAAGACACAACACACAGACAACACCATTGCAGCGGGTCTCTGCCCTGCCTGCCCTACGGTAACGTCTGCTCCCACTCGCTTTCCCCAGGCCGTGATGCATCAAGGAGATGAGGCATTGTGAGACTTCATTTTCTAAGGAGAAAAGCAGGATCCCGGTTAGATTCCTGCTCCTTGTCAAAGAAAATGCTCCCCCTGGTCCTACACCCCGACACTCTCTTCCTGCCCTTCCCTTTCCCAACGTAAGAGCCTCCAGCACCTTTCCAGCTCCGCGGGCAGCACGCCTGTGGGTGCCACGGCCCCGTGGCTGAGCACCACGCCGATGGCATCTGTGCAAAGCAGGGGCTCTAAACTGAAATGCTTTGGGCAGCTTTTCCTAAAGCTTTCTGCTTGGACAAAAGCAGCTCTCTGCTGTCAGCCACGAGCCGGGCAGCAGCAGGTCTCCTGGTTGCCTCACAGCTTAAAAAAATCACACAAATATTATTAAGTTAACGCCAGCCCTGGGTGTCTCAACCAGCTATCAAGGCCACCTTCGGCTTTACCAACACGCAGTGACTTGTAAAAAGCTGAGCAGAAACAGTATTTCATGGCTCGAATTGCTTCAAATCCCCAAGGAACAAGTGTCAGGACTTTCAATAGCTATAGTGTTAATAATAAAACAGGGACCTCTTCCAGTATCAGAGCACAAACAGTAGTTATTTCTCTTTCAAAGCTTTGATTCCTAAAACCTTTCTTACATTCAGCTTGACATCAAAACACCCATCTCATTCACTCAGACTGTCACAGGAGAATTGTGTGCTGCTATTAGAAATAGCCCTGAGGTGAATTAAGAACAGCCTGTAATGATGTTCCACTACAGCAACTTTATTTCTACCAAACCAAATAAATAAGCAATATTTTATCTGCTGTGCCTTGGCTTGGCAGAGAGCGGCAGCTGCTCCCCATATGATTTACTGAATGGATGTTGTCTAAACAGCCGAGGCCGGGCTCTGAAGCCAGCCACACAATCTCCTGTTCATCACAGCCCTGTGCAGAGACAGGGAGAGAGAGGTTCAGATTCCGGATAGTGGCAGGTTGGGGCATGAGCCATTTTATTTGCAGTCCCCCCTCACCCCCCATAAACACAACACAGGCAAGAAGCCCTGTAACAGAACCATAAATATTGATGCTCAACAGCTGGCAGCGGCGATACGGGACACAAACAAGCCTCTTGTTAGACGAATGCAGAAGCAATCCGGTCCCTTTCCAGCCTGCAAGAAGTCAAGGGAACAGCAGATGTTCAGAGGCACAGAGTGCCTCCAGGAGACTGGGGGTAAGCAAAGACAGACCTTGCCATGGTTTTGGAAGAGGTACAGGCAGCACCTGCTGGCACTGCAGTCACACTGAGGTATGATACCATCACACCCCTGGAACACTGCACCAGTTGCCCCAGAACAGCCAGCCCCCGGCACCGTGATCAGCAGAGACAGAAATAAAAGACAGAGACAGGAATCACATAAGCACAAGAGCTCCAGCGCCCAGGAGCATGGCAGGAGCAGCTGAAGCAGGGATGTCTGGCTTCTGGAGACCTGGCAGGAGGAAATGTGCTTCACGCTGGTGATTCGAATATGGGATGTTCTGCTAAAGGACATCTCTGAAGCCAAGAAGTTAATTAGATTCAAAAGGGTCTGGCCATCTACATAGGCACTGAGGACACAGGGCAGCACGGCAGTGACCGCGAGCGCCTTGCAAGGCTGTTACACCTTGGTGGGTCCAGCTCCCACTCCCAGACACACCGAGGCCAAAGGTGGGTCTCAAAGTGCTCTGAAGGGCCCAAAAGCAATAGCTGTCAGCATGCAGGGACAGTCCTGAGGGGACAGAGATGATCCATCCTGAGGGTGTTAATTATTGTAATGCCAGAGCACAGGGCAGAGCCGACACGGGCAGAGCGAGGTCCCAGCGAGGCAGCACGTGCCCAGCATAGCAGCACTGGGATTCCTGCCCCGAGACATGAAAAACACCCAAATATTTATAGCCTGAGGAATGCCAAGTGCCTCGGTCTGTACACTGGCTGAATGTTTGCTCCGGGAGTGGAAACACCATCCCTGAGCTGCCAGGGATGAGGGAGCGAGGGGCCCACTGGCCTGTGCCGAGCAGACACACCAGCTCCAAGAATTGCCATCTGCAGCACTGCTGATTAAACAGACCCAGGCTGGGAGGGAAGCTCAAGCCACATCCCTTTGTTGGCTTGTAGTTAGCACATTAACCCCGTCTCTAGTGAAACAACCAGAAGCCTTAAGGAAAAACCAGCTTAAAACATTCACAAAATGCTCACAAAGGCTTGTCCTGGTGCCAGTTCAGCCCCTCTGTGCAGATCCCAAAACCACAGCAGCCTTTGATGCCAGCAGGACACACGTTCACCACAACATTCCACCCTGTGGCTACTATAGAAAATAAAATATTTCTCTGATACTTTGCCCTCCACTAATATGCACTTAAAGAAATAAGGAGCCACCTGGCCTTGCCATTGAGGAATGCACAAGCATTCCCACAAGCAGATTATTGACCAGAAGTACAGAAGCCAAGTTATAAACAGGTTAGCAATTCAATAAGCAAAACACTAAAGTGTTTCAAAACAGACCATAGAAACCTCATTCCACCTGCCCTCCTACAAAAGTAGTCAAATATCTATTTATGAGATTATAACTACCTATTTTCAATGCCAACCACAAAAAGAAGCAAAAAGAATCCAGATAAAGAGAGAGAATATTTTAGCTGTAAAGGATTTATTCATTCCATTTACATTTGAATCAATTACCCAGGCAAAGCTCAAACACTGCCAGTGTGATTTAGGTGACTGAACACACATCATAAATAGTGAAGCATTCAAGCCATGTAATCCCTATCTGCCATTCCTGGGGAGCTGCAGGAGCAGGAAGAACAGCAGCCTGCCTCTATTCCGGAGTAGCAGGGTGCTTTGCTGCCGTTAGGGACAGAGCCTCAGAGATCTCTCATTCAAAGAAAACCCTTCGGTTCACACTCAGCCCAGCAGACTAGGGATGAACTCCTGGAAGTCTGTGGGCCAAACACCAGCTAGACCCAGCACTGAGCTGGATGGGAGCACGGCAGGGACCCACCAGGCTCAGCTGGATTTTTACCTTCTCACTGCACAGGACACAAAACCCTCCTTGCTAATGGCCTCTGGAGCAGGCTCAGAGCAGGAGAGCCCCTCACTCATCCCGTGCTCAGAGGAGATGGCAAATGCATGACTGCCTCTTGCAGGCTCTGGCAAGGGATGTTTTCTACAGAAACTCCATCCATGATGCTTGGCAGCAGCAAGGATGCTGGTAGAAGGACTCGCTGCCTCCCCCCTTGCTCACCCCCCACACCCACAGCCTGGCTGCACCAAGTTCCTCCCAGGACTCAGTGACCAAACCAGCAGGCAGCAGCTTCCCATCACCCAGCTCCTGCTTTGCCAGGAACTTACAGACCAGCCCCTTGGAAGGACCTACCCCCTGTTTGTGCAAAGCTGATCTCATCTCCTTTTTGAAAGGCAGAACTTTTGCATCTATTTACAGTCCACAGAAAGGGAAGAGAGGTGTGGAGGCCACCACCAGTCCAGCAGCCTTCCCAGCAGCCACCACCATGTTTTCATACACGCTTGTTGGGCTTGACCCCATAGAATGATGGAATGGTCGGGGTTGGAAGGGACCCCAAGGGTCACAAAGCTCCAACCCCCTGCCACAGGCAGGGCCACCAACCTCCAGGCCTGGAGCTACACAAGGTTGCCCAGGGCCCCATCCAACCTGGCCCTGAACACCCCCAGGGATGGGGCACCCACCCCCTCTCTGGGCAGCCTGTTCCAGCCCCTCACCACTCTCTCTGGAAAGAACTTCCCCCTAATATCCAATTTAAACCTTCCTTCCTTTAGCTTTAATCCATCCCCCTTGTCTTGCCAAGCATCTTTCATGCCACATCCTGCCTGGAACGCACAGGACAGGTTTCCAAGGACAACAACAGCCTGTTCATAAATGCTCCTGGCAGCGAGTAAAATGGGCCAGCTACTATTTAGGGACAGGAGATGCTCCTCAGAGGTGTTTGGTTCTGTGCAGCTTCTGCTGGACATGGTTGTTTGTAAAAGGTGGGGTGGAGAAAGGCCACTGCAGAGCGAGACGCTGCGGGGCAGGGGCAGAGGAGACCCCCCTGTATCCCAGAGGGTTTCCTGAGCACAGGGCAGCAGGTGTCTGAGTGTGCACTCCTGGCATCCTGAGCACTGGGATTTTTCCAACCTTCCTGTATGCTGAATAAAGAAAGATCTCAACACCCTTGTCCTGCCCAGTCTCCCCATTAAGGTTTGACTGGAACCAGGTAGGGAGACAAAGCGAAGTACCAGAACAGTTCAGTGCAGATAATGACAGGTTTCTTCTATATTTGCAAAAGCTTTTGTGCATTTACAACCCAGGAATATCACTCCAGTGACACCACTGCTGCCTTTACTCCATTCCTAGTAAAATTACCTTATTACATTGTGAGGAACAGATGGATTTGGCACATGCGTCTGGAGATAAACAAACCTAAGTCAGATGTATGCAGAAACATGCATCAGGGCTTTTGAATTTTACTGTTCAGCCCCCACAGACAACTACATCTTCATACTATACAGACACACACACACACACATACTGCTTTAGTACGTGAACAGTGCAGCCCAGGAACCACACTGATGGCTGTGTATGTACAGGATTCCCAACACCCAGCTGGGCTTTTAACAATTAAACATATGCATGATATGCAACTGCCCCAGCAAAGGACAGACACTTGAGCTGCTCCAAAAGGGGAAAAAATAATCAAATAAACCAACCATCCCACCCCCAAACCCCTCCTGGCCTGTGCACTTTGGGTTTTGACTCAGGGAAGAAAACATCCCTGGGGACTTACAGTTCATGTCCAGAACAGAAGCTCCCAGGGGCTCCTGCAGAAGGCTGATCTGTAAAACACAAGGTGACCTCATAAGACAAAAGAAGGTGCTGCTGAAATCCTACCCCATGTCATGCAGCAGGAAGCAGATTTCTGCTGGGAAGGCTTTGCACCTCATGGCCACGTCAGCCAGAGCCAGGGTGGAAGCTGGTTTGGCCTTGCACGACACTGTCACAGGTCACCACACCATCAGCTGCCCCAACACATCTTCCCACAGAAACTACCCCAAAAAACCCCTTGTGGAACTTCAGTGCCAGGAGTGACACTCAGCTCACACTTACCTCTGCCCAGAGCTCACCCTTACCTCTCCCTGGAGCTCACCCTTTCCTCTCCCCAGACCTATTTCAGCCACACACTTGGGCTGCCTCGGGCACATATTTGATTTTCCCCTTTCCCAGATGCAATTGTAGCTGTACAGAAACAGAAGAAGATTTATGGACAAAATACCAGTCGAGTCAATATATCAGCTCAGGTAGAAGACCATGATTTTGGGCTGCTGCTGAACTGTATTAAACCACCCAAATTAACTCAGTTAGGTGCCAAAACAAGGCTGATTGATATATATGAGATGTTTGTTTTTAAAGAAACAGGCTAGTTTAAAAAGGCAGGCTCAGCTGCCCATCAAGAAAGCTCCTCTGATAAACTTCTGACAGCTGCACATACCCGGAGCTACAGATCATCTCTGCAAGAGTTCTCTGTACCTTCTCAAATCTGTGTTTAGGTAACAGGGATGCCACTATTCAGCAATTCATAGACACAAAAAAAAAGCCACAAATCGGAAATATCAGTCAAAAGATGATTGAGGAGAAAATAGGAAGACACCTTGGGATGGAAGACAACCTTTATGTGCCTAAACTTCCTATAAAGCCCTTGGCACAGCTGACATCAGCTCTCCAGAGATGTGGATGGAAACAGCCACATCAGAACACATTGAACCATTCCTTAGATAACTGAAGAACTTTAGAACTATACAGTCCATCCCTGCCCTCCTTCTGCCTCCTTCCCATAAGTTTTTACTTTCCATAGATCAGGAGCAACACTCCGAGCAGCCTCCCCCAGCCCCAAGCCAGCGCTGCCCTGCTGCCTTCCTGAAGCCAGGGACAGATCGGGGTGTGTGCAGCTGGAACAGGCACATTGTGTTTGGGGTGTCATAGCCCACAGCGAGCACCCACACAGAAGGGGAAAGTGCCAGGGCACCCCCCCACCAGCGTTATCAGGGGCACAGAGAAACTGGAAAGGAGCATCACTTAATTCGTACAGCGCAGCTACCACATGCCCACTGGGAGAGCAGCCAGGAAGCTTTTCAGGTTCCTGAAACACAGGACAATGCTATTCCATTCCAGGCTCAGGGATTTCAGTTTAAATCAGGGAAAAATCAGCCAGGCCTGGATTGGTTTTCCTTTGAGTGGTGGCAGAATCTCACCCCCGCTGGGACACATTGTGACAGAGATGATGTTACTCGTTAGGACAGAGCAGAGACCTCCTCCTCCTCCTCCTCCTCCTCCTCTAGAGATGGGGCACAGAGAGGTAATGTCAGGGGGGGTTAAGGTATAACAAGACTTATGGTTCACTCTGGTCCCAGGGTGACCTGTTTGCTGCAGCCCTGGGGAGGTCCAGGGGATAACCCGGGGTTCTGCCCCGTTCCAGCGGTGTGGGTTTGCAGGAGGGGTCTCACAGAACACCTGCTTGAAGGAACAGAGAGAACAACATCTCCTTTTCTCTTCCTCGTGTCTCCAGGAAGATACTCAGAAAGGAGCTGTACCTTGTTTTTGAACTCCAGCAGGATGTGGGTTTAATGCAGCTTTCACGCTTGAGTCAATATTGCTGCAGACAAAATGAAACTGTTATTAAAGAAACCCCAGCAACAGACAACAAACCATTATCAGACAAAAGCAATTGGGAGAAGTGAGAGAGCTGATCATCAGGAGATGATTTGAACCCAGTTTAATGTATTTCAGCGCTGCCTCCAGGCTGCTGCCTCAGGAAGGGGCAGCCCGAGCAAGCAGAGGAACTCTGCTCCTCTTCATGGACAGGGAGCAAACCACCACAAGCTCCACTGCACAGCTCTCCCCAGGCCAGTCAAGCCCAGCACCAACACATCAGTTCAAAAGGCCCGTTGCCAGGACCCTGCCACAGCAAGGGTGTGCTGGAGCTGGGAAGACCACAGCCAGCAAGGCCCAACCGCCAGCCTGGGCTTGGCACTGACCACCCGTTCCTCCTACGGCCCTAGGCTACATCCAGCCTTCACGTCCCCAGGGCCACAGCTCACACAACATGGTAGGAAGCCTGTATTTAGCTAAATAAGCACACTTCACACACACACACAGCCCCAGGGGTAGGGCCAAAGCCTCTTAGCAAAGAGTTCCTCTGGCACAGGGTGCCTGGAGGCTGTGGAAGCCCCATCCCTGGAGGTGTCCAAGGCCAGGTTAGATGTGGCTTTGGGCACCCTGCTCTAGTGAGGGTGTCCCTGCCCATGGCAGGGGGGTTGGAATTAGATGGTCTCTGAGGTCCCTTCCAGCCCAAAGCGTTCTGTGGTTCCATGAGAATACGCAGCTGTAGGTCAGGCTCCAGTGCAAATGGCTCACACCTGATACAGGCTGTAGAGAAGCAAAGAGCAGGACAACACCATGATGAGCTGGTGTCTCTGCAAGTCACTGCCTGGGCACAGAGGTGAACCTGCCAAGAAGAATTTAAAATCAAAATACTCTCAGTGGGTGACACTGTGATACAGGGAGGAAACCCTTCTGTGGGCACTGGAACAAGGGGCTGAAAGAAACCCAAAACAAAGGGGGTAGGTAGAAACAAGAGCTGTTGATGGGCCTTAGCACAGGGCCTGGCCCACACAGGCTTCTCCACGTGTGAAAAACCAGCAGCACTCACCTCGGGCTTATTTCAACATCCATCAGGCTGGCATCACACTGCCCCAACGCTGCTGGCATCACACAGCCCCAACGCTGCTGACATCACACAGCCCCACACGCTGCTGGCATCACACAGCCCCAACGCTGCTGACATCACACAGCCCCAATGCTGCTGGCATCACACAGCCCCAACGCTGCTGACATCACACAGCCCCAACGCTGCTGGCATCACACAGCCCCACACGCTGCTGGCATCACACAGCCCCAACGCTGCTGGCATCACACAGCCCCAGTGCTGCTGACATCACACAGCCCCAATGCTGCTGACATCACACAGCCCCACACGCTGCTGACATCACACAGCCCCAATGCTGCTGACATCACACAGCCCCAATGCTGCTGACATCACACAGCCCCACACGCTGCTGGCATCACACAGCCCCACACGCTGCTGACATCACACAGCCCCAATGCTGCTGACATCACACAGCCCCAATGCTGCTGACATCACACAGCCCCAATGCTGCTGACATCACACAGCCCCACACGCTGCTGACATCACACAGCCCCAATGCTGCTGACATCACACAGCCCCAATGCTGCTGACATCACACAGCCCCACACGCTGCTGACATCACACAGCCCCACACGCTGCTGGCATCACACAGCCCCACACGCTGCTGACATCACACAGCCCCAATGCTGCTGACATCACACAGCCCCAATGCTGCTGACATCACACAGCCCCAATGCTGCTGACATCACACAGCCCCACACGCTGCTGACATCACACAGCCCCAATGCTGCTGACATCACACAGCCCCAATGCTGCTGACATCACACAGCCCCACACGCTGCTGACATCACACAGCCCCACACGCTGCTGGCATCACACAGCCCCACACGCTGCTGGCATCACACAGCCCCAACGCTGCTGGCATCACACAGCCCCAACGCTGCTGGCATCACACAGCCCCACACGCTGCTGGCATCACACAGCCCCAATGCTGCTGGCATCACACAGCCCCAACGCTGCTGACATCACACAGCCCCACACGCTGCTGGCATCACACAGCCCCAACGCTGCTGGCATCACACAGCCCCACACGCTGCTGACATCACACAGCCCCAACGCTGCTGACATCACACAGCCCCACACGCTGCTGGCATCACACAGCCCCACACGCTGCTGGCATCACACAGCCCCACACGCTGCTGACATCACACAGCCCCACATGCTGCTGACATCACACAGCCCCAACGCTGCTGACATCACACAGCCCCAACGCTGCTGACATCACACAGCCCCACACGCTGCTGGCATCACACAGCCCCACACGCTGCTGACATCACACAGCCCCACACGCTGCTGACATCACACAGCCCCAACGCTGCTGACATCACACAGCCCCAACGCTGCTGACATCACACAGCCCCAACGCTGCTGACATCACACAGCCCCAATGCTGCTGACATCACACAGCCCCAATGCTGCTGACATCACACAGCCCCACACGCTGCTGACATCACACAGCCCCAATGCTGCTGACATCACACAGCCCCACACGCTGCTGACATCACACAGCCCCACACGCTGCTGGCATCACACAGCCCCAACGCTGCTGGCATCACACAGCCCCACACGCTGCTGACATCACACAGCCCCAACGCTGCTGACATCACACAGCCCCACACGCTGCTGGCATCACACAGCCCCACACGCTGCTGGCATCACACAGCCCCACACGCTGCTGACATCACACAGCCCCACACGCTGCTGGCATCACACAGCCCCAATGCTGCTGACATCACACAGCCCCAATGCTGCTGACATCACACAGCCCCACACACTGCTGGCATCACACAGCCCCAGTGCTGCTGACATCACACAGCCCCACACGCTGCTGGCATCACACAGCCCCAATGCTGCTGACATCACACAGCCCCAATGCTGCTGACATCACACAGCCCCACACGCTGCTGGCATCACACAGCCCCACACACTGCTGGCATCACACAGCCCCACACGCTGCTGGCATCACACAGCCCCACACACTGCTGGCATCACACAGCCCCAGTGCTGCTGACATCACACAGCCCCACAAGCTGCTGGCATCACACAGCCCCACACGCTGCTGACATCACACAGCCCCAACGCTGCTGACATCACACAGCCCCAATGCTGCTGACATCACACAGCCCCACACGCTGCTGGCATCACACAGCCCCACACGCTGCTGGCATCACACAGCCCCACACGCTGCTGACATCACACAGCCCCAATGCTGCTGACATCACACAGCCCCAACGCTGCTGACATCACACAGCCCCAATGCTGCTGGCATCACACAGCCCCACACACTGCTGGCATCACACAGCCCCAGTGCTGCTGACATCACACAGCCCCAACGCTGCTGGCATCACACAGCCCCACACACTGCTGGCATCACACAGCCCCACACGCTGCTGACATCACACAGCCCCACACGCTGCTGACATCACACAGCCCCAATGCTGCTGGCATCACACAGCCCCACACGCTGCTGGCATCACACAGCCCCAACGCTGCTGACATCACACAGCCCCAACGCTGCTGGCATCACACAGCCCCACACACTGCTGGCATCACACAGCCCCAGTGCTGCTGACATCACACAGCCCCAGTGCTGCTGACATCACACAGCCCCAATGCTGCTGACATCACACAGCCCCACACGCTGCTGGCATCACACAGCCCCAACGCTGCTGACATCACACAGCCCCACACGCTGCTGGCATCACACAGCCCCACACGCTCCTGGCATCACACAGCCCCAACGCTGCTGACATCACACAGCCCCAATGCTGCTGACATCACACAGCCCCAACGCTGCTGACATCACACAGCCCCACACGCTCCTGGCATCACACAGCCCCAATGCTGCTGACATCACACAGCCCCAATGCTGCTGACATCACACAGCCCCAACGCTGCTGACATCACACAGCCCCACACGCTGCTGACATCACACAGCCCCACACGCTGCTGGCATCACACAGCCCCACACGCTGCTGGCATCACACAGCCCCACACACTGCTGGCATCACACAGCCCCAGTGCTGCTGACATCACACAGCCCCACACGCTCCTGGCATCACACAGCCCCACACGCTCCTGGCATCACACAGCCCCACACGCTGCTGGCATCACACAGCCCCAACGCTGCTGTCTGCCAGCAGAACCAGGACGCTGCCATTGAACCCAGCAGTGACCAGGCCAGGAGCAAGGACACTTCCACCACAGAGGCAAAGCTGCACCAAGTACCCGCCATGCACCATCTCAGCTCCTGAGAGCTGCTCCCTGGAGGGAAAGGCAGGATTCACCCCCCTTCCCTGCAGAGCTCCCGCTGCTGCTGCCCTTCCCAGAGCTGGTCCCTGCTCCCAGCTCCCAAGGAACACTGTCCAGCACGAGGGGCTGGGCACACCGACACCGCTGCTTCTTGGGTGGCTGCTACATCCCAAAGCTCTCAGCCTGCTGCAAACACCGTTCAGCCCCAATATGTATTCTGAGGGTTGGACTCGATGGGCTCTTGAGGTCCCTTCCAGCCCCTACAGCTCTGTGATACTATGGCTACTCTCGACCAGAACTGGCAGCATCTCAGCTGGCATCTCCCTGGGGCACAGACACCAGGAGCTGGGGAGCTGCTGAGAGATGGACACAAACCTGTGTGGGGATAACAGCACCCAGTATCCTCGGGAAACCTTCCTGGCTCTTCATCCTCTACCAGTTTTGGGGGCTCTGCATATGTTTTGCAGGAAAGGACCAGGGAATAGTGCTGCTTTGCTGCAAAGCTGCTGAAAAGTTCCATTTGTTCTCCCCACACTTGCCCTTGCAGAAGCCTTCACTGCACTTTTCTTATTCTGCTGAGCGAAATTCAGACTCCACCAAGCACCAAAGATACTGAGAAGAGCAGGGGAAAAAAAGCTGCCTTGACCCCAACTCCAAGGACACACGTGGCCTTGACTGGAAGAATTGTAACATCACGATGTAAAACTGTGAAACAAGACAAGAAAACACGAACAAAGGGTTTTAGTCTCTGAGCATCCAGAAAAGCAGCTCCCACAGGTCCTTATATTTGCTTTTAAAATCTCAACAATTTAAAAGAAACAAACGAATTAAAACCCAACCAATCAAACAAAACCCCAGGCAGTGAAAGCTGCAGAATGGCTGAAGAAACAAAAGACTGTCCCTCAACAGCCCTGGGAGGAAGCAAAATACAGAGAGGGTGGAGAAATGAGGCTGGTTTTGTGAGGCAAGCACCCAAGGCTGCATCTTTCCTCACCAAGCAAGACACATTTACTCAATACATTTGTTGTTGGGTTTTTTTGCCTTGTCATTTCTCCCCAGATAATAATCCCTTGTAGATGGGGTCTCAGCTACAAGCTGTTTGCACAGTCCTCTCCCTCAGTGAGCTCACTGATCCTCGGGCAGGCTGCAACGGATGCACTCAACACACCTTTGCTGACCACCCCAGTTCCTCCCACAGCCACCAGTTCTGCTGTGATGAACACAACCCTGCTGCAGAGACACCTAGCCTGCAGCTGGGCCTCCACACATTGTCAGAAGACAAAGAACC
Organism: Porphyrio hochstetteri; assembly: GCA_020800305.1. Lineage (NCBI taxonomy): Eukaryota > Metazoa > Chordata > Aves > Gruiformes > Rallidae > Porphyrio > Porphyrio hochstetteri. The sequence continues at coordinate 16,861,080 of CM036921.1, read as the reverse complement.
CTGCAGAAGCCTCTATTCTGTTCACCACTCCCCCTCTGGTAGCTACTGAGCCCACCTTTCCTTCTGGGAATGCCAGTTTGCTCAGCTCAGGCTCAAAGAGGATGTCTGTGGAGCCGTCACAAGCTGTAAGGAGAAGCAATGCTGTCAGGACTGATGCTCTGGGTGCTAGAACTCTAACATGGAAATGGAACTCTAAAATGGAAGGGTTTGCCCCTGAGAGGTGGCTGAACTCGGATTTGTTGCTCTCCTAAGATCGGTTGCTCTCTGAGCAAACACCTCAGGAGATGAAGAGACAGGTGGCCAAAACACTCTGGGGGCAAGGCAATTAAAAATAAATACAGATAGATATCTTTATGTTCCTTTTTCAAATCCATACGTAAGTAGGAACCTACCACATCATCAGGGACCCTTTGGAGCCTGGGGTGTTTCCTCCACTCACCTTGTTTGCACGACACAGGCTCTGGGGACCACTGGCCCTTCAGCTGGGCTCAAATCCTGCTCCCTCACCCCCACAGCAACTGACCAAAGGCTAAAAGCCACTTTAAGACCAAATCCCTTTCAGTAGGAACCAGGGGTCCTCCCAGAGTTTCAAATACGAATATACAGAGTAGAAAGAAATCACAGAGTATAAAACCAGACAGAGGAGCAAATACAACAGTGGCAGGGAAATATCTGCCTGGTTGAGGTGTCATTCTGCCACAGAGCCAAGGTCCTACTTTACAAAGGACCAGCTGATATTAAGGGTGGGTATTCCATCCCATCTCCCTGACAGCTTCCACAGCCCGACACTGCAGCTGCTGCTGAAGGAATGATAAGCCTGAGACTTATTTTATATATCTAAAAAGTGAGACGTGTTCTTCAAATGACCCTCCAAGAGCTCAGCATCTCTGAAGGGACCCAGGATGCAACCCAACCTCTCACAATTTGCTGAACAGATAACAGGAGTTCATGAAGATTCTCACCAAGGACGAGCTCAATGGTGTACAGAGCTTCTTGTCAGTTTAACCTTCACATCTTCTCCACTATCTACATTATTTCCATAGGAATTGTCACTGGGACTTTAAGAAACTGCAAGAAAGTTACATGCCAAAAGAAAAAAGGGAAAAGGGGGAATTTCATCCCTTCACGGGTAGGAACTGGGAGACAAACAACTTGCAGGGTTCAGGAGTTCACAGCAAATGTTGGATCAGGGATCTGTGGCTGTCAGACACAGCAGGGAGTGGCTGAGCACAGGTTTGTTTAGAGATGTTGGCCCCCGCTGGCCACACTTCAGTGTGCAGCACAGGCAGGGATCTGGGGTTAGTTTCCTCCTGCAGATACTCTAATTCCCCCCAGTGTCGAGTCAGGAAGATTCAGGCATTAGCACCCATAGACATGGTCTGGGCAACTGCACCCACCTTTAGAGAGCTCTGCTCTGTTTGCCCAGCATCCCTCCTTTCTTGTCCCCTGGTGAAGCAGCACCACAGCCACCCTCAGAAGAGGATCAGGGCAGCTGTGTCAGGATCTTATTCAGGTTTCTGCTGGAAAATCACCCAGAAGGGAGGACACAGAGTGACACGTGCATTTGCTCTCTGAACAGTAGGAGCAGCTCTTCCCACCTCCTGCACAGCCACAGCGTCACGCCTCAGATCTCTCTGCCAGCTCTGCTCATCTTGTGTTTTCCCCACAACTTCAGTCCCAGCAGCAGCTCTCTGGTCCTTGAGAGAATCGACACATATCGTGACATTCTCACCCCCTGCTGCTTGGGCTGTTGGCAGGTGCCAGAAGCATCCCCCATGCCAGAGCTCCCACACTCCAACTCACACCCCAGAGACCGTCCCTGCCCGTGTCTGTCTGCAGGACACTCGAGAGGGCTGAGCTCCAGGGCAGCTTCTGAGGAACCTGAGGAACGTTCCTTCTTTCCAGATGAAGCATCAGAAAACGTCCTGTAAAAACAGATCCTGCAGCGCCGTGACAGCGATATGAACCAGCCAGAATCAGGAAGCCATGCTGCTGACCGAGATGAGGCAGAGAGGCCAGAGTTCTAGGAGCTGATGCTGCTTCGTGTCTAGAAGAATCTGTTTCCTGGGAGCAGGATGCACAGAAGGGAAACAACAGTGAGCACAGTCTGGATCAAGCCCGAGTTTGCTCCAGCTCTTCCCTAAATCACAGATCACCCTCCCTGGTGTCCTCTTGCTTGAGGAATCTCTTCTCCTTTGGGCTTTTTTGTGACCAGGCAAGTGGTGCCAAGTGTCTTTAGCACCTGGAGGCACCATGTAGGACCAGCTAAATGGGCCCACCCAGGATCTTTCCCTCTCATCAGCCTCACTTGTGGTTCACACAAACCCCCTTCTGTTTCTTCTGCGTGCCTCTCATGGATTCCTCTTGGTTCTCAGTAAACGTCTAACTGCTGGAGATGAATCATGTTTCACCAGGAAAGCCTCCACAGATGTTTTCTACCACCTTTCACCATGCTGCATTTAATACCATTCACTGACTCTAATAATAAGCACCAAGAGCAAAACAGTATCCACTGCTAGGAGCTTGGAAGAGTTTAAAGTGCCTTCAAAACAAGCTGCCTTGGGGAACTAAAGGTAAAGAACATGAGGGATCTGCAAAGCAACAATCCTGCTCAGGTGCCAGCAGTGCTGCTGGAAGACATTCTGAGCAGCGTGGCCAGCAGCTCCAGGGAGGGGATTGTGCCCCTGGACTGGGCACTGGGGAGGCTGCACCTCGAGTGCTGGGTCCAGTTCTGGGCTCCTCAGCATCAGAAGGACATTGAGGTCCTGGAGCGAGTCCAGAGAAGGGCAACCGGGCTGGGGAAGGGGCTGGAGGGCAAATCCTCTGAGGAGCATCTGAGGGAGCTGGGGGTGTTCAGCCTGGAGAAGAGGAGGCTGAGGGGAGACCTTATCACCCCCTACACTGACCTGCCAGGAGGGTGCATAGAGGTGGGTGATGGTCTCTTCAGCCAGGGGACAGGAGATGGGACAAGGGGCAATGGGCTCAAGCTGCCCCAGGGCAGGGTCAGAGCAGACAGATTCTTCACTGAAAGGGTTATCAGGGTCTAGCACAGGCTGCCCAGGGAGGGAGTTGAGTCACTGACCCTGGGTGTATTTAAAAGATGGATAGATGAGATACTCAGGGTTGTGGTTTAGTAGAGGACAGGGACGGTTGGACTCGATCTCAAAGGTCTTTTCCAACCTGGTAATTCTGTGATTCATGGAAATCAGAGCACTGACTGAGCCACAATCAGAGTTTTAATCTAAATTTGTTCCATTGATGTGGCAGAAGATTTATTCCACATCCAGCTGCTCATGTTAGGATGTGCAAGGCAGCAGATTGAGCTCGCGTTTCAGTCTGACAGACACCAAGATATTTCTTAGAAAGAAGGTCCATTTAATTCTACCTGTTTCTCACTGCTCTACTACCCACCTGCATACTGCTTTCATTAGGATAACTCCTCCATCACTCTCCAACTGGTTTCTAGGGGGCACTTCTCCAAAACCATAACACCTCCACAAAGGTTCAGCGTGGCCCCAGCTCAGGAGAGGCAGCAGACAGACAGGACTGAAGATGAAGCATAACGTAACAACACCCATCTCCACCTGCTAATTACCACTGGTGAGAAACAGATGTCACTTTTCAACAAATGTCTTAGGTAAGCTTAAGTGTAATTGGATGAGCTGGACAATGTATAATCTGAGTGCCTGTGTGAACCAAAGACAGCATTCAGCTGAATTGCTGGGGATGTCACAGTCCAGAGAGAAAGAGCAGCTGCCTGTGCACACCCAGCCTTGGAAACGCCTGTGTCATCAGAAATGGGATGATTTCACTGCAGAGCTGATTGCATCAGGAGATCAGTGTTTCCATCGCAAAGACACAAGTCTGGCAGCTTCACCCAGTGTTACACAAAAGGAGGATGACTCTGCATCCCTGGTGGGTTGCGTGGCTTGGGCTCCTGCAGGCTGTCCCCAGGAGGAGAGAGCACGCTCCATCGCCAAAGCCTCATCAGTTCCACAGCATCTCTTTGTAAAACAAACAGGTTCAGACTATGAATTACACAAATGTATAAATGAGAATGAAGAACAGACTCATTACTGGCCCGTGGTGGAGACAGGACACAGTAGCTATCAGCCAGACATCGTGGCACGGTAACTGGCTGAGGAGATGTGTAAATACAGCTCGTTGGCATTGGAGGCTCTGTGACAATTTTAAAGGAGAGGAAACAACACCTTAAGGACATCTGCAGGGCTGGATTAGCAGGGAGAGTGCCAGGAGAGCCTGGTGTGTACTGACAGACTCTGTCCTGCAGAGTCTGCCCAAATCAGGATCTCCCTGCAGGCAGATGAGGATTCCTCTCCTCTCCCCAGGCCCCTCTTTCAGGGAAGGTGCTGTGTGTGTAGCTGCTCACTGTCCTGTAACAGGCATCAACAGCAGGACAACAGTCCATCAGTACATTCCTGCTGGGAATGGGGTGCAGACAGAAGTGATCCATCAAGTGCAACACAGGAAAACCACATTAACATGCAACAAACATCAGGAGGCCAAAGAGACAGAGAACCAGGAGGCAGAAACACCCCAACTGCCTGAACACTGCTTAATTATTTTTAAGGTTACAAGAGGACCCTGGCAGTCTAGAGGCTTCGTGCAGCAGCTTTTGCAGAGTCCTTCCAAACGTGTCCCAATCCTGCCCTGCTCCCAGAGCAGTCCTGCCACGAACACCGACCAGCCTCAACTGGCTGATTAAGACACAAATCTCAATATTACTAATAAACCAGCAAGTGTCAGAACTAATAGCCATTATGAGCATGTCTGACTTCAGCTGCAGAACGGAGAGGAGAAAAAAGACCTTTTATGGTACCTTGGCAATAACGTTCATCTCTGGGGAACCATCAAAACAGAGGATGCCTTTCTCTAAAGCAATCACTGATGGGCTGTGAGCAGGGGAAATATACAGCTAGGCATGAAAGTGACAGCAGGTCATTTGAAACGGGCTGCAAATTCCCAGCCAAGGCTGCCAGGACAGGGCTGTGTGTCTGTCTGAAAGAGCCTACGTGAAGGAGGGGAAGTAAAGAGGGCATTAAAGGGAAAGGGACAGGAAAACCAGAGAATATTGAAGAGGAGAGATTGGATAAAGAGAAGGCAAGGCAAGGCACAGAGGAGGTTATTTTGGATGTTTTTATATAACTTTGAACATCTGTAGTGGTCACAGATGGAAATTCCTGACCGAAACAGATTTAAGGAAGAAGCCTCCATGCAGACAGGGAAGCTCAGTTCAATCCACATCCAGGTAAAGAATGATTCCAGGAGAGCAGCAGTGATCGTTGGCCTTCATGTCACGCAAAGCCAGTGCTACATGCAAGCGCTCTGCAAGCTGTTAAGTGATCCCAGGAGGAATACTGGAGAAATCCAACACACAGCTGGACCCTCCACACCATTTGGGGAGTAAGAGGGGAAGGGACAGATCTCCTTTTGCAGTGGGCTGGCAGACAGGTTTTAGAACGTGGTAAAGACTGTGAGGAGGAGGAGAGAGAAATGTGCCGTGTCACAGTCCATGCAGAAAGACAGCAGAGAAGCAAGATGTGGAAAGAGCTGTGCAGGAGAGGGCTCAGAACAGAAGTACAGCCACTCTCCATACGTTCTCTAGGAACGCACAACAGCCAGGGCTGGGCTCCAGCAAGTGGCACAGTCAGTGATTTACAACCTAAAATGAGGGAGTCCTAATAGAAAAATAGCGGCCTGTCACTGTACGTGGAAGCAGAGGCCTGACAGGCTCCCAGAGCAACGGCAGCTGAGAAGCACCCACCAGCCTGGGCAATGGGCTCCTCGGGAGGGGAGCAGAGCTAAGGGGCCTCCTGTTCTGCTGTCGGGGTGGTTGGTTCCTCTGGCTTACAAACCCAGGACACCCCACTGAGCAGGAGGCCCTGGCACACGACCGGCACTTTCCAGATCAGTGGCACTTGGTAATCTAGTGGAAGAGACAGAGTTACTGCTAAATCAAGAACACTGGCAAAAAAAGAGGTGAAGCTGTGAGCACAGGGCCCACTGACCAAACCCAGCATCAACCTGTGGCTTTAGAAGGGGCCCAAACAAGAAGCTCACACCTAAAGCAAGTACTGAGATACCTGGGAAACGCTCAATCCTTGTGCTAGGGAAAACTGCTTTGCAAAGAGGAAAGGTATCTCTGGGGAGGACCCTCTTTTGGATTGGCCTTCTCCATCCTCCTGCCATCCACTTCAGGAGGGATCAGTCTGAGGAGCAGTTCCAGCCCTGGTTCTGCTCAGTCACTAATAAATAAACCAGGCGTGGCTAGGAGTGATGAAAGGATGCAGGTGTATGTATGGCTTAACAGCAGCTATGGGCCCCCAGAAACAAACAGCACCCCTCCCGTGCCAAATTCTGAGTATGTGGGGTGCAGTCGAGAATTTTCGAGCCGCTGTCGGGCGGAAATTCCCTCAGGTACAGAGCAAAACGAAACAAAATTCTGCAGAGATGACCCAGGTTAATCCCACCTATAAATCCTCCCCTGAAAATCCCAGGCAAAACCCCAGGCTGCTCCCAGCACACAGGAAAGCCCAACAGTACCATCTGCTGGCACTGCTCCTCTGCTACAGCCAGAAGCAGGGAAAACCCCTCAATTCATTCAGCATACCAAACCAAAGCGGTGCTGAGGGCTGCAGGCGGCTACACCATCCTCAGGATTCATCCCATGCACCGAGAGGGACCTCCAGGAGCTTAGAAAGCACAAGTTTGTCAGAAGCCCAGAGAACCCACTTTCCTGGGGGAGAAAGGCAACAGCCCACATGCAGAACAGCCTGGGCATCACCACACCAACTCCCAGCCCTCCGGGTGCAGCAGAAGATGCACAAGAACCATTTGGTCTTACAAAAAAAACCAATCTACAGCCTCAGGGACTGTGACAGCCACAAGAGACCCAACAGGACCCCATCCAGCAGCGTTAAAACCAGAGACAGGGTGCCAACAACCAGCATTTCAGGCTGTGAGGAGCAGCAGTTGAACGTTCCCATCTTTTGCTACTGCAGAGTTGTTGGGACAGGCGGAGCCGCGGCTGCAGAGACCCACCACTCCCAGGCAGACCTTGTTCAGCCAGCGCTGCTGGAGGGCAGAGCCCAGGCAGGTAAAACAGAGGAGAAACTGATCACTGAGGGTGAAGGAAACAGCACAAACCAAACAGCTGTGCACATAAACCAGACCCAAACAGACAAAAATACCGGGTGTCTCCCAGCTTTATAGCAGACCTGACACAGAAACAAGTTTAGGCAGTGGCCAGCATGCTAAATAGCAACTCTGGGGCTTCTGTTGTACCCCATTAGCTTCCAGGAGATGGTGGGTTGCTGCCAGACTAACTGCATTGTGAGAGCAGAGAAGGGGGAAGGGAGAATGCAGAGCAGAGGGGGAAAGCGAGAAGCAGGAATGAAAAGGGGAATGAGATGCAGATAAAGAAGTGACACAATCAAGGAGTGTGAACAGCAAAGGCAGGAGAAGAAAAGGGGAATTCAAGCGGTGGGAAAGTTGAGTCATGTTTGCAAGGGCAGAGGAAGTAGGACTGAGAGGTGAACCGGAGACTTGAGGGAGGTGATTGACCAGGCAGATAACCAGCCTCCCCCGGGACCTCACCCCATGTGCCCACACAAACGTGTCACCCTCCCCAGGCTGCCCCTCTCGAGTGCTGCTTCCTCAGCAGCAGCACACTCAAACCCATCGAGAGGCCACGGGCAGCAGCAGCTCAGCCAGAGTCTCGGCCACAACCTGCTCCCCAGGACACGGCTCCAGCTTCACATCCTTCCCCCTGCACCTGGCTCCCCGTTCTGCCAGAGGCAATACTGCTCTGTGGGCAGAAGACCACAAGCTTTCCCTGGGCCAATCCCCCTTCCTGGCTCAGGAAGCCCAGTGAAGTGAATGCCCTGGGATCCCCTTCCAGCCCAAGGGGATGTCTCCAAAGGACAATGCTTCCTGCAGCTTTCCTCCAGAAACCGGTCCTGCCATACCCCATCACCCTCCTGCTCTGCAGGGGCTGACCTCATACAGTCTGAAACAGCTGCCCAAATGGCTCTGATGGACAGGTTTTTAGAAGAAATAAAAATTCACAAGTCACTAAAAAGTGAGGTGAGCCCCTTCCACATTTTCTCCACAACTCGTGTTTCCCAGCACCTGAACACTGGGTACCAGATTGTTCTACCTGGAAGGGAACGTTAAAATCCTGGCAGCTCTGCCTGGTGCCATTGTGCAATGGATAAATTACACGACAGAGGCAGAGACCTGTCTCACCAGAGCTTGCCTGTGCTATTTTAATGGAAGTGAAGTAAGCATTGTGGCTCTTATCAGTGGTAGAGCAGGAGGCAACAAGCTTGAGCTCAGGAATGAACTTTATCTGATGGCACCAGTTCCCAAGGAGCACTTCCAAAAGGGGAAGGATTTCACTTAGTGACACCGTGGCTTAAGTGAGGTTTTCTGCAAACACCTTGCTTTTAGGGGAAGAGATGGGATGGGGGATCCATTTAGTCTGGGCTGCTGGTTCTGCTTCTCCAGGATAGAGCCCAGTGGAACTTAGATGGTGAAATGTATGTCTGAGGGAAGCAGAGAAAAGGAGGGAGCAGCCACAGAAGGTGGAGAAGAGGAACACGATAGAAAGCCAAAGGAGAACAGAGGAGATGGGGCATTCCTGCAGGTGATGGTGGCCCAGGACAAACAGAAGACTAAGTGTGCATCATCTGAAAGGAATAACGGCCAGGAGAGTGTCCTAACAGGAGCAGGGATACCTCCCCAGAGGGATCCTTCTCCCTGCAACCCAGGAAGCAAGGTTATGTGAAGATGCATTAGCCACCTGGGGCAGGGAGTGCTGTGCACAGCCAAGCACCGGCTCACACCAAGGTCACTGCTCTTCGGGGGGCTGCCCTTGGGGAGGGGGCAGACAGCAGAGCTCCTCGCCGTACCATCACCTGCTCCCCCTGGCACAGAGCAGCAGCAAAGTGAGAATCCCATTTTGATACAGGAGGGCAGGAGCAAGGAGAGAGGTAGGAGTGCCAGGACCCACTGTTAGGGGTATTTACACTACACCAGGAGCTTAGAGCAATGAAAACACCCAAGAACAATTTGATACAGCAGATTCCCTGCCCGTTTGGGACTCGGAGCCCCAGCACCAGTTTGCTGAGCTGCCTGACAGGAAAAGGCTCTGGGAAGCACAGTTCTTGCAGGAGCATCAGGCCTCTGTCTCCTGGCAGAAGCCACACACGCTGCTTGAAAACCGGGAGGAGAGTTACAAATGCTTGAAACATCTAAAATGGCAACAGTAAAGCCATGGGTAACCGATCCTTACCCTTCAGCAGTGAGAAGTAAAAAATAAACATTAAAAGCCTTAATACTTGCAAACTGTGACTGAGCAGCTGGGGGGGGCGTGGAGTAACCCCCCAGTAACACACCAGTGGTTTCCTGGAATTCGCCACCATGACCATGTCACACAGCAGCCACCCTGGACACGGCAGCATGGTCGGCACTGAGCTGGGTCCCCACCAACTGGAAGCGCCAGTTCCCACCCCCAGCCCTGCAGAGGAGCAGAGAGCCCGGGAACAGGCAGCATCGTTTTACAGCCCGGGGAATGCAAGGGGGGCTCAGCTGCACTGCTCCCCCCCGCCCCCCGGGACCCTCTCCCCTGCAAGGGAGGCGCTGACCTGACCCATGGTCCTGCGGCAAGAAGCCACCCACCGTCTGCAGAGGCGTCCCACCAGTAACCCAAGGCCGTGTCCCAGCTGTCCCGAGCAAGGAGCCAAAGGATCCCACCGCATCTGCTGTCACCCGCAGCAGGAATGTGGTGCCCGGTCTGCAGAGACCCCGTCACACAGGGCTGAGGACAGGGCGACACTTCTACCTCAGCCACCCGCAGCCGGGCCGACAGCACCCAGCAGCACCCCCAAACAGGGAGAGCATGAACCCGCTGGCAAAGGCAAACGCACCGAGCACAGCCCCAAATCTGAGCACAGCCCCAGAGCTCTCTGCACAGCCCCAAATCTGAGCACAGCCCCAAATCTGAGCACAGCCCCAGAGCTCTCTGCACAGCCCCGGAGCTCCCTGCACAGCCCCAAATCTGAGCACAGCCCCAAATCTGAGCACAGCCCCAGAGCTCTCTGCACAGCCCCAAATCTGAGCACAGCCCCAGAGCTCTCTGCACAGCCCCGGAGCTCCCTGCACAGCCCCAAATCTGAGCACAGCCCCAAATCTGAGCACAGCCCCAGAGCTCTCTGCACAGCCCCGGAGCTCCCTGCACAGCCCCAAATCTGAGCACAGCCCCAGAGCTCTCTGCACAGCCCCAAATCTGAGCACAGCCCCAAATCTGAGCACAGCCCCAGAGCTCTCTGCACAGCCCCAGAGCTCTCTGCACAGCCCCAAATCTGAGCACAGCCCCAAATCTGAGCACAGCCCCACAGCTCTCTGCACAGCCCCACAGCTCTCTGCACAGCCCCAGAGCTCTCTGCACAGCCCCAAATCTGAGCACAGCCCCAAATCTGAGCACAGCCCCAGAGCTCTCTGCACAGCCCCAAATCTGAGCACAGCCCCAGAGCTCTCTGCACAGCCCCGGAGCTCCCTGCACAGCCCCAAATCTGAGCACAGCCTTGGAACTCCCTGCACGGCCCCAAATCTGAGCACAGCCCCAAATCTGAGCACAGCCCCGGAGCTCTCTGCACAGCCCCAGAGCTGAGCACAGCTCCAGAGCTCCCTGCACAGCCCCAGATCACTCTGCACAGCCCCAGATCCGAGCACAGCCCCAGAACAGGGAGTCTTTTTTGCACATACTTACCAATGGTTTCATCAGTAGATCCCATCTCCAGCAAGCTGAGGCTGCTCAGACCCACATCTTTGGTGTAGCCCTTGACTAGTCTAGCCAAGCCACAGAGAAGAAACTGGTTGTTTTCAGAATTCAGGCAGAAGGATGCAACTATCTGCCCCTTCACTGTCACTTGTCTAAGTGACAAACAGGCTTCCTCATGCCTCTGCTCTCAGAGGGACCCTGCCCCAGAGGAGCTGCAAGTCAAATGTTTTAAATCCACAATAACTTTTACAGGAAAACAAAATGTTCCAGAGAAAGTCTACAATGTCAGCTTGAAGATTGCTAATGGCAGAACGGGGAGAAACCACAACCAAGGGTCTAACTGCACCTCTCCAGAGCTGCCCCTCGATTCCTCACCCTGTGCTCAGCCCAGAGCAGTTGACTTCTCAGGCAGTAATTTGAGCTGAGCTGCCTCTGTTTACACAGACCCTCCTGGGAAATTAATGAACAATATCACTTGTGTGAAGAACTCTGTTTTCCCTCTTGCACTTCCCAAAGAGCCTTCAGGAGAGCAGTGGCCACACAAAGGAAAAGCATTTCTCACACTGCCACCACCTTGTGCCACTGCCCCTCTCCGTGCCTTCTCAGCACCCAGACTGGCTAACTCTGGAGTCATCTGGAAGGGTTTCACTCTCTGGATGGAGGAGGGGGAGTTGAGAGACAAAGGAAAAACATGGGACGTTGTGCTTTGATGAAGAGACAAGTATAGACAAGGGGCCCGTTACATTTCACCTCACTGAAGATCTCTGTAGTCCGTAACAAACCAGAACCACTTGGTCTTTGAATCAGAGTCAAGAGTGGAAGTCGAAGGGACCTCAGAACTGGGGGATCTAACCCACCCCCTCCCTGCAGCAGTCAAGACCCTGTCTTCCTGCTGTTTGTCCAGCTTTTGCACTCTCCTTAGACAGTCACCCTCTGTCCCTGCCTGAGCTTCAGCATTTGAAGGGAAAAAGGTATTTGCCTAACATGGAATTTAAACCCAGGAAGTTGCTTCACCACGGGCATGGCCAGACTCTGCAACACTCACACACACACAGACTTCGGTCTCTTCCCCCAGCCTCAGCGTAGTCTCCTCTGCAGGTTAGGGTAACCTCAGTCCTCTTCATCTTCCTAAATAGGCTGTGGTACCTTTGTGAGCCTGAAACCCGTGAAGGAGAAGAGCTGCTCTATCTTACATCCTGGTTCCCCTTTGGAACAGCACAATCCACTAAATTAATGGGTTTACATACAATAGCCCAGCCAGGCTGATTAAACCCGAAAGAGAACCCCTTTAAAGGGGCCATTTATCACCAGATCTATTGCTTTCTAGGAGACATTGTTCTTCAATGAGGGGCTGGTTTATTAAGCCAATCTCACCAGGGAGGATGCTCCTGTTTTCCATCGGATGGAAAATGGATGCTGAAGTAGCAGCACCTTTCCCAGCAGCACCAGAGAAACGTTCAAGTGGAAGAAAAACAGTAGCAGCTCTTGGACTGCACCTCAGAAATCCCTTATGGAGGGATCACTGCCCTGGGACTCTTGGAGAGCAGGAGTGATTTGCTGAGCTTGGGCAGCACACAGTGCAGGTACTCTCCTTGCCAGAGCACAGTAACAGAGGGGGAGCAGGATTCATTATCTGCTGCTCCGTAGCACTGAGAGCAGGAATTATGTGAGATGGCTATGAAAACAAACCCTGCCCCACCCCCAGGAGCAAATGAGCTTCGATTGCTCTTTCTTTTAATCAGGAAATTACTTTTGCAGCCGGTTCTCCTTACCCCTCCTCTTTCACCAGGGGACAGTGCCACTGCCCAGGCTGTGGAGCAGCACAGGCACTGTCAGGGTGCTGTCATCAGGGTCTCTGTCATTTCTTCCATTGCCATGCAGCACTGACTGGAACCTGTGGAAACAAGCACTGCAAAGTGAGACCTGGACTCAGCCAGGTAATCCATAACTGAGGGGAAAGGCCATCAAGACAGCACGCTGTAACAGTGCTGCAGCAAAGGTGAGCCCAGAAAGAGCCCTGCAGCACATTTCTGCAGTTTCCAAACCAGCACATGCATTTATTGGAAGCCCAAATGGTGCAGTTCTGGCCACTGTGCACCCAGGCAGGCACGGTCTGCAGTGAGCTCTAAACTGCCCATTTCCACGTGCTGCTTTCCAGCTTGCACACAGACCCACAGCGATTCTCACGTGGAACAGGGCACCAGGCAAGCCTGGAATACTAAAGTGTGTTGTGAATACCACTCCCAAATCAGAACTTTCCTAAACTGATCAAAAGGGAGCCCCAGGTTGCAGCTGTTATCTTACCTCACTGCTGGAGCTGTCGAGCCTGAGTGTTCCTGCCTTTAAACACTGAATGTTGGGAGGAGGAAGCGAAGGGAGATGTTTCCTCAGAAGCACATCATAAATTAGGAGCTGAGGAAACTCTTTTCACCATGTATTCTGGAGAGATGCTTCCCAGCTAGTTTGTTGATTACTCACATCGTCCAGCGGTTGGGTGTGGATGGAAGGCAGCCTGACCTCTGCCTGAGCATCCTGTGCTGACCAACAGTGTGAGTGCAGAACAGACTGCACAGAGCCTCTGTGGTGCACAGCATCTCACAGTTCTGCCCTGCAGAAGGGGAGGAAGGGTGCACACAGGCAAAACAAAGAGCACAGCAAAAGCACTGGAGCACAGTTAGAAGTTCTGGCACACCATAGCTACAGGAAAGGGCCTCTGAAAAGCTTTACAGCCCAGGTAAGCAAGCTCTGATCTCCTGTGTCCCACAGCACTTCAAAAAGAACAGTGCCATGAGACCAGAGCTGCTGGAGAGACATTTAGGATGACACAAGAGTTAAACTCCAATTTTAACAACACTTTGCAACAGATCTCCAGCCATCCTTAGCAGCAGAGGCTCCAGTTCAGAGCCAGGGTGCAGCTATCATGAAGTTACCTGGATAGAGAGGGCATCAAGCCTGGGGCTGTCCAGCCACCCTGCTACAGCAGCTGAAGCACGGCTGGCAGAGCAGCCTCCAAACAAGTATTACACACAGGGGTTCCCTGCTCGGACAGGACAACAGCACACATGCACTCCTGACCAAAGCACACTGCAGGAAGCTTCCAGTATAGAAGAAAACGCTTCTTCCCATCTCTGAGGGCCCCAAGACCATTCCCCCACTGTGTAGGTTTGGCTAGCAGGACTTACACCATCTGTTAATCCCTACTTCTCCTTTAAAAAGCCAAAGCAAGACGAAACACCCCAGGCAGTGATGGAAAATGTCAAAGAATCTTGAAAGCAACAAGAGGCCTATTGCAGCTGGGTCACTGAGCCCATCCCAGCCATCCTTTGATGGGGCCAGAGAAACCCAATTGTTTGGGGTTTTGCACTGCACCAGTGCTGCTCATGTGCTGGTGGGAAGACAAAGACCATTAAACAGGAGCTGCACGTGCCTACCCTGACATTGCAAAGGGAGGGATTCACTGTATGGACACGCTCCCTGTGACAATGCCTTGACTGCAGCTCAAACCCGAGCTAGTTGAAGATCAGCCAGCTCACACACTGCTCTCAGGGTGCTGAGCCCTCCACGTGCTGATCACCCCACGTTTCACCTCTCAGGCCCACCTGACTTGAGCTACCCATAATAATAGAGCAGGAAGATGGGATACTGCTCATCCCTCCATTACACAGAAGGAAACTGGAGGCTCTTAAGCTCTCCATCCGAGTGTTTAATAAGGATCTCCTGTGACTGGGCTTTCTGGAGAGGGTTGGAAAGAGCAGCCTTATCTGAAAGAGGAAACAAACCAGCTGCCACCAGGAGTTTTCTGCATTCCATCTGAAAGCACAGTGTCAGAGTAAGATGGTTGTCACTTGTTGTGGTGCTGCTCACCCTTGTAGCAACACATTTCATCTGTTCTCACCTCCCTGTGCATCCGCTGGTCAGACGGAGACAGCTCCCGGGGTGACCGCTCCGCCTCTCTGCCCTTCTCTGCCCTCCTCTGAGAGAAAAGCCAACCTTAAATACAGCCTTGCACTCACATTCTGAAAGTGGATCTACCTCCACTGTCCCCTCACTTAAACCTCATCTGCTCCTCACTTCATAAACATCAATCTGGGGATCTCTGAACACGTCGAGATTTATATCCACGCCGTCCCCTCAGATTTAATGCCTCCTGACTGTGCACTCAGCCTTGCACATCCCCTGGGGACAAGATCAGAGTCAGAGCACCAGGAGAAGGTTGACAGACAACCATTTTACAGTTATTTTCCAGAGGAAAATGTCTGCAAAACATCTCTCAGGCTTAAAACCAAAATTACACCAGTTCCCGTTTCCTCTGGCTCTGACAGGGCAGCCAAAGATGCACCTTCTTAGTGTTTATATACACCCCCCAGATATTTATAGACAATATTTCATATTATTATAACTCATGCATTAAATATTTATATTGCTTTCATAAATATTACTACTTGTCATTATGTATCGATGTGTATAAAATATACAGTTATTATTTAAAGGCCACAGTTCAAGAGCCAACCAGCTGTGTTGGAAGAAAGATGTAATATTTACAGAAAGTAGCACCCTCCCCAACCAGCCCCTTTCATGGGGGAGCGATGTCAGGTGGGGTGGAAACAGCCCAGGGTAACTCAGCTCACCCGGGCTGGCTGCTTGGGGAGGTTAATTCTGGCCTGGCCAGAACCAGGACACCTCTGCAAAGCTGGGATTGCCTTCTGGAAACTTCCTTTTTGGTCTTAGAGAACTTCAGGACTTTAAATTAACTTTCCCCCTTCTCTAATAAAAAGAAAACCAAGCATTTTACTGGGAGACAGATTGTCTGTCTTGGTGACAGTGTCAGCATGTGCATCCTCAAAGCCACCGAGTTCTTCCAGACAGGAGTTACAGGTGTTCCTCAAAAACAAAACCTCTTTGCTTTCCATTTGATGCCTTTGCCTGTATCCAGACTAGCTCCTTTCCTACCCACCCACATATTTATCTGAGCAATATGAGCTAGGGAGCCTGCTTTGGCAGGGGGGTTGGACCCGATGATCTCTCGAGGTCCCTTCCAACCCCTACAATTCTGTGATTCTGTGATTCCCTGACCAGCATTTGTGCACCCAATATTCCTCTTCAGCCACAGAATGCTGCACGTTTCCTTTCCTTCCTTGAGTGTTCTCCCACACCAGGTTCCTTTCCTTTCCTCACTGCAGGATTGCAGTCCTACACACTTACCTTGTTAACTGCAGCCCTCTCCCATTCTAGTCCCACAGCTGCTGTGCTCCCCAGGCTCACCTGTTTACACCATTCCTTCCTTCCTTCCTCCGATCCCAGCCCATGAACTATCACACACAGTTTCTGTGAGGAACCAACGGTCAAAGACACAAAATCTCACCCCAGGAGACCTTACCCACCAACGGCTTCATTCAGGCCTCCTTTCAGCACAGCCAGGGTGCTCCATGCAGGGCAGCAGGACACACCTCCATCCCAACCGCTCCCAGCTTCACATTCCAGCCAGCCAGCTCTGGCTCTGCAGGGACTTCAGTTCTCCTCCCTCTGCATTAAAAGAGCAGGACATTGTTCAGCTCCTGCTAACACCGTGCACATCACCTCTGCCAGAGCCTGGGCTGGTGCAGCCCCTGCAGGAACAGCCCCCACATTAAGCCCTTGTTATCCCATTTCTTGCACTGGTATAAACTGGTATATACTGGTCAGTGTACCACCAGGCTGGTTTGAAATCTACAGTACAGCCCTCAATGGGTTCACACATGGACTTGGACAAAAAAAACCCACCCCAACTTTCTTTTGTGAGAAGTAGATTCCAGCCTTATCCTCAGAGGAATGACCCAAGAAAGATGAACCCCCACTCCCAAGGGACATGCACATTCCTGGGAACGGGCATTCGACCAGACTGTGAGATGACCAAGTCCCCAAGAAATCACATTCAACAGCGATCTGATACAACAGCACGTCAGGTTTTGGCCTTTATTTGAAGCCTTTCAACAGTTACAGTAAGAATTGTCATTGCAAACCAGGAGTTCTAAAAAAATTGAACAATAAAAGTTAAAAACATCCATAAGTCCACCAGCAAATAAGACATGTTGGTACAGAAAAGAGATGGGAGCTTCTGCTTCTTCCATCCTGTTCGTTTTTTAAATATCTGATAAAACTAAGATGCTAAGAGAGGTTGGATGCTATCAGAACTGTTCCAGCAGGTGAGCACGTAACATTTAACAGCATATACTGTACCAGGGCACCAGAGGAGCTACGGGGAGTCTACGGGTTTGAGTTGGGCTCGTTACTCTCTTCTCAAAAAGGACATTGAACCCCAGATTGTGCTGGGACACGTATGACACAGTCATTAAGCTGACTACACAAGCTTGTCTCCATTCTATTTATACCTCATCTTGGTAGCAAAGAAGTGACATCAGCAACTGGACATCTCAGCAGCACCTGCCCCAGCAGCCTGAGCTTTGGATGTGGTGTTACAACGCACATCCACACACCCAGCAGCCTCACCAGGAGCACCAGTGGTATTTCTGAGCCATCATTCCCTTAAGGTAAAAGGATATTTGTTTACTTCACAAACAAGAGACCAAACCCAACCTGACACGGTCCATCTGATGACCTGGGGGCTTCACAGCTCCACACGTGCGATCCTGTAAGAGACTCGAAGCAACCAGGTCCTCTTCCCACTCAGCCACGTTCCACTGCCATCTGTTCCTTCCAGTTGGTGAATAATGGAATATTTAGAGTCGAAAAAACATGCTCCTGACCTCAAAGCAGCCAGAGTAATGGTAGAGAAGATTTTATGTGCATCAAACCCCGCTCTGCATCTGCGCCTCTGCAGCCCCACACCCGCCCCGCAGCGCTGGCAGGCAGCCCCTGCAGCCCCTGTTCTTCACACTAAGGCATCCCAGGGCACTCTGGGGGCAGGAGGGGTGTTCTCCAGCACCACAGAGAAGCCCTGCAGGAAACACTTCCAATTTCAAGGTTAGGTACATCAGGGAAGGCTCCTCTGGGGGTGGTGGTCTGTACACCCCCGTGACAGGAACATTTAAGCTCATCTAGGAAACAGGTTTCAAAAGGAAAAATCAACTGAAGCTGACAGAGGATCTGCCCATAGAGGTGCCAGATGCAGTTAACATCTCCTTTATAACTAACAACCAGAGTTTTAGCAGTTTTAAAACAGCTTGGAGCACACAGAAAGGCATGTGAGGGCACTCCTGATACACAGCCCCACTGTGCGTGGAGGGGGGGACACAAAACCAAACCAAACCCCATGGTTTCCCCCAGCATACCTCAAGGGAAGCCTCAACCTTACAGCTACTCCCACCAGCAACGACTGGAACTAGGGCTGGAGAAGGGAAGCTGATACTGCAGGTCCTGCAAGCTCTGCCATGAGCTTTAGCTCTGCCCAGTGGATCTGAAAGCACGAGACTCCAGCAGACAGGACACTCTTGAAATCCAGAACTTTATTTAGAAACTGCTCAAAATAGAAAAACCCTGTCAAGAAAAATCCAAGTCAAATATGGTTTCTCAGTAAAATGGAGGTTTAGGGCAACAAAAGTCTAAAAGGCCACAAGAGAAATAGCACCACTGCAGTTTTAAACAATGGCTAAAAACTTGCATTTTTGGCATTCACTGAATTTGGGTTTTTCTCTGAATTTCACAAAGATTCATGCACTACACAACAATTACCATAAAATGCTCTCCTACACACATTTCAGGACAAGCTACCACCAGGAACGAATGAATACAAGCACAACAGGACTGCTCAATCTCAGTAGTGAAGGGGGGTCAGAAGTCTTGCAGGATCTTGCCAAACACAACAGTAACGAGGGGCATGATAGCAAAAAAAAAAGGGGGGGGGGGGACAGTTAAGGAAAGTATTTTAAATATTAATCTTTAAGTTAGTCTCAGTACTGTATTTTCTGCAATAACATTAGCTCTGTTAGCCAGCATCTTTTAGTTTTTACCCCAGAAGACTACTGAACTGGCAGGAATTATTATTAGATGTGCCCTGGTTTGAAAGGGGGAGGAAAAAAAAGGAAGAGAGAGAAAGAAGAGAGAAAAATCACCCTCGTGCTCAATTCACTTTCATTCCAAGCCAGCTGCACAGTCCAAGTCCTGTCACAACTCTTGGATTCGATTGGCATTTCTTGGGATGGGGAAGAGGGAAGAACAAGGGAGATAGCAAACAAAATACCCACAGGAGGGAAGAGGACAAATAGAAACAGGAGCCAGGAAGGAAAAATAGTTCTGAAGAACGTTTCAAGCAGTAAGACTGGATGCCCTTTGCTTTTCTGTTGCTGTTGGTTGGGTTTTTGCTTCTCTTACAGAAAACACAGTACATTTTGGCAAAGTCATTAGCCACAATGTCCTAGAAAAAGCCTTCAGCACTCTTCAAGGTAATTTATGTGTCTCAGCTGTTCATACTCCCTCTAATCTTGTGACAGGCAACGTTAAGGCCTATTTCATGGAGAACTAATCACTTAGTAAGCAGCTTTCCACAGGGATGGAGGTTTGTTTTAGTAGCCCCTTTGAGCACATGCTGACAGGGTGAGGTTGCCAGGCAGGGCCTCTCAGGCAGCACTGAATGGAGTCACACAAGCGTCTACCCCAGGATGAAGCACATAAAATCTCCTGTCACATTACTTCAATTTGGCATCTGGAAGCGTATTTTAAATACTCTTAAGGCATTTTATTATAATTTCTGTGCTGCAATTTCACATTAACTCAATCTTTCTGTGAGTCAGAGTCTCTAATTCCTCTCCTACACCCCACCTCAGATACAAGAGTCATCTCCCCACAAACCAGTGTTCTACCAGCAAACCATTCTGCAACGAGTTCCAAATGTTCAGCCTCTTGCTCCCTAAATATACCACCTAGATGTGAATACTGCTCTGCTACGAAGTGAGAGAGAGCTCCTAACTCAAACCCACTGTACAAAGTGAAACTTCTGCAAAGTGCACTTTAAGAAGAGGTACTTTTTTTGTTTTTTGCTTATGAAAAGAAACCAGTGAGTCCTCTAAGAATAAAGTGGAGTATTTTACAGTTAAGCACATGATCTGGGGCAAAGAATTCTGATGTTGCTGCTCTGCTGGTACAGTATGTGGTCTGTTAATACTCTTCTTGTTCCTCCTGCGGCGCTCCCTCGTCAGGTATCACAAAGCCTTCCTGAAGGGGAATGAAACAAGTGCTTTAATGAAAATCCAAAGCCAAATCAGTTCTTGGCTACTCACTATCTACCTGTAGTTGCCCCCCACAGCCCCCCTCCTCTCCCCCCTGCGTTTTACTCAGGGTAGATCCCCTTGAGTCAGCTTTCACAGCGCCAAGATACGTTACCAAGAAGAGTTACTTTCCTCATCTGATCTGTTTGTTACATGCTTTGGCTGAAAGGCTAACCTTGTCTGCTGCCTGACTCTAATTCTCTTATCTGGTCCTTTATTACAGCAATAACCTAGGCTATAAACCTGAAGGGAAAAAAAAAAATCCACAAAACAACACAAAAAGAGAAATAGAGGGAGCCCTGGAAAGCAAACCAGCTTCCAGTTACAAGGGGAGGGAGGAACTGTGCAATACCATCTATACCAGACTACTCACATCTGTGGCATAAAGAATTTCCACAATCCTCTGCAACACTGGATCATTCTCCCCTTCGTTCTCCTGGCAGATCAATTCAATGTTCCTCAATTTGCCAAAGTAGAAGTCTCTCTCCTTCTCCAGATCCTCGACAGTAAGTTTCAATACATTGATCTGCCAGAGAGCATCAGTAATAATTTACCCACCAAAGCCAGAATTCAGGAGTATCGATTCAGAAGGCAGAGCCCCCAAGTTCTCAGAAGGGAGTTGGCACACAAAGCACTTCAGGAGTAACCAAGGAGGGGGAGGGAAGGAGGGGGCTGGGAGAGGAGGAGGAGGTCTATTTTTCAATTTCTAATATTATTACAACAAACCCCCAGTCCAACACATGCAACACCCCTGGGAAATCCTACAGGCTTACTACAGGGAGTGGGTAGAGCACTAGCTGCCTGCAGTGAGCTCTGCTAACACGTTCTTTCCACACAACTCTCACGCCAGTGGCAGCTTCAGTTGTACCACACTGAGTGTCTCAGCAAAGCAGCAGCTGCTCATAGCTGCCTTGGAATGCTGTGATAGCTGCACCACAGCTGTGGGAATGCTGACAAACAATGCTATGTGTGATATGGAGCACACGAGGTCTCGGTGTCTGGGAGCTCAGGCAGGGTTTCACTCCTAGCAGGAGAGCCAGGCCATGGTCAGTCTGACAGATTGGGGTCTCTCTTGCCCATCTGCCTCCCCCATGGGCAGCGTTTCAGGCCGTTCACAGCAGACTCAGCTTGTGCCCCTGGGAGGGGTCAGCGTGCAGGGCACACACCTGCTCGATCAAGCCCGCCGACTCCTCGTCCCCAGCCGCCTTCTTGCCCATCCCAGCACCCGCCTTGGGGGTGGCTGCAGTCCTCTGCGTCACCATGGGCCTCTGGGGGGCTGCAAGATCAACTCAGGGTTAGTGCCTCTCACTCACACCACCTTCCTTCCTCCTACACAGGTACTATCCCCCTTCCAAACACCTCTGGGCACACAAGAGTGTGCAGAGAAGTTCCTTCCCTCTTCTTGACTCCGTGTGACACGTCCTCCTTTTTGGGGGGTGGGGGTATGTGTTGGCACCAATCCTTGGGATCTTCTCTTTTAGAGAAGAGTCTGTTCTTTCTGTAGCTTCCAGATAACTGGGCACTACAGGACTGACTCAGTGTTTGAAGCCTAGCACCTCTGAAACAAGATGCAAAACACTATCATTTCACACACTGATTTCAAACAGCAACCCAGGCTTCTTGTCCCCAGAGTTTTTAAAAGGATCTAGATAATCTTTTAACTATTTTCTCTACCTGCACTGCTAGAACTGAGAGATTTCTTGGGTTTGTTCACAACTGGAGCAACAAGGTTTGGTGCTACTGTCTCTTGGCCTTGTCGAGCAGCAACAGGATCATACTCCTTCCCATCATAGTTTGCATCAAAAAATTTTTTGAACCACTGAACAAATTCAAAGTTGTCCTGAAATTTTCCTTTCACTAGTTTGTCCACAGGGATTATCTGGAGGGGGAAAAAAAAAAAGTCAAACTCACATTAAGGGTAAAGAACCTCTCTCTCTTTTTATATCAAGCTTAATCAGTGCACTCAAGATACACAGGTGAAATTCTCTCTCCAGCCCAGAGAAAATCTGCCCTGATCAGAGCTGTCAAATGATGAGACTTTTGCTACTAACTGGACTTCAAAACAAACTGTGCTTTCATTGTGAGGGTCCAAGTAACTTTACATCACTGCAGCACGGTTTCTGCTACACTGAGTCCCAACACACAACCTCCTTCTGTGAAGCTGAAGCTGGCTCACCCAGTGCCAGGCTTCACCAGTCCCACCTGCTGACCAGTTCACAGGCTGCTAGCTCCCCAGATCTGAGCATCACCCTTCTGGCAGGTTATAATCAGACTCTCTGGAATGAGGAGTACAACATGAGTGTTACTAAAAAGATGCAGCTAATTGTGCAGGCTGGTCTGCAGGCCACATGCCCAGAGCCCAGGACCCAGCAGGAGCCGTTACCAGTACGTGACCAGTCAGCATTCAGCTGCCCAGTTCCAGACACACAGCCCAAGCTGCTTCCCCCAGGTACAAAGCTGCTGAGCAGCATCTTGGAGCTGCCAGCCAGCACTGAACGAGATGCTGTCTGAAAGACAGGCAGCAGCTTTAGCACAGCAGCATCCTGTGTCAGAGCAGTGATCACACAGATAACTCACTCCTTCATAAGCATAACTATCACTTGATCTGGGAAAGGGGGGGTTTCCCCTCACACATCTCATCTTCACTCCCTTGAAACTACACAGGCTTGTGAAGAGAAATGTGGAACCCTGAGGACCACCACACCAGCAGGTTACAGAGCACACCTGGTATGAGGAGGGGCCAAAAGGGAAGCTCAAGTAAACCTTGTCTCAAAGTTCAGAGTTAGTCTGTGCTGCATAAGTTGCACAGAATTGAAGAGGAGGAGTTAATCTCATCCTGAAGAACTGCAAACCTAATGTCAGCTGGAGTGAAGCAGATACTGTCCTGTCAATCACGCTGAGGACCCCAGGGCAAACCAAAAGCAAGAGCTGTGAGATTTACAGACCAAAAGCAAACTCCACTCCCAGGGTTTCTGCAGCCCTACATCTGAAAGTGCATCCCATCTGCTTTGACACCAAAAGCACAGAGAACCAGTTGCCAGCTTACTTTGTCAACACCCATTCGCTTGAAACCCGCCTGCAGGACCTTGAAGTTCTGGATGTACTCGTGCTCCAACTTGGCTTGAAACTTCACCTTCTTGAGCGCCACAGAGCCTGGGAAGAGCATGTCCATGAACTGGCAGTACGCAGCACCTGCCAAGAGGGAAAGAACACAAGCACTGCGATCAATCAGGTCGGCTCTGCAGCCCGGGCCAGGCACTCTGCAGGCAGACCAGGCTGTGACCTGCCTCACTCCGCAGCTGCACAGCCCCTCCACGGCCAGGGAAGCAAGAAAGCAGGAGCCCTCAGTCCCTGATGCAGCACGGCCCTGAGGAAGCTGAAGCGAGCTGCAGGACCAGACTCCTGGGCTCAGGACTCGAGCTCGTGGGGAGCAAGGCAACCACGCTGCCCCCACGGCTTCCAGAAGAGAGGAGAAGTGTGTGATGCAATGAGGAGCTTGGCTTTCCTCTCCTCACAGATACCCTGAGATGGTGGATGTGTCCAAGGCTGTAACTACTCTTAGCCCTGATGGGCCTCAGCTAGAAAAGGAGTTACTGTAGCAGTGATTAAATAGAACTTTTAGAATAGCAATACACTCACTCACTACAAACAGATCCTGTACCTAAATCAATGCCCCTCAAAGGCCCAATTAAGCTTAATCAAAGGACTGAAGTGAGATGGGGTTTCTTTCTATTCATTTTAAATCCTTCCTGTCCTTCAGTTCAGTTCTTGTTGTAAAAAGAGCAAAAGAGGGACTCAGCTGAGCCACAGAGCAGACACCCACCTCCAAAAAAATAAAAATCAGCTTCTGTAGAACAAACTCCCATTTAAAATAAAGTATTTGTGAACCATATCCTCACTCTGCAGTGCTGATACACAACTGCTGCCACCAAAACCACAAGCACAATGTTCTGAGCATCATTTTCCCAATCAACATCCACTGAGTAACAGGAACCTCAACCTAGAACATCAAACAGGTGCACACCAAGCTCCTGCGAGCTCTCTTGAGGCCAAGTTCCATCGTGGTGCTGCTCTGCACCAGCCTGTTCATCCCAACCACAAAGCCTTACATCATTCACCTCCTCTCAAGACATTCTGCAGGTCTTGGGGCTCCTGCTTTCACCTGCTACCAGAAGATCACTGCTCATCCACAGGTGCAAATAAAAAGCAGGCCCCCAGACAAAACAAAAGCCACTGCCTTTCAGGGCTCTTGTGAGGAGCTCTGACACCCAGCTCAGAAAACAGATGACTGGCCAGAAACGAGGGGTTTGCTGCCTCCTGGCAGTGCCAGCAACAAGGGGGATGAAAGCAAAGGACACAGCACAGAACATGGAATCATGAAGGCTGGAAAAGACCTCCCAGATCATCTGGTCCAAACACCCCCTACGACCTCTATTCCTTTCCAAACCACGTCCCCAGGTACCTCATCCAACCTCTCTGGCATAAGCCAAAGGGTGTTTTCTGCACATTTATGCAAGCTCAGCCTGCTGCTGTCACTACTGCCCTTGCCAAGGGCAGCAGAGCCAGCCTGGAAGCTCCTGCTTTCACAGGACTGTGCCAGACAGTGAAAGCCACTTCCAGCCCTGCCGAGGCGTGAAGGGTTTTTGCAGAGACATGGGAAAGGGGCATTACTCAGCACATACCACACCAACAGCTCTCAGCCTCTCCCTGGGAACAGGTGAGCAGGTATTAGTTCTCCCCACTTCAGCACAGAGCTCTCACAGATTCCAGACCACACCAATCTGAAGCAAAACTCCCCAGCCACATAACCCAGCGCTGCACACACAACAGGCTTTCTAACCTGCCTGTCTGACAGCAGACAGTGCTTAGCAGCCCTCTTACTTCTGTGGCTGGAGGGATTTCGTTTCTCCACCATTCTCCCTCCATCATCTCCCCAGACAAAAGCCACTACAAATACCTGCCAGGTATCTACTGTAAATCCCCCACTTCTCTGATCTCTGTCGATGTTTCTTCCACAGACTCAGCCACAGGTTGCACAGACAGGCCCAAGCTTATTTTAAATTTATTCCTCCTTTTATTCCACCTCCAATTTCCCCATCTCTCATTCTGAGAGCAACACCTTACCTCAGACTCACTGTACAAGCTGCACTTCCACCATGTCACTTCCACCTGCCTGTTGCCCTTATCCACATCACCATCTTTTACCTAGGCTGCTTTTTCAGCCTTCGGGGTTTTTTCCCAGCTTTTACTCCATAAACTATTATTTTTTATGTGCTTCTACAAGTCTCCTCCCCCACACACACCCCTCCCTATGATGACACTCGGCTCCATGTCTGTACCACAATCACTTCCCCTTTTCTACCCACAGCTCTATCTGAGGCTCAGCTTTGCCAACGTCAGCTCCAGCCAAAGCAAGCTGGGGTGACACAGCGACATGCTCCTTTACCATAAGGAGTGACAAAGTCCTGAAGGCAAGGAGTCACCAGCACCAGGAATCTTCAGGCACCTCCCAAATCTCCCAGTAGTTCTCCTCCATAAGAAATCACAGTTGTTTGGGCTTGTTACTATATTTGTAAGTCTTACTCTATCCCTCAAGACTAAACACTCAACTCCTCCTAGGAAAACACCCTCTGCCAAGAGTCTTCTTTCCCATTAACCTGCATTCCTCCTTGCTGCTCCTCGGCTGTGGAGGCAGAATGTGTCTGCATTAACACCCGTTTCAATAAAGCTCGAACCATGACCAGGTTACAACACTGACCACGAATCTGCCCCTACCAGGGACGTGGCCAACAGCTGCAGAGGCCATGCCCGGGGTGCAGCTGCACCTCCCCAGAACCAGGGTGCCCATCCAGTTCGGGCCCCCTCGCCCCCTCACCTGAGCACAGCTGCTCTATCTTGGTCAGCGTGAGCTGCAGGGACTCATTGATCCAGGCGAGCATGTCATGCCGGCTCAGGTTGTCGCTCGTCACTGAAGTAGAATACACATTCACTGCCATTGTCTGAAAGACACAACCAGAGGCGGACGGGCAGCGAGTTGTCATCGCCTGCGCGGGGACCCGCTGGCCGGGCTGCGGGGAGGCGGCTCCTTCGCCACGGCCCCGCCGGGCAGGGCCAGGCTGCCGCTAACAGCTGCCAGACCCTTACTTCCTCAGGGCCGGGGCCTGCGCCTTCGGGGGGCGAACCAGCGCCCGGCACTCGCTCGGGGACCCGAGGGAAGGAGCCGCGGCGGCAGGTCTGGCCCCCCTCCCCCGGCCGAGCACGGCAGGGCCACGGAACGCTTCGGGAACGCTTCCTGGCCCAGCGCGGTGTCTCTCCGGGCAGAAATACCGAGCGGCCGGTCCCGCCCGGCCCCGCCGGCACAAAGCGGGGCCGCCGCTCCCGCTGCCCGGCCGCGCAGCCCCGGTGCAGCTGCCGCCGGGCAGGGCCGCGCCGCACGCCCCCGCCGCGGGCGGGGCACGGCCCGCGCCCCCTCCTCCTCCTCTCCCTCCTCTGCTGCCACCGCCGCCCCTTCCTTCCTTCCTCCCTCCCTCCCGCCGCGGCGGCCCCTCCGCCCCGCTCCGCCGGCTCCCGCCGCGGGGCTGCACCGCACCCCACGGAGCGGCGCGCCCGGGGCAGGCGCGGCCCGGCCCTGCAGGCCTCACGCCGGGCTCCTCACCGCCCGCCGGGCGCAGCCCGCCCCGCCCCGGCCGGGCCCGCCGCTGCCCGGGCCCCAGCCCGCCCGCCCGCCCCGGCCGGCACCCCCTCCCCCCCCCGCCGCCGCCGCGCCCGGCCGGTCCCGGCCCGTTACCTGCCCCGCTCTCGCCCAGTCTCCTCCGTGTTCAAACCGGCCCCGCCCGCCTGCCCGGGACCACGTCACTCGCACGCTACGCGCTGGCGTCACGCACACGTAACGACGATCGTAGCGAGCGCCGCTGGTCGGCGCGGGAGCGGGCGGGCAGCGCAGGGCGGGCGGCGGTTGCTAAGGGGCGGGGACACCGCCGCGTTGCTAGGGCGAGGCTCCGCCCACTCCCCACGGGCTCGCCCGCGATTGGCGGAGCCGCTGGCCACGCCCACAGCGGAGGCATCCCGCGTGTCGCCGGCGTTTCCCACGGCGCCGGCCCGAGGATGCGCGGTGGCGGCGGGGCCGCTGCGGCCGCACCGGGCGCGTCCCGCCCCCCCGGGTCCCACCCCCGTGTCCCAGCCCCGTATCCCACCCCCATGTCCCGCACCCCCGTGTCCCACCCCCGTGTCCCAGCCCCGTATCCCACCCCCATGTCCCGCACCCCCGGGTCCCGCCCCCGTGTCCCAGCCCAGCCCGGCCCGGCCCGGCCCCTCCCTGCCCCAGCCGAACCCCATCCATCCCGTGGATCCATCCGGTGGTTCCGCCACGCCAGACACTCCGGTTTTAACCAGGCGGCGGCAAACGCGGCACCGATCCCGTCCCCGTGCCCGAGCACAGCTCGAGGGCACGGCAGAGCGCCCGCGCTTCCCCGCTCGCTGAGCACGGAGCAGCCGGAGCGTCACGGGACACGCCTGTCACTCCACACGTGTCACACGTGTCACTGCACACACGTGTCACTCCAGTCACACCACACACGTCATGTCATAGGACACATGTATCATAAGACATGTGTCACTCCACACATCACAACACACACGTGTCACATGAGAGGTGTGTCACACCACACACGTGTCACTCCACACGTGTCACAGAGAATACGTGTCACTTGACACATGTCACAGGACACACATGTCCCAGGGCAGATGTGTCACACAACACGTCACACAACACACGTCACTCCACACGTGTCACTCCACACACGTGTCATACAGAATACATGTCACTTGACACATGTCACACCACACACATGCCACATAACACACGTGTCACACAGAACACATCATTCCACACATGTCACAACACATGTCACATGAGTCACACCACACACGTGTCACACAGAACACGTGTCACTCCACACATGTGTCACTCGACACACCTGTCCCACCACACACGTGCCCCAGGGAACAATACACCTTTTTATTTAAAACCATTGTATAAAAAACCCGCCAGACTTTCGACATCAAACACAAAAAATCCTTAACCTATAAAAATAGCACCAGGGAGAGTTAGAAACCTGTATACGTGTTAAGAAGGCGATTCTGAAGCCACCCCTCTCCTTCCCTTCGCAGACATAGGGAAGAGCAGCTCCTAAGGGAACAATTCCGAGGAAGACTTGTCCACCACAGTTCATACTGGGGGAGCTCAATGCCAAGACCATCCCCACTCCTCTTTGGTCTTTGCTTCCCCAGAGTTGTTGGTTTGTGGGTTTTTCCTCTTCTATTTGTTTTTCTTTTGGTCAGATTCAGAAGCAGCCGTGAGATCTGGAGTAGGAGACCAGAGGTGCCACGGGGTGGGGGTTACGTGTTCCCCCAGTTTGGGAAATGAACTGTCAGAGGGTCCCCAGGCAGAGGATGCCCCTTGTCCCCTCGTCCCCAGGCCAGGCTCCGAGCAGGAATTAGTGTTGTGGCTCGGGTCCAGGCTGGGTAGAAGGACCAGAACCAGCCAGCACGGTGCCAATGCCAATGCCAGGCTTCCCCACCCCCCCAGGGCCTGCAGAACCCACCCTGCATCTTCCCATCCGGGTGGGGAGAGGGAGCTGCTTGTCCCCAAGCCCCCGAGACACAGAGGAGTGACAGACCACTGGGCTTTCTCCAGCTTCTCTTAACTAAGCTGTGCAGCTCCAGCGTGCATCACTTGAGAACAAACCCCAGTGGGAAGGCTGGGGGAAGCTCTGGGCAGGATGAAGGGGAAAAATCCCCTTTAAATGGATTTAAATGGTTTAAATGATTTAAAAATCCCCCTTCCTGCCCATTCCTGAGTGCTGCCCTGGGTTGGAGGCCAAGAGGAGATGGTCCTCAGGAGCCTGGGGACGGGGGGGAAAGCTGCACAGGGGCAGCTCCATGCCAAGAAGAGTGGAAAATCGGGAGGCTGCTGCCCTCCTCTGCCTGCGAGGGGGGTACAAGGGGGTCACCCTGTGTCAGAGGTAGAAGGAGCCAGGAGAGAAGCTCTCACGTCCCACTGATGCTG
Organism: Porphyrio hochstetteri; assembly: GCA_020800305.1. NCBI lineage: Eukaryota > Metazoa > Chordata > Aves > Gruiformes > Rallidae > Porphyrio > Porphyrio hochstetteri. Next base: position 16,832,009 of record CM036921.1, on the reverse strand, counting down.
TACAACATCTCGTGAGACAGCCTGGCATCAGGGAGAGGGTTGGCACATGGTTTGCACCTGATTAATTTTGAGAAGGCACCCAAGGGCTCTGCCAAACCCAGTGACAGGTTGTAGTGAACAGCAGAGGTAGGGGAGGAGCGAGGGACCGAGAGGGGAACATCCCAAACTGTTTCAGTGCATTGAAATGTGCATTGGAGCCAAGAGACCCTGGGAGATGATGCCAGCTGGGACAGCAGCAGCTATGGAAAACCAGGGGGGAGAGGAGGGGCTCTGCTGTGTGCACCCACAGCTCCCTGGCCATGGGCACAGCACACCCAGGACTTCACTGACTGGGAGATATTCACTCCAGCAGAGGAGAGCAATCAGAAGAGAGCACAGTGTTGGCTGTAGGAACTCCCAGTTTGGGGGTGCAGCCCAGGGAGCCCCCAGGGTGCTGTCAGGCTGGGGCTGGGCACGTAACAAACACCAGCAGCATCCCACAAAGTCACACAGGGTGAGCAGGGCGTGCAGGGAAGGAGAGGTGCAGCCCTTGCCTGCAGACCTCCAGGACCTGCCCCCACCCCAGCAGGGGGGTCAGCAACCCCTGCCCGCAGAACAGGACGGGCACAGGGTGAGGCCAGCGCTCTGCCCCTGGACCCAGCAGCCCAGCAGGGAGTTTCCCTGCCAGGAAGCTGCTGTACCACAAGCCAACACATCACCAATACTGCTCGGGTTCCTGACATCATACGTGATGTTTGGGGGCTGCATTTTGCAGATGACATTGGCCACTACACTATCCTTCCTGCTGGGCACCACATTCATTTGGGAAATGAATGATCAGAGAACATTTTCCTTTGTGGACACTGGAGCCCAAAGCCTCCGTGCTCCGATTCCTGTGGAAGCTTTCAAACCACTCAGCAGGATTTTAAAATGTAAGGAAAAGGTTTAGATGCTTTAAAAAGGAAGTAGTGAGTATTTGTAAACTACAGCCAAACATATAAAACAATATTTCTTTAGTTCTAGCTAGAAAAGTAATTCTATCACCTCACAGTTCAGTTTCAGCTACATTCAGGTCTAGGAGTTTCCACATTCTTATGTAATGCCTTAAAGCAGCAATAGATATTAAACAACAAAATTAAAAGTTTATCCAAAAAAGTCTTAAAAATAAAAATTAAAAAAGATTTGGTTTCTGTATCCTGCATGTTCAGTGTATGTAACCTGGCCAGGGGCCCTTACACCTGCTGCTGCAGTCTGGGGGGTTTTGGCAGTTGCTTCAAGAGAGGTTTGGTTTCGTTTCAGGAAAAGCAGTAATTCTCTAGTTCAAGTATGTCTGCAGCACCCCAGCAGCTGCCCCCACACTCCCTGCTCAGCAAGTTGTGACTTCCCAGCTCTAGGCTAAAACGGACTATTTAATGCTCTGGAGGAGACTGCTCATCTCACCAGCTGTGCAGCTTCCTGCGCTGGGTAATTAGAGCTCCTTTGTCCATCATTTTCTATGTGTCACTGCCCTTGGTCCCTTTAGAGGTCACCCTGCCAGGTTCTTTGGTTAAAGACATTTGCTCTGCTCTCCCTGCGGGGCCAGGCTGCCTCCCCACAGCTCGTGGCCGGGGAGGGATGGTGCCGTGGCAGAGTCCGGCAGCCGTGCCCATCCCTCTCCCGCCACGGCAGAGGAGCTGTACATCTTTACCAGAGAGACGAGGGATGCTCGGCTTCCTATTCACAGGCAAAGTAATCCTTGAGTGGGGAGAAGAGGTGCTGGATGACTGGGATGCTCCACGATCGCCCCAGCAGCTTCTGGCGAGCACCGCGGCTGATGCCGGAGACGTCTGTGTAGTGGAGGGGGAACCCGAAGATCCTGGGGGGCAGAGGCAGGAAGAAGTGGGGTGGGTGAGGTCTGACAGCTGCCCCACTCCCCCAGCACCCACCAGCTGTGGCCAGGACGCAGCATCCCTCTGCTGCCACCCCCACACCCAGCCCCGGGCTCCCTCCAGCCCCAGCCTGTGTTTCAGTCTCCCTCAGCAGAAGCTTCTGACCACCAACCATCAGGCACTGGTCCCCCAGCAGCTCTCCACATTTCTTTCCCAGAGTGGCAGCAAGCAAACAGTATCACTTTCCACCTCAAAGCATTCCCCAAGGGCCACACAGCCACTCCTGCTCTGCCCAGAGCCAGGAGCACACTCGCCCCAGGACAGCAGCAGGTAACAGCAGCACAGAATCACAGAGTCACCAGGTTGGAAAAGACCTTTAAGATCATCAAGTCCAACCATTCCCATCCTAAACTAAACCATAGCCCTAAGTACTTCACCTCCCCTTTTTTTGAACACCCTCGGGGAAGGTGACTCAGCCCCTCCCTGGGCAGCCTGTTCCAGCCCTGACAACTCTTTCAGTAACAAATTTTTTCCTAACATCCAATCTGCCCCTGCCCTGGGGCAGCTTGAGCCCATTGCCCCTTGTCCCATCTCCTGTCCCCTGGCTGAAGAGACCATCACCCATCTCTCTATAACCTCCCTTCAGGTAGCTGTAGATGGTGATAAGGTCCCCCCTCAGCCTCCTCTTCTCTAAGCTAAGCACAGTGTCCTCCAGCCCTGCTCCTGCTCCTGCAGCCTCAGGGAGCCTGATGTCATCCCACACGTATCTGTGCAAGGTTTTATCTGCTCTGGACGACTTAACCCACGTGCAGATGGGAACAGAGTGCCCAGACCCAGCCGTGGGCTCGGGATGAGACCCATCAGTGGGAATGGAGCCAGGAATGAAGCCCTGCACTGCACCTGCTTGCTCAAGGAAATCTATACATGGCAAGTATGTGCACCTGCCCCCTGCCCCAGACATGCCCAGAGACAGAGAACACTGAGCTGGCCTGGCTCCAGGCACTTTACAGACACTGGGGGCAGCAAAAATTCACCAGCAGCCACACTGAAATCTTTGAGTATGACTCTGGAGTCCACCAAGCTGCTAAACTGCACTGATAAACACTGACCACCAGTGCCCCTGGGTGAGCCAAGAGATGCTGATGTACACCCTGGTAAGATGACAGAAAAGCAGCAGCCCTGGGTGGAGCATCGCTGCTCCAGGCACTTATCAGAGGGAGCAGAAGTGCTGTTGCCCCAGGAGCTGCAGCAGCAGGGTCCCAGCCCAGCTCCAGCAGCCCAGCTCCAGCAGCCCAGCTCCAGCAGCCCAGCTCCAGCAGTGCTCCTGGGCACACACCTCAGCAGAGCCCAGATTTCCCAGTGAATGGGAGATGCTGGCATGGATTAAGACCACAGCATGCTGGCTCTGTTTTAAAACTGGATTAGGAGTAAAAGGAAAAGCAAAACTGAAGAGCCACTGATAATCCCTCAGCCAGGAACCAGCACTAGCACTCCAATGGGGACTGAAAAGCAAAGCTAAATATCTGAACACAATAGACAATTCCTCCTGGCAGCTCTGTGTGTCAAGTCCTCATGGAAGCCTCTCCAGCTTGCCTGAAGTCAACACATCACTCTCTAAGGAAACATCAGGTCATTAGAGGTCTTGCTAAAAACTCAACAGCTCCTGCCTGCTCCAGTGCCTGCCAGACCAGAGCAGCTCCTCCAGGGCAGGCACAGAGCCCTTCTCCCCCTCCTGAGCCACCCAGGAGTCAGCTGCAGGAGTCTCCTGGGGCAGGACAGCTGCTCCCCAGCACGGTCAGAGCCCTCTACACCCTGAGCAGCACTGTTGGCCTCACTCATTAGCTGTTCCTAACGGGGTCGGGCAGTGCCAACCCACCTTCCAGTGCACTCTGCAGCTATTCCTGGTGGCACTTTTGGAGAAGCCCTGTCCCTGTGCCATCCTGCCTGCCTCTCCTCAGAGAGGCACCTCTGCAAACATCACACCACCCCATCTCTGTCACAGAGGGAGCTCTGAGTCACCCGTCGGGCGCTTGACTCGGTTACAGCCCGATGACAAAGGCTGGGTAATTGCTATTTCACTTTCAAATACCTACATGCCTCTAGCTCAGCCTTAATTAGTTTTAACTGACAAATACTGGCAATTTGAATATAAACATGCAAAAAAAACCCCAGTCTTGGTTTATTGGCTGAGGCTTTGGCTCTCCAAAAACTCCCCAGTGTTGCTGTGGTAAGTTGTGGTGTGCAGGGCTGCTCAGAAGTGGAATTTACCCCAAGTCCTTCTGTGTTTTGCTGTGAATTTGGGGTGCTACAGGGTGTGAACAGTTTGGAGGAGCACAGTCATGCCTTGCCACAGCAGCAACCACCTGCCCCAGCATGAGCTGCCCCAGACCCCTGCACCAGGCTGAGAGGCCCCGGCCAGGGTGGCTGCTGGTTCCCCTCCACCAAATCCCCCATGAGTGATGGGGGCGTGGAGCTGCCCATACAGCACCCCCACATCAGCCTGGGTCTTTAACAACCTGAGCTGGACACCACACACACCCTCCTGCACAAGCCCTGCCACGCTCCCCTCCACAGGCTCTGGCTCCAGGGATGGGGATGCTGCCACACCTCTCCCAGTCTCATCGTTGCTCATGAACAGGTGAGTTATCAGGTGTATACCACTGCCAGGAAACCACCAAGGGGGAAGTGCAGCTCCCTGGGGCCCAGGAGCTGGGCCTGGGGCCGTGGAGGAAAGGGGAACCACACGAGCACCGTGCCAAACCAGAACTACAGTGAGGGATGCAAGAGGACAGGGAAGGGTGGGTTACCTGTTCATCCCTGGGAGGTTGCCCCAGAAATAGCGTGCTCGGTGGGCAGCAGATATCTTGATAGCATCAATCATAACTGGGTTACACTGCAGGCATGACAACGGGGGGATCAAGGTTAGAGGAGCTGTGGGGTCAGCCCTCTCCTGCACAGGAGACCCTTCACTGCACCACAGGGACTGAAAGTCTCCACCAAACCCTCCCAAGGATGTAGCCCCAACAAAGCCTTGTTCCACACATCACAGCATGGTCCAGTTGGCCACATGGGCTCCCAATGCCATAGCCATGGCCAGCAGCTAATGAGAAGCACAGCATGTTCCAGTGCTGATTGCTCTGGGCCAGGATCAGGACCCTCAGCCCCTGGCAGGGCTTTTACACACAGGGGCTCCTGTTCACCCACAGCTCATCTTGGCTGCCACAGTTGAAACTCCCTCCCAGTCCCTGACCTCCCTCCCCCCAGAAATAACAAGAATTGCTCTGGACAGCTGCCTGCTGCAAGGCTGGCAAAAACCTTCCCTTGGGAGGACTAGTGCTCAGGATTAACCTGATGAAAGCCAGAGGGGTCCAGAGCCAAGACTAAAACATTGATTCCTGGCATGTGCATCAGGCAAGGGGTGTTCCAGCACCAGGGCCACGGAAAACCACAGCCAGACCCTCACAGCCTCAGCACACCTTGCACAGCACACAAGTGTCCCCTGCTCCAACATCTTTCCCCAAGTGAGTGGCAATCCCTACCTCCAGAAACCTGGAAATGTCCCTCTTGTCGCTGACCCTCATGGCCACCATGTTCTCAAACATCCAGAAGAAGGGGCGCTCCTCTCCAGCCTTGGGACGGGCGTAGTTGAGGAGGTGGTAGAATTCAAAGAACAGCCTCCCAGTTCCTTCTGCAAGGGAGAGAACCAGAGCAGAGGGGTGGGACTGGCTGTGGCACAGGGGACACAGGGCCAGGGGGCTGGCTGCCCTTCCTCACCACAGTCAGCATGGGGACAGGCTGTGCTTTGCAGGCACAAGCCCAGGTTGCAGCTCAGAGGGGAACCACCACCAACACAGACTGGTTCTGTGGATTTTAAGGTGGCTCTGCACCTCAGGAACACCCCGGGGGTACCCAGCTCTGCAGAGGGCAAAGCAGTCTTACCATACAGCCCCTTCCTGGATGGGTTGACAAGGGAGAGGTCGTTAGAGGGGCTTCCACCGATCACCAGGTCAAAGGGGCCCCACTCCTCGATCTAGAGCAGACAGACAGACCCAGTTAGGAGATGCCAGGTGACCTGGGCCCCTTCCCCAGCCGGGGAGGGGCTGCAGCAGGGCCAGGTCAAGCCTGTCCCAGGGCTGGTGGGACGAGCCCCACAAGGCCATGGCACCCCGTTCCCCAGCCCTCCCAGAGCAGCAGTGCTCACGTTTCTCTTGGTTATGTTCCTGACGTCGTGCACGTAGGTGATGTTGCCCTCGTGCCGCATGGTACCCACAGCAATGGGGTCTTCACAGATCTCTGAGGCGATGTACTTCTCCACCTGGATGCCCAAGTCCTTCAGCACCAGGTACCCTGCAAGGCACAGAGGTCTGAGGTCGCACTGCTCTCCTTATAGTCTCCCAGTCAGAAGCTCAATGTGGCCACTAGTGCATGGTGGTAAGTGGGTGCAGCAGTCACACAGGACTTCTGGACGAGCAAACTACATCTTTGACCCATTCTTGCAAGCAGGTTTACTGCCAGAAAGTAGGACTCCAGAGAGGAGTAAACTGAGTCAAACCAGTTGCCCTCAGGCACGTCATCACCAGAGGCCAGGTTACCAGCACTCCCACAGCTCCTGCTTCTCCCTGAAATCAGCCACCCAAGGGCACCAGCACAGCAAGAACCTCTGTGAGCAATTCCACTCCATTAGTCCCTCCCCCACAGACCTGTCCTGCAGGAAGGGGAGCCCCTGATGGGTGTATCCCCCTGCCCTTCATCCCCTTCTTCCCACCAAGCTTTCAGAGACAGGTTTGAGCCCATGACACTCTTGGCCCCCGATGTGCCGTGCTGCGAGCGGTCAGGACGGGGCTTCTCCTGTGCCTCACCTGTTGCTATCCCATCAAACAAGGAGAGCACTCGAATGGGTCTCCTCTTGGCTGGTGGGACTGTTGGGTAGATTTTGGGTGCAGCCTGCAATGAAAGGACAGCGATGAAGCCCCAGCTCCCATCAGTGCTATGATGCTCTACGAGGCCAAACCTCAGCTCCACAGCTACCACCTCCACCTTCAGGGGAGCATCCGTAGGGCCAAGAGCCCAGCACACCCTGTGAGAGGGTGGATGAGCCAGACCAAGGCAGAGGGCTGAGTTATTCTGAGGTGTTGGCCCTGCCCTTTTAGCCCTCTCCCCCAAGCCCAGCGTGCTGGGCTCTCCTGCCCGCAGCCCTTACGTATTCCTGCCCCTTGTCGCTGGTGAAGAAGTCCTGCAGACGGGTGTTCCAGTCCTGCCGGCGCTGCAGCACCCCGTAGCTCCTCTGGGGCTGGCACATGTAGCAGTTCCAGGGCTCCTGCTCTTTCGCCTTGGCCGATGTCCCTCGCCCCACCAGCACCTCCAGGCACTCCACACAGAAGCACCTGCCCAAACCACCACACCCAGTGACCATCACCTCCAGAAACCTCTCTGGGTCACCCCAGGCCACCCCAGCCTCTCTGGAGTCACCCCTGGCATGCAGCAGAGCCCCTGCACTGTTCTGCAGGAGGTTTTTCCAGGCAGTATCCTGCTTTTTAGGGCAGCTAACACAGGCTGGAGACCCAGGCATGGGTAAAGCTCCTGCTGTCCCCCCAGTGCTTATTATTCAGGTGCAGCCCAGCTTAGTGGGGACAGGTAGATGGTGCTGGGATGTGCCACACAGCAGCCAGCTTGGGTACCAGCACAGCACCCTGCCAGGCTGATGTGTGACCCCACTTCTCTGCGCTCCCCAGGAACTCTGGCAGGGATGCAGGGGGCCCACCTGCAGCAGCTGGCGTTGCTGCAGAGCAGCAGCTCCTTCCCTTCGCAGCACACGGTGCAGTAGGACTGGTAACCATCCTCATCGTACATGTAGAAGAGCTCCAGGAATCTATCCTAGCAAAAGCACAGCCGGGAGGGGAGGACAGAGGATCAGGATCCATGCTTGGATGGTGACCAGAGAATGCAGCTTTGCTCCATCCCTGGTGCACAGTGAGAGGCTGCAAGTATGTCCTCAGTGCTTTGGATGGAGAGAAGGAGCTGAGGGACAGTCCCGTGGTGGATACAGTAGGGCCAGGATCTGGCACAGTCACCCCTCCTGTCCCGACAGCACTGGCTGCAGCAGGGCTGAACCCAGCACCCATCCCCTGGCCACAGGCTCAGCCCCAGCACGGCAGCACTTACCCTGCACGTCTGGCAGAGGCCTCCCTCGAACAGCGGGTGGAAGGTGGCCGGGTTTCTCCTCCCACAGGACAAACAGCTGTCTGTGTGACAGAGAGAGCCCTGCTCAGCCCGGGGCAGGGGGCACAGAGAGAGCCCTGCTCAGCCAGGGCAGGGGGCACAGAGAGAGCCCTGCTCAGCCCGGGGCAGGGGGCACAGAGAGAGCCCTGCTCAGCCCGGGGCAGGGGGCACAGAGAGAGCCCTGCTCAGCCAGGGCAGGGGGCACAGAGAGAGCCCTGCTCAGCCAGGGCAGGGGGCACAGAGAGAGCCCTGCTCAGCCCGGGGCAGGGGGTACAGAGAGAGCCCTGCTCAGCCCGGGGCAGGGGGCACAGAGAGAGCCCTGCTCAGCCAGGGCAGGGGGCACAGAGAGAGCCCTGCTCAGCCAGGGCAGGGGGCACAGAGAGAGCCCTGCTCAGCCCGGGGCAGGGGGCACAGAGAGAGCCCTGCTCAGCCCGGGGCAGGGGGTACAGAGAGAGCCCTGCTCAGCCAGGGCAGGGGGCACAGAGAGAGCCCTGCTCAGCCAGGGCAGGGGGCACAGAGAGAGCCCTGCTCAGCCCGGGGCAGGGGGTACAGAGAGAGCCCTGCTCAGCCCGGGGCAGGGGGCACAGAGAGAGCCCTGCTCAGCCAGGGCAGGGGGCACAGAGAGAGCCCTGCTCAGCTCGGGGCAGGGAGCCTGGTGCAGGGCTGCAGAGGCTGCTGCTGTGGGCTGCAGAGGCTGCTGTGGGCTGCAGAGGCTGCTGTGGGCTGCAGAGGCTGCTGTGGGCTGCAGAGGCTGCTCTGAACCGTGTGCAGGTCTAGATGCAGCTGTGCCTGCCCCAGGAGGATCTGCACAGCAGCCTGCTCCCACCCACTTCAGAAAGGGAGCCCAGCAATCTGCCATCAGAACACTTTACCCCTTTTGGTGTGGTGCAGCTAAAAAATGGACCCAGGATCTTTGCCTAGTGCTGCCTGCAAGGACATGAAGCAGCCCCACACCTTTTCCCAAGGGAGAGGACAATCCATTACCTTCAAGACTCCCACTGTTGTTCGTGACTTCAGAAACCATTTGCTCTTTATAAAACAAAATAAAATATTATTAATCATTCCTGATGTAACAACCTTGACATGCACTCTACTTGCAGATGCTTTATTTCTTGCATGGAAACATGCAATGCAGCCTGGCTGAGTGTTGCACAGAGAAGAAAGGCCATGGGCATGTTCAAAGTGTGTCTGTAAAAACCCATCACCTTTCACTGCTGGAGACAGCAAGAGCTACAGCTCAACATAGCAACACACAGAACATTTCCAAGCCAAGCAATGAATGGAGCCCAGCTTGCAGCCCTGCAGCTGGCTTTGCTGGTGTGCAAGTGAGCAACATGAGGCAACAAAAAAGCTCTTGCCTTTGGAAACCAAGCTTATGCCCCTTGGGAAGAGCTGAAGCCCTTTCCCAGAGAGGGTTCCCAGTGCTTTTCAGGATGCACAGCCCAGGCCATGCTGCCCCCAGCTGCCAGTTACCTCGGGTCTGGTCCTCTTCCACTCGCTGCTCCTTGCCATTGTTGCAGGGGCTGGTCTTCAGCCTCTTGGGAGGAGGGTACTGCTCAAGGGACAGCACCTCCTCCGTCCCATTCCTCAGGACCCCGTTCTCTGCAAGGAGAAAGTGGATCACTGAGGACAAGTGTCCAGCCCCAGAGCTCCCCAGAGCATTCAGAGACATCTCCTGCTGAGCCCTGCCAGGTCCCTCCCCAGCCATCCAGGCTCCCCACGCATGGCTTGATGCTCAGACAGGTTGTTGACTTCCAGGAGCAATGATTTGAGGGCATTTTACTCCAGCTTTTTGCAGTGCTACTGTGGGGGACCCCACTGAGGAGCAAGGAGCCCCAGGGCCACCTCAGGACCAGGCCAGTACGGCCATGGCAGAGGGTGAGCAGGCTGAGCTGGGTCTGACCGCAGTGGCTGGGCACCGGTGGCTGCTGCCCATGCCAGCCTCATGCCCGGCTGATGCCAGCACCTCACCTGTTTTGGGTGGTCGCAGTCCCTTGAAGCCCAAGGGCTTGAAGCCGGTGCGTGCCCAGTCGATCATGGGCTTCAGCTGCTCCTCCAGGGACTCCCCAGGGCTGGTGGCAAACGTCTTCCCCGAGCGGCTCCGTGCAACCTGCCAAGAGCAGGGACGTGGGCCAGTGTGACAGGGGATGGTCCTCAGCCAGGGAGCAGCCTGGCTGCAGCGTGTGTGGCCCACACGCCTGCTGGGCTGTGGTCCCAGACCTCCTCCCCACCACACACACACGTGTGCAGGGCTTGGTGTCCCTGGCACAGTGGCAGCTGCTGGATTCCCATGCTGGGAGTGCCCTCCTGTCCCCCCTCTCCCTGCAAGGAGCCCGCCTGTCCTCCACCAGCCCCAGTCCAGCTGGAAGCAGGGACAGCCCAGCCCAGCTCTCACCCTCACTCGGCTCCCTGGTAAGCAACAGGAAGCAAAGAAAAATCTTGTGGGTCTGCAGCACCACAACCCAGAGTGTGATGCATCCCCTGCACAGGGATCAGACCCACAGGGTGCTCAGTGCCAGCCTCAACTGCAAAGGGCACCTGGCACCAGCCCAGGACACCTCCTGCCAGTGTGACATTGCTGTGCCCCACAGGGAACCTGGCCCCAGGGGTTTCTGGAGCAGCAGCAGTTACTCCTAAATGCCCAGGGAGAAGCAGAGTTTGTCCCCATGGCTGCCCTTGCAAATAGTCCCAGCAAAGGAGGGGTTTCCTACAGCCATCTGTCCACATCACCCCAGCAGAAGGGGGAAATCATTCATTCTGGACTGTGGGAAGAGGTCCCTTGCTGAGGAGCTTCACAGGCAGAACCACCCCAGACACAAAGCAGAGCGATGTGCTGGGGCAGAGCCAGGACAACCCTGGCCCCAGCCAGCTCCCCCCAACCCTGCCTGAGCTCTGCAGCGCCTGGGCTGAGCAGACCCCCAGCCTCCCAGCTGGGGCTTCTCCTCCTGCCCCAGCAAAGCATTCCCTTCGCTGGCTCAGCCACAGCCACCCTGCCTCTCCCCACATCCCGCTGCCCCCTCCAGAGCCCGGCCGCTTCACTTGGCACCTTTATCCATCCAACCCCAGCTCTGCTCCACGGTTACCTCCAGGGCATGGTACACGGCTCGTCGGTAGGAGACCAGCTTATTGAACGTGGAAGAATTGAAATGCTGCCTAAAGGCCACCAGTCCCACCAGTTTGTCTGCAGAAACCTGGGAGAGCAACAAGAGCTTACCAGCAGGCACGGGCATGCCTTGCTTCAGCCGTGTCCCCACGGCACCGTGCCCCCCGTGCTGCAGCAGAGGGGTTCTTAGAGTGGCTCTCATGCTCAGCCACTGGGCCACGGTCATGCCACGCTGCCAGGGTTTTGTCAGGACTGTGGAGCTGGGCAGGGAAACCCGGTGCCAGCTTTGCAGAGGGCAGAAGGGGGAGGGCAGAGGCAGTGGCACTGCGCTCTGGACTGAGATGGATGGGTGTTTTGCCCCCTCTGCTGGCACCGCACCTCTGCAGGCACAGTGTGGCACAGCGTGGCACAGCCAGCACGGTGCTTCCCTCTGTCCCGCCTGCAGCACGGGACAGGACAGCCGATGGGTGATGGGGGTGATGGGCGCTGGGAGGGCATCGCTCACCAGGGAGGTGAGCAAGCCTAGAGACCAGCAGAGCAGGAGTCCCTGTTGCTGGATCCCATCACCAGCCTATGGTGGCCACTCATTAGTTAGAGTCCAGAGCTAGGAGAGCGTGCCAGTGCCCAACTGCACTGAACTCTAGGTTCCCTGCTCGGGGAGGCTGCAGCTGGGCACCCACACACCCCAGAGGCAACCCCAGGAATGGGACAGACAGAAACATGCAGGGATGGGGACTTCAGCCCGGGCAAAACCAGGCCTAGGCAACAGGCTTACCTCAGAGAACTTCCCATCTCCAAACCACTGCACCCACCGCATGCCTGAGACAGCCTGGCGCTTGGCCGTGGCTCTGTAGGAGACGACGATCGCAGGCCACCAGGAGAAACCTTTGATCTTTCCCCAGACGAGCTCCCCGATCCCAAATTCCTTCCCATCCTGAAAGCAAAAAGGGGACAGCACACATCAGCCAAAAAAGCACAATCTGATCTCGTTTCATCCCAGCACCGAGGTGGGGAAACACCCACGCGACGCCCTGCAGCGCTCCACCAGCGTGTCACTCACCGCAGCACCCAGGGACCTCTGTGCAATGATCTAGACAAGCTGCCCCCCTCAAAAATCCCCCCACATCCCCAGCAGCACTGGCTCCCAGCCCTCACGGCACTGGAGCTCATCGGGAAGGTTTGCGCATCGCCAGCCCCACGCCAAGCCCGGCGCCTGGCACGCACAGAGTGGTGCGTGCTCTGTCCTGCACAGCCCTCCTGGCACCAGCACCCCGTGCATGCCCACTCCTGCCTGCCCTCCCGGGGTCCCTGCAAACACTGGGAAGCCTTGCCCTGCCCTCACACAAACCAGCAGCGAGGCAGCTCCGGCTGCACCCACCCAAGGGCTTGCAGCAGCCCCGGTGATGGGAATGAGCAAGGCAGGTGGGCAGCAGCCCCTGGGGCACAGACACTCTCCCGATCCCCTCGCCTGATGAAGCCAATTCTGTCTGGGAGAACTTTGCTCACCCCACGCTGCCACCAAGCCAGGAGGCATGGCCCCGGCTGAGGGATGCAGGAAGCACAGCAAGGGATGCTACATGTCATGCCTGCCACAGGGAGGACCTTGCACCAGGGTTGCTCCCTGGGCTCCCTGAGCAGATGGGAAGCCACCCCTGTTGCCCCTTTGCACAGGGAAGCCAAGCCCCCTTCACCAGGCTCACAGCTCAGCCCTTGTTCCCACAGGGAAAGCAGGAAACTGGGATGAGCAAAAGAGCTGAGAATTTTGATGTGGCCATGACAAGGGCCCACAACAGGCAGGCTGACATGACAGGGTCATGCCAGCACGGTGCTGTGCTCAGGGAGGAACCTCACACAGAAGCAGTCACCTCTGCCTGCAGAGCCCTCCTTCCCAGCTTTGTTCTACAATTAGGCACCTAATTATGCAGCAAGATGCAATTGCCCAATTCCTGCAAGTCTGGGGCCCTGCCCTGATGCCTGCAGGGGCTGAATCACTCTCTGCAGCCCCAGCAGCTTCATTCCTCTCCAGCACCCCCTGACAGGAACAGTTTCTGCACATGCAAGTGCCTGTCTCTGCAGGGCAGGGCAGAGCTGCCAGCCCGGCGTGTGCCACGCACGTGGCTCTGGGGGCCCTGGGAGGCTTTGCACAGGCTGCAGCCCAGTGGGACTGGTCACTGCACAGCACCAGCCTGCAGCAAGGTGCCCTGGAGCTGCCCTGGGACAGGGACAGGGACAGGCCAGCACCTTCCCACCTTGGACACACGTGGAAGGGCAGGCTGAGAAGAGGAGAAGGAGCAGTAAGGTTTCCAGGTGGTCCCCTCATCTGCAGGCTTGGGACAACCCAGAAAGGTTGATCCTTGCCCTGCACAACCCCAGGCACAGCATATCTCAGTGCGGGAGCAGAGTTTGGCTCCTCCATACCTGGTACTCCAGCGGCGTCCCTGTGGCTCTGCCCTCAGTCTCCTCAGTCCCCAGCTCAGCGGGGCCGTTCTGCCCCTCCTGGGCGCTGGTGCCAGAGAGCGTGCTGCTGCTGCGGGACGAGTCCCGCGAGTCCTCCTCCGTCAGGTCGATGGTCACGGGGGCCGAGGTGGCCGAGCGCCGCCTGGAGCTCTGCGTGGCCGAGGGAGCAGAGGTGAGTGCAGTGGGGAGACAGGGGCCTGGGGAAGCACAGACCTTCCCCACCTCACCCTCAGCCCCTTGCCCAGGAATCAGAGTTGGGGGGGACGGGGGGGATGGTGAGTGGGGATGCCACTGTGGCCAGGAACAGAGGGGGGTGGGGGCCCAGGACTGGGGTGTCTGAGGGAGAACTGCTCTGCAAACACTCTGCTACTTGCTCTTCTTTTCCCTTTTCCTCTCCCCAGTTCAGCCCAGGCTGTTCAAAGCACGCAGCTCACAGCACAGGCGAGCAATAGCACACACACACATGCTGAACAGGGGAAACTGAGGCACGGAAAAGCTACAGCATGTCTGAGCCAGAGCACAGCAGGACTCCAGAGCCCCAGAGAAGCCCCAGAACTCTGGCACTCACAGACCCTCACCCGCAAGGGAGCTGGCAGGTCCCTGAGAGTCTCCACATTGTTCGCTTCCTTGATCCTCATCTCCTGCCGGGTCTGCCCTGCCTGGAAGATGAGGCGGACGGGGGGCTTCTGCCTCAGGCTGCTCTCCCAGCCAGTGCTGCCCCGGGGCCGAACCTGCAACCAGAGAGATGCCATGGCACGGACAGCCCATGCTCCTCAGGGCTGGGCACCAGCAGCACCAGAGCCCTGGGGATGGGGATGAGAGCACGGAGAAGGCAAGAGGAGCTTGGAAGGCTGGAGGAAACACCTCACCCCTTGGTGTGACCATGCACTTCATGGCATCTCCACCAGGCTGCACAGCTGTGCACAGGAGCACCCACTGCTGCAGGGGCTCGAATCAACTCCTGTTCCTAGCTGCCATGTGCGTCCTTCACCTCCACCCTCCTTCACCCTCCCCTGCTTGCAGCCACAGCCACGGCAGTGCGACCAACAGCAGCCAGAGCCAGGAGGACTGAACAGCATGAGAGCCACAGGCCCCAGGCACAGCACCCCACTCACACACGCGTGGTGCTCTCACACGTGTGGGTGCGCTCCCTCCCACAGCCCAGCCCTGCAGAGACACCCAGGGCAGCTTTTCCCCTGCGGTTTCAGCAGCCAGCTTACAGAACAGCCTGACCCAGGCATGTTTCCTGCATCCGGCATAACCCAGCTGCAAAATGAAACGCGACTTTGCAAGCAGAGCCCCACATCCCAGAGTGGGAAGGCAGATTTCCCACCCTGGCTGGATTTATGGCTCTTTCTCCTGGAAGCTGCCTTGTTAAAAGCAGATCTCCAACCCTGGGGGGTTACTTCTGTGTCAAAACAATAAAGCCAGAAGGCAAAAATGCATCCAGACCCTGGAGGTTTGTCAACCTGGCCAACAAGAGAGGGGGAGAAACTGGGTTCCAGCCCCCAAGCAGCTAAAAGCAGGCCACCCTGAGAGTGGGAGACACGAGATGCTTCAGTCCATCGATACAGCCAAGGCTTTTAAAAGAAAATAGCACAGTAATTACTAGACTGCTGCACCACAGAGTGGGCATTGCTGCACCACACACCATATCCTCCTGCTGCTGCTGCCATAATGTACATCAAGAATTTAGAAATTAAAACAAATATTATGATTGGAAATGAATATTGCATCTGTTCTTGCACTGTTCCCCCAAAGCAGAGCACAAGAGCTGCTCTGGAGGGGAACAGGTGAGTGTCCCAGGCACCAGCTGCCCCACAGACAGCATACAGAGCCCCCGGGCAGCAAAGCAGCCTTGGTGGGTACTTACCTCCTGCGCCCCAGAGAGAGCAAGTGGCCAGGCCAGGTCCTCCTTGGAGAGGTCTGGTTTGCTGACACTCTTGTTATTCTTCAGGGACGGCAGCCCCAGGGCCCCAGGATCTGTGCAGGGACAGGGCAGAGCAGCCTCAGGCTCTGAGCCATCCTGGCCGTGCCCCACACGCCTCTGCCCGCAGCTGCTCTGAGCAGCAAGGTGTGATTTGAAGAGACCAAAACCTCATCTTGGGAGAAGGAGCCCAGAGGTTCCCTCCCCCCCATCGCAGTGCTGCTGCCACTGGCAGTGCCAAACCACTCACCTGCCCCAAAACTGGGAGGGACTCTCACAGCAAGAGTGAGGACCTTCTTAGGGATCATTTTGCTCCTGAAAGCTCAGAGGCAAAAGGAAACCCTGCACCTGCCATTCTGGGTGGTCATCAGTTCATTTAAAGCAGGACCTCGTGAACCCAAGGTGGGATTTGGGGAGCATGACCAGAGCATCCCAGGAGCGGTGTTGCAGGCCCTTAGGCCAGCAGCACTCCTTGGGTAGGTGGGGGCTCCCCACCTCCTTCACTCCCAGGCAGTTAAAACCATCAAGAGGCAGAGCCAGCATCCCAGCATGCCACCAGTTTGCACAACTGGTTCTGTCACCGTGGCCTGGCCATGCCACCAGAAAGCAAAAGCCAGCAGTCACACAGGGCCCAGACCCTGACCATGGCTGCGATGCCGCAGCTCCCCCAGCAAGCCCTCATGATGGCAGCTGGGAGATCCCTGAGCCCACGCATCCCAGGCATGGCACAGAGGACTCACCTGGAGTGCTGGGCTTCCTACTCGCCTCCAGAACAAGGGTGGGTGTGTCGCTGGTGGGGCTGGTGCGGTCCCCGTTGATGAGGATCAGCCCTGTCCTGCAGTCCGCCTCATCCCGGCCATGGCTCTTGTCCTTTTTCATGGCTGCCTGTGGAAGCCAGAGTGGAAGGGAAATTGAGCCATGCAAAAAGCCCCCGGGAAGGCAGAGCAGACAGCGGGGGCTTTGCAAGTCAGCCACAGCTTCTCACGTCCTTAGCAGAGGGATCTGACTGGAGATGCATCTGCAGTGGGACCAGGAGGCCTCCCTACAAAAGTCGTGGCCCTGAAGATCCAGCAGCTCCAGCCAACAGAGACCCCAGATGCAACCTGCTTGTCCTTAGGGAATCACTGGGGCTTTCTCTTCAGGGCTGTGCGGCCCGGCCCGGCCATGGAGCGCTCCTGGGCCCGGGCACGGCCCAGCCCCGGCTGGCTCCGACAGAGGCATCCCAGCCAGGGCTGGAGAGCCTGGCAGGGAGGAGCTGCCCTCCCAGCCATCCTGCAGAAACAGGGGATGTCCCACCCACCCCCTGGGCACCAGCCTCCCCAGCACAGCCAGCAGTGGAAGGGCTGTTGGAGCAGCGGGACACAACAGCTCACACTGGGGGCAAAGTCCTGGTGCCTGCAGTGAGTTAAACTCCCCCAGAGGGAGAAATCTCCTACTTCCCCCAACAACACACACCCCCCCTCGCTCAGATCCCCCTCCCAGGCACACGAAACCGGCAGGGCAGGGGTCTGCACTGGCAGCACCCAGGCACCACCACCCCTGCCCCAGGGGCTGGGGGAAGCGGGTGCCAGCGTGGCCCTGCCCCAGGAGCTGCACAGATAAAGCCCGGCCAGGTGTCCCCCGGGAGAGGTGGGGCCCTGCGCCCAGATGCCTCTGCCTTCTCCCTGCTGCCTCGCCTGGATCCTGTTTTTTGGAAGTGGGAGCTCCCAGGCTCTCCCAGAGGCACCCAGCACTACTCTGGGCTGTGGATCTGTGCTGCAACTTGCCCCTTCACCAGCACAGTCATTGCAAGAGCACGTAATTCAGCTCAACGAGTTAAGGAGCAAGCAGGGCTTTACCCACCCAAGGCCCTGCTAGGAAGCACCAGTAACGCCCCCCAGCCCCAGAGAAACCCTGGCATTCCAGTGCTGCTGCCCGCTCCCCCAGCGCTCTTGCTCAGCATCGCCTCCAACTGCTTCCCTAACAATTAGGAGCTCTGCTTTGAGATGATCTGTCAGCACCTCTGACAAAGACCAGTCAGGGTTTGAGGTTTTGGATGCCAAGGGCAATATTAAAACCCTGGAAACATCCAAACACAAAGGAAAACAGGTGTCTGGAACCCACCTCGGCAGGCAGAGCCCCCAGTGTATGTCCTGCCTCCCCCCCACCCCGAGAAGGGTCTCCTCAGCAAAGGGATGAGAAGGAGAGGAATGGCACCAAAGGGAGTCCAAAGCTCTGTAAATCCCTACAGCTGCCTGCAGAAACCCCACTGCTGCAGCACATCTGCTCTCAGGCCCAGCAAACAATTCCTGGGAGCTGCCCAGACTTGCTGGGCTGCCCCTGGCCCAGGGGGCCGGTCCCACACGCCCGCCGACCCCGGATGCTCTGGGATGCAGCAACACACCCTGGCACAGCTCAGCCAGGTCAGCACCTCCAGGGTCTGTGCCCCCCTCCCCAGCCTGTGATGCTGCAGAACAGCAGCAATCATGGCCAACAGTGATGCCACCACCAAAAATAGCAAATCTCACCCCAAAAATAGTGATCTCACTTGGGAATTCATACAGCAAGGTGTGAGGGGACATGCTGCTCTCTTAGCATGAGGGTGTCCCAGCAGAGATGCTGGGGACAGAAGATGTATGTATCAGCATGAGGCCAAGATCCAGGGAGGAAAAGAGCCACCTCCCAGCTCTGCAAAACATCTGCACCATCAAAACCCCGCCAGGGCCTTCAGAGGACCTTTGCATTTGGTCCTTAGAGGCCTGTTTGGGAGCCTCAGACAGGAGCCCAGGCCCAGGAGGTTCAAACACGCACCTCAGAATGGCTCTTCCTTTCTCAGCCCAGGGGCTGCTGTCCCTGCCAGCCCTGCGCTGGGGAGATGGAGGGGAGCAGGACACAGGGGCCAGTCTGCTCAGGACACGCAGCCAGGATGTGCCAAGCTGCATGCTCAGGAGCTTCATCATCTTTGTTCCAATTACAAAGTGGGGAAAGAGTTATCCCTTTGGAAGGAGCTGCTCCCTGGCAGAGCTGGAGACCCACACACCACAGCTCTGCCAGGCCATGGGACACGGTGCAGGCACTGGTAGCCACAGGCATTCCAGTTCACCGGGCGCAGGCAGGACCTGCAGCGTACGTGCAGGAGCAGGCAAAGCATAGGCAGGAGCACAGGCACTGCTTGCTCCAGACACTTCTCCAGCTGCACCACCCCAGATAACTCAAGGGCCTCCTGTCACCATCCCAACAGGCAAGTGGGAAAGGGAACACCACACCACAAAGCTAATTCAAGTCAGTTTCATTTTCTGAAATACCTACAGCTACACAGCAGGACTGCAATTCCCATCCCTTCTACTGCTCTTGGCCTTTGGACCAACCAGTGAAGCTGTATGCCCGAGACCATCCTAGCTGCTGAAGAGGGATGTCTGTCCCACCACCCCACCGACCGAGGATCTCCAACTCCCACAGGAGCTACTGTCCTCTCAAGCCTCACCACGTCCTCCTGCTCAGGAGGAAGGCCCAGCTCTTTGTCCTCACCTCCCCTCGCAGCAATGCACACCAATGTGAGTACAGGGGGCACTACAAAAATAGTAAGAACCCAGGCACTCCCCCCATGTTCCATCTCACGGCAGGAAGAGAACAGCAGCATCGTGGTGTCTGCTTAAGGCACTGCGAGCACACAGACACACACCACAGCCCCACGCTTCACAGGAGAGCCCTCAGGGAGTAAAGTAATGCAGGACTCCGGCTCCGATGCTCAGAGCTCCCCAACAGACTGGCACTAGTGACACTGCCTGTGACCAGGACATGCCCTGCAGCGATACCCCACCAAGACAATGAACCCGCTGACTCCAGATCCCGCCCTAGTTTTGCAATACCAGTTTCTTTAGGGTTTGCCAAATTGGTTAAAGACCATGCCACAATGTTAACCGCTTAGAGAGATTCCCAGTCCCTGCCTGGCTGCGCTCACCCGTGGCCCCGGAGTGGGCAGGGTGGCTGCGCTCACCTGCGAGGCATCCCGGCATTGCCGTGCCTCCGGGCCCCTCTGCCCGCTCAGCCCCCGGCACCAGGGGCTGCTCCCCCGGGCACCAGGGGCTGCTCCCCCCGGCACCGGAGATGCTCCCCCCGGCACCGGAGATGCTCCCCTGGCACCAGGGGCTGCTCTCCCGGCACCAGGGGATGCTCCCCCAGGACCAGGGCTGCTACCCCCGGCACCAGGGCTGCTCCCCCGGCACCAGGGCTGCTCCCCCGGCACCAGGGCTGCTCCCCCGGGCCTGGCTCGGGCTGGTTTCAGTTTTTCTTCTTGAGAAAACAGGCCGGCCCTTATCAGGTGCGTTTCCCCGGTAGGTGGAGAGATTGCAGGGGAGACAGCTGGACTTTGCCTCCAGACAGGGGCATGCATATCAAAAGACTGGAGGGAAGCTTTTTACATGATGGCTGGGATGGCAGCCATCACCCAAGCCCTGTTTGAATAACAAAAAGAAATAAAGGACCCCAATGGCCCGGGCTCACTCCCTCCAGCCTGGCTCCTGGGTTATCCATCCCGCCTTTAACTCTCCCCAAACCCAACATTTCCCTCTAATCCTGGGAAGAAAAGAGTTGCTGGGTTGGCAGTTTAGTAAGAAAGGGCGCCCATTTGGGCAGATCTGCTCATTAAGAAGGGCAGGCTCTCCCCTCCCCTGCCCGTTTCCTGTGCCTGGCCCCTCTCCGGCACTCGCCGCGCTCCCGCGCTCCAGCACTTCCCTCCATTTTCCCCCTGTTTCCTCTCCTGCCCCCCCTGCCCCGCTCCGCTCCCCCACCGGAGCCCGGCAGCCCTCTGCGGCCACCGCCAGGCTCCAGCACGCTGCCCGCTGCCTCTCAGCAAAGCTCGGTTGAAAGGAAAGAAACAAAAAACAAACCGGCCCCTCCTCTCCCAGTGAAGACCAGGCCTGAGAAGTCTCCTGGGCAGCCACCATCACAGCCAGCCGCTGCTCCAGCCGCTCTAGGCTCTTTACCATGCTCATCTCGGTCATGTCCCGCTGAGCAGAGCCACGCTGGCTCTCCCAAGCCCCCTGCCCAAGGACGTGCCCAGCGTCGAGCAGGCGTGCGGGCCGGTGCTGCCTGCGGGCAGGGCTGGGGGCTGCAGGGGCTCCGCCGTGGCTCAGGTGGGTCTTGCTCAGTGGTGGCAGGTCCTCCAGCCAGAGCGGTTACTGCTTCATCTTTTCCCTGCACAAGAGGGCACAGAGCGATGACAATGATACCTCACTGTCCACATCTCCCCCTGCCTGGCCCGTACAGCAGGGGTCTAGCCTCCTGTCCTCCCCACAGCCTAGGGGCTGGGATGCCCTGGCACGTTCTCTCTTATTTCTTTAAAAATTAGGAAACTAGAGACAAAAAAGACAATTCCTGATGCAGGACCAGCACGTTTCAGACCCCTCGCTCCTTCTGCCCTTTCTCCGAGGGAGATCAGTGCAGCACCAGCGAGAACCCCAGGCCCGGCGCTCACCTCGGGTGCCCACCCGCTGCTCCCCTCTCCCGGACCCCTGAGACTTGTGCCCCACGTTGGGGTCACTCCGGAGTTCTCCTTTATCCGATGTTCTCCCTTCCCCGCCTCTCTCTCCACCGGAGCTTCTCCCTGGTCTCGGGAGGAGGAAGATGCCTGCAGAGGTCCCCCCCAGGCTCCCCCAGCTCCTCCCGGGTCGGTACCTGCCGGCCGGGCCGGTGCCTGGCAGCCGAGCGTGCCCGGCTCCGGCCGCCCCCTTCCCCTCCGTCCTCAGCCCCGGGGAGACTTCAACGCCCGAGGCGCCGGCCGGGAGCTGCTTTCCTGCGAACAGAGAAAAAGCAAGATGCACTGACAGATCCTTCACGCAAGAACCGAAAACAAAGGTGTTGAGCCCCGGCAGCGCTGCCGCCGCATCCCGGGCTCCCGGAAGCCCTCCCCATACCCCCTGCCTGCGGGGCGGCGCTGCCCGGGGCCCGCCGAGCCACGGGCAGGGAATCCCCCAGCCCTCCCCACACCCTCCGCGCCCCGCAGCCACCACTTGCCGTTTTCACCGACGAGAGCCCGAGGCTCCGAGGGTTTGCCGTGGTTCGGCCTCGGGCTCTGCCCCTGACCCGCTTCCCCGTCCGTCCCAGCATCACTGGGGCACGGGGGGGGCCGGCCCAACCCCGCCGTGACAGCCCCGGGACGCGCCCCCGGGAGTCGCGGCCGCCGTGCCTCCGCGGGAAGCTCCGAAAGTTGCGATGGGAGCCGGAGGGGCGGGCGCGACGGGCGGGACCGGGAGGAAACCCTGCCCGGGGCTGCTGGCGGGCCGAGTGCCCCAAACCCGCCCGGGGGGCCGAGCGCCGGCAACAAGTGGCGGCGGGACCCGCCGTCCCGAGCCCCCGGGGCGGAGCGCCACGAGTCCCCGGGAACCGGGCGCGGGACCGCCGGATCGGCCGGGTCCGGGGCGCTCCCACAGCCGCCGCGCTCCGGTGCGCCCCCGGTGCCGCGTCCCCGCCCGCCCCATTGTCCCCCGCCACCGCCGCGTACAACAAAGCCGCCCACGAGGATGAGCCGCCGCTCCGGCCCGGACGGCGACGGTCCCGACCCCTCCGGTCCCCCCGGCCCCGGCCCCGCGCTCACCTGCGCCGCGGCGGGACGCGCCGTCCAGCGGGGCCGCGCCGCCGCTCGCCGCCGCTCGCCGCCGCCCGCTCCCCGGCCGGCCCCCGACAGCCCCGCGCTCCGGTTACATGGCGCTTTAACCCTGCCCGTGCTGGGCAGCCCCTCCTCCTCGGCCGCCGCCGCCGCCGCCCCACGCCCGCCGCGCCGCACGGCGGGGGAGGGGAGGGGACCGCGGGGCCCGCACCGCACCGCACCCGCCCGGCCCCCCGCATCCCCTGCGGGGCCCTGCATTGTCCCGGGGCTCCGCATCCCCCCCATCCCCCGCGGCCCCTGTATCCCCCCGCAGCTCTGCATTCCTCCAGTGTCCCGCGGCCCGGCAGCCTCCCTCCTGCCTCCGCGTCCTCCGACCGCGGCTCCGCACGCCCGGCGCCACAGTATCCCCGCACTGCTCCTTATCGCCAGGGGCTCCGCATCGCCCAGTGCTCCTCATCCCTCCCCGGCGTCCCGCATCCCCTCCCCGGGGTTCAGCATCCCTCTCCCGGGACTCCACAGGCTCCCTGATGTCTCCCACCATGCCGGGGCTCCTCACCCTCTGGTATCCACCAGCGCCCTGGTGTCATCCCCAGTGCCAGACATCCCCCCAACGTTCAGCATCCCTCCGGGGCTCGGCCCTCGGAGCCCCCCCAGCAGCTCAGCCCGGGCATCAGAGAAGCCCCAGCGGGGAAGAAGGGGCACCCCATGGCCGGGCAGAGCCCTCGCCCCGCTGAACCATCCCTCTCCTCTGTCCACGGGCTTTCCCTCAGCGCTGTGCCCCTCGCAGCGCAGCGTGGCGTGGACAGACAAAGCCTCACAAGTTTTACGATCAGTTTTTGTTTGTTTGTTCTTCCCCTTTCCCGTCCAGAGGCGAGACACTTGCGAGGGCTGTGCTGGGGGTGAGGAAAACAGCCTGCGCCTCTCCTGCCCAAGACAAAGCATCCAGACTCCACGTGGGGTATAATCTTCTCTGCTCGCTTGCTATTACTTCTAGATCCAGCAGAAAACTACGTAACAGTGAGGAGGGGGAATATGATTACCCTGATGTGACAGAAATAAGCTTTCCAGGCCAGGAGTGAAAATGAGGGAGTTAGCCCAAGTGTCTGAACCCTGCGGGAAGTGCCTGGACCAGCCCGAGGCCCGTATAGCAGGTTCGCCCAGACCACCCCTCCATCCCTGCAAAACACCAGCATGAAAAATGTGGCTGCACATGCAAAAGAAGCCCTGCAAGCCAAGAGGAGCTGAGAAATCTGGCCTGGGTAAGTCCTCAGGACCACTGGAGATTCCAGTTCAAATAAACACACTACACAAACCTAAAGGTAATTTGCAACTCTGTCGAGTGGATTAAACCCAATCAAGTAGATTATACTCCAGCTTGTTTCTCCAAATTTAGGGAAGAAAAATGCTCTTGCAGGTTGTGCTCAGGAGTTTCTAGGGCACTGCTAGGGTGGAATTAGCCCTTGCTTCAAGCATCCACCAGCTCCTCTCCCTTTCTACCAAAACCTTCTTGCCTCTGTTGGCCCTGCTGACCTGCCATCAATCTCCCCACCAACTGAAACGCCCTCTTTCTCTCCTTCCCCTCAGTTATCATTTAATTCAGGAGAGCACGGCTGTGCATACTGCTTGTGAGAAAGGCCTGATACCAAGCAAAGCAGCTCTGGGCAGATTATTTGCCAAATCCTGACTCTTTTCCCTGTCTCTGCTACACACAGTCACAGAGAGATGCTGCGAGTTTATCTCTTAACAGTCAAGAGAGTTTTTATGTCATCTCACAGGGAAAAAAGGTACCTTTAAAGAGGATGTTATTATTTAGGCATTTCTGGTACCCTGTGCCTGGCTCTCAGCTGTTCCTGTGGAACAAGGGTTTGGCCAGGCAGGTACCAGAGCAGCCCCACCACCATTTCCCATCAGCCCCGAGTCTCCCAGCATGGACAAGTGGTGGGACGTGGCAAAGCTCCTCCACTCCATCACCGTGAGGAACTGGGAAGCATGGCCAGGCACAGGTTTACATGAGCAGGAAGCAGGGGCTGGGGAGAAGTGGGGGGCACAGACTGCATGTCCCCTGCACACTATGCTACAGCCACATCCCTCCCCGTGACGGAGCAGCTCTCCCATCAGCAGCACAGCTAGACTGCTCAGCACTCCTGGAAAAACATCTTCCCAGCAAGAAGAGCCATGTTCCCACCTGGCTGGCCTCCCTCAGCCAGCATCCCAAACCCATGGAGCTGGGGACTGACCAGCTGAAGGAGCCACTCTCTGTTACCATCACAACAGGGTCAGATGGGACTGGTGGCATCCATTCACACCAGAAGTGACTCCTCATCCTCCTCAATGCTTCCCAGTGACCATGCCAGCCCTTCCCCAGATAACTCAGCACTCCCCACCCTGAATCCTTCTCCTCACCAAAGGCTGCCTGGCCGCTGCCTTTCCTGCAGTGTCCACAAGTTATGGCACCAGGCCCAGCTCCTCTCTGTCCATCTTATTCTCCCACTTCAGATCTCTTCCTAAAGTTCTCCTCCACCACCCTGGCCAGGTGAACAAACACCAATCCCTGCCTGGAGCTGTGCTTTGGCTCCCATCATCTGCTGAGCCTTGCTCTGCACCCAGGTGTTTGAGTCAGGACCTGCTTCGTCTTCCATAAGTAGCATGCCTGGACATCCTGAGCAAATACAGCAATAGAGAAAATATGTGCCAATACCTGCAGCCTTCAGAAGTGTCACCTTGTCATCTCTGGATCTGTAGGTCAGTTCCCAGGCCCCTGTAAAGGCTAAGTACTTGTTTAGTCTTCTAGCAGGCAGGGAGAAGCACCAGCACCATTAAATCACCTCGGACAGCTGTGAGCTCCTCTAGTGACCCTGGGGCAGGGAGCAGGAGGAACTTGTCCTTTCACTGAGGCCAGCAGTGCCCCTCCTGATGAGTTGAGGCTTCAGGGTTTCCCATGTCGCTGTACACACACCATGCAGCACTGCAGCTCCTTCCCAGCCCGCAGTAACAACCATTTTCACTGCCTGGCATTCTTCACCCCAAAACCCCATCAGAGCACAACCCATGGGACGTGTCCTCTTCCTCCTCGAGCAGCTCAGTGGCCTGAGCCCTTGTCCCAGCCCCACTCTGCCAGCCCACCTCTCTGCCAGCTCCACTCATCGCAGCTCCCACTGACCAGCCGCTCCTCACCACCACTGCCCAGAGAAGCTCTCCTGCTCCCAGCATCTCTCCTGAGCCCGAGGGAGAGCTGTGACACCCAGCAGCACAGCAGCAGGGCTCTAGTGACTGAGAACAAGGTCTGTCCCCGCTGTGGGGAAGCCTCATCCTGCTGCCACATGTGGGAATAGAAATCCCAGCCTCCCGTACAGTTGGGCTGGCTTTTCCCATCTGGGGAGAATTGCCCTTCACACAGGGATAGGAAGTGTAATCCCTCCTCCATGAAGTTTCTAGCCCTTCCTGTGGGCTAGCCAGGACCACATGATACAGCCCTCTAGTAAGAAGGAGGCTAAAAATAAATGTCATGTGTGTAACCAGAACATGTAGAAAGTCTGCAGCTACCAGCGTGTAAACTTCAAAGGCAAAGGCCCAGAAACCTCCAAAGCCTCTCGAACAAAGCTGGCCACAAACCCCTCGTTTTCCTCGAAAACAGGATACGCCTGCTGCAGCCCAATCTGCAGTGAGGAGGCCTCCCCAACAGCCCTCCTAAACATGTATTCTTGTATCGAAGCGCTGCTCCTGGGGGCTGCTGCCAGCAGAGCCCCCACCACTCCGGGCCCAGCCGCTCCTGCCCTCCCTGGGAAGGGATTATCATCCCTGCTCCTGCCCTGCCTGGGAAGGGATTATCACCCCTGCTCCCCGGCAGTGGAGCCCCAGCAGAGGAAGGTTTTGCCTGGGGTCACAAGGCAGGAGCATACCAGAGCTCAGCAGTGGTGCTTCCAGCCCACCGCAGCCTTCGCACGCAATGCCTGCAATAACTTACTCCTGTAGCAACGTCTGCCTGGGAGCAACTGGTGCAGAGAGAGGAAGGGGCTTTAAACTGCAGGAGAAACTGCAATTCTGATCTCAAAGAGCTCGTTTATATCAGCCTCCCCTGGGAACAGAACTAATCCCTCCAAAGTTTCTGCTGGGAAACCTCCATCATACCGGCAAGCCGGGAGGAGTTCCAGCATCCCTCAGCCCTTGAAGAGATGCTCTCCTCAGTCTACACAGCCTGGAGGGAGACCCTGCAGATGGACAGGACACACAGAAAGCAGACGAGCTCAGCATCAGAGTGAGGGATGCCTGGGTTTTACCCCTGGCTCAGTCACACACTCTCACCCTCGCCAGGCCTTTGTCAGGCCAGCAAGTGCAGGCAATGCTCCCCACTTCACCCACTGAGCTCGGGGTGACTGCAAAGTGCTCGGAGAGCTTTGGACAGAAAGCAGCATCTGAGAACAGGGCAGCGACACCCTGGAATTTGATCTTTTAGGAATAGATACTAAGGAGCCTTTCCCGGGTAACTCTCTCCAAGGGCTGAGGAAGCTTTTCCAATTGGGCAGGTGAAATGAAGCTGAAAAATGCATCTGGAGTAGGGCACACTGATCCTCTGGCTCATTCCGGAGCTCAACATTTTTAATGCCCCATTTCCTTTGTGTGTTGCTTTTTGCTGCTGCTTTTACTCCGGTAACAATTGTGGTGAACAAGCTGCATATCTGTACCTCCCCAAACTGTTGTGCTCAGCTGGGATCAGCCTGTCGATCAGCGCATCCATCAGCGACACACTCTGCATGAGAATGGCCTGGCAGAGGCACCCAAGGGGCACAGGCACCCAGAGGCACCCATCGGGGCTGATGCTGCCAGGGGACACGGGCTGCCTGCAGCAGGCAGGAGCAGCACCGGGGGCTCTGCCCAGGGCACTGGGGACCATCCTCTGCCTGGCACCCGTGTAACTAATCCAGACCCGTCACCCTGCAGCCTTCTCTCTTATTTAAGTAAATCCTTTCCCAAAATGAGTCCTGGCAGAGCCAAGCCCAGTGCCAAACCGCCAGTGCTGTACCAGGGTTCGTGGCACTCGCATGCCACACTGCAGCCAAAGCAGCATCCCAGGAGATGGGACCTTCGAATTTCCTGGTGATTGTTTGGACAGGATGTTATAAGCACGTACCTCAACTTCTTCTTGGATCCTGTCACTCAGCTTTCCTCAAGAATCTGGTTTGCTGCCTGGGAAATTGTTTAATAACCTTGGCTTCTCCCTCCTGCTGCACCTCCTGCATGCTCACACAAGCACACACGTGTGTGCGCTCAGACCACCTTTAATTAGTTCCTAAAGCATCACCCTAGAAAGACACAGGGAGGTAAAGATCAATCCCGGGCTGCTCCTGCACAGCTAATCCTGGCACACAAACCAGACAGAAAATTGCCTCGTTCCTTGTTTGAGTGTTACAGCCACAGAGTGCAGGTGAGTAAGTGTTGGTGGTTACGAATGTGTGGGATTAGTAATTGCAACTATTAATTTGCACTTGGGAAAACGCACAGAAGGCTGCATATAACATTTTAAGGTCAGGAATATTGTATTCACACCCGCTGGCATCCTGTATTACCCAGTCCATACATCCCCCTGAATGACTTTTAGTTAAGATGAACTATTTTTAGGCAAGCATAGCCTGTGGTTTTAAAGACACCGACACGGCCAGTTCACCACAGACCTAATAACTTGTTGCCAGGTGAAAAATCGCATCTTCTTCTAAGGTGTCCTCAATATTTAGGGTCGAATCCTGCCAGCACCCCCACACGTGGTATTTTCATCTTGACAATCCTCTGTGATCGTGGCACACAGTTCCACCCTGCGTATAGGAAATAGAAAATCTCCCAGCCGGGCTTGGAGGTAGAGGGAGAAGGAAAGGAAGTGTGAATGCTATTTCCAGACAGACCACCAGTAAATATCTCTTAACTCCTCATCATTAGTGGTACTTTGCTGCTTAACTCCCTGTTTATAAACCACTTCTGGGATATCTTCACAATGAAAGGCGCTATAAAATTTCCTATGCTCTCATTTGCAATTGAAAGTGTCAGTAATAAAACACGAGCCTTGTGGGCTGCCAGTTTTATCTTCCACAAAGGCTTTTTACATGCTGCCCATCCACCCCGGCAGCCAGTGAACACCTTCGAGATAAAACGGATCAGGCGCATTCACACCGACAGTGAAATACCTGCTGGAGAGCTGCTTTTCCTGCTCTCGGAGAGCTGTGAAATAGCAGCTTAAGGCAGGGGATTCTTTAAGGATGTGATCATCTGCATCGTCCTCTAAGGGAACACATTAGTTTAGCATTTTCTGGATCAAAGCCTTACTCCCAAGCACAGGTATAAATGTGACCGAGTAGCAGAGGGTGAGATGTTACAAGTCACCTGCCTTCCTAAATGTCTCTGAATCAAGAAGACCTCCTGTTATGGGATCAAAATCCCCCTGTGAAGCCCTGGCCCCTTTGGCATGCAGCGTTTTCTGCCCGAGGGCTGGCTCTGGCCAGAGCTGCCTCTTCCTTACCCAAAAGCCATCCATGGGAGCCACTGCAACCCGTCCATGGGAGCCCAGCAGTGGGATGTGGGCTGCTCTGCCCTGGGTGACCCAGGCTCAGCAGTGGGCAGTGCTGGAAGCAGCAGCTGGAGCTTCAGGTCCTAAGTGGAATTTCCAGGGGGAAAAAAAAAAACAAACCACTCACCCCATCAAGCATGTTCTCATTTTAGGCTTTTGTACAGAAAAACAGCTTAGGGTGTTCAGCTGCCAGCCAGACCTCCAGCCAGCGAGGGGAGCTTAAGGCTCCGCAGGCTGTGGGTACCACAGGTCTCTCCTTTCCGCCTGTAGTTTAGGCTCTACACTTAGTGCAATCACACCTTTTAACTTACTTTCCAGGCAAGTATCAAGTGCTACAGATCCAGGATGGCGATCTGAGCGCAATGAAGAGGCATTTATTGCCACAGACAGACAAACAGATGTACTGCAGCTCTGGTTTGGGGGTTCTACCCACTGGTTCTGGGCAGGAGAGCCAGAGGCTGCCCCGAACCTGCCCATCAAAAGCAGCAGTTCTCCCAGACGGATCAATGGCGCTCCAAGCTGCTGGGAGGCCAGCCCAGCCCCGCTCCCCCGGCGGCCTTGGGGCCTGCACAGCACCGCCATGAGCCCCAGGGTGGGCAACCGGTCACCCGCCCGGTGCCAAGGCAGGGCTCTGCCAGCGCCAGGGCGGCAGCTCGGGCTGCGGCCGCAGGGGCAAGGGGCCGCCTCGGGGCACGCCACGACCCGCGCCCGGCCGCTGCTCCAGGGGATGGAGGGCGAGGGGAGACCCACGGCGCGCCCTCCGCCGCCCCCCTCCGCCGGTGCGGGGCCGGGGGCTGCACGGCGGCGGCGGTGCGGAAAGTGCGGCCGCCAATGCTCAGGCTGAGGCGGGCGCTGGCGCCGGGGCCGGGCGGGGCGGGCGGAGCCGCGGCAGCCGCCATGGGGCTGCTCAACTTCACCCGCGACCCGGTGCCGGAGGCGGTGAGCGGCGACATGCACAACCTCAACCAGCTCAGCGCCCAGGTGGGGGCCGGGCCGGGCCGGGCCGGGCCGGGGGAGGGCGGGGCGCGGCCAAGGGAGCAGCCCCGGCCCGGGAGCCCGCGGGGCCGCCGGCTGCAGCCGGCTGAGGCGAGCTCCTACCCAGGAAACGGGGCCCGGACGACCCCACAGCTCCGGAGCAGCCCCGGTACCGGGCCCGGTTGGCCCAGCTGGCCCCACGCTCTCAGAGCAGCCCTGGTACTGGGTCCTGTCGGGCCCAGGCCTGGTCAGACCTCGCAGCCCCGGTACAGGGCCCGTCGAGCTTCCAGGCCGCACACCCCCAGAGCAGCCCCGGTACGAGACCCGATCAGGCTGCCAGGCCCCGGTGCCAGGCTCCCAGCCGGGTCTCATCCCGCTCCAGACAGGCGCATCCTGGTGCCTGGGGCAGGCTTGCAAAGCGTGGCCCTGGCTCAGCAGCACGGCCCTGCGCCTGGCGAGCCCTGAGCATGGTGGGAGCCTGGCGTTCAGGCTGGAAGGCGTTCAGGACTCGGCTCATGCTCTGTGTGGGCAGTAGTGTCCTGTCAAGCAGGGGTTTTTCATGGTGGGACTGTGTGGCATTTGGGCCGTGATTGCTGCCCTACCACCCGAGTCGGTGCTCCTGGTGAGCGGCACACATCAGCCTCCCAGTTGCTGACACACTGGGTGCATGGCCACGTCTCAGAAGCTGGTTCAGTTCACGCTGAAGTTAGTGGAAGAGCTGAGGCTTCTTTAGCTCAGCTTGCCAGAACTGCGGGCATCAGGCTGGTGCCATCTTGGTTGTGTGGCTGATGATGGTGGGACAGGATGAGGCACTGCAGCAGCCGACCAGCCAGCCATACTCAGAAGGTCATGGCCAGCGCTGGTGCCACCAGAGGAAGGAGGGTGGTGGTGCTGGGCCCCACAGGCTCTCCAGCCCTGCCAGCTCAGAAAACTAAAAGCAGCAACTAGACCTTTAACTAGTTCCTTCCCTTTCCTGAGTTAGTTTGGTTACCCCTTGGGCTTTGTTCGCGTTTTTCCCACTCACAGTTTTTGGATTATACAGGATAGAACAGCAGCTTCTGATCAGCCAGGAGTCACAAAAGCCCTGTGCAGTGCCAGCTACCAGCAGCTCAAGCCCTTTGAGAGTGTCTGAAAAGCATCCACATGCAAATCCCATCCATAGGCATCTTGTGATGCCGAGGGCTGGGGTACTTTACCGGCACAGGAGGTCAAACTCTGGGACCAGTGTACTTGAGGCAGGTGGAGCTGCGCTGAGGTGGTATATCACCACCTAGTCCTGGTGGAGATGGGGGTGGTGAAGTGATGAGAAATGACACATGTCGATGCCTGGCTCCATAACACAGTCCTGTTTCTTCACAGCAATTCTCAGCGCTGACTGAAGTGCTCTTCCGCTTCCTGATAGAGCCCAAGGAGGTAAGGTGTGTGCAGAGCACCCAGGAGAAGTGTGAGAGTGCAGCTCTCTGGTAAGAAATGGAGATAAAATTGTATTGCTGCACTTTCTCTTGAGCAGGTGGAAAGGTTTCTGACTCAGCTCTCAGACTTTGCCACCATGAATAAAATCAGCTTGGGCCCACTGAAAAACATTGTCAAAAGTATTCTTCTGGTACCTAATGGTAAGTGATACATTTGCACATGCTACCCTGAGGCCAAACTTGCTGCCCATTCCTGCATGCTGCTAAAGTGTGTCTACAGAACTGCAGTGCACTTGTTTTGCACAGTAAATGCTAATGGTTGCTAATAAATGCCTTAGCTTTTAAGAACCAAAAAGTCTCCTCTTGAAATATCGCTGTTTAGTGACTTGGGCTTTGTATTCTTTACACCCTGCCTGCACACACATTTCACAGGCTTAACTAACCTTGCTTAAATATCTCTGCATTAAATGCATCAACACTGAGACAGTGTTGTGCTGGGTTTAACTTCTACCTACAAATCAATTTTGGCAGACCAGCACAGGCTTACGTTGGCACTAAGCCTCCATAGGAGCTTCCATCCAAGTGACCCGGTACTGTATGTAATTCCTACAAGGACAAACACTGTTTGAGACAGATAAGACTGTACACACCCTCTAGAGTGGGCTGGAAACCCTCCAGGTTCTAGGCTGTGTAAAGGAGACATCTGTCCTTGCAGTCTTGTTTTAGAAAAACACATGCCCAGCAGTTTCTCATTCATAAGCAGTGGGGGAGAGGGGCAGGGGGATTCCCCCGGAATACCCCAGGCTCCAGCACTTTCTGAGATCACTCTGATGTTGTGGCTGCTGTTTGACAGGATAATGCACCAGACACCTCTGCTGCACGTTCATCCCGTTGATCCTTCTTGTTATTAATAGTGCCTTGCTATTACCCTCTGTCCTGGGTTCCCTGTAGCTCTCTTCACAGCAGTGGGGCTGCACACAGCTCTTTCCTGCCTTCAGCCTAAACTTTCATTCTGCTACTTGAAGCCATTTCTTCTGTCCAGGAGTAACACTGAAGGATTTCCTTTCCTACAGCTGTCTTGGGGGGTATCCAGTGTGGAGTCAGCATTTTCTCCATTCCTGATCCTGCACTAAGTGCACGGGATCTCATCATCCCTGTTCCTCTGGTCCCGTGGTAACTTTTCCTTAGCTCTGGGATGCCACAGACAAAGTCGGCACAGATTACAGGAGATAACTTTGCCTGTGTGCTCCACAGACCAAAAGCCACGTGGGACTGGCAATCTCTTTGAATTTATGAGATTCCAGCTCTTAGCTTCAGAGAACAGAATCCTTGTAAACTTCCATGTGCTGCCTGTGCCCCAGAACAAAGGAGGCAGGCACAGCAGGGGAAAGTGTTATATGCACACGTTCACACCCATAATCCAAAACACAGCAGGTAGGTCAAATTAGTAGCCTGCCAGCCTTAACAGTTCTCCTTTAACAAGCAAAGCTTCTATAGGAGAGAAAGCAGCAACTTCAAAACACAACCGCGGCTGCCGTTTCCATGGAGACCTGCAATGAAATCTCTCCCTCTCTCTCCCGGGCACTCCCATAGCCCTGACTTTTAAAGCACCGGGCATCTGCAAAGATACCGGCAGGCACAACTGTATTTCCTATCTTGAGGAGTTGTGGTTTGTTTCAAAACACAGTCCAGGAACAGAGGCTTTCAATCGCGGGGTCTCCCTCCCTGCATTTATTTGACTCGGTAAAGATTGGTTTGACTCAGTGAAAAAGTGATTTTTTTTTTCTTCTTTGCCTTGTTTATTCAGGTGCCCTGAAGAGGAATTTGTCTTCTGAACAAGTCAGAGCAGATTTTATTGCTCTAGGTAGGTCACCTGACTTTCACTAAATAAAATATAATTCATATTTATCACATACAGTAATCTCATATGGTTTCTCCCACAGGCCTCAGTGAAGAGAAAGCCAGTTACTTTGCAGAACAGGTATTAATCTATTTTTTTTTGCTTGTTTCTAAGCTACTAAATTGATGGTCTCTGAGTGGGGACTTGTAAAACCCCACTGTGCTACTGAGACGTGTCAGCACTTTGGGTACTTACTGCAAAACCAGCTCAGAATTTAGAACTGGAGATCCTTGGATAACTGATAAGGAGAACTTTGTCTAATGATACTTCTGGTTTGCCGTGGCCTCCACCTCATCAGTTTCACGAGTCTGCACTTCTGTGTGGCTTCCATTTGATTGTGCCCCTGCTTTGCCTGCTTGGAGCCCCGAGGTCACGCAGTTACACCAAACACAGGGCTGTCTGGGCAGATATTGTTACACTCAACCAGCACTAAAACAGAAACAGTGAGTGTGTTAAAACCAAATCACTGAGTTTCATTTACAGAAGTGAGATGGAGACCTTAGCAGGACTCAGACATCTCTGAAAGCCCTCCCGACCTATTGGCTTGCCCCTTTGCACACCTCCACTTTGGGCTTCTGCCATCAGGCTGCCTGGCTCCTGACTTCTGTTGAAATTAGCGGGAACATAAATAGAGGCCCCTCTGAATTGATTGCCCCTGTGTCTTTTGCTCCTGCAGTGGAAGGTGAATTCCCCCACCCTGACACGCCTGGCTGTTGGTCAGACGCTGATGATTAACCAGCTGATAGATATGGAGTGGAAGTTCGGAGGTAACAGAGCTCAACCGGGAACTGGATGGGCTGGGGAGCCCAGCAGCACCTCTCAGCTAAGTAACATTTTACTTGGCAGTTTGGCTAACAGATGATCTCCCTTCTCCTCTTTCTGACTCACAGTGACTGCTGGGAGCAGCGAACTGGAAAAAGTGGGGAGTATCTTCTTACAGGTAAATCTTCTCCATCAGGGTTGAGGTTGTAGCGCGTTAAGGAACAAGCTGCGACCAGGCGTGTGGGAAGCCCTGGCTGGGAGAGGAACTAGAGGAATGCTAAGCCTCACAGGCACAAGTTCTGCTACAGTGCATCTGCTTCAGTCTTCTGTGTGTGCCTGCCAGCAGATAGCAGGCACGCTGCAATGTGCTCCTCTTCTGCAGGCATCGTGTATCACAGCAGCGTGGCCCGCTCTGAAAAGCCCTTAAAAAGCTCAGCCTAGCAAAGGTCACGCTCTCTTGGGGAGGGGGGGAAACGGGATCATTTATAAGGACTTCCAGAGAACCTCCCAATGCCTAAGGAATCTGTTCCTACAGTGACACTTCCCAAAAAGCCTGTCAAAGACGTCTGTGCTTTGCAGCAGTCAGCCTGCCTGCAACACACAGCGTGTTCCTGTAGCTGTGTCTTCATGGTGCTCAGAATACAGGTGTCTCTGAATTAACACACCTTTGTTTTTTCTTCCCCCCAAGCTGAAGCTGGTGGTTAAAAAAGGGAGCCAAACGGAAAACGTATATATAGGTGAGTGAACAGATCTGGAAAAGAAGCAAGAGTTTGGATACATGAAAGCAGAGCAGCAGCTCAGAACTCGGGGTGTTGCTGGAGGTCAGGGAAGCTTTGGGTGCTGACCCAGCGGGTGTCAGTGCCAGAGCAACACAGCAGCTCTGGAAGTATTTAGGAACACAGACTGTTCCTAAACACCCACAGCAGTCTTCACATCTTTGCCTAAGTAAATACAGATACTCCATGGAGCAGTTAAAAGCAGTGGGAGCAGCATGGCAGGCAAAGTAAACCATCCCCAGGGGTCTGCTGCTGCTGCTAGGAGAATCCTAGCCCAGCTGGTGGAAAGAAACAGCTGCTGAGATCCAGTGTTGAACCCTGCCTAGCTGATGGGAATGCAGGATGCTCTGTGGTAGCACCAGAATGGCTTTTCCAGTGTAACCAGAAATCTAAGCCTGGATGCCTCTTTTTTCCACAGAGTTAACTTTGCCCCAGTTCTACAGTTTTCTGCATGAAATGGAACGGGTCAAAACCAGCCTGGAAAGCTTCAGCTGAGACTGCATGGGCCTGACCTAACATCTGTCTGGGATGCTGCATTTCCCCTGGTGGGCCTGCAGAGCTGCTCTCACAGCAGACTCTGACACCCTGGTAAGAGAAGACAAGGCTGTGCAGCAAGCAGCAGTGTCATGGCCCAGAACCACCCATCAATCCTTCAGAACCCGAAACTTTGGCAAGTGTTTGGAAGCAGCTACGAGTCCACTCATCTCTGTTTAATATCTGCTGTTCTGAGAAATTGTGGTCAGAAACATGTGGATGCTTTTATTGAAACAGCAGAGAAATAAAGCTGCTCCCATCCTGCTCCGTTTGCATTGGACTTTGATTTGTGAGAAAAAGAGAAGCAAAGAAAAGAATCGTTTCCAAACGTGGAGGAATGAAGCAGAGGACAAGGGAACCAAGGAGAGCATCTAACCCTGTGCATCCCTCAGTGCTCACTCCCAGGCCTCTCGCTTCTCCCACGCTGAGAAATGGATTGATTACATCCTCCCCAGCCATGCCTCCTTATGGAAAAGTACCTCAGTGATAGATGATTTTAAATCTTAAACCACCAAACATCTGCTCCCATGCATGGGGGAAAACCCTGTCAGGGGGTGACAGATAAACCCAGTCTGTGTGTGCTGGGCTCTGGTGAGCAGCTCTTGGATCTGCACTTTGTGGGATGTGGCACAGGTAGATCAGCCCCTTCCTGGACATAAGTCCAAAGCCCATGAAACACTGTTAGTTTGGCTCTCCAGTTGTCTGATGACAAGGATGAGCTCTGCAGGGGTAAGCAGGGGGGTGCCCCAGACCCAGCAAGGGGCAGTGGAAGATGTTCTGTTCACCGTGGTTCCTCCCATGTCCAGTCATTTAATTGTCCAGTGCCTCTTGGCATCCCAAACTCCCTGTAGCCTCCTCCCACAGCACAAAGCTGAACACTGCTCCCTCTTACAGCATGCTCCCTCCTCTGACAGGATTTCCTGAGGCACCCCCATATCCCTGACACGCTTGGCAGTCACAGCAGAGGGAATAAACAGCAGCATCGAGGGACATCCCAGTTAAAACACTCTCCATCTCCAGCCTACACCTGAAGTGTAATTCACTGCCCTGCAGCATCCTGGAAACCTGCAGTGGGATGAGAAGCACTGCAGCTCCCTGGGCGGGCACCTGCTTCCAGTTAAGGCCCTGCACAAAGTCACAGTTTCTATGAGAAAGGTGTCACAGAGCTCCCAGCAGCTCCCAGCAGCTCCCAGCAGCACCCACAGGTTTGCAGCTTGCAGAAAACCCAGCATTTTCCTGCACTGCATTTCATGCAATCCTGCATGAGGGACCAGAGCCCGTAGTGAGTGCAGGCTGAACTGTGTTTGGGAAACAGCTCAGGGAACCCTGCTGGCAAACCTGGGGACGGTGTTTGCATATTTATTTTCCCACTTACCAGGCCATTCAGAAGCATTTCAGGCTTTGTCACAGGATGACAGCAAATTAAAAAAAAATCCTTTAAAATCCTCTGAAATAACACCCTGCAGAATATTCCACCTCCTTCTGGGTGGCAGGAGAAGCTATTTCAGGGAGGGGGAAAAGGTCCAGAGGGCTGCTTTCTCACGACAAAAGGGTTTTTTTTGGCTTTACAATTTCTGCTGCACGCTCCCATTATCCCTCCTCACCGTCCCAGTGCCAGGGCAGCATCACTCAACCCTGTCCAGCTACAGCGGGAGTGGCCCACGGTGATGCTGGAGAAGAGGCCAGGCCCAGTGTGGGTCAGGAACCTGCTGCCCCCTGCCCGGCTGGGATTAAACACTTGGGGCTGATGCATGCCATGGCCCCCTGACCCCAAGCACAGGGGTCAGCTCCACGCTGCTGCACAATCCCCATGGGCATCCCTGAGCAGCGGCACTGGGAGCACTGCTGCTGGGATGCAGTGAGACCGTCCTGCTGCCACCCGCGCTCCCTGTGCCCCTGAAAGGGAGCAGCAGCCTGTCCTCCCATGCACTTGGCTGTGCGTGAGCAGAGCTGGCAGCGAGGGGAGGGAGCCTGCAGCACCAGCCCGGGGTGATGCCAACCACGGGGGAGCTGGGCTGCCCTTCTGAGGGGGCTGACAGGGGCAAGCACAGCCCTGGAAGCGCAGCGGGATGCCATGCCTTCCCTGCACAGCCCTGGAAGCACAGCAGGATGCCATGCCTTCCCTGCACAGCCCTGGAAGCGCAGCGGGATGCCATGCCTTCCCTGCACAGCCCTGGAAGTGCAGCGGGATGCCATGCCTTCCCTGCACAGCCCTGGGAGCGCAGCGGGATGCCATGCCTTCCCTGCACAGCCCTGGAAGTGCAGCGGGATGCCATGCCTTCCCTGCACAGCCCTGGAAGCACAGCAGGATGCCATGCCTTCCCTGCACAGCCCTGGAAGCACAGCAGGATGCCATGCCTTCCCTGCACAGCCCTGGAAGCACAGCAGGATGCCATGCCTTCCCTGCACAGCCCTGGGAGCGCAGCGGGATGCCATGCCTTCCCTGCACAGCCCTGGAAGCGCAGCGGGATGCCATGCCTTCCCTGCACAGCCCTGGAAGCACAGCAGGATGCCATGCCTTCCCTGCACAGCCCTGGAAGCACAGCAGGATGCCATGCCTTCCCTGCACAGCCCTGGGAGCGCAGCGGGATGCCATGCCTTCCCTGCACAGCCCTGGGAGCGCAGCGGGATGCCATGCCTTCCCTGCACAGCCCTGGGAGCGCAGCGGGATGCCATGCCTTCCCTGCACAGCCCTGGGAGCGCAGCGGGATGCCATGCCTTCCCTGCACAGCCCTGGAAGCACAGCAGGATGCCATGCCTTCCCTGCACAGCCCTGGGAGCGCAGCGGGATGCCATGCCTTCCCTGCACAGCCCTGGAAGCACAGCAGGATGCCATGCCTTCCCTGCACAGCTCTGGGAGCGCAGCGGGATGCCATGCCTTCCCTGCACAGCCCTGGAAGCGCAGCGGGATGCCATGCCTTCCCTGCCTGGCCTGGAAGCGCAGCGGGATGCCATGCCTTCCCTGCCTGGCCTGGAAGCGCAGCGGGATGCCATGCCTTCCCTGCACAGCCCTGGGAGCGCAGCGGGATGCCATGCCTTCCCTGCACAGCCCTGGGAGCGCAGGGGGATGCCATGCCTTCCCTGCACAGCCCTGGAAGCGCAGCGGGATGCCATGCCTTCCCTGCACAGCCCTGGAAGCGCAGCGGGATGCCATGCCTTCCCTGCACAGCCCTGGGAGCGCAGCGGGATGCCATGCCTTCCCTGCACAGCCCTGGGAGCGCAGCGGGATGCCATGCCTTCCCTGCCTGGCCTGGGCCTGGCTCTGCCGCCAGCACGCGGGGCAATGGCGAAGGCCCGGCCCCCTCCCCAGGACTCGGCAGGCAGCGAGCACAGCCTGGCACAGCCGCAGGGAGGGCTGGGCAGGGGCCGAGCTGCAGCTGGGAGGGAAGGGGATGCCGCGGTGCCCGTTTGGCCCAGGTTTCCGGGTGGCCCCGCGCCGCTCGGCACACGCTGCCTCTTCCGGCTGCCCGTCAAGCCCAGCCAGCCGAGCGCTAATCTCTGCGGGACAGCGGGCACGGGGGAAACGGGGGCCTCTTGCAGCTTGGGGTGAAGCTAACTGTACTCCTGCAGCGGTTTGCCTCCCCGAGGGCTTTCTCGGCCCATTTCCTCTGGGGCGGCCATGCCGCAGCCCCCCCGTTCCTTCCCAGGGCCCCGCTGCAGGGGTGGGAGTTGCAGGGACACACGTGGGTCCTCTCAGCCGCAGCACAGTGCGGAGCCCGGGGACTGCAGCAGGGCAGGGGTGGCTCGGCAGTGCCAAAGCTGCAGCATAGTCCCACCCCACAAGCTCAGATGCTCATGCAGCCCCGCTCACTGCAGTAAAGACCCTTTGCTGCCTTGGGGACCACCTCATTGCATCCTAAGCTGGGACACCCAGGGGACATGGCAGAGCGGTTCTGAGGAGCCAGGCTGCAACGGGCCCCATGCTCCCGTGCATCCAGGCACACACTCCCTCATCCCTGCCAGCCTCCCGAGAGGCGGCACCGGAGCAGCCAGGGGCTGTGCTCGTGGGTCTGTTGCTTCCCCACACCGATTCAAGGCAGTTGTGATTCTCAGCCATGGCAGATGCTAAGGACTGAGGGAACCGGTGTGTTCTCGGGTGCAGCATCTTCTCCCCACCGCACGCAGATGCCGTTCCCCTCACGTGTGAAGGAGCCCTCCAAGCCCTGAGAACAAAAGCCTCGGCAGCGCCCGCCGCCCTCCCCCTGCTCGGAGGTGGCGGAGCAGACGCAGGCTCTGCTCCTGCTTCCGCTCCCACCTCCAGCCCGTGGGGAAGGAAGGAACCAGGGCTCACTGCCTGCTCTGCCTGACCTTGAGCAGGTCATGTGGGAACCAGCAGAGCTCCTGTGGGAGCCCCCACCTTCTGCAGACCAGGAGCCACTCCATGCCCAGGGCTCTGAAAGCTTCATCTTCATCCCTGTCCCAGCTTTTCTGGGGCAACAAACCTCAGGCTGGGCCAACAGCTGGGAACAAGCCAGGGCAGGTGAGAGAAACTGGGGAGAAAACCAGCCAGCAATGGCCCTACAGCAGCCCAGAGGCAAGCCCCACGCCAAGTAAAGCCTGCACCTTGCAGTGAGCAGGGAAGGGAAAAGGCATTGCCTCTGTGGTGGTGTTAATGCCACAGAGCATCGTGGCTGGTGAAGCCAGTCCTGCCCTTCCTCACCCCACACTCTTCCCCTCCCCAGTTCCTCCAGGTCTGGGGATGCAGCAGCACCCAGGCTGTCAGCTGGCAAAAACACCAGCTGCAAACTGCAGCTCCCAGAATTGTTCTGCCTGCCTGGGAACAGCAGCCCTGAGTGCAGAGGAGGCCCCAGGGCAGTGCCACCACCCCGCGGGGCCACCACCCTGCCGTGGGACAGGGACCATGGGGGGTGCGTCGGGGTACGTGCAGCTCCCACAGCCCATGCTGCAGGGACAGCCCCTCAGCATCTGACCCCCTTATCAGGAGCAGAGGGCTCAGTACTGTGCTCAGTGCTGCACTGTGCCACTGCTGAGCCCCCAGCCTGTCTTGGGACAGGCTTCCACACACCCCCTGCTCCAGGCAGGCAGACAGCATCAGCATCCCACCCTGCCTGTGCCACTGTGCCTCTGCCTCCCATTCTTTCAGGAGAGGGAGGGAAACCGATGGTGTGCAAGGCAGTGGAAATATTGCTAGCATGTCCTCTTCTCCTCAGCCTTGCCATCTCTCTAGGCATTTCTTTGTCCAGGCACACTGGGAACAATTGGGGTTGCTCAGCCAGACCACAGGCTGTCGATCAGCAGAGCGAATGAATGCTCAGGCATAAGGAACCCATCTTCTCCCACAGCACAGGGAGGTGGCCACCAGAAACAGGGCCCGTGGCACAAAGGCACAGGCAGCAAACAATTCCCAGGCTCCGATGCCAGTACCAGCCTGAGGATGGTGGGAGCTCACCAGCCCATCTGAGAAACAGCAGAGCAGGAGGGGATCACCGAGACCCCACTGCAGGGATGGGGGCTGCTCGGTTGGCGCAGCGCAGGTGCCCTCGTGGCTGCTGCTGAGGTCCCTGCGTGTTCCCTTGTCACCAGCCCTGACCTCCAGCCTGAGCTCTGCAGGCAGCTGAGGAGGAGCCAAGTCTCTGGG
Source organism: Porphyrio hochstetteri (assembly GCA_020800305.1). Lineage (NCBI taxonomy): Eukaryota > Metazoa > Chordata > Aves > Gruiformes > Rallidae > Porphyrio > Porphyrio hochstetteri. The sequence continues at coordinate 16,791,359 of CM036921.1, read as the reverse complement.
ACCATTTTGGAGCCCAGCCCAGAGAGAAGCACCCGAGGTGAGGGGTGGGGGCTGGGCTGGCCCCTCACAGCCCCCAGCACCCTCACTTGGGGCAGTCCTATCCAGGACCGATTGCAACGGCTTCCTTTGCAGGCACAGCATCCTTACCAGCACCCGGACCTGGCAGGACAAACCCGCGTCCCAGCCCAAACAGCCCGGTCCAGCTGCTCCCCCTGTAGCCCCCTGAGCAGCCGCAGGCTCAGGCACGGCGGGGGAGCCCTGCCAGCAGCCCACCGCGGCAGCTCAGCTACCACTTCCCCACGCTCCCCAGCTCCATCTTACAGGGCTGCTCTGTCCCAGGGGCATCGCTGCCGAGCGCAGCCGCTAACGAGGTTATCCCCGACCATGCCACCGAGTTCGCCACGGAAGGAGAGGGAAAGCAGGGTTAACCCTTGTGCTGCTGACACATCTCACAGCACTGGGGAGTATCTTTGTTCGGAAGCACACGCTTAGCAAGTCCCAGGGGAGATCTGCTGCTGCAAAACGCCAGGCAAGGAGCCCCCGTGCCATCCCCATTGCCGGCCTTTGCACCACTGCACCCCCACCCCCCCAGAGCATCCCCCACATCCAGAACCACAGAGCTGAACCCCAAGGCAGCACCAGCCCTTGTGCACGGCGCCCTCGGGCCAGGTTTCGGAGCAGCAGCCTGAGGAAGGAGGGCTCTGCTGTGTCCCCAGCGGCGGCTGAGCCTTCCCCACGCTTTGTTTCACACCAGCGGGTGGGATGTGAATACCGAGCGGATGCTGCCAGCCTGCGGACAGGAGGCGTTGCTGGGCAGAGGCTGCTGGGAGCACCGCTACCCACAGGCGCCTCGGCACCGCTCCTGCTCCTCTGTGGAAATCCGGGCCCCTCCCTTGCTGGGAACCAGCTTCACACCATCAGCCCCCGAAACTGGGCTCTGTTCCTGCACCTTCACCCCACGGCTCCTGTCAGGGCCGGGCACGGGGCCCGGGTGGGATGAGGGGTGGGTGCGTTCAGCACTGCCCAGCAAGCACCAGCTCCATTCCCCGGCTCAGCAAGCCCGCGGGGCAGAGTTTAGGGTAGGGGGTTTCCAGGCAGCGCCCCCGTTTCCTCCAGCCATCACATCGCCGCTGAGCCCGTGCAAACTCACGGCACCTCCGTGCGCCGGGCCCCGCCCCCGCCGCGGTGCGCAGCGCGGAGCAGCAGGGGGCGCCAGAGCACCGCGCAGCGGCTCCGCGCCCCCCGCCCCGGCGCTCCCCGCCCCCAGCCGGCCGCCCACCCCCGGGCAGAGCTCCCGGCCTCCACCGCTCCCTCCCCGGGACATCCCGCCCCCCATCTCCGGGGATGTCTCCCTGCATCCCTTCGTCCCCCGGGCATCCTTCCCTCCCTCCCCCTTTCTCTCCCTCCATTGGCCGCCCCTCTTCGCTCCGAGCATCCCTCCTCCCACCCCTCCCCTAATCCGCCACCCCATCCCCACCGGCCGTCCCTCCCGCCTCTGCCCCATCCCATTCTCGGCGAGCACTCCCCACCCCACCTCTTCCCTCCCCCAAGCCCCCCATCCCCCGGGCCAACACCCCCACCCCGAGCCGAGTGTGACATCGTCCGGCTGGGCCATCCTGCGCTGGCCCCTGTGACCCCCCAGCACTGCAGCACCGGTACCCTGCCCCCAGCAGAGCCCCCTGCACAGGCTCAGCCTCCTGGCTGGGGTCAGGAGCCGTGTCACAGCAGCACACCCCCTCCTCAATTTCCAGATTCATTCAAAATCCAATAAAACCGAACACCAACTGTCCCTGCTCCCCACCATCCCCTGGGGACGGTGCCCAGGCAGGCCACATCGCACCCACCCTGTGCTGGGCTGGGTCAGTTCACCCATCGGGTTGGCTTTGCTAAAAACAGGGTAATAAAAATAATGGGGAGAAGCAATGTCTCGCTGGGGGCACCTCACAGCAGCTGGTTACCCAGGCAGGCAGGCTGGTATTTTTAGCTCCTGCTACTGTGAGATATATATATATATGTATATATCCCTATATATATATATGTATATATCCCCACAAAAGTTACCAAGCCAGCACCCATGTGGGCATCAGTAGGTACCTGGGCCCCCAGCTGCGAGTGGCCTCTGCAGGGCCAGGCCCTGAGGAAGGCAGCAGGAGGGCAGGACCGGAGACAGCCGGATGCCTGCGGGATGCTGGACCCTTTGCAGCCACCCCAGGGCAGAGCAGGGGACCCCCGGGGTGAGGCAGAGCCCCGCGGGCTGGCCCAGCCCAGGACCCCTGCACCAGGAAGGACACAAAGCCCATGGGGCTGGAGCCCCCCAGGCAGGGCTGTGGGTACAGAGCAGCTTTGGCCGAGCGCTGCCGGAGCAGGATGGAGAGGGAAGGCACACACACCTTCCACCAGCCCTTCTTCTTGATCCGTTTCACATCTAAGGGAATTCTGAGCACACAAGGCAGTTATTGAATAAAATTAGGCTTTTTTTAGGACTTGTGTGCATGTAGTTTTTAAGGCTCTGCCTAGAAACCAGCCTTACAGCCAGGGGAGAGAGTGGAGGGAAAAGCCAGGCCAAGCCCAGAACCCTCACCGGACCCGGTTGTGAGATGTGTGGGTACAAGCAGAGCTCCACCGACACAGCAGCTCACAGGTGACACATCCTTACCTGGCAGGTGACAAGCCCACAGCTCCTTCCACCCCGGGGAAGGAGGAGAAAGCACTCCTGTGTGGGGCAGGGATGTGGTGGGGAGAGCAGACACCACAGCCAGCCCTGGGGCTGCCTCTCCTTTCCCTGTCAGCATCCCCTGTGGTGTCAGCTCTGTCCCCCTCCCCAAACCCCTCCCACGGGGCTCTGCCTGCACCCACAAGGATGAGTCCTGCCTCCCTCTCCACCATCTCTCACCCTCCAGGCAGCAAAGCCAAGGCAGAGGCAGCTCCATCCCCACAGGGCAGCAACACCAGGCCAAGGGGCAGGATCCAGCAATCACTTTTCCTTGGAGCACGTCACACTCCCACCTCACCAAGGGTGTTAGAAACGGGTGGCAGCAACAACAGCACCGTGAATAACCACAGCTCACTCACCATAGCCTTACAACACAGGCACGCTCCTGCTATGCCTCCAGGTCCTGTTTCATCCCCTCCCATGGCCATTCCAAATCTCCAGCCTGCCTTACAGCTTCCTGCCCCAGCCCAGGTGCCCCCAGTCCCCAATCGCCCCGCCCAAGGCTCAGCGATTAACGCTTCTCCCTCCTGTGGCTCCCTTGGCTTTTATCTATCACTCTCCTCCCAGCAGGACTCCCAGGAGCTGGGGCTCAAAATAAAACCCCAAACGGGGGATCTGCTGCCCCGTGATAGACGGCACTGCCTAAACACAGCACAACACAAAGGGCTGCCAGAGCTTTTATTGCTCCTCGCCTTGCTTATCCCAGACCAGCCTGGAGCAGGGTCTGCCCTTGTAGCTGGTGTTCTGCAAACAACCCTCCCGAGGGGCCCTCAGAAGGGTCAGGGTGCAGCTCCCCCCCCCTCCCAGCCATGACAGACAAGCCTGGGGGCAGCAGGTACTCTCCTCTGTCACCAAAACTGGCTGCGGCAGAGCTGGCTGCGGTGGTGCCATCTGTTCAGCAGGCATAGCCCTGTGTCACACTGTGCTGCGGGAGCCATGCCAAAGCGCCCAGGCCCTGCTGGGGCACCCACACAGGAACCAACTGGGGTGTGAGCACAGCGACTGGAGTGATTGTTCATCCCGGGTGAAACGATGGGGGCAGAGTCCCCCAGCTCTGTAGATGAGCCGTGCAGGATGGGGCTGCAGGTGCCGGGGGGTGGAGGGGCAAGCAGCCCAGGGGGATGCTGGGGCTATGGTGGGGGGCAGCTCACCAGCCCACCCACTACCTGGGGAGCTGGGCATCCTGCAGCGTCCCAGTGGCAAATGAAACACCAGCACGTCCCAGCGAGGTCAGAGCGGTGGCAGGGCTGGAGCTGCACTGGGGAGCCCCGTGCCAGGCTCTGTCCCATTCCGCTTGCTCGTGAGTGAAAGGATTTGTCAACAGGGAGCTGATGAGTCCCCGGGGCCGCCAGCTCACCGGCTCCCAGCACCTCCTGCCTGGCGGGCAGCCTCCTGCCAGCACCCGGCCGGCGCCGGGATGGAGAGAGCAGGCTGGCCCTGAGCAGGGGCTGCACCCGCTGCCCCACCAAACACCCCGGCGCGGGGTCCCCGGCCCCGCTGCCCCGGCAGCGCAGCGGCTCTGGAGGTGCCGACTGGCGAGGATGTTTCTGCACGGTGCTCCGCGTAACCCGGGCCAGGCTTGGCACAGGGAGCAGCCACACGCCGCGGAGAGAGGAATATTCTTTCAGTGGGAGAACAAGAAGAGCCCTCTGATGGCTGCCTTGTCCCTTGTAAACACCAACTTTGAGAGCATCGAATTACAGCCGCGGCAGCGGCTCCAAACAAGATGGTAATCAGGAGCGGGAGGCACAGTGCCGGCACGGCGGGGAGCACCGGGCCCGGGCCGGTGCCACCGCTGAGGCCATGGCACTCTCGCTCCCACGCCGCAGGACCGCTGGGACCCAGGGCGAGCGATGGTCCCCCCGCTGCCCCAGCCCCCCAGAGCACCGCGGCTCAGCCGAGCCCTGGGGCGAGGGAGCTGCCCTGCCCGCTGCCCCCAGCCCAGCTGCTGGCCCTGGCGGGTCCGTTACCCGTATATCTGAGAGACGCAGAGGAAGGACTGGGGGGGCAAAGGGTCCCCGTGGTATGGAAAGCAACGCAGCAGCCCGGGTGTGGGTGTGCAGCATGGATGGCTTCCATGGTGAGAGCCGGGGCAGAGCGAGCTCCCCGTGGGACAGGGCTTGTTGTGCTGCTGCCACCTTCTCTCCCGGCGTCACAGCTCAGGAGATGCACCCTCCCTGCAGCCTGGGGCTTCTCCCCACGCCCCACCGGCAGCAGGGCTCGGTGCCCCGGGTGCAGCCCTTGCTCAATGGAGAGCTGCTCGCTGCCGATCAGACCCTTTGCAGGCAGGCACAGCCTGGCAGAGGAGAGCCCCGGGACCGTGCAGCTGGGCAGAGCTGAAGGCAGCTGCCTGCAGCGCAGGGCTCCCCCTCACCTCACCCCGCCGGGCAGGAGCCTGCCCCCGCCTCGCGTCCCCCTCGCCCCCCCGCTGCTCCCCGCCGCAGCCCGGCCCCGCGGTGCGGGGAGAAGGCAGCCGGCGCCGCCCGCCCTCGCCCCAACCCCCCCCATCACCTCCGCCCTCCCCCAGCAGCGGGCAGGGACCCGTCGCTTCCCTCCCGCCCGCTGCTCCGCGGAGGCTCAGGGCACCGTCCTGGCGCGGCACGACCCCTCTTCCCCCGGCGTTACCCCCTTCTTATCCCACTCCCCCGCGGCAGGGATCTGCTTGTCCCGCCCTCCCCGGCCATCCTCCTTCCCTCCCCGCCCCGGGGCCTCCGCGCTCGGCCGGGCCGGGCCGGGCCGGGCCGTGCGGTGCCGGCGGGGACACGCGGGACCGCGGCTGCGCCTCCGCGCCGGCCCCCAGCTGCCCACGCTGCGGCAGCTGGCGGATCAGCGGCGCGGCGCGGCCGGGGATCAGCTGCGCTCCGCTCCGCTGCGGCTGGGGCTGTCCCCCCCGCTCCGCTCCCCGGGGAGGGGCGGTGGCACCGGTCCCCCGCCGGGCACCTCCCGCCCGTCGCTGCGGGGCAGCGGCGCAGGGTCGGCACTGCCTGCCCTACCTGCCCGCCGCCCCTCCCGGCCCTCCCCGGGGCGGCTGGCTGCCGCCCAGCCCGGAGCTGCCCTGCTCTCCTCCTCCTCCTCCTCCTGCTGCTGCTGCTGCTGCTGCTGCTCCTGCGGGCGCTGGCAGCGGCGTGCACAGCCCTGTCTAATCTCATGGGCATAAAATCCACTCTGCGGCTTTTGCCGTTGGAGGAGACGGAGCGGTTCCCGAGCGGCGCTGGGCGGCGAGGCCGCCGGTCGGAGGGGCCGGGGAACCACACGGCAGGAAGGAGAGAGATGCTCTCCGGCGATTATTATCCGGCCGAACCTTCCCCGCATATTGCAGCCATAGCAACAGCGATGGGCTGTCCCAGCCGGAGTCTGCAGTGCAATAAAAGGAGAGAGGGACGCAGGGAAAGAAAGAGCCGCGCGTTGCACTGGGCAATCTCCTAAGGGGTTGGCACAAACAAACAGCAACTGGAAGCAACTGGAGCCAATCCCCCGGCTCCCTTTGTAATGCTTTCTGACACAGATTCCCTCTCCATGGCTGACTTTGCAAGTTTCCCCATCCCCTTCCCCTCCTCGCACGGCTTCTTTTCATGCGACTAAATTATACACGAGAGGAGGGACATGCTGGAAATTCTAGTGAACAAATAAAAACCTGCGGGTTTGTGCAGGCGGCTGCAGCCTGGCCGGCTCCAGGACTCCTCCTGCGAGAGAAGAGGGACAGGACCTGGTCCCAGGTCAGTAGCATTAAAGCCGGTGGATTTTGAAACCTCCAAGGGGATAAAAATAAAAAGCTTTTCCCGCAGAGAGCAGAACAGCAGCGTGAGGAGCGGGGCTGTGCCCGCGGCCAGCCCGCGGTGGGTGCCGGGACCGTGCCCCCCCATGAGCTGTGCCTGCCGTCCCAGCTCGCAGCACCCCTCGGGACAGAAGGCGATGAGCCTCTTCCCCCGGAGAAATGTCTCGTTCGGGGGCCAGTAAGAACGATGCAAATCTGCCAGGGCTGGGCCTCGGAGGCAGCTTTCCTCCCCCGGCTCCATCTCCGGGGGGCGATGGGAGCGAGCTGAGCAGCAGAGGGAAGGGGAAGGCAGGGCCAGGGGAGCGCGGGGGCGGCTGCAGGCCGGGATTTGGGATGCCACGGAGCGGGACGGGGAGATGTGCGCGGGATAGCGGCTCCCCCAGGCAGCGGCCATGCGGGGAAGGCTCCTGCTCCCTGCAAGCCCGGGTGGGTGGAGCGTGCTGTCACTTTTTGGTGCTGGGCAAGCCCGGCATCGCTGTCGCAGAGTCGCTGTGTGCTCTGATGAGTCAGTAACGGCACTGCCACATTTTCCTCCTACCAGGCAGCATCCTGCCGTGGGTCGGTCGTGCTCGGCACCGGGATGCTCCGGTACACGCGGTGCTGGTTCAGCTCTGGAGCCACGTGGGTGGGTGATTCTCCAGCAGCGACTCCCCAGGGAAGCACCTCTGGAGCCAAGGGCAGCACAGGGATGAGGACACTGACCTGCCACTCAGGAGAGATGTGGAGTGCCTGGCTCAGGCAGGGATCCCCCGGGACACGGGCATGGTCCTGTGCCTGTGTCCCACCTCCTCTGCCAGACAATGAAACACTGCCCTCCTTCCCAAGTCGCAGCAGAACAAATAAAGCAAGCGCCATATGGTGCCAAGACACGTTGGAAATGGGGCCAAGCCCAGGAGGTAGGGGAGATGGCAAGCCTCCATCCCCACTCCAGTCCCCATCTCACGCTTCAGGCCAGGGCTGGCCGTGGGGGAGCACTGCTCCCACTCCTCCTCACCCCGCAGCCACTGCCCCGCTCCCCAGGCTGCAGGACACAGCTCTGCCTTTCAGCTGTGGCATTGCAGTGACTCACTTGCCATCCTCCCTGCCTGCAGCCTTGGGGAGCATGGAAACCAAAGCTGTCTCCAAGAGCCCTTCCTCCTCTGAGGGCTGGGCTAGGGACACAGGGGTCACTGCTGGACTGGCACCGGGGCACTGTCAGGCGATAACGCCCTGCTCCCAACCATGGGACCATGTGTGTCCTCCTGTCCTTCCCCCAGAACTACTACTAAGAGCAGAAGCTTCTGACAGCTTGTCCTCCTGAGCCCCTGCAGCCCTGGGGCTGGAAGAAAAGCCTCCCCACAGCTCTAGGACTCCGTGGGTACCAGACCCTCCTGTGACCAGAAAGTGGCGTTGCCTCTGCGGCTGCCCCAGCGATCTCCCTGCCTGGACTCGCTCCCAAAGACCTGCAGCTCTCAGGTGCTCCATGTGTTTCAGCCAAGTCACCTCCAAGCACAGGCACCTGGAAGTAAGATGCTTCCAAGCAGAGCTGGGGGTCCTGGAGCTGGGCTCTCAGTGGTGCTGGGCACTTGCAGTTCCCCTGCTGCCAGCTCCCTGGAGCACATGAGCATCTCCTGAGGCTGCCTGAGGCTAGGGCCTGATCCAGGACAAAAGATCCCAGGATCCAGGACAACAGATCCCAGACCCTCCTCAGAGGTGGAATGTGGTTAGGTCCCGGGGTAAGCAAGGCTCCAGGACCCCCTCTCCCTGAACTCTAACAGACCTTTTTCAGGCTTAGCAAGCAGATGCCATCCTCAGCCACGCCAGCGTGGAACATCCCCACCCTGCCACCCTCATTTGCCCCATTTCCCTCTGCAAGTGCCTCAGAGAGGGAAGTGCTTGGCTCTGCCCTCCAGGCCAACTGAATCAAAATTTGGATCTCTTGAGGATTTTGTAGCCACGGGGCTCAGCTCTATCACTTGCTGATGCCAGTGGATCATTTGTACCTGAGTCATGCCGATGAGAATCGAGTAAGTTGTGCAAGCAAAGGAGTTCATTGAATCATACACAAAAATGTAGGTATGATAAGGATCAAACAGGACCTGGAGCAGCCCACAGTTCTCTCCCTGCCATCCTCCTTCCTCCTTTAAAGACACAGCTCTGCCTGGTGGGGAGTCCCACTGCCCTGTCCCCCATCGCTACCTGCCACCAGCCTCCAGCACGGCACCCATCCTCTGGACGTGCTCAGCATGGACTGGTGCTTGCAGGGTGCTCTGCAGACACAAAGTGCAGTATGAAAATGTTCTGTGTTATTATTTATTGCCAGTGTTAGACATAACAGGAAGAGGAAGAGGCAGCCTTGATCTGCACAGCCTACCTAGACTTCTGCAGAGGGACCGTGGTCCTGGCAGAGGGTCCCGGCTGTGATGCTGTTTGTTGGCAGACAGCTGTGGGGGTTTGTGCTCATCATGGTCCCAGCTCCACTCAGACTCCCACCCCCACCACATATCAATAAACAGGAGGAAAAGGTACAGTGGGTGCATTGAAGCTCATAGTTAAGCAGAGTCTGTCAGTGTCTGGTCAGAAGGGGAACTCCTGCTTTATTTTTTCCTCTGTCATTCAGTGGAGAGGATTGGCTGGAACAAGGACAATCCACAGGGCACGGGGCTGGTCTGGGGGTTTGAACACCCCCAGGGTTAAATGCCAGCAGGCAAAAGAACAGCGGCAACACCAAGAACAAAGGGGACGTGGGTGTTGCAGGCAGGCGTTGGTCTCAGGCTCCAGGAGCAGAGGAAGGAGGTGCCAGGAGGTACATGGTTCGGGCACAGCACGTCCCTGGAGATGGGCACCGCTGGGGAAGCCTGTGGGGCTGCAAGGCGAGGCTGAGGATGCTGAGTGCATCACAGGGGCTCCACCAGCGCTGCTCCGGGTACCAGCCAGGAGCCTCACCCACCCTGCCCACCAACCACCCACCTCTCCCCAGCGGTGCCCATCCCCAGGGACGTGCCAGCCGGTCAGGGCGCTGGCACCGTGGCTGCACACACCGCAGGATGCCCGGGCCCCGCGGGGGCGAGCAGCGTGCGCAGCGTGATCCGGCCAGTCCCCGAGCGCTGGGCGGTGGCAGCGCAGGCAGGGAGCCAGGCAGCGCTGCCAGCAGCAGCCTAACTGCCAGGGGGGATGCTGGGCAAGCCCCAGGTCCACCACCCAGGACCTTGCAGCTGTTGATGCTCCTGGCTGGTGCAGATGGCCTCGAAGGTGACTGGGACCGAGGGATGCGTGTGCTCCAGCGCCACGCCGGGCTCCTCCACAGCCTGGGGCCTGTGCCTGGCAGGAGCCATCGCAGGATCGGGCCCAGAGCAATCTGTTCAGCTAGAAGTGGGTGGAAAATGAATGGAAACGGGAGAACAAACTCCCCTGTAGCTCCGAAGCCGGGTGTTACCAGCGAGCAGAGCTCCAACGAGCCGCAGGGAAGGCTGGAGCCCTCCGTGCCATTTCCCCGCTGCTGCTTTGCAGGATTTCCCAGGAGCCCTGCAGCCTCGGCCTCATTAATTATGCAAATGAAAAGGTGCTGCCAACGCGCCAGCCCTAGGTAGGATCCCTGGGACTGAAGTTGAGCCCCGGGCGGGCGGGCGCTCCCCCTGCATTTGGGCAGGGAGGGTCCGGGAGCACATCAGGCAGGATGGATGTTTGCAATAATTATCCAGTCATCCCCTTCAAGTGTACTGCAGCCATAGCAACAGACAGATGTTCTGTCCCAGCCAGAGTCCGCAGCGAGCTGGGGAGAGAAGCACAAAAATTAACCCGTTCAGCCCCAGGACGACACAGAATCTGCTTTATCCTGAGACCAGACCAGACTCCAGCATCCCTGAGAAAATTCTAGGAAATGAGGCAAAAAAAAACCCCCAGCCACGCACTCCCCAAACAAACCCAACAGAAGCTGCTCCAGTGCTCCCTCAGCCACTGCCTGGCACAAGAAGTTGGATGAAGGAGGCAGCATCCTGCAGGCTGGTGGCCTGGCTGTGCTGAGCACCCGG